>OZ023168.1:15526023-16126023 GCA_963678695.2 Diplodus puntazzo
CTGAGTGAGTGGAGTGAGAGAGGTGGGTGAGTGCTGCGCATAAGAACTGAGAGAGACGCTGTGATCACACAAACTCTGTGAAGAAATACAGTGATTTGCTGAACTTACTTGGAGAGAAACTACAGCAAAAATATCGATCTCATCGCGCTAGTATGGATCCCATACCAATACTCACCTTGGTATCGATATTATTGATATTTGGATCGATCCGCCCACCCCTATCACACAGCAGCCCGAGACATTATTTTTTTTAAAAATCGAAATTTTAATTCTGTAGTACTAACCCACAGCAGTGTGTAATGTGCTTTAAGGCACTGGCTCTTGAACTTTTTGAGTCGGGAGCCCAAGAAAAATCAGGTTGGTGAACAGGGAACTTTAGCTCACATCCATGAATTGCCAAAATATAAAAATAAAAAGAGAGTCAATGAAGATCATTTTCTCTTCCAATTAAAATGTCTGAGCAACTAATGGATAGTCACCTAAATGCTGGTTTCACCTGTTCATGCAGGTTTCCTGAGATGCAGGTGCGTCTCCAGCAGGAGGTGGACAAGGTGGTGGACCGCAGCCGGCTCCCCTCCATCGAGGACCAGCTGCAGCTGCCTTACGTCATGGCCTTCATCTACGAGGTGATGCGCTACACAAGCTTTGTGCCGCTCACCATCCCCCACTCCACCACCATCGACACCTCCATCATGGGCTACAGCATCCCAAAGAACACAGTCATCTTCATCAACCAGTGGTCCATCAACCACGACCCAGAGATATGGTCCGACCCAGAGAACTTTGACCCTGATCGTTTCATAGACCAGGACGGAACGCTGAACAAGGACCTGACCAGCAGCGTGCTCATCTTCTCCATGGGCAAGCGTCGGTGCATCGGTGAAGAGCTGTCCAAGCTGCAGCTGTTCCTCTTCACCTCCATGCTCACCCACCAGTGCCACATCACCTCAGACCCAGCCAGGCCCCCCAAACTGGACTACAGCTACGGTCTGACTCTGAAACCTCACACCTATTACATAGCGTTGTCTCTGCGTGGAGATATGAAGCTGCTGGATGCGGCTTCAAGTCAGGACGATGAGCCGACATCAGACTCATGAACAAAAACATAAATCAAAACTGTAACAAGCATAGAAAATGAAGGCAGAAACACAAAAAAAGACTTGTGAACTGAAGCTCACGTTTGTGGGCTGAAAACTGTATTTATAAGCTGAAATCTCAGGCTATCACTTATCACTGACTCATTTTTAAGTGTTACATTGCCAGGCTGGAGCAGACGTGGCACCCTGTTTCACAGGTCATCTCACATGACCAGCGGTTCGCCTCGGTTGAATCGAGTCTCCTACAAACACAATCGGACGCGCTACTTTGCAATTTGCATCGACGACTGGACCAGTGTAGTCAGCTAAACATCACTGGAGATCTGCTCCAACCAGACCTCAGTACAGGCAACATTGTGGTTGCGGGAGTTTTGAACAGCTGCTGTAACACACCCTGGTAATTTTAGTGTGAATACAATTGCTTAAAGAATGTATTGAAAGAAAGCATCACGCTTAGAGCGACATCATAGCGCTCTCATCTTTTCTGTTAACAGTGTTGGCATCGGATAAAAAACAACACATTTCAAAATGTTTAAATCTCTTTAAATTGGCCACTTATTTTGTTTTATTAATATTTTGCAATATCCAACTTAAACACACAAAATACGTGATATTTAAAGGGGCTATATCTAAGATTTGTAGTTGAAAAAACAGAAAAAAAATTAATGAAAACTACCAACAGAATGTGAATAAATAATTTTGACATTATGATGTCTATGCATCGTGTTGAGGAGATAGCTACCTAAGTTAGCATGCTAAACAGCTATCATCATCCCTGGCCATGGCAGCGAAAACATTAACACTCCCCTTGTATCGTGCCCCTAGTCCGAACCGCTAGCTGCACGGCTAATTGAGCTAACTAGCTCAAGGCAGCCTCAATTAGTAGTAACTCTGGTGATATGCTGTCCCTTATTTGTTTTGAGAATGAATTTAAAAGGTGTCCAATTCTTACATATTGCACCTTTAAAGGTAAACAATCAAAGCAGGAGATTTCTATGTGACAAAAGTAATGTCGGAGTCCGGACTGACGCAGTGACTCTGCAAGAAGATGTAAATAAGCTCCATCGGCCCTGCTGCCCAGTGGCTACTAAAACAAAATGTTCAGTACTAACATATAGTTTGTGATGTGTACCGTAAAAGCTTAGTTACTCAGGAACGAGGCCGGTGATATGCCAAATATTACATTGATTAGGAAGCTTTTTAAAAGTCATCTAATATATTCTGAAACCTACCGTAGACGCTGTTAGAACGTACGCGGCAAAGGAGCCGTAAAGGGTACACCACCGAACAGACATGCTGCATGTACTGTTTGTGTCTGTGAACTGCTGTCCCATGCATGTATGAAAAGAAGAATATTAGATCAGTGTTATTTAGCCATCTCTGTCTCTCCCTCTCTTTTTTTTTGTTGTTTCATATTGAATGTTGTACAATGCTGCTCTGTGGAAAACCTTGGTAACACTTCATAATAACGATCATTAATAATTGGTAAATTTACGGTGAATTAAACATTAGTTAACGGTTACGATGAAATGCTTTTTAAACCACTTATTAGGCAACAGTTAATCGTATAATTAATGTTTAGAAAACCTTTTAAATGTCTATGTCAATTAACTCATATTTAATTATCTAACATTCACAGTTTAATAATGACTGTTAATATAAAGTGTTACCAGAACCCTTTCACTCTGTCATTTAATTTAATTGCTCAAGATGCCAGTAACCCAGCTATTTCTTCTTCATGTTGTTTTATTTCCAGAAATATTCATGCTGTCAAATAAGAGTTGGCACACTGGGGGGTGATTTTGTTTCTGTACACTGATCTAATTGCTGTCACAGCATGCACTGACTGTAGAGTCTTGGATTTGAGCATTTGTTGCCTTCCTACTGAAGCGAATTGGAAATTATCTGGTTAATCTTTGATTTAATGTGCGACTTTATACATGTGTTAACAGACCTGGTATAAACTATTTGTACTGCAGAGTAACATTACAATTTATCCATTTATGGAGCCCTATTATGACACTTTATGACCATTTATGGCATTTATTCCATTTTCGTCCTGTAAACCAACTGATAAAATGTTAACTTCTACATATTAGTCTTGTCATTTATTTAATAGGTATCATGTGACATATTTGGTGTAAAGTGCAGGAGAAGAAAAAAAAACATTTTAGAACAACCATCATTAATAAATGTTATTTTGATTGTTAATTAAACTTCAGTAAATAGTTATTTAACTGGTAACAAACAATGAAACAGTTCATAAACCATTTTAGTAACGTAAGTATTATAAACATCCATTGCAGCTTAACAAAAAACAAATGCTTATTATATGATTTATAAAAAAGCTTTTTGTTTGTTCATAGTGAAGTAACTATTAACTAAGATTTAATTGCACATTTACCATTTATCGGTGATTGCTGTAATGAAGTGTTGCCAATATCAACACTGTGAGAAACAATTCAAAAAGGCTTTAGTCACTCAATGATAAACTACAAAAACTTCCAGTTCTTCTTCAGCTAATATCCAGTTTAGTCAACATGAAGGCTCAATAAATATCCCAAATCCAAACATTTACAGTGTCATTACCTCGCATGAGTCTTATATAGAACTATACTAAACATTCATTAAACTAAAGACATTAATTACTGCTCACTGCAGCGACACAGTTCTTTCGACTACACATACTGTATCTGCTGCTGTGATGTTGCTCTTGTGAGTATTTCTCCAATCAAGTTGTCTGGAATGACATTATAGTTACATAATAAACGGACACGTGAACGATTCCTTTGTTTTCCCTGGTGACGTTTTCTCTGTTGAGCTGTATCGTCTAGTGAATCACACATGTACATTTGTTTTGGCAGCCTCCATACATGATGCTTATTGACGTTTCATACTGTCTCTGAACTCAAATGTGAACAATACCAAAAAAGAAAAAAATATATATATGCTATGAAGTCTTGGCATGTTGCCATGTCAGGTGGGAACAAAAGGGAAGTGTTTGGGAGATCCCTTTCCCCATGTAGCGTTTTATCTCGCCCTGCCAGAACATCCTGTACTTTTGGAGCCAGCCAGCCAACTTTTCGAGTGCGTGACAATTTCAGATAAAGCTACAGTAGATGATACTGATACGGCTCTCTCTCTCTCTGTGCTCCCTTCTTCCTTTTTTTCTTCAAGCACTAAATTAAATCTCAAGACTCAATCGTGCCAGTGAAGTCATGTGTGGCAACGCTCCAAGCATAATCTTTATGAATTGGAGGGAAAACACTGAATTTTGCTTTTGCGCCTGCTCCCCTGAAACGAGGAGCCAAACTGAGCTGACAGATCGTCAAGCGCAAATGAGCTAAAACGTGCAGAGACGCTCACAGAGTCACAGTTAATACGCCCGATTCAGTGCGATAATGACTCGAGTTATAATACCAGCCTTCGGGGGCCCTTGCCTTTGTTGCGTTTCCCTTCTTGCATTACAGGAAGCTGCAGAAGGAAGAAAATCGTCCCAATTTACAGCACAACCAAAGTGCTGTCACATTCTGCAAATTATGGAGAAGTGTCATGTGTTGCATGGTACTGCAAAGCAGGTGTATGAGTTTGGCAGACAGGCAAAAGAGAAGGAGGGGGGGCTGCGGTTGAATGAGCCTGCTGAGAAAGATGAAATATTTCATGAAGTCGTTGTAAGACACATCCTATGTCATTACAGCTTATACCTGTCAAGACTGCATTAACAAGATTAGACTGAATCTCCGTATTTAAACTTGTATCCTGCATTGGCCGGGGAGCACGTACACACAACAAGATCCATCGCAGTAGACTGCAAGTTGTGTAACTTAGACATAGCTGAGCTTAGTCTGTGAATGGAGGGATATGCAGAGATCTGAATGAATCTTAGCAAGACTGCAGAGACGTGACACTCAGAGAGTTCACCGACTGTTGAGTCCGACTGATAGGAGCTCAGGAATGAAGGAACAATCGCAGCCAGGTGCCAGCACAAGGGCTCAGGTCGACACTATCTGAGCTGAGTCTGAGGGACTATCACGACCAGGTCCAGGCCGGCTGGGGTCAAGACTACTCTGCTCGAACAGGTTGAGTTCAGGTTGAGACCAGTGCATGAAGCGTGAAGCTATACGTTACGCTCTTACATCTGAGTAATCAACGTATCCACACAACGTTTAGTAAAGCAGGCATCTGTCCTACAGTCACAGAGCATCACTGGTTCACTGTGTATCAACTCGTTTGTGGTACCAGCTGAAGTAGATTGGGACTTGTTGTAAAGTGTAAAAACAACTGAAAAAAAAGAAAGAAGTTAAAATGGGTACCATGCAACTTGTCTGGTGTAGTCCAAATCACCAGATATCCTAAGAACTCAAATTGATTAAAAAAAAAAAAAATCTTCATGGCCCGATTGCGCTCATGTGCCCACTCCTGACACGGTGTGCGCTAACATTTTTAGCTTGGAGTTCAAGTAAAGATTTTCGGCTTGAAAAAGGGTGTAAATAACATATTTAAAGATCAATTTGGGATCTTGGGGCTTACAGAGACTTGGACTATGCTGGACAAGTTTTATAGAGCCATTTTATGTTTTTTTCCCCCAGTTGTTTAGGAAAACACTGGTTTTCTGTAAAAGCTCAATAAAAGTTTTGTGGATTACCAAATTCCAACTGAATGCCCATCAGCATGAGGGTGAGTAGAGAATACAAAAATGTTACTCTCGTTTTCATTTATCATTTCAGTGTACATTTTGCTTACATTACATGCATAACTTACATTATTGGTAAATGAAGTTACCACCAACTACCAAATAGTGTTATTTATGTATACAATGTACAGGGGTTAAGCAACATTGTGTAATCATTTTACCTTAAAAATATCTGAGTATAGTAAGTTAAGTTTAAAAATTACAATTAGTGAAATAACCCTGAAATTTGCCTGCCACATATCCCCAAATACGTGTTATTTGTACAATTAACCTTATAACTAGAGAGCTTAAGAGCTGCTGGTTGGCTTTTTTTGTTGTTGTTTATTTAATTTGGACGAAGTTAGTTGTTAGCTGTTAGCCCAATTCCAGTCTTTGTGCTCAGCAAACCGGGTGCCTGCCGTGGCCTTATATTCAAAGGCTATATAAGGGTCGTATCAATCTTCTCATCTCAGCAGATTTCCCAAAAATGTCAAACTATTCCTGTTTGGAAACATAATAAGTGTTTGCAGCACTGAGGACCAAAAATAACCCTCCTTAGTCCAGGTGCTCCAGAGAACGACACCAGACGTAGACAGCACTCAGGAGAAAGACAATCTGAAGGCTGTAGCCTCTAAATTCTTATACAACATGAGATCCTGTCTTTCAAGACAGCATGTACAGACATCAAGATTAGATGCAATCACAGTCAGAAACATACATATATGATGCTTGTGCACAGGCCCGCCCTGCAGAATGGAAATGAATCATCACACAGTACATCGGCGCTATTATTGACGCCATCCTCTTTGTCACTGATGGTGGCTCCTTCACAGATGTTAGCTACGTGTCGGCTAGTTATGTTCTCGCTAACGCGATGTGAATGATACCATTTTAGGAGAAGGAGTTTTCAATACAAAGCCATCTACGTTTTACTAAGGCAACAAAAAAGGTAACATGATTATTTTTGTTTTTGTCCATTGCTGGTTGTTAATGCTGAAATAATATATATTTACTTCATGAACGTATTGTTACAGAGAGGAGCTATGTAGCACCTCCCCTGCAGCTGGCAGCGTTGCCCTTTTTTTGCCTGATTTGTGGCTCTGCCTGCAAATAAATATAAACCATTAAAAGTTTCATTCATATTAAGGAAAAACAGCTGACCAGTGAATTCTGAAGTTGTCTCAGCTGAGGTTTTTAATAAAAGTGCAGGCAAGGCTAATAAAAACTGTTGAGGAAAGGTGAAGTTTTCACACTGTATAAACAAACACCTGTGCTCGTTTGGGAGGCGCCCATTAGAAGTGGTTCCACCATAGAAAAAAAATGCTAAAACATGACTAGACTGGTGGGAGGTTGGCCTGAATCTGATCCAGTAACAAATTCCCAATTGCCCTGGCACAAACTGCACAGTCTGGAGAAAAGGGAAGGTACCTAAAAGCTCCACAACCATTGAAAGTCGTGCAAGAGCCTGCTTGTTGCATCGTTAGCTGGTTTTGGATTTAGATCAATCGACTTTTTATGACCAAAATAAAATAAAAAATAAAAAATACTGAACATTTTAATAATAAGTTAGAGATTACAAAACTTGACGTGAGGGAGTATTCATCATGAACAGCAATAAAACTAACAAGCACACAAACATGCTCAGGTGCTTAAACAAGCAACACAGATGACAAACTGACAAATTATACCCTGATTGCACAGATTTAATTATAAACTCCAGCACCATTAATCATTCACAACTTATATCACACTGGCTATCAGAGCAATCAGACCTCTGAGAGAATGTCTGCTACACATACTGTAGATCGACTGGGAGTATACAGTGTGTATTATGATGAATCTAATATAAATCATAGAAGATCCATCTCATAGACTTTATGTGAGAGGGGGGAAGATTATAAATCCCACTAATCTGGTACAAGCAGGTGTGAAAAAGGAAAACTTACATCACATTTGCACAAATGTAATTCTAAACTTCAGTACCATTAACCATTCAGTGCACACGGCCTATGATAATGTACAGTATAATCTCTATGTAGTGTATCAGATTTGATATTAGGGGAGGAGAGATATTGTACTTGCTTTGGCATTGAAAAGAAATAATCAAATACATTCGTAGTGCCGGTAGAAAAACTTGTAAAGTGACATAAAAACAAATCTTGTTATTTTCATAATTCATGTAGCCTAAACAACATCAAGTTTAATTAAACCGATCACATCCTAAATCCTTAGGCTCGTCCAAGACAAATCTCAAGAGTAAACAAAAGTAAATGCTCACAGTTTTGTTTCACACTGAACAAGAATGAGTAGAAACATTAACAAGTGTAATATAATGAGGAATGCATGAGACAGTAATAAAATTAAACATTTAAACATTTCGTCAGTGTGATCAAAATCACATTTTAGTGTCACTACAGTACCCTGTGCCCCATCACTTCATGCCAAAGTTCTGCTGTGTTCATCACAGTTTTACTGTGATGAACACAGTCATAGTAAACAGTCATAGTAAAAGAAATTGTTAGGTAAAAATGTAAAATGCAAAAGATAAGAAAAGATTAAGATGAAGATTTTATCCTGTGGGTAATGGGGGCGGGACTAGATAAGCTTTGGCTTCTCCCGCTTTTCCCTTTCGGCCATGTGTATTGTATTATTTGAACAATGATGAAATGTGATGATGATGAATTGACATGCCCGAAATAAACAACATAATAATAATAACAACTAGATGGCTGTCGGTCCGACGAGAGAAACACAGATGATGAAAATCCACAACTTGCTCTCCAGTTTCCCCGTCGATGACTCCATTTACATGCACACCAGTAAAGCCATTTTTTAAACATCTCAATATATCTGTGTTATTAGTCCTGCAGTGAACTGATGAGGGCTGATGTTAATGATGATGATGATGATCTTTTTTTTCATGTCTTCATGATGAACAATTGGGTGGGATGTTTTTTTATGTAAAATGAAGTCTGACCAAAACCTTAATTGAACCATAACCAGGATAATTAAGTGTAGTATATATAAAGTATAACGGGACCCTTCTGTAATTATTAAAACCCTTTTTTAAACTTGGCATGCTTCAGATGCTTCTCCACTTTCTCTGACATTGGAAAAGTTCTTAACGAAACAGACGTCTGAATAAAACTGACTTCAGATTGAAAAACAATTTAAGACCAATAAAATGTAAGGGAGACAGAGCTCCATATTAATGTAAAGGACAATTAAAAAGGGGGCTTTGCTCCAAGACACTACGTCTCTACTACGTCTTTATTTTGGATCATTAGATTAACCGCAGTTATACTGGAGGGACATTACTGTCACAGAAGCAGAATAACAGGAGGTAAATAATGATCGTCTGCAATGGAAAGGCGCCAAAGTCATCAATCAGATGTCATAAAAGGCATCATAAAAGATCATTTATGCGTGTCAACCATGTGATTTACTTTTATAAAGTCTGCATTTAAATGTAGTCAGAGAGACACTGACACTGTTTTGAATGGCGGCAGAGTGAAGAGGGCAAGAGTTCGTCCAGTGGTCACGGCATTCAAAGATCTTTGTTTGGGTGCACCATTGTCTGATGTGCTTTTGTGGGAGATGCAACAAAAAAAGAAAAAAAAAACAGAACAGGACGGAACAGGATGGAACAGCAAGTCCTATGGGTCACTCTGCCAAAAAGTGACAAGTCTTTGTTGTCAGGGAAACTTGGTATCCTTGAGACTGTCGCTATCAGAGCAATCAGACCTGTGAGAGAATGTCTGCTACACACACATCGACCGGGAATATACAGTATTTATACAGTCTCACTGAATTTACTTTAAATTATGATTAATCAAATTGTAATTAAAAATCAACAATGTACTTAATAAAGGGGAAAATAACTTATCTCACCGATTTGGTACAACCAGGTAAGAACAGTTTTCCACTATCAAAAACATCCTTACAGTTAGTAAAATACAAGTCTGATTTAAAACTACATAGGACGGCTCTGACTGCGGTAGCCGATTGCTCCCATTGGTGATATAATGCCACAGCAAATCTCCTTCCACTCACAGAGTGAATTAATATGATGGCCTCTCAGTACACAGTATATCCACACACACACACACACACACACCACACACACACTCGCCGTCCGTAGCACATGGAAAACACATTTCCGAATTGATGTACTTCTGCTGTCGTCACATTCCAAGGGCCGGGCAGAGTATGTCCAGCTCTTTCCTTGCCTCTTCATCCTGAGGAAAAAAGGATTATTTAAAATTAAATAGTATTCAGCAGTGTATTGTTTTGCCTTAACTTGGATTAAAGGATAAATTCAACCAAAAATAATGATTCAATCATTATCTACTTACCCCCATACTGATGGAAAGTCAGGTTTCCAAAAAACAGAAAACAAACATAAAATTGCACTATGCAGCTTCTCTGGCATAATCCAAGTCTTTGGAAGACCAGAGATCCCAAATTGATTTGCAAAGACGCTATTTTCAGCGTCTACATGCAGTTGAGCTTTGGCACCCACTTCACACAGTTGTCGCTTTTAGCTTAGCAGCAACATTAAGGTAAGGCACAGTTAGGATTTCTGGGCTTCAGGACACTTGGATTATGCCGGACAAGTCGTATGGAGCCATTCTATGTTTTTCTTCCAGTTGTTTTTTAATGTGCTAAAACAAGTCCCCATCTACTTCTATTGTTTTGGAGAATGCTGCAACATCCTTTTGCTGTGAAGCTCCAGAAATGTTTTGTGGACTACAAAACTTAACCCAAGTTTCCCACAGCATTGGGGTGAATAGAAAATGACTGAATTTTCAAATCTTGCTGAAATTATTCTTGAATGTTCCTAATTCTGGATGCATTTTATAAAGAGAAACAATGAAAGTCAGATAGAATATCCCAGTGAGATGGATACAAATACAGTTTGAGATGAGGTCTACCTCTTTGGACACAATATTCATTGAACAAGCAGATTCACACATCCTCCTAGCCTTCTGACTCTGGCCCAGGTCTTTGTAGCACTGCCAAAGAAAAGGACAAAAACTGTCAATGGATTGTTTAGCCTCAGTATGATCCCACAGGACATTGTGTCGTAACGAAAAAATCAACTTCAAGTGTCTAGTACTGACCTTAGCTAGAAACACATAGTTGAGTTTAGAATATCCCGGTTGGAGTTCCTCAACCTGGATGAAGGACAAAGTTTTCAGAAGACAGTTTATTTCTGTTCATAATGCATATACCACTATACTACTGTAGTATTTCACAACAGCTAAGAACAGCCTTTTTCTTCTGACTCATTTACTTGCTTCTCTTTCTCCTGCAGCTGCGACAACCAAAACAGCTCCCCTACAGTCAGCCAGTTACAGATAACCACTGATTAGAGGCCGGGACCTTTATAATTTTGCAGGATGTTTTTCGTAAAAGCTTCACAGCCACACTGGAGGTTCTCCTTCAGGTCACAAGTGACATGTTGCAACAGGGACCACTTAGATCGAATTGATGGGTGAGATACACACAGACAAGAGGAAGAGGCATGCGCAGGAATATTGGCCAGAAGCTAAATGAATTTCTCTACTATATAAACATTTGAAATGTGGGAACACAGATTAAACCTTTCACAATATGGAGCGTTAGATCTTTGAAGGCTAGTACAGGAGTGACCTGGAGGCAAGTTGCTATTGAATGCTAGACAAACAAGAACACCGCACGTGACATGTTTCACTACTCATGGCAGCTCAGGGGACAGCGTGCGATCAATTAAACAGCACCGAGAAAAAAATGAGCTCCTATTTTTGTGAAATTATTTTCAAGTTAATTTTGTCCTGTGGCAGCATTCCTAAGGCTTAAGAATAAGGCACTTGTTTGATCGTCAAACAGCATCTAAAGATCCCCCTGCCTTATCTGTCTAACATGGGAATCAGTCGGCTACACATGACACATGATAAAATAAGCAGGATTTAAATCTTAATTTTCAGACAACTACTTCCATTTCTTTTGTCTATTAAAGATAGCACAGTGGTTACCCTTGATTGACCCTCTGTGTGATAGCAGGCTGAGTTTTTTTTAATGTTGGGCAAAACAGCTAAATTTTTTCATTAAAATAAGGAGACACTTGTAAGAACTAGTTCGTATTTTAGCATAGTCTGGCCTTAAGGAATCGCATGTTAAAAAGTACAGAGGAGAATGATTGCAGAGTGAATCACGGTACCTTTAGAAAATTCTTCAGTGCATCTTCAACCGTAGCACTTGGAGGCTCTCCAAATAATGTTGCAGCAACTTTTCTCTCAATCCATGATAACTGAGCCACCTGCAAAATAATTCTGTTAAAGGCGATTCTCCGCCATGTTTCAACAGCAGCCCAGACAAACCAAACACAGGCTCTAAAGAGGGACTTTGTGTTTTTTGCATATTAGTGGTCACCGCAGGGGAGGGTTAGAAACAGTGTTAAAGGTGCAATATGTAAGCATATAGATGAAAACCTTCAAAAGTTACTTAAATTACCAACAGAATGTGAAGAAATAACAGTTTACAATGTGATATATTCTACTGACGTTAGTGTGCTAATCACCACCCAGTCTGCACTGTTAGCTGCACAGCTAACTAAGCTAACTAGCTAATGGCAGCTACAGTGAGCAGTAGTTAGCTGGTAATCTGGTGATATACTGCCTCCTATTTGTTTTGAGTATGAATTTGATAGGATGCCAATTCTTGCATATTGCACCTTTAAGTTGGTGGAAATCCACCACCTCAGTGCTAGATGCCAGTAAATCCCACACACTGGACCTTTAAAAGTGATTACTGCACATCTCAGAGAAACCAATTGTAAAATTAAGTGTTTTAACAGCTAATGGAATCAAAGTTAATGAATTTTGTGGGCATATGTTCCCATAAGTGAGTACCCACAAAATTTCCTAGCTGTTCTGGTTACATATCGTTTTTCAATTCCAGGCCAGAAACGCACACTCTCTCCACTGTGTCATTTCCAGTATTTCCATGACCACAGGTCGCCTTGTACACTGATACTTTTCTACTGACACTTTTCACAGAAGATGATAATGGCCAGGAGAAGCCTGGGTCAAACATGTAATGTTCCTGCCTCACACCATTCATCATAGCAACGTCTAATTGCAGGTGTAGCATTGCCTTGGCGTCATTGCAGGACCTTTCAAACAGATCCGCTGGCTGAATACAAACAGTAGATCATTGTTGAGTATGAACACACCACAGACAGCCCATAAAACTCAATCCCTGAAAAATATCAGGTGTTGCTGCTCCACTAAATTAGCACAGTCCTGCACTCATTCTCTGGTACCAAAGGTGTAGGTGAGTATAATAAAATTTAAATCAGAGCACTCTGTAATAGCTTCCTTCCTTAAAGGCATTCAGCTCGACGACTGGCACCGAGTAACGTGATAAATAGCTCACTAAACAAACAGAACGTCTGTAAACCTTTAAATCTAAACTAATGTATTAATCGTCAAACATTATAATCAGAGGCAATTAAATGACTGACAGACGAGACATGAAAAAAACAATAATCGGCTGCATCAAAAACAGCTGTTGGTGCTGAAAGAACATGAGGCGAATAAAAACAGGATGAAAATATCTCTCAGGTACAATCTGATTTAAAGCAAACAATGGCTGGTGTTGACCTCCTGCAGCGCTTTCTGCGAATATCGCAGAGGGGAAAACAAACCTCAGAGAAACCTAAACAGTGGGAATGAATGAGGGGAAGCCGTGGGTGGGTGAGCAACATGTCAGCCTCCATAATTTCACTGTTTGCCTATGTGAGGAGAGATGGGAGAGATATGTGTGCTGTGAAGTGTGTCGGCAGGGTCACATACAGCATAGCACCAGCGGCCCAGCAGGTAGTAGGACATGGGGTCTTGAGGCTTCAGCTCGATGGCTTTATCCAGATGATCCTGGGAGGGGAGGCAGGCAGACAGACAGACAGAAGATATTCACTGTTGATTCATGACACGGCTGCTATTTCCACTGCCTTCTGTTCTGACCTGATCTGTCCTGCTTCACCAACCCACAAGTATTTCACAAACACCTCTCACACACGCGATCTAGCAGAGCGACCACACACTCCCGGCTGTCACACACCCTCCCTCGTTCTTTTCCATTCTCCCTCTCTCTGATTCACAGTGCTTTTTTTTCATATCTTCCCTCTTTGGCGCTCTATCTCTCCCTCGTTCACCTGTCAAGAGTTTTGAAGGTACACAGTGTTTGTGGGAAGCCGCTGACAGAAGATAAAATGCTACGTGCCGTTGTTCCACACTTCACCTTATGCAACCTGCTGGCTGTATGAGGGGCCTACTGGCGTAAGATATGAGCATCCATTCCACTTTAATATAAGTTCATGGGAGAAGCAATGCCTAATGTATATGAAAAATGTATACATATGATTTGTGCAAACATTTCACTAGTCACAATATGTTACAGAGGACGAGAGTACTGTCGGTGTTAGACAACTTACCTTAAATATGTATCCATTCTTTATCTTGTTCTGTACTGTTTCATATTCTGCCATAATCCCACACATGATGGCATACCTGTCGAGAGATAACATTCTGTTGATCGGTTGTATACAGGTCACTGCTTGGCTCATCGTTGTAGGTTTTTAATAACTTTCACAGGGAAAAAATGTTGACAGATTTATTAAAACTGAAAAACCAAATGAAGAAGTAAATGGTGTTCTGTTTTCTGCTTCGTGAAGACAATTACCAGCAGAACCGGCAGTAAAACTGCATCTTCTATCAGAGACTCTTATATCATGACTTGTAACTACTTTTACAAAACAGAAAGAGAAAACAATGACTTCTGATTATGCACTATTGGGATCTATATGCTTGACTTGAACACAAAGCCATTTTTTTCTGTATTTATTCAGGTAAACTGATTGGAGCATGCTATTGCTTCACATTCATTAGAGATTAAAGGCGGCAGTTTGCTTTGACAGAAGTACTTGTTGGACGGTTGAACTTAACCTACAGTTCAACCAACACGCCCACTTCACGCAGTGATTGCCCAGCCGTTCGGAGCCAATAAAGTGGCAAGGTTTGAACAACATTGCTCTCAACAATATAACAGTTTCTTAAGGATATTCTTAACAACAAAAATGTGCACTTTTAAACACATATTTGAATGATTTTACCTTGCCTTTGAGTGTGGCTGTCCAGAAGAGGTTAACACCTTTGCCCTATAGGCCCTGACACACTAGGTCGACTATCGGCCATTCATAGTTTCTGTGATGTGTCCTACACCGTCGGCAGCTTTTCTGTCTGAATGAGCATGTTAAATCTGCTGCAGAGCCGTTGGTGAGAAAAATTACTGGGATTGGCTGTTTGGCTAAGCTAATCACTGCACAAGAAGAGAAACGGCAAAATAAAGGGATCCATGATTTCACCCATTTTGTCTGTGTCTATTTATTTGCCTCTGCTTCTTTGCCAGTGCTATTTGCAACATTCTTATCAGATATATTCTCCATTAGAAGCGGGTATGTAAGCTAGAGTGGTGTGAAAAAACACTGCTTGATCATTACAAAAATATTTATAACTGCAGTCCTGAGTCTTCCAGTTTCTCTTTTTGAATGATGGTTTCAGATTACCGCAATCAAAATGCAGGGTGTACGAGCTAGCGCGACGTTGGTTTAAGTCTTTGCGGTTTGTTCAAGTGGAGCTTTGCTGCCAAGACACAGGCAACGAGAGGCAACAAAACAGTCTGGCAGTTTTTTTTTTTCGGACAGTTTTGGATCATGTGTCTTATACAGGGCACCTCAACATCTTCAATTAATCCAGCACATAGCTGATTCAGAAATTTCTTTGGCAAGACTCCTCATTAGACATCAGCAGAGATAAGCTGCTTCACCTTATTCCCTCACTCTCTAATTAATAGACAGACTTGGACCAGTGGGCAGGTAGAGGGGAAACAAAGAGCGATTTCAGCTTTGGGATGTGTAAGTCAGCATGACGCTGTGGGTTTGGAGAGGAGAGGAGAAGGCTGATCAAAGTCTTTTCACCGCAAGGCTGCTTTAATCCTGCTGGTACTCTGTCAAACACCACAGAGTGACATAAACACCTTTTTACATGAAGGATCAGCGGGTACAGAGGTCATCTGACAGTGTCGTCTGACATGGTGGTGCTGATGGTAGGTGGAATCTGCAACTGTGCGTGTGAATACTGAGGCGTCTGGTATGTGTGGACGGTCCTGTGAACAGGACATGATTTGGCGGTGGGCTACTGTTCTCTGTTCTCGCTCTTTCTTGTCTCCTTTTCTGGATTGTGATCAGGGGCAGCATGCCGACACAGATTACAACACCAGGACAAAAAAAAAACAACCTAATGTGAGATGAACTATATGATTAGAAGGTAATTACCAAATTAAAATAAAGTAGGTTCAAAGATCTTGTTAGTATGCAGGAAAGCGATTTGACTTTAGTTGACAAAGTTCCAAGCATTAACTCATCAAAAAGTACAAATAAAAAGATAACTCAGCTGGTTGTAATTGGATGACACATCATGCAAACATCAATCTTTGTTATAACCATCATCACACCCAACAGCGTGTGGGCGAGGCGTAAAATTAACAAATCATAAGACAAGTACTAACCACATCGCTTCTAAGTGCCCTAAATATTTGCTGGAAATCAAACAAAGGCCGATGAATTGTGTGCAAGTGTAACCAAAATGGTCTGTGTTTATTTTCTTAAGGCAGCGCAGGGTGTGTCCACGCTGCCGCTGGTTGGCGCCCGATGAGTGGAGAGCTCCACAACATCACAAGAGTCAGAGATGCTATCTGTCTGCAGTTGTACTGCATAGCTTCCAATGAAAACAGACTGCTGGATGTAAAGGCTTTGCGCAAATCCATCACTGGAGACTCAATATCTGCGGTGAGGAAACACATCCAGGACACAGTCAGTTTGTGGCTGGAAACCTCATTTTAGGTGTTCACAGTATCCAGTGGCTTCATGATCTGGATAAATGAAAATCAAAGCAACGGTGGCTCAAAGGTTAAGTGTGAACAAGTCCCACGTGGAGCTGGTGTATTGCAGGATCATTTAACAAAAATACACTTAAAAGCCAAGGAAACATTTGCTTGAATAAATACTTTTAGCCACATAACAAGCAACAATGTTGGTTGTTCCACCACTTTGGTGGTGTTGGATGGATTGCC
Source organism: Diplodus puntazzo (assembly GCA_963678695.2). Lineage (NCBI taxonomy): Eukaryota > Metazoa > Chordata > Actinopteri > Spariformes > Sparidae > Diplodus > Diplodus puntazzo. The sequence continues at coordinate 15,542,965 of OZ023168.1, forward strand.
ATGAAATGGCTTCCACAGGTTGGAGACTGCTAACTTTGGCGTGGGGCAGAGCAGGATGGTGTGCACAATAAAAAGCAAGCTGAGCAGATTAAAGTAGTGATCAAATGAGGCACCTTTAAAAAGCTGAAATAAGAAATAACCTACTTGAGATGAGGTATTGTAGCCTTAGGTGGACCATATGTTTAGATCTAACTAACAAAAGGTTACATTCCAACATGCTAAACTAAGACTGGGGTATTAGCATTGTCATTGTGAGCATGTTAGCAAACGGTCACTAGCATTTAACTCAAAGCCTCACGGAGCTGCTAGCATGGCTGTAAACTCTATCTATTGAAAATATTTGCAGAAATGCATCACTATAGATGAAATTATAGACAGTTGAAAAAAGGATTTGCCAATTAAAAGAAAAACTATGTCTATTACTATTATATTTTCACAATTAACTAATTGATATTATCAATATTATCATATATTTATAAAGTCAGAATTTAAATTTGAAATAATTTGTAGCTTTCTGAATGTAGTAATTTGCCGCTCTTTCCTTTTTCCACAGTACTGTTAATTGGATATATTTGTGCTTTGGGCTGCTGATTGAACAAAACAAGCAATGTGCAGAAATCACTTTGGGCTGTAGGGAAATTGTGACAACCACTTTACTATAGTTCGGGACAAACAAATGAGAAATTATCTGCAACCATCTGCAATTATCAATAGCCAATGAAATTAATCTTTACTTCCAGCCTTACACTTCATGTTGATGAACAAAATAAATGATGACATACTTACCTTAATTAACAAACAAGAGCTAGCCCTACTTCTCTTCATTCCTTGACAACTCCCCCACAAGTCAGAAGTCAAAGTCTCAGCTAACTGCAATCTTCTTTCACTGGTTACACTAACAAAGTAGTCATTCCTCTCTGTCTGTGAGCATGCTGTAATATGCTGATGTGATTAAATGCAATTAATCTTAATAGAGGTGAGGTGAGATAAGAAGACCAGAGCAGCATACCAGAGGGGAACAGTAATCTATTCGAGGTTGAGCGATGCCCAGGTGTGGGAGAAGATTGCTCAACATCCAACACATTGTTTTACTTCCCTCAGATTGGCCAACTCGAACATTACTCAGCATGTAGCATTTCTGGCAGTGTTTACCGAGAGGTAAGTTGGCCCAAGATGCTCATGATTCGGTCAGCACTGTTTCATTTGGGGTTGTTCATCCTCAACTGTGCTTCTGTCCTCTATTCAAAGATGTACCGATAACATGTTTCCCATGTTTCCTTCCCAAAACTGATCCTGGCACCGATACCAGGTACTGATCCAGTATCAGTGTGTTAAATAAGTGCTGCTGGGAAGGAGCCGGGTCTCATTTCTAACAAATATATGATGTGGTATCAGATCAGTGCATACTTGTGTACTTACCGATTCTGACTCAAGCATCTTAAGCTGTACTCGAGGTATTTCTGATACTCGTATCTGTATCAGAACAAGTCTACTTCTACGTAAAAATTCCCAAAATAAATACCTAAAAATTCGGATTTTAATGTGTGTTTTGTTTCTGATGTTATGCAACGCATCTATAGTCATTGGGTAAAACAGCACCAGGCCTTCAGAGGAGAGGCGGAGACAGGCGAGGGAAGGGAGCGTATAAGGAGCTGGTATGTGGAGGTGTAGAGGGGTGTGTCAGGCCTCAGGGGCCAACGTGCTGTTGTTTATCCTTTCCTTTATTCTCTGAAATGAAATACTATCCCTCCTCGCCTGTCTAAGGCAAGCAAAGGGAAATATCAAGATGAGGAGGAAAGGTGGGCGGTGGCAACACATGACATGGGAAGATGAGTGGAGGACAGAACACTTAATTGCGCAAGGTCAGTCTGTGTTTTTATCGCGGCTCAGTAAAATCCCCCACTCTACTGGGCAAAAACAAAAGGGCCTAAGTGTCAGCTGCTTGGCGGAAACAGCAGATTGATTTCAGCCTTCAAATCCAAACATAGAGAGCTCATTCAAGAAAGAGAGGGCCAGGCAGGACTCCAGGCTAAAACTTGTACGGGAACAGGAGGAGGAACTCAAGGAATTCAAGGACAACCTGTGTGAGACAATGTGTGGGGGTGTGTGAAGTGCGCTGATAGCCCATGACACAGTGAGCTGATGGTGTTTTCTCTGTGGCTGTGTAGCTAGTGTTACCCACAGCGATAAACCTGAGCACAGTGAGGTCTGGAGTTTACGCACATCGGGTTTCTACGGCTACTGGTAGAAGAGCACAATGCTGCCACGGTGACACCAACAGTGGCCGCAGCAAACACAGGCGCGTGCTTGATATTAAAGTTGTCTTTGTGGAGGTCAAAGTGACCCCATCCTCCCCCCGCCTCTGACTGGCACTGCCACAGGCTCCGTGCTTAATCCGCGGGCCTTTGTACCATCAGAGAGGCCCTATAGTCAGGGATTTACATGGGCTGAATTCACACTGTGGGATCATTGAAAACGCACCTATAAACAAAGCCAGCGATACCAGAATGCAATCACATCAGCCTGCTGAGATTATAGAAATAGGTCTCACACTTGCTGTCACGAAAGCACCATATGTAACTCAATGCATGCATACCGTGAGCTCATTCACACACATTCATACAACTACATATAAAAACTTCATCGTACGGTACATCCCATGTGGTCCACACATCCGCTCTCTTTTGCACATTGGTGTAATAGTAATCTCAAAGTGTTTTTAAAGAATGAAACACAAGAAGAGAGAGGAGGAGGCGTCTCACTCTGACATCCACAGAGAATCAAAAGATTTAGGACGTGACAGTTTGGACAAGCTGATAGTGCCGTCCATCTCAACAGTGCCTCAACACACACCCATCTTCAAAGAGTCCTCCTATACCTCTTCTGGGAAAAGTACAGAGATTTGGTGCATGACAGAGTGGGAAAGTATGCATAATCTCTCGTGAAGTGATGACTGTTGCATGAACATCACATCCATTCATCACTTCAGGTCTTCAAGCAGCCGGTGCGCAGCCTCAGAGAGGATACTGCATGTTTCTGACTGTGTGAGGCTCACAAATTGAATCTGCACATCAACGGTTTTTAATGACTAAAAGCTTTTGGTTATTTAGTGTAATCCTTGGTTCTATGATAACAGTCTGAGATCTTTCACTACAGGCATTAACCTGAAGTTATACAGATAAAAACAAACAAAGACGGAGCTTCACAGTTTTTCAACTTGTAGTTAAATATACATTCTTGTGAATACGGACACAACAGACCCTTAAGGTCAGTTTGTTTATTCAGTTTATCAGTCATGAAAATTAAGAAAGTTTGTCTTATTTAGTTTGTTTAGACTTAAAGAATCAGTCGATGAAGATCTTTCTCTTCTGATTAAAATTTCTCCCCCAAAATTACATGGTGTAGCTTTAAAATGACTAAACCTTTGTTGTATTTTTTTGGTGGACATAAATTAGATGTTTCCAACAATGTTCAAACCCAGATGAATCTATGGTTTACTCAAGGTATGTGTGTGTTTCATTTGATTGCCTGTCGCTATAACCTCAGAGAGAGTCACAGAGTGAGGAAGGAAGTCGAAAGTAAGACTAAACATAATGGAAATAAAACTTTAAAGCATTACCTAATCCTTAAATGTTTCTGTCGGAGTCAAGTAGGGATATTTTGGCATTACAACAGCTGTTTATCAACAAAGTCAGCATCTACCCATGATTTCACATTACTTACTTCTTTTGTTTCATTTTGACATAGCAGTGGCAGAAATGATGGGGCTACTTACTAGCCAACCTACAGTATGTGCTGATATAGATATATTTGAAGTATATTTCTAGAGAGCAGATAACGATATCAAGTAGCTGTTGCGTACAGAAGGCAGTTACTCCAAGAATCATAGTGCGGCAGATAATACAAACACACGACATAAGAGCCTCATTATAATAATCCTAATAATTCCTCTTCATTGTTTTTTAGCTGTCCCAATCTCGTTTTGTGCTAATTTGGACAACACGTAATGAGAAGCAAAAACATATACAGGATTAATGAGGTGCCATTTTGCAGCACACCTGTAATGTGGTATGAAAATAATCACTTTGTCAGTGCTGCGGTTTATGACCGAAACAAATTCCATTCTCATGTCTCAGCGGTACTTTCTGTTCAGTGCTGACTTGCAAACAGTGCGATCAATTATGGACTGTTATGCTTCACAGTATGCAATGGCTATGTGTAATACATAAGTTGTGCCACAGGCTGGGTCCTTGCTGGAACAAAACCCATGAAGGAGGGACCTTCAAGTGACCCAATGGCCAGGCTGCACCTGCTCCCTCTCTCAAAGCAGCACAATAAATTTTGTGATACTCATTAGAGCTGATATACAGTTGGCTGATATTATCAGTTGATACTGTATCAGATCACAGGTACATTGGCATAAATCTCTGCGTATATCGATATCTGATTTTTTTTACCTCCTAATATTGAGTACAAAGTACACGCTGCTTGTGTCTCTCAACACTTTGTCAAAAATATGGCAAGCTATATGAGCCTGTTGCATTTTTTTTTTTCCAAACTCAAGCTGAATTGGCCCTTAACGTTGTAGTCTGTAACTGTTTTTTTTGTTGTTTTTGCTAAAATTGTCATTATGATCTCACAGTAGAATAACATACAGGTCAGCTGTCTGTGGCTCCACCCAGTGGCTCTAATTTGATTAGCAAGAATCCACCGCTCCTGGCTCAATACAACCAATCAGACCCAAGGTGAGTGTCTGAGAAGTGTCAATCACTCTTCAATCACCCCCCCCCACGCAGGCGTAGTGCCTGCTCTTACCTGGTCAGCTACTTTCAAGCCCAAACTGTAAACAATGGCGGAGAACAGACAACAACAACAGAGCTGACATATGTTTCATTCTATGTTTTACCCACAAGGCTATGGTGGTGGCGGCGGTTACAGTAATACTCGCAATAGCGCATATGGCCATACGATGTTGCAGTCGAGCTACGTAGCTTGTTGCTAAATCTAGCTTGTTAACTTGTATGCTAACTCCCGTGTTTAGCTCCGTCTTCATGGCTACTGGTTAGCAAAAATGTCTTTCAAGTGACCGGGCAGTTATAATATTAGTTTGTGTTCAGTACGCTCTGAAGTGGTTGAATTGGTTTAGAGAATTAACGGTACTCATGCTTCAGAAAGGCAGCATGGAATTGCACCGGGTAATGATTAGCTGGTAACTCCGTCTACCGCGATGTGAGGAATATTATTTGTTACTCTGGATATCTACAGTGATCTGTATGAGGCATTCATCATTGTAATTTAGTTGTATTGGTCAGAAAGAGGACAGTTGGGGCTTATGTAGTTGTTGTTACTTTGAATGCGCCGTCTTGGTTATCTGGTGTCATCTGTTACCGTGTCCACTTTTTTCTCAAAACTCCAGACTGCAGCTTTAAGCGGTTGTTCCTTTCACAGAGTCACAGTGTATTCACCAACATCTACAACTTGCCCTGCAAGCCGCAGATACAACAGAGCAGGTTTCAGAGCTTGTCCTCGTCACCCCACCTGCTAAGCTGTCAGTCAAAGATGTGAATATGCATCAGTTCACTGTGGTTTACCAGCTACTGTTTCTATATATGAATATATATATATATATGAATATATATATATGAATATATATATGAATATATATATATATATATATATATATATATATATATATATATATATATATATATGAATACATAAATTCAATCATACATTTTGCACATTTACACAAAGTAAAAACATCTCAAATCATTTGAACACTCATTTGGTGGGAATTGTACTCACATATCAAATTGCTGTGATTTAACACTGTAATTGGAGATGTGTAAAACTGGTTAACAACAACAACAGCGTTTGAGTGTCGTGAAACTTTGATTTAAAAGTTTTAGCAAAAATCCAATTATACCTGCCTTGCTAGGAATGTAGCCAGCTTTGTGGTCATGTACCATGAAGACTGAGGCTGAGAATGAGTCAGCAGGGGGCAGGTTTTGTTTTGGTAACACCAATACTGATGATGTAAACTAATTTGGTTAGGTGTGTAAAAATTGACACATTCCAACAATTTTTGTGTTAGTTACAGAACATCCTACAGTGGGTCTCTTCATGCAGGGACAGATCAGGACACTGTGGTCTCATTTTTCATTCTCTCATCAAGCTGGAAGACTGAGAAGACCACAAGCTCTGCATTTCTCTGTAACTTACAGTACACAGTATACAGTAGTTATACTATGTATTTTTGATACTACAATCATTTTTTGTTGGGCCAGTTATTTATCAAATTGCTCTTGTCTGCACATTCACAGTTGTGTAGGCTTTATTTTATATTTTTGTAGATCTAGAAAAGCTGTTATAGAAATTCATTATCAATTTAAACCCAACCCAAATTCTATTCACTTGGGCTATGCAATGTAGTCTCAGTAAATGCAGCAATTTCAGTGGCAGAGCAGGAAGTGACTGGCAGTGCGTCTAAACATCTGCCAAATTGTGACAAGCTGGGCGGGATTCAGGAAAACAGGTGACAAGTTTTCTCACGGCATCGGTACACTAAGTAAACAGTTACCTCAGACATAAACTTCCTTGCAGCACTGCCTGGCTCCATTCCCCAGTCCCTGCCTGCTCCCTTCTCAAAGTGTGGCTTTACCTACTTTGCCTTGTCCATTCAATTTGGACAGCATTTCTGCTTGTTTTAAGAATCTTACAAATTCCATTAGTGGATATAGGATTAGGCATTAAGCTTTTTCAAAGCTGTTGCTCTTAATCAACTAAACAAACACGGCCTTCTATTTCACTTGACGTCTCGAGTGCTGTGGTATGTGCATGAGCTAATGCTAATTATTCCCTAACGAAGAGAGCAAACAGGGCTGCTGGCTGGAGCACGCTGTTTGGGTCTGTTTTCTATGAGAAAACTTCATACGCGTGTCTACAGAGTAACCACATGATCTCAATTACACAGGACACTCATTTAGGGAATGCAATAAAGGGTAACAAATATGTACACTGGGGAAACTATAAGCAATGGCAGTTTACTGTATGGAATACAGCATACATGCTCACTGTTGAACATGACTTCAAAAGAGTTCAATAAAAGGGGCTTTGTAAAGTTTTATTGTAGCTGCAATCTGAAGCAGATGTTACAGTTGTTTCTTAACCCCCAGAACCTGCAAGCTGATCTCTGAGTGCAATCTTCATCTCTCTATTCCAGCCATGGATTCCATGTATGATCAGCAGTCAAGTTTTGACATGAGCAGTGTTTCAGATGAGGAATGCACCACTGGGGCCTGCACAAATACAAACGGGACTCGTGCCATCTAGCCCACTATGAACAACTAATTAAAAGCAAGGGGATTTTTCCCTGAGTCACAGAGCAACTGGGGAGGTATACACGGGGAGAGGAGGCTCGCCTGATTTCCTTTGTCTGAGAATGACCTACATTGGAAAAAATCCCCTTAGCTGAAGGACCAATCAGAGAGAGAATTATGAGCCATTTTGAAATCTCCACTAGAATCAGATCGATGCAACAAAAACACCTTCAAGATTTGTTTTAGTAAATTCTGGGGAACAAGTCAAACAATGAACCACAGCCACAAGAACACAGAAATACAGACAAATGTTATGAGTTGGATGACAATGCCTTGGCGCCACACGTATCAATATCATAAACCCAACCACTAAATATGTACAGCTCCTGCTGCGCAGCAACAACCAACATACAGGAACAGCAACTGCAACAACAGAAGGACATATATCACACAAGTTATTTCAGTGTAGCCGTCAGTCTATCTGAGCAAAGTTAACCCAGCTTGTGTTTACATTCCTCAAACTAGATGTGATGCTATCAGGGGGCTGAGGGGGTGATTTGCAGGAAGGAGATGTTTGAAGGTAAACTACTATTAACTGACAAACATGCATGTTTGCAAAGCACTGCTGAAAACCACAGATGTTCCAAACAGATTGTTAACCTGACGTTTAAAGTTAGACAAGTAAACTAGTCCAAGGGTAAGTAAACACTCAGGAGAACAGTCAAAATTAAGCACAAAGTTGTGTTTAAGTTTAGATTTTGAATACTATACAAGACGTTTCAGACTGTTAATCACATTCTGCAATAACCAAAGGTGATTTTAACTCCCACGGAATTTTGTGGCATTATGGTATGTATTATGAATAGTGCACATTATCCTACAAATCATAACATGTTTAGAAAACAACACTCAACGTAGGAGAAAATGGAATACAACTCTCCCCTCTTCCAAGTGGTATCATTGTTGGCACTGCTATTGCAAAGTCAACTCGATTGTTTCCGTTTCCCTCAGAGTCACAAATAACACAGGACAAAACGCGGGCTTATTCAAACATTTAGTCTATAACAGAAATAGACTTGTCTGGTGGCAGACAAAACTGTAAAGTGATGTAAAGCAAGGCTTATAGGGAACCAGTGAAAACACAGATGGTTGGCTTATTCTTTATACATTACACCGTGCAATCAACACATACTGATGATGAGATGAAGCAGAACATTTTAAGTAAGTTGCGTGAATTGAGTAAATTGCACCAAGTTATTCTACATTTTGAAACCAAGACAAATATCTGTCTTCTTGATGACCATTACTCATAACTGACTTTTAAAATGTCAGTCGACCTGTACTTTTAAGTCACTGTATTTTAATTTCTGGATTCATTCAAGTTACATTTGCTAAACAAACAAAGTCTAACATCTACTCAAACAGCTGCTTCAGGCCGACACGTCACTCAAAACACCACTCATCTGGGGAAAGTCCTTGTTTTCATGTTTTCATCCCGTCTCACTGAATTCACTGATAGTTGGATTATAATTCAACCATATGTGATTCACAGAATGGAACGATTACGACAAATCACGGGTGATCAAACTGTGTCTTTACTTTGGAAATAGCAGCTCTAAAGACTTCATTGAACAGACCAAAAAGTCACTTTTAAATCATGACATGTGAAAGGAGGGAAATGACTCAAACCTACCACTGATGACTCTCAGGACATGTTGGGTTCAGGCTCACTGCCTCCTCACCAACTTTCTTCCCTAGGAGGAAAGAGAAGATAGACACGAATAATGATGCTCTAGTGAAACCTAACATACACAATTCACCCCAGATGCTTTTGTTCACACGGCAAGAGAAGAGATTAGTGGAGTCAAAGAGTGTTTGTTGACAGAGAAAACATAATAGGATATAAATAAATCAAGAAACATCAGCGGACACTGGATTAAAGCGGTAAAAACAGAAGTAATATGAAACACAATCCAAGAAGCAAGCTCAGTTTTAAATCCTCCATCACTCAGTGGAAAGTGTCACATTCCAGCCGCACTATTAATAACTAAATGAATGTTAAATATGATGCCCTGATGCTTTAAATATCCATGTCGCTAACACCATCAAACGCTTTGACACAGGTGTCTTTGTAGGAAGCACCTGACCAACTCTGATAAGAGACACATTGATGAGGAAGGAATACAAAGAAACGGGTCAATCCAGTCTGAACCTCAGCACAATCACAAACAGCCTCTGTCTGATGGGGAAATAACGCATAATGATCTTCTGTGCAAAGTCTTAGAGGGGAACTTGTCCTCTGTGAAGTTGACTTTAAGGTGTCTTCTTTGATGAGTGCCGAACAGTTTGTGGAATACACTTTCTGCAGAGCAATTCAGGCTGATAAGTTAGAGTGAGATAGATTTCCCAAAAGACGCAGGAAAATGTGTGAAGGCACCTTCAGACTGTGTGAGATGGTTATCAATTATGACCCGTGCCAGATAAATGTTTGGTAAATCAGATTGCTATGATGTAAATATAAAGTTTTCAAATACTGATGTGGTCATACAATAAACACGCTTTATCTACAGAGCTGACACACTGAAAAATCCTAGAGGATGTTTCTAAAGCGATTTTAAGATGAATACAGAACTTCTGACGCTTTGATGCTCCGGCTGCTGAAGCCCTAAATCTGCAGGTCAGTGGACTTGCTGTCTCACAGCGCAATGGAGGAAGACTATTTATGATCGACCACCTAGGATTTCACTACCTTTCTCTCATGACTGCCAATTTTGGACTGGGACAGTTTTTTTTTACATCAATTCATCATATAGTCTGGAAAATGTCATAAAAAAATCTGTTGTGGCAGAACGGGTGATCACATTCAAGGACTTCACCTGTAATTTATATTTATGTGACAATAAATATTAGTGTCTTCTATTGACAATTAATAATCAGCGAGCAGAATGTGATGGTTAACATGGGGCTTTTCGTCAGCTGTTGTACATAAAGCATCTCCACTGTTTTTACAGAAAAATCTGGCGACTGACTTGTGTGTTCTGCCATGTAGTGTCACCGCCATTACTGTCGTTGGAACTTAGTGTGTGCTGCTGCCTGCTGACAGTGACAGCAGCATGTATAGTTGGATTAAAGATGTCAATAGTGACTTCCAATTACTGATGAAGCAACCTTAAATCGATGGCAAGCTTAACGTGACTCAGTTTTGACATATTTGGTTTTGGTTATGAGGATAGCAGCTTCACCTGAAATGTAAAGAGAAAAGTATTTTGTTCACTATACTAACTCACAAGCATAAACAATTGATAGCTACATTTTATTGTTACAAGCTGGTTACATCAGTAAGAAAAGATTAGTAGAAGTAGGCCTAAAGGATCACTCACAGAGGGTCAAAATGACCATTTAAAGCTAAACTAAATAGAAATTGGCATTTTATGTGATTTGGTAAAAAAGAAAGCTGCATAGTGTTGCTTTAATAATGTGAATTAATAATAAAATACAATTACAATATTCTTGATCCACTTCTAGTGAACATCTGCATGGACAGGGAATCTATGTAAAGTGAAATCATCTCATGCATCGTAGATTGTTACCACAGACAATTTGTTAGTTGCCAGACATAATTCCTGCTACGGTCATTCATTTGTGGGCCGACAACTGAAACTAAGTGAGCTCATTGCAGGATTACAGACTTGCATGGATCTGGGTTTTCCAGACGAGGCACTGACATTTTGGGGGTTTGGCCAGTAAACCCGTAGTGGTTATGACGATATAGACTAGGATGCCTTGTAAATGAGGTATAATATGAGGTTCAGTTGATTACCAGTTTCTGCGTGGGTCTTCTTCTCCTCCAGAGTGGAGCTGATGTCATGGACGTCACAGTACGCTCGGGTTAGCCGCCAGAGAAATGTTGAGTTCTGTCCAAACTACAGAAGTACATCAAAGTGTTAAGACATGCTGTTTTACAGGATTACTTGCACCTTTCATCTGAATGTATGAAAGGAGTTACACACCTCCTCTCTCTGCTCCAAAAGCACATTGAGACTTTCCCTTTTGTCAGATTCAGAGCCCTGATGCAAATGGTCGATCCTCTCCAGGAGGTCGGACAACTTATCTGCTGGTTGTTCTTCATCCCTCTGTTCTACATCGCTTTGCTCTTCTTCCTCAGAGTCTGTCAGTGCAGTTATGTACCTGAAAGCAAACACAGGGCACAACCTGTAGTCTCACTCAGCTGTCAGCATGTGCTATTAAACTTCACTGATGTGGATTAGAAAGCAGAACTGATTAGCTAGGTGGTTTCTATTATAAGGCCAGACTGTCTCTATCCTGCCATCAGCAAGATGTGCAACATGGCCTCAGGAAGCATCAATAAACAGCCTAAATGTTGGCAGTAACAAGATGATGGAGTCTGTCCCACTTACTCAGCACAAAACCATCCTCTTCTTGTGAGGCAGGGTGAAAACACCTCAGCTGAGAAGATTTTCAGATAAATCAAAATCCTGTCTTAACGAGAACTTTTTAGAATCAGTTTGCTGCCAGGTGATGATTATAAAAGGAACAATCTTCACTGTTTACACACAAATGGCACAGGGTTTGTTTATGTGGGTCACTTAATTGTTTATAAACACTAGCTGTTAAGAAATGCTTGACGTCTTCACGTGGATACCTGAAGGCTTTTCAGGGAACACAGGGAGATTTGTTTGTCAGGGCGAGGCACGCAACACTCGCATTAGATGTTTTATGGTGCCCTTTCAACCAGTGTAAGTATCTACAAACACCCTAAGCTAACACTTAAAAAGCAGCAGTAAAAAAACAGCTATACTAACAGTATAGGTAAAAATGAAAGACACAGACAAGGGTGAAAATATGAAAAGCCTCTATTAAGTGTTGGCAGCCGCTGCATGTGCGTCATTGGTGGTTAGTGGAATATTTTGGGCTGCGAGCCATGATACTGGAGGGATGTGTCAGAGCGGGCCACAGACAGAAACACTGTGGACCCAACAGGTGCCTCGTGCCGGAGGCTGCTTCCTGACCCCACCCACAACACACACCTTCAACCCTGAGTGCTGTGATTACAGGACGAATATGAGAGCGTTTGAGCAGCAGTCAATAAGGGAACTGTCAAGAATAACGTACCGCGGTTGACAAAGTCAACAGCTCAACTAAAGCCGCAGCTGTGTGTTAGATGAAGGAATTATGTGCCATTTAACAGAACATAGCGTATCAGTGCAATTCCAACTGCATTTTAACTCCAAGGTAAATAAATATACTTTAAAGCAGCTACATAAGGTAATTTCATATAAACAATGGATCACATGACTTTGTGAATGCGGAGGGTTTGACTCACAATGAAAAACCCAAAGAGAAATGAACCCAATTGTGCGCGTCTCAGCTCTGCGGAGCAATTCACTTTATTTCAGTTCATTGTTTTGGTTTTATAGCAGCTTTATTGTTCATTTTCAGCAGCAAGCAGGTGTTTTCAACAAAATACTGCACGCTACCCGTTTAACCCTTAAAGCAGACAGAATGAGTTAGCGACACACAAGGTGAACAAAGTGGAGCATTTAGCAGCCATACAGCCAGATACGAGCAAAAAAGAGCTAAAAGAAGAGCTAAAAGAAGAGTGAATATGATTCAGCAAGAATAAGCTAAGAAGTTAAAGGTAATTTTATGCCAGGGTTGTGTGGTTTAAATGAAAATTAATTTGCTTTAAAGCTGTTCTAGTATAAAAAAATGGATCAAATGACTTGGCCAAAACATTAGTCAATCAGGTTTACAGTGAGCCTATAATATAGAGGCAACTATGGCCGAAAGTTCTAATTACCACGTGGTAAATGCTAAAACCAAGTGTAACGGCAGCACAAATACTGCAGATACGAGTCATACTATTAGGGAGCTGACTCAGTAGTGTCACAGCATTATGTAGTCTGAAAATATTGACTAACATTCCATTTCGCTACAGGTCATACAGTGTTTCCCAGAGAATGACCGTCACCTAAGAATGAGACTCAAAAAACAACTTTCTTTTCAGAATCGCTTCAAAAATTGGTCTACATTCAGCCACCACTCCATTTTCACAACAGCATGCTCAGTGTGGCAGAAGCTTGTCGCTACGTTAACCAAGTAACCAATTGAAGCCTACATGGTACCGGATGACATCACAATAATCAGGCGCGCTTGAAAGCTTTTAAGCATAACATCAGCATAAGAAGGCCTACATTAAAAAGGAGAGATCACACCTGCAGAGCCTGTGTGAATGTCAGCAGACAGAGAGGTAGAACGAGGGCAGACTGTCCACTACATAATCTATCATGGATGGGGTTGGTCTCTTGGATGAATAAAACAACAAGAGTAAAAAATGGGTCACACACGGCCATTAGTGAACCTGGATTGTCTGCCCAAGGAAAGTCTATGTGTGGGAAAAACTGGGTCATACCAGACCAAGTGAGGCTGTTGTGCCACTATCCCCGACTATTTAACTGAGCAATGGTGCATTTTATAGTTTAGAATTTAGCCTTTTATTTGTAAAAACTAAGACTGTGTTAAGTAACAAATTTTCTCTTTTCAAAAACATTTGATAGTTTGACAAGACATTTAGGGATATAAATATAAGAACTCAAAGGACTGTACATCATTCAAATCCAGTAGCTTTGTAGGAAATGGAGAATCACCGCATCTCTGAGAGAAACTAGACTTTACACTATCTTAATTTTAATCTCCATCTGTTTTTATACCATCATTTGGAGATATTGTGCAAAGCCTTTCTACAATCCTGCTCTCTGATTTAACTCCTGAGTAAACCCTAAAACCTGAAGGCAAGGCTCAAACCATTCATTGGCCAATACATCCCAGCTTAAAAAAATCTGAATGGGCGTGCTTTTGTGTTTACTCTGACTGTTGTGTTCTCCCTTTTTACGTCTGCTCGCATCATATTCTAGAGCGCTGCCTTGCAACAACCGGACCTGGCTTTTAACTTTGTCAAGACAGATGCATTATTGGACTTGTGTTATTCATTCATTCATTAAATCCCTAATTCATTCATCCTTTTGTACTTGTATTCATTCAGCAGTCCGTTTTCCCTCCCTCCCTGCAGTTATTTACTCAGGAGAGCTAGAGCGACAGGCAGCAGAGTAGTGAGTGATCAGCACATTCCTGTCACGCCATTCCACGGCTCATGACTCACTTGAGTTGAAAGAATCAAGAAGCCAAGGATCTATTGGTATTACTGTTCATGTTCATGTAGTGTATATATAGTTGTGCAGGAGCCACTATCATACTTGCAATTTTACAGCAGAAGCGCACAGCTACGAAAGAACAAGTCTAAATACTGTCATTAGCACTTGAACACTGACTTGGTAAATACTATACCAACAGACGCCCTATGACTCACACATGACAAGAAATGATCTTGATCACAATAATAGTATAATACATGTACCCATGCTGGGTGTTACAAGGTTGGACACAGCATTAATACACTACATGTTATGTTGTTATGTAAAGCTGGAAAGTTTTAACCTTCATTTTTATCAGCCTGTGTGCTCACTAGAGGAGTTAGGCCATTCAGACCCCAAGGGGCAATGAAGGGATCTCTCAATAGAGCTTAGCAATGGCTGTCTCCGCGGTTACACTGTTCAAAACAAACCAGAGTTACCATCCCAACATCAGAGGGCCATGGAACATGCAATGCAGCTTATTCAGTCTGCGTAGTTGTGGTGACAGGACTAATGAAAGCCTGCTCTTACAACAATGGCTGACTGACTGGAGAGAGTCCAGTTTTTTATTCTCTATCCCTCCCAAAAGGCTGGGCAGGGATGAACTCTGTTAACGTGTTAACCAATCCGCCGCTGAACCATCATCACTGAACCACCAAGCTGGCAACAACACTGCGTTCCTAGCAATGCCAAATTTTATTGCATGTGTTGTGTTGGATAATACAGGTGTGGAAGACAATAACCTGCTATTCATTCGTCACTGACACATGACGACACAAACATTCTAAAATGAATGCATTAATTCATCTCACATCTTCATCTATAAATAGCACATTTGTTATGATGTTGTAACACTTTGTTCCTAAAATAGCAGGAGGAAAAAACAAGTTTGGAAACTTTTCTGGGTTTGCCCACAATTGTACACAAGTTTTGTTAGGCTTGGTATTATGCCAAAAGTAAAAATACATGTGAACAGGAGACAGGATTACACCTGCTCAGAAATGGCATGGCTGTCATGTCTGGTGAGAATGACTTAAAACATGTTTACAACTCTAACAATGGTAATAATATAGATCACTGTGTGTCAAGATAGCCAAACATCCAAGGACATGATAGCTCATAATTTTCATGCAACAGCAGGAGAAAACATAACCATCAGAGCAATCAAAGTGAACCAAAACAGTAAAGTCGTGAAGCAGAAAACCAAAACAATGAGCTACTCTATGCTAAAGCGCTCTGTAGACCTGAAAGTAGCTGCTGACAATGCTCATCATTAACGGTGTGTTTGTAAAACATGGACAGAATTTGAAGACCGCTCCAAAAACATAGGGGGCAGCATGCCACCAGAGTAATCGCTCCTGCTGCTCTTAGCTGGCTATCCTTGGAGGCAGCTAGCAACCAAGGCTCAGTTTGAAGACAGGGGATATAGTACAGAGGCGATTAATAAAAGGCTCCGACGAGGAATGTGAATCTGGATGAAAAGAAACGGCAGTACATAGACGTCCTCAACATAACATCAACACAGCTATTTCTTTACAGTATGCTGACAATGTTAGCTTATATTTTTATTGTTTAAAAACTGTACAAAACTTCTGGCCATATTTTACTAATCACTCCATTAAGAGTTACCCATTTCACATGCATGTAGGCATGTAGGCATGTGATCCATTGCTAAAAAATATTGATTATAGATTATTTAGCTTAGCAGAGGGGCAATATCAGCAAGTCATTGATGCTAATAATTACAAGAGGGTTCCTTTTGCACATGGGGTTGTGGGTGGGAGGTGTGGGTGGTCAGACTAAAACTGACTCATCAGACGGCTGAACAAGGCTGCTATGCACAGTATACATTGTGTGTAGTTCAGTAAATGTGTTTGTTTTGTTCAAAGCCTTTCAGTAAAGTATGAATCTGAGGATATAGACGTGAATGTCTTTGACACAGACAGCTGTGGAGCAACATGTACCATGACGTCACAGGGAAGTTAGACTAAAGCTTTTAATCGCAAATCAGACAATGAGCTCTTTTCTCTCTTTCTAAACATTTCTGTGTGTGTTTGATCGGGCTTGCACGTCTCTAAACAAGACTGCCGCCTAAATCTACTTAAATCAACAACTTCCCAATAACATACATGCTATTTTGTTGGAAAAAGAAAAAAGAAGCGGTAATGTCCTTGAGCTACGGCGACGTGATGTGAATAAACTCAGTAGGAACTGTTCTAGGAATTACAAGTTCCTACAAGACACTTTTAAATGAGGCCTCTGACAGCTTGGCACACAGACAGGGTGATTGATGGGTCTCCTTAGTTGCAGAGAGGTAGCTCTGAGGAAGCCGTTGTGACACATGAAGAGTGAATAAACAGCTGGAACTTTCAACCTCTCAGTGCATGGGGTGACATGTTCTTCCGTTTTGATCGACGCCACCCTGCTCCATAATTTTGCCATTATGTCACACTAATTGTTCTGTTGCTTGTGAACATTTCTGCACAAGTAAAATGCATTGTTACATAAACTCAGGTTGAAGAGTGACATCTGGAAAATGAAAATGTGGTCACGCTTGAAATATCTAACAAACAAACAGGCTACAGCTGATTTATAAAAATAATACATTTTATGATTTGATGTAATTAATCAACTGCAATTATGCAACTACAAAAACATTTCAACACAAATGTTAGAAAACCATTAAGCTTGCAAAAGCAATCAGCTCCAGAAGGGTTTAAACACAAGCCTTTGCCTATTTGTGATGTGCATCTATCATGTTCTGCAGCAGAGCTTGCTGTAGGATTTGTTGAAGGTCCTGTTCATACTTGCATGGTGCCCCCTGTTGGAACTCTGCTGTCGCACCAAAGCCGCTCTTTACCCAAGTTCAGATTTTTCCCTAATAATCAATTTATCACTTGCTGATTATTATAGGAACTGACTGTAAGCAACACCTTAACACGGCTTCTTGTTCTTTTTCAACATGTTTGCAAACCTGCATTTAGCATCAAGCCACAAATACAATCTAATCGTGCTAATCTTAAATGTATTCCTAAGGCTTTAGATTTCAACAAACATACAATGACTATTACCCAACTTTCAGTATCTGAGTTCTTATGGAGACATTGTGCTCCGAACACTTCATAGCCAGCAGAGCAGACATGAAGAGCCATTTAAATGGGATGTGAGGATTAGGGGCGTAACTGGCTCCTCTGGGGAGCGCTACACATTCCCTATGGGCCTGAAATTTTTTCACTGCAGCCATTCCCACTATCCCCCCACACCCACTGGTCTTACAAATAACAGAGCGGCAGGAAGGGCTCTTTAATCATGGGAGGTGTGTACGTGATGTGATTTCTTCTCAAGCTTAATAACCTGGGCTGTAATTAAAAAGCATTTGATGCAGCCGACGGCTGTCACTCAAAACCTGTGAACCACATCTGCTAGAGGGCAGTCTTATACCTCCATCTGCTCCTCGAGCCAATGAGGAGGCTGATGGTAACATAAGTAGAGGTAGGTCAACCTGAAATGAAAGACGACTCATGTGATATGGTTGCGTTACTTGTCTGCGAGCTGTCTTACCTCCAATGCCAACAAACATACGTGACTTGAAATACCTGAAATTCAGTTCAATGTCACTATGTCACACGTTTTGCTAAGTCAGCAGTACTGAGAGAAGTTTTTAATGAATCTTTCTCAAACAATATATGTTTCATGACACATATCTAACAACTGACATTTAAATAATTAAAATACTAAAAACAAACAAAACACAACTCTGACTCCACCCAACCTATGCATGGAATGTGATTCTTAGACGAAACAGGAGACTGATTAATAATCCCGGGAGCACTGGATGTTCAGGTGGCCTACTTGATGTTGGTGTAGTTGTAAAAAAAAAAAAGGCTCCAAGGCAACTGATTAATCATTGCGAGGACAGTAACAGAGATGGGGAGGAGCTGTACAGCTCTGATCTGAGGCTCACTGCACACCCAAAAACTGTGTGGTTAAGATTTCAATGCAGCTGCACGCATTGTTTTGATGTCTTCTTGGCACTTCACACACTCTACTACATCCTACACAAACGAAGTATAGATTAATGCAGGTTAATTAAGACAAAATGTTTATTCAAATGCATGCAAAGTGCTGCAGTATCCAAACTCAGCAGTCTCTGATTTGGAACAATTTTTGAATCGCGTGTTTAAAATATATTCAATTACATCCAAGAACAACATTAAAGCCTCAGCTTAATCATCATCATTTAACCATTGATATTTGCTTTTATGACATGGGATTCAAAATGATAGTCCATTGAAAAGAAACACATCTGTTGTTTATGTTATCCAAGGCTGGCATGAGTTCAAGGCATTTGGCTAAGGATGGAGGTGGATGACTGGGCATGTGGTGCTTGATTAGTCTGCTGCTCTCTGCAACACCTAAGGCAAATGTACATACTGCCAAAGCTGTAATTCAGCTCATAAAATGAGCAAGCGAGTTTAGCTGGTGAAGTAGGAGGGCCACAGGATTTTTGACGCACATACTGATCAACAGATAATCTTGTTGAAGAGTTCAATTTACAGTTTACCACCGCCTGAGATAGTCATCTGTAGTTCTTCTATTTTGCGTTTATCTTCAGAAACGTATGGAGCCTTCTGAAGTTTTGTGGCTAATGCTGATATTGATGAATCACAGAATTAAAAGATTCAGAATACCAATCTAAATCTATAGGAGTTTTATTTCAAAAGAATGTAAAAGGGCAGACGTATAGAGCTATTCCTAAAACCCTTCACAACATCTGCACAGCTGTTACACTGTCAAATCACAAGCAGCAGCTTTGTACTGTAAACTGTGAAGTCTGCTGGGCAGACTATGTAGCGATGACAAGTACATTTTCAGAAGCTCACAAGTTTCTGCAAAATGACATAAAATGTATATATTTAAAGCAACAGTATGCAACTTTTTCACCTTAAAATAACAGCTTCAAAATCACGTTGATGGTACAGTGTCTTGTTATTAATTGTAATATGGTGAATGGTGTCTGTCACAGCCACTCTGCCTTCTATCACTTGTTTCTGCTTTACATACATGTTTACTTCAGAATACAAGTTTTCAAGACCTAAGATCATTATGATGTAAAGAGTACTGTTTGCAGTTAGCACCAACATTACGTCTGACAAACTGTTAGAGACCTGGATTTGTATTTACGACTATGGCGTTGCACTCTGGAGGGCGCCAAATTGCACAAAATGTCAATTTCTGGTTAATGTTGCTTGTTGTATTACAAGCTCTGTTTGGCAAAATGGCCATAAAAGTTGCATTTATTTAATATAAGCATCTACATGTTAATATAACAATTGACAGGCCAGACTCTAAACTTGATCAAAGTAACAATCTTAAGCATGCATTTGATGAGTATTCACACTTTGATCTTCCATCCTTCTGATCTGAGTTCAAATCTTAAGAACACACAGGACCAAGGAAAACCCCAGGCTGCATTTTGTAATATAAAATGTGTCTTTATAGAGCAAGAAATAGCTTTCACCGACATATTATCATCAAGGTTCATTTGGCTGACTGACTGGCTTAACACACCCTCAAATACTTACTTATTTTCACTTTGACGTTCACATCTGGGTATGAATTACTTATTAGTTAGAGTTTAGAGATACTGGTAAGTGGATTACCTACAATAAAAGCAATCATGCTCAGTGAATCCACCTCTGTGATAACATTTTCTTGATCACACAGACTCTCTGTATCCTCACTATATAGATGTGTGAGTATCAATCATGATAATAACGTGAAAACAAATTCATTCCAAAGCACTGTGATAGACCGCCGCTGTAGTACAACCTACAGAATTTGAACCAGTCCACCAGAACAGCTACTGATGCATAGTGGCAACAATCAAAAGCTCTAATAGGATCTATCACATTAGACTTTTTCCCTCCTCTTGCAGAACATGTATTGTGTACTGTATGTAGATGCTGTGCTTATCAAGTCAAACAAAACAATGTGACATTATATTATTGTATCAGCTATAATTTCATGATACAAATAAACAGCAGTTTTTCCCCCCAGTACGTGGCAGACATGGGTAAAAAACATAACCTCCTTGAAGAAGGTAATAACAGTTCATATTACCAGGAGATGTGACTTGTTGATGACATACAGTATGTATCTGATCAGGCACACTGAAATAACAGCAGCTTATTGATTTGATGTCCTGACTTAGAACTGTTCAGCTGATAACCTTGTATAATTAATCGAGTATGATCAGCATGAGCATTATACTAGAGAAGACATATCCTTCTGTCTGTGTTGTGGAAACTGCAGAAACTTGCGATTACAGTCACACAGGGTGTAGGAAATTTAGCGTGGAAGCTTAGTGAATCTGTGTATTTTTCAAATCCAAGTATCAGAACTCATAGTCACTGTTATCCAGCAGGTTGAAATAATGCTTCACAATGCACACTCCATTTTAATACTATACAGCCATGTTATTTCTAATATAATGTATATTCAATAACCACCAAAGGTATAATTTTGTGTAAAATTGTATGTGTGTATAGGCAGTGGGCCAGCTCAGAATGGAAGCTACATGTTGAAATGGGAAAAAATTAATATCCATGTGTGTAAAGATGAATGTGTGAATAGTATACAAATGGACTGCAGTTGGCACGAAGAAACAGAACTTTGAGCTCAAACTGCTTAATGTAATTGGATATATATTTATAATTATCATTGGAGTAACAACGCCAAATATTGGCTATGATCAAAGGTCCAAGTCTGCCATGTCAAATAATATTTTACCTTACCTGTTGGTCATTTTGTTAGTTTGATTTGTTCAGTTTAACATTTGTTAAAAAAAATTGTTATAATACTGGAATATTAGATCACAGTTTTTAAGGTACTCACCCTCCCTCACTCTCTGCTTCCTCTGAGCTCCGACCCCCGGCTCTGGGTCCAGCCAGGCTTCCTGCAGCTCGTTTCCTTCGTGTCGGTGTGGTCCTGTGTAGAGGGCTGACTCGACGCCCCTCATCCTGTCCCCTCAGCTCCTCCCTGACATGGTCTGGCAGGGTTGGCAGAGCGTTCTTCAATGACTTCATCTCATCCTTAAGCTCTGACACGCACTGGATCAGGGCCTCAAGACGCTCCAGCACCTCGACCTGACCCCTTGGCAGACCTGGACCATCCACCAACATGAGTCCAGTCCCCTGGCCATTAGAGCGGTTGAGGTAGACCCCTGGACACGAAGCTCTTCGTCTTGACCTAAAGCCCTGGTAACACACTACTGCCAAACTAATGCCAGCCACTCCAGCCAACGCTCCCAGAACCAGCACCTTGCTGTCTGCCTGGGCCATCCTGCAGGCCTGCAGGAAATGGACAGAAATTACAAGTTTTAAGCAGCTGATTTCATAAACATTGTGCTGAAATTGCATAATGGAAATATAAACAGTGCGGAGCTGTAACTAACTAACTAACTAAGTATTTATACTATTGCTTTGATCAATTTTGCAATTGATCAAGAAATCATGTAGTGTATAAAATGTCAGAAAATATTAAAAAAGTAAAATCGTAATCAGTACGTAACAGTACAAAATAGATGCCATCTGATAGTGAATTTATAAAGGCCGAACTAAAAACTACAGATAAGTAAAGCCAATTAGTTTGCCAATATCAAACAACACCCAACAAAAAATTTGACATCGCAGATATGAATAATCGTTGACGTTATTAGAAACTGGATAACAGTTGATCCGAACATCAAGGTCCAAGTCATAAATAGCTAAATATATCAGTGATAAACATCCCCACATGACCGGTGGAGGCCGCTCAGCCTACTCATACTGATAGTTTGTAAAACTGGTAAAATCGATGCTGTTTAATCTGTCAAATCTATCAATTAGTTGAGCACTAGCACAAAACCCACAGATATATCAATTTACAATGATACATTAATAAAAAATAAACAAGAACAGCAAATCCTCACATTTAAAGGAGTCAGAATGAGTAAATATTTGCACGTTTCTCTTGCTAAATGATTAAAAAGTCTGTTAACCATACACTCATTTTTTTCGATAAAAAAAAAGCATTTCATTTCTTCGGTACATTCTGGCCTACTGGTTTCTGATGATTTTCATATATCATGTGATGTTTATACTCCATTTGATACCCAGCTTCAACATATAATCAGTCATAAATTCAGTATAAAATCTGTTGCTATTTTGTGTTGGAGTAAAATATTACAGTGCTCTCATCATGGTTCATAAGTAGAATAACTATGACCAGCAACAAGTAACAATCAGATGATACTGAGTAAATTATTAACACTAACTCAGTTACAAAATGTAGCTCCTACTAAGCTGACACCAGTCCATATGTGAATTATTGTATTGTACATGTGTTTTATTTCAAATACACTTAGTTAGTGACAGAAACAGCAGGTAAAAAAATCAGACAGAAACCTCTCAGTGGCAGGCTGGAGCAGTTGGTGAGTACAGACTTGACTGATTTCAACATACTAAGAGAAAATACAGATTGTTAAGAGTCTGCTGACTCGATGTGAAGTACAAGGACACAGCCGAGAGTGGCTTCTCTAATAAGAAAACATTCTCTAATCTATGTTTGGACATGCTCCCTGCGTGTCCTCGAAACTTGTGAATCAAGAACAACCTGTGCTGTGTTTACTGTGACTATAGCCTTTACCTCAGCATTTCACTTCTGTCCTGCTTCAAGTTTTGGGTCACTGTTGCTGAAGCAAACGCTATAATAAACGGTGGCTAACATAATAGATTGCTTGATAAAATAAAAACTATCTGTGTGCAAAGTCAACTATCTGCTGAATGCTTACCAGGAACTACGTTAAGACTGGCTGACCAGCTAGCTTAGATAATTGGATCAACATAGTAATCACTAAGCGAGGGTGTTAGCCAACAGTCACACAGTAACAACAGCCCTATGAAGCCAAAACACATCAGCACATGTATCGGGGTCTAAAGCATGCAGCATTCCTAAATATTCCACGTTTTCATTATCAACGTGAATAACGTTTATTAGCTGCTAATGACAAAGTCATACTGCTAGCCGAAAGTCCCCCCAACGATGTGCTAACACTCAAAACAAAGTTACTCGTCAAGGTTAAACGGTTAAAACACATGTATGTGTTCAGTCTAAGCATTACGGTATCACAGCAACCCGACACATAAAAATGTTCTTTCTAAATAAACACAAAATTGTTCATAGAGACCTTTCAGCACAGGTAAGAAGCAAGGGAGCCACTTCTTCTGGCTTGACAGCTCACTGGTGTAACCGTCAAAACACACCGTGCAGTCCCATTCTCCACAGAGAAAGGTTCCGGGGTTCATACGCGTCAAATAAAAAATACACTATAAATACGTCTGATTGTTATTCTGGCGCAAATTAAACCTCAAAAATCTTTTTTTCGTTACAGTGAAAACAACTCTACATTTCAATTAGGTGTGGTTCGTCTGCCTTTGTGTTTTTTTTTATACCAATTAATACCACAATGTAAAAACAGGTACAAATCCTGCATTCGAAATCTCACTTACGTAAAAGTACTAGCATCAACTCAAAGTGCAGAATGTTATATTTGATAACAACATTATTTTACAGTGATTGATGCATGTATGTGTTCATCACTCATTTTTCAGCTGGAAAAGTTGGGGCTCATTAAAAAATGCATTTACTGTTATAGGCAACATTTGATTTAATAATAATAACACATCATGATACCTTAGCTGTTTTTATTTTTATTCAATATCATTAACCTGAATCTGTAAAGGAAGTAGTGACTGAAGTTATCAGATTAATGACTTGGAGTACGAAGTAGAATGTTTGCCTAAAAAATGTAGTGAAATAGTAAACCTATAAAGAAGCAGAAAATGGAAGTAAGTTCCTTAAATTAGTGCTTGAGTAAATGGCCTGAGTTACATTTCACTAATAGATCTGTCCAAAGCCTTCAGACTGTCACTGGGTTAAGGCCCCAGGATCCTGAAAATCTATATCAGTAATCTGTTAAGAATGACATTGCATTTTATTTTCAAGTTTTTTTCTTCTTGTCCCCAGGCCTTCTGCTGTAAGACAGAAAATCTGCACTAAAGTCTAGTCCATCTAGAAGAGTGAACGCCAGTTTTTGAGCTCCTGCTTATTGTATGAGTTGCTACATTAGGCTGATCACTGATTTTGCGTTCGCAGAACAATGTTGTTGGCATACAACATGTTCCACAGGATTTTTGCCTCCATCTAACAAACAAGTACTGGCAGTAAAAGTAGATTTTGCATCATAACATTTAAAAATACATCTTGTCTTGATAGACTAATGTTGTTATCTGATAGCAATATCTAATCTCTGAATATATTGTTGACTCTAAACTGAAATGATAAACAGACATGTCCTTAAAGGGATAAAGTGTACAACCTAAACAGTCTTAAAGGGATATTCCAACGAAAGTTTAATCCATGGTCTAACACACCGTGACACCGAGTAAGACCCCCCCATGAGAGATCAAGTTTTCTGACTGCTAGCTTATGTAGTTTCTTGGTGGAGGCATAGACTGCAGTGTATTGTTATCGTGCGGTCTTTTCTGAGGTTGCTAAAACTGCGTAAGCTTACTTACTTACTCGGTGTCACGGTGTGTTAGACCATGGATTAAATTTACACCGGAATATCCCTTTAAGACTGTTTAGGTTGTACACTTTGTTTTGAAATCATGTGTCTTCATTCCTATTTTCCGTTATCAATCACAGTATGATAAGCAGTCATAAAGCATTGGGTTATTGCAATTTTGGTTTGTACTGGTTGATGATTACCTTGTTATCTGACATTTAGTGCCTACATGTTTTAGTAAAAAAGAAGGGGATAAAATCTACTGCCAGGCTTAATCAATAACATCTCTCTTTCATCGACTTTGTTGTCACGACATGTGAGTGAATTATCAGTGAGCAAAGTCCAACACACAGCAGAGGAAGGCGTGTGTTACATAAAACTAGCTGTATGAAAAACTGCCTCTAAAGGAAAACAACGATTGTCATCAATAACTGTTTATTTAAGTTTAACTTCCGAACATCAGAATGTTTCCAGTACCATTTGCATGTGGTGCATCTATGCCTGCCTCTCTCTTAAAGAACATCATCATATTGTGTCCTTGTATGTTATAATACAATGTAGTGAAATGGTCTGCAGTTTATAGTCATTATTCCATAATAAGAAGCTCAAACAGGGACCTACCTCTGTGATTCACTCCTCTCGTCTAAGCGCCTCCCTGCTGTGAGCTTGAACAGAATGTGCACCAGGATTAAAAAAGTTGCTGCACACATGTATCATCACATCAACCTTGGACCTGTAGACCTTACTGGGCTTTATTCAAGCGTTACATATTATGAAATTTGCTGTGGAGGGGAGTTACAATGATTAACTAGTGATTTATTTCATGTTTTCCTTTTTGCATGTGTATAACCTTAATTAAATATGTTTTATGCCTAAACAAACTGAATAAACAAACGGACCTAAAGGACAACATATTTTCATACTGTTTTACGTCGTTTATATTCTGCATTATTACCTCAAAAATATTGTCAATACTAAAATTCTGACTATGGATTTCTTCTCCAGAAGTACATAGTAAGCAACAAATAAAGATATTCTCAGTAAATTAAGATACTAAAATATAACAAATTATTGTAGAAAACTACATAGTGTCCCTTTAAAATGCAAAACCATCATTTTTTAACTGATTTTTCTTGACTTATTTTTACATAATTTTGTCAGACATTTGTGTACTCTGTGTACTCACGGAGACAAGTTCATGATTAACAGGTTGAATAAACTTTCCGACTGACAAAAAAGAAAACAACAACAATGACCCTGATGACCTTAAGAGTTAGTTCATTACATAAATGATGTCATTTATTTGATTTGGTAGAGGCACATGAACTCTAAATGGTTGTCTCTTTCTGCCTACATGTATACAGAGGTAGACATCCACGCATGGTCGGAAATAGAGGTAACAGGTAGTTCCCTTGCATGATATCACAGAAAGCTTGCTACGTGCAGTTTCTTCCCTGCTCTGTGAACACAGTATTGTTCCTTAGCCCACAGCCTGCATTCTGCCTGCACACAGAACAAAAAGCCCACCTGAAACCTGGAGCCAAGGTGGTGCAAAAAAAAGAAAAAAAAAAAAAGAAAAAAAAAGCTTGGCCAGCGGTCCTGGGTTGGCCCCCGCAGACGTAGATATCGTGATAAGGGAGGCGCATCCAGCCATGGCCTTACTCCCATCGGGTCAAAGCCAGCAGATAAGCAGATATTGTCAACACTGTTGTTTCATCTGCCCACCACACATCAGCCCAGGCTCTCATACCACAGGGGAGGAAGAAAAGCAGCCTCAGATTTGCCTTTGTGCACATAAATAAGCCCATTACGCTTGTCAAACAATACATTTGAGAAGAACAGGGTGAAATAAGGCATCACTATCAGGACACTATAGTGACAGACCACAGAGTGTGCAGCTCAGTGGTTCCCTGTCAGCATTGCAGGGGTGTTTTCAACTTGCGTGCATGAGGAAAACCAACTTCTGTATCAGTTGCGTGCTGCGTTTACAGATAGTTTAAAGAGTCATTCGACTGTGAAGATGTGGCAACTGTTGAGGACACAGTATCGCTCAGCTAGAGCGCTGGTGAGGAATTGGGGAAGTCCGGCTCATGGGCCTACACTTGCTTCACTGATGTCTATCTCAGCTGCAAGCACTCAGTGTGCTTATCCCTAGGAGACCCAGCTAGATGCCGAATTAGGGTGAGTCACCAAGGAAACGGAACTGTAACGAAAATCAACATATAATTTCAGAGGCCTTTCACTGCAGCAGTTATTACCAAAAAGTCGTGACTGATGAGGCTGTTGCATTTGAGCTCTGCCTTCAAGCAACATCCATTCGCAAGGGTGATTTATGTATTTCCTTCAGACACTGCCGAGTACATTCCCTGGCTCTACAGTGATGATTCACTGCCTTGCCTCTTTGATTAATAATTCAAAATGTTTCCTTTACATGTATAGGTCGGTCTACAGAGATAAAAGCTCAGTCTCCACAAACAGGAAAGCTAAATTGATCTATTGAAGTGAGATTCAGGGGGGAAAAAAATGCCGTTTCCAAAAACGGGTCTCACAGAAAGTCCCCTCCTCTAAAAAACAGTTTCACTGAAAGTCTGGGTCCTGTGTTTGAACTGCAACTGACACCCTGAAACCAACTTGCTGTTTGGCGGGTTTACTTGATATTCTGGTCCCGGGCTTGTTTTTGTTACCAGCACCTGAGCAAACTGAGATCTTTCAGTTCACTGTGGACATAAGTTCTTTAAGGTGTAAAGTGATGCCAGTTCAATGCACTCTAGTCAATTGTAATGGTTTCAAAACGTTTCCCACCACACACACGTGAGATAATTGTATGTTTTTATCAGCTGGTAACCATACTGGAAAATGAAAAGAGCCCAGACGAATAAGACTGAAATATTACTACACGTGTTCTTTTCCTTCATTTCATGTTGTAAGCCATCTTGTTTTTTTATCATTGCCAAATGAATCAGGTTTATAGACCTTTGTCACAGCAGACAACATCTGACTGCATGAAAAGCACGCGTGGGACAATAGATCAGTTTGAGTGCAGCAGTTAGTGTTATTAGTTACACCTGTGCACTTCAAAAGTCTGCTGCGAAAAAAGTTCCGTTCAGTTACTTCACTTCTCTGGTCATGTGCAGTGTAGCCCTTTTGTACGGGCTCTGTGGCAGCCCTGAGATGGGAACCACATGTCTAATATAGCTGTCTGTCTGAAATTGTCCTTATCAAATGATGATCTGTGCTTCGTATCTCAGGCTTTATTCTTTATTCGGAGCCACATTGGCTTCCACAACGTCGGGTCCACGCAAAGACAACAATCTAAATCAAGCAGTGAGATAAGACGTGAACCAAATCTACATTTTAATAGTTAGGTTATAGAAACAGTGAAAACAAGAACACAATCGTCTGACAACAACAAAAAATTGATTTAAATTGAAAAAAATCTATGCAAGATTAAAACATTTTGTTCAGGGACCTTAAAGTCTATTTTTGGTATGTCTTATGTAGATGGGCATCACACAGTATTATAGCCAGGAGAAGTTCTACAGAGAACACTTTCTGTCGTATATTTGTCCACCGACACCACAAGATGACCGGTTCTCAACTGAAATGTACATAGGACAAAAACTATACATGCACAGAAACAGATATAAGAAGTCCAGGAAGAGTTTAAACCAGGACTGAATGAGTCTGATCATGTTAGCTCCAAGGAGGTTTTGTGCAGCAGCTTAAAGTATCATAATAATAATCTTCTAGCGTAAACAATTTTACATTGCATTCATCCACACTCACTTTGGCTCTCTCAATACATCTCTGCACTAGCTCAAGTACCTACCCGGGAGGTGAGTTACCATTTAATTGAGACAAGTTCAGTTCCCACTGCTCAGTGTCGGTTTTCCACTTGAAAATAAGGTCTTAAAAGTAAGAGGCAAGACACTGGATCGAGAGAATCCGGCTTATTAGCCTGTAGACAATGTGTTCACTCACATGCACAAAGAGACGCTTCCACCTCACCGAGCTTATTACAGTAGAATCCAGTTCCCCCTGTCTGCCAGTCTCTGCACCCTGCTGTGGCAGACAGAAATAAAGATGCCTTTCCTGAAACAAGAACAGTCACAATAACCATGTTATCATTAATACATCTTATATTAAGTCTTATTTTCACATGCACATTTTTCAACAGCTCAGACCTCAAACATTTTTTTTTTCAGCTTGAACATATTTGCATTTGTATGCGGAGAAGATTATATGTTACATAACCTGCCACTTAGAACACAGTGCTGCATGTTTCAAGACTGACATCAAGGCGACACTGACTTAGACAACATTGTGAAGAGATTTTGGTCAAAGCTTTGGTAAAAACTTGCTGTATCAGTCCCATTAATCCGAGACTAGTATCTTTAACTTGCTACATCACTTATAATATAGCAGCTACATAGGTGGTCACACCCACTTATTAATAATAAATCAGACGGTACTAATGTCCCCAAACGCACGCTGTACAGATACGTGTGCACAGTATATAAAGTATGTTCTGTATATGTGCATGTGCATAATCCCCATTATGTTAGTTTAAATTCACACTTATGATCACACATTGAATTTCAACATTCCCGTTATTTTGTAAGTAATACATACTTTCATACAAATGATCAGAATAAACTTTTAGACACATGCACGTTTGAGCAGTTTAACATAAACATAATAAAATTCCTCATGACTCTAAAGGAATATTTATGCTTGTGAAATGGTACATGAGTATGACTTGATGGGCATTTCTGTAAAATAAGGATTTTCTTTTTCTTTTTCAGAAGTGCAACCTACAAAATCTAAAAGGAGTGATTAAGGTTGTGACCAGATGTTTTTAACCTAACGTGATGAATGCTGGGAAAATCTAAAGCAGCCATGTTACATCAGAGACCTCTGAGTGACTTTTGACTCTGCGGTCTAATGATTTCTTCCTTCCTTTCTGTCCTCCTCTGCGGTGACTCAGGGACACAATCAGTCATGCCATCAGACAGTTTGCATTCCTCCCAGAGCAGATACACATCGCTTCACCCATCTCCAACAAATGTGTCAGATTTTTTTTTGAGAGAGAGAAGAATTCAGCTTTTTCCCCCCCAAAAGGACAGAATAGCTGGTAACAACACATGGTTCCCTAACAAAACATCAAATAGAGCAACACGTTCCTTGAACTTTGATCCAGTGTCCTTTCCTCCACAGAGTAAACTCTCAAATTTAAATGATTTAGGTCTTCTGCAAGATATATTAACTTTAACTACACAGTGTAGTTTGAGCGTAAAACTGTCACAAAGTTAATCCTAATTTGTGGATATGTGTGACCTCCTATTTCATTAAAATGATTCAGCATAACTTAATGTTGTATAAATCACTGATTCTGAACACTTTTTAGCTGCAGGCAAAACATGGCCAGCAGGTGGCGCCTAAAGAACTAGTATTCAGACCCTCCTGAGGGGATGAGTTGGGTGAGGAGCACAGGTATGTCTTCTGACAGGATACAATACAAGGAGAGATGTTGCTCATCGTCATCCTCATTAGATTCCACATTGTGCTACGGACCAGATGAGTTTCATCACCAGTCTACCTTGACCAAGACACAACAACTCCTTGTGGTTAAGGGCCGGCCACAGATCAAGATAATCTGCTCCTAAACACAGTCTGAGCTTAATGTCGACAGCTCCAGACACATTACCCAAGTCTGCATCTGAGTGTGTGGAGGTGAGGAAAGCCTGAGTCATGTCTATCTGTGTCGTTACATTATGTCTGCTCCCCTCAGGTAGACCAGAACATGATAACTAGATGTTATCGAATGCCAAAAAAAGACTGCACATATGTTCAAAACATATCCATTGAAGAAAAATGTGAAAAGTTTGTTGAAACAAGTATAACCGCTATATTTAGCTCTTATATGAAAGCTTCGAAAAGACAGAAGATGGAAAGGTGTAGAGTTTTTTTTTTTTTTTTTTTTAAACTG
Source organism: Diplodus puntazzo (assembly GCA_963678695.2). Taxonomy (NCBI): domain Eukaryota; kingdom Metazoa; phylum Chordata; class Actinopteri; order Spariformes; family Sparidae; genus Diplodus; species Diplodus puntazzo. Next base: position 15,574,093 of record OZ023168.1, read on the forward strand.
TCTCAAATGCAAATAAAACAAGCTAAAACATGCTAGTTTAGCCTCTGTAGGCTGTACTTTGGCCTAGACCTAGTCAAGCGTGTTAGCATGCTAACATAAATCAAGTTTAAAACAGCTAGTGGCTGAGGCTGTTCTTAGGCATAGACAACAGTGTTTTAAGCAAATTGCTAATGCCAGCGTGCTAACACCTTCACAAAGACAATGCTAACTAGTATAATGTTCTCATTTTTCAACCTGTCCTAGCATATTAGCAAGCAAACATAAAACAAGCCTAATCATGCTAGTGGCTCTATGAGGCTGTTCTTAGGCACAGACAGTGATTTGAGCTAATGTCATCATACTAACACATGAAAATACCCGCTGACATGTTGATTGCGCACCTGAAGTCTCGGACCTTTTCATTATGAAAAAACGAAATATAAAAATAAATAGGCTATATCCTGCCTCTTGACTGTCAGGCCTGTCGCTCTTTCTCTCTCTCTCTGACCTGAGATGTCCATGTGGTGCTCTAGGCAATGGCAATCGCCTATACGACGTATGCCAAGGGCCGGCCCTGACAGCTTTCAACCAAGATATATAAAATAATGCATAATATATAACAATGGTTCAGTATCCGTAGCCCCAGGGGACATCGTTGTAGAACATCCATCAGCTTCAAAGAGCCGCTGAATTAGTTTTCTCTTTCTTCATTTTTCTTTTGATCAATGTTTAATGATTTCTCAAAGGGGGAACAGTGAGTATAGGACAGCATATGAAAGTGAATTACAACAAGGGAGAAATACACCTAAGAATATATATGGTGCCATCTTTATTAAAAACAGGCCATGATATGTCACAGAATCCATGGGTATTATTGCAGTCCCCGATGGGAGTCGCAGGTACAGTTCAGATGGTAAATTATTGTGAACTTGTCTGTAAGCGGAGCTGATCGACTTCCTCAGAACAGACAAAGATGAAGTCATTGTAATGAGGCAAACTGCAGAGGGCTTGTGTCACCAAGTTACTAAAAGTCCTGTAGGAGGTTGAGAAGATGCTTTATTGTCCGTGACACCATGAAATGCTCCAGCACAGGCTTGTATTGTCTGAAGCCAGTGAGGCCTTACAGGGGAGAGGAGGAAATCTTTGTGTTATTTCTAAAATGTGAGATAGTAAAAGTTACTCCAAGAACGGACAAGCATACTTTGTAGTTATGAGGTTTATACTCTGTTCCAGAAGTGGCTATATATTATATATATGATATAATTATGATATATGATAAGATAGATCCATTCATTGTCTTGTGGAACATCTCAGATACTGCGCATGACATTACCAGTGTTGGGGGTAATGTGTTACATAGTAATCCATTAGAATGCTCAGATTACTTTTTGGCTGGAACCTGTAATGTAATGCGTTAGTTCTGCAATTCAAGTAATCGGTTGTTTAATTACTTTTTCATAGAAGTAATTTAAATTAAAGCAATAAAACTGCTATCTTTCCCTTTTGTCGCCACAAAAAGAAAATAAAATCCCTGAAGCATTTGCACTGTTTGTGTTTCTCTCCTGCTGCTCAGCAGGTGGCTGTGTGCCAGCAGAAGGCAAACCTACCTTCTCTAAAGGGGCTGTTCTCATTGTTGGAGGGCCCACTCTCTCTGTGGCCCATCTGACACCCCACGTGCCCCAGCATAACCGCACTGCCTGCACTGTCTATACTTACGCCCCTGACACTGGCAGCAAGGATGCTGAAAAACTTGAACTTCAGTCAGCCATTGTTTGTCCTTTATAACGAAGGAAACAAAGGCATGAAAACAAAGGTCAGATGTTTGCTTTTTTTAATCTAAACCGAGATTGTTGTTCTGACTGAAACATCAGAAGAAATGATCATGTCATACTTGGAATTGACTTTCAAAGGCCACATGTCCCGGCCTAGCCTTGATTATTCTTTGCTATATTACAAGTTCCAAAGCGTACCAATGCATTACTCGGCCCCCATCTGGTGCTGCCCTCGAAACAATGAAAAAAATCCCAAAAAAAGACATAAAAGTCTTAGATTACAGCACCAGCAGATTATTTTTATATCATTCATGTTTGCAGGGAGTTAGGAAGGACTCCGAACTGTGCTTTAAGGACCCTATAACACCTTAGTGGGCCTAAAAATTTCCATTTGAATGAATTGAACTCTTAACATAGTTTAACAGTGAGGTTATGGAAGTGACATTTCAGCGACTATTGGTTGAGCTCTCTGTCACCATGAAAATGTTTACCGCAACCACCAAAGTCATGTCGACAAGTGAGTTACTCCTACCACTGCAGCTCTATGAGCGTATTGTCTACATTACGTTTACCACAGAAGAGCCATGATTTCCATTTCTTGCATGCTGTGTTTTTGTAGAGATGAGAAAAAAGTGCCTAAAGGGGTTAGAATCACATACAGGTAAGGCCACGTAGTGTTTGTAAGTTGTAAGTCACTGGAAAGGAATCCTTTGTAATGCTTTATGGTATGAATACTAAATGTAGGTTTTACTTGGGCGGTACTTCCTTAATGGATCATTCTTGATTATTACAGCTTGGGTCTTATTTGGTTTGGCCATCTTAACCTTACCGTATAATAACGTTGTTCACATTGCTGAGATCTGGGAATGTTACAGTATTAAGAAGAAACAAGTTTTAAAGGAGACTTATGCTTTTTTGTTTCTTTGCTTTCCTTCAGTGTGTTCTATTGGTTGCTTTACATGTAAAGGATCTTGAAAGTTAAAAAGGCCAAAGTCCAAGCCAATGGGCGCCCTCACAGAAAACACTGCTGCTGAAATGCCGAAGTGCCTCATCAGTTGCCCCGCCTTTAATTCCGTGACTTCACATGACACTACATCACCATGTCACACACAGTAGCATAATTTATGCCTATATTCACGGTAAACGTGAAGCTAACTGGAAACTGAAAACATGACAGAGCCGACCAGAGACACGATGAGCAGTCCCGGCTCAGGCGTGTGTGAGCTGACCAATCAGAGGAAAGAGGCAGCCTTAAAGAGACAGCAGTTTAAACATTGCGTTTCAGACAGAAGGGGAATAGAGTGGACTAAAGCATGTAAACCTAATATATAGTAGTAACCCAAAATACAAATATAAACCTGAAATTAGCACAATATGACTACTTTAAACAAACGAGAAATATTATATTATAATGAAGTGGATTAGATACAGCAATCTGGCCAAACTATTAATTTGTTTATAACCTGCGTGATTGTCTGACAAATCATGTTTCATGCCCTACTGGATTTTATTGTATCAATGGCACCCTATTCCCTGACAATTACATTGGTGGGTATGTTATCACAACTGATAGCGAACGCGGCAAAAAGAAAACCCACTTTATAATAGACTACATTTATTCTTTAAACAGGAGTGCTGGCGATTCTATGGCCAACATATTGTAAACTGCAGCCGGATGTCTTTGTTTTGGTGATGCCGCAGTCCTATAAATCAGCTCACAAACCATACGATGGCAAGACGTAATAAAAAAACAACACAAACAGTAAACAATGCATCTCCTCCCCTCCTCGCCTCGAGCTCCAATTTCTCATGTTTTTCTCTTTCAGGCTTTATTTGTGTGGTTGCTGAGTGAAAGCCACCACAGTGGCAGAGAGAGGCCCAGAATAGCCAAGGGTGTGGAAGGCCAGCGGGACTTGCATGTGGGCTGCTGAGCTGTGCGCTCTGTAGTGTCTCTTAACCATCCGCTTGCCTGTGGAATGGAGGCTGCTTCCTCATGCATGCCAGTGGTCAGAGCCCGGCCTACACACCCTCAACTATTTCTGTCCCATACTCTTACTCTTTTTCATTTTCTCGCTCTCTGTCTCTCCCTCGTTCTCTCTCTTTTGTTTTCACACACAGCTGCCGTTCAGAGTTAAAAAATATTTGGAAAAGCAGTGGAAGCATACACAGAAATTAAATTGAGTTTGAGAATGAAAATATTCCACCTGATCACCACCAACTTTAAATGTATATCTTATTCTACTCCACTATTCCCAGTTTTCCTATTCTACAATTTCTATTATGAGTTAAATAACTCTCAGCTGAAGCATTTGACTTGTTTAGTCCACAAAGTGTCTATTCTGAACCATGCACGTCGTGTTTTTGGCCAGTTTTCCGTAATACAATACTGGTGACACAAGAATATTTATCTATTTTTCCCCTCTGTCGTAAACTGCTCTGGACAAGGAAATGTTTACATGTAAATGGAAGTAATAAGATATGCAATGAATTAAATGTGTGATGCTATTTCTGGATTGTTAAAAAAAATGCAAGCAGTACTGGAAACGGATAAACACACCGTGTTTTTGTTAATCACAGCGTCAGTCATCGGAGTGAAATGCACTTTTAATGATAACACCGACATTCCTCAGCCGTTACTGTTGCTGATCACACAATTATGCTGGCCTAATCGAGTCTAATTCAGTGACTAATGAATGTTTAGCTACCCCGAGGCAGGGACGTTTAATCTGAAAGAAATGTGAAATATTCCTTTTGTTCCGTTGCTGAATGTGTCAGCAAACTGCCCCGCTGGGGAATATAAATTCAAAACAATGTAATGACAGGCTGTTGGGGAATTCTCCAGCCGTACAGAGAGCTGTATTGTTTTACGGAGGCCTTGAGTTAACATTTGTGACCCTCTAAATGTGCAGCGTTCAGCAACACAAAGGGCCATATGGGTGAAATATTGCCTGTTTGTGCAGATGCATTCCAGGCACCTGGTGAAGTACAAACACAGACGCTCACTGTGGAAGAATGCGTCCGCCGAACACTGTATTAAACTTAAACCGCTGCTGTATCTCCCACTCAAACACTCCTACCGACTCTATTCTCTCCCACACTTACACTTACTGTCCTTTAGTGGCCTGGAAACATGCCAGCAAGGCCTACTGTATTTCTCTACTGTGCATTCTACATGACAAACAGTAGAGGCCTCTTTATGGTTTGGTGACCTAAATTGCCCACACTGTCAAACCCAACACATCTCAGCTTAGAGATGTAAAGAAATCCCCTCGCCATCCATCTCCCATAACACACCCCCCGTCTTGTCTTCACATCTCTGCTCAGACACTTCTGTCTGTGTCAGCGGCTGAAGGCTCTGATTGACGGCTAGCCTTGGCTCCAGCGAGTAAAAGATAAGCAGGCCCAGATGGGGCAGGTCGGATGTGTCTGCCCACATGATTTAGCCCTGAGTCTGGGACAGTGGAGGGGACCAGCACTGAGCTTGCACCCCCCATCCCCTCCCCATGTCAAATACATACCACATGGGAGAGGTGTAGATCACTGTTTGATCCGTCCTCTGGGGGAATCAGGAGATCCAGACAGGGCCGGTGTGTTTCTGTCCTCAGCCTCTGTATGACCCAGCTACCGCGGACAGTCAGAGAGGACAGGATGGTTTAGTGCGCAGTAAATTGTGATGGATAAAATATATGGCTGCCCATTATGCCACAGATGAGAGCTGATGGGCTGATCTTGGACTTCGGTCTCATCATTTTACCCTTGTGCGCTCCTTCCATGACCCTTTTGACTGGTTAGGTAAGGAGGTTTGCCTTACATTGTGCTCCGGTAAAATAGATTAGGTTAAAAAAGTGGCTGCTAATCATGACTCAGAGGATGAGTGATGGCCCAGCAATAGTAGCCGACGTTGTCATGTAAGAATAAGTGTTTCTGGCTGACCTGCGTGAACGGAATTATACTCACATAATAATTATCCATTATTTTGTAGTAAACTGTGATTGATTACAAGTCAGTGAGGACAAGCCTGGAGCTGAGTTTGATCCTTATCAGCTCTCTTTGACACATGGTTGTTAAAGAGAGCTATGCCAATAACAACAGCTTCTACAGAAACATCCCAAGCAAGTGCCTGTGCATATCACACACAACATCATTAAGACTTCTTCCTAAATTACTACAACACACAGTAAAGTCAACATCTTACAGATAACTTAGAGGTAGGCCACATTCTTTGAGCCAAACTGTCAGCATCTATCATTTACATCTAACCTTAATAGCTCTGTTATAGTTTAGAAACATTACCTTGAATCTTAGCTGATGTTTAAGGAGTCCATGCCTAAAGTGCTGCATGCTACCATTATGGTTAACTTAATTTATGAGTTATTTTAGCCTGTGAGCAGCTCACTGGGGAGAGGAGGACCAACTAAGCGTTGCGTTCTAGAAGTAGTACTTCTTATTAATGGTGAGGAAGGGAAATAACTTGGTGTCAAAATTTAGCAGAGACGATAAAAAGTGTTTTGACAAGCCTAAGCGTCTACAGCCACTCTGGGGGCTCTGTGAGGTTGTACAGTAGGTTCCTTTAGACACAGCAGTGCTTTGAGCGACATGCTAATGTCAGAGTGCTAACATGCTAACACTAACAAAGCAAAGTTATAATTTTGTGTTGTCATGCTCGTTATTTTTGTCTATTTTACTTTTAGTTTATTTTAGCATGCTAACATGGATTTAGGCTGATGGGAATGTTATCCAGTATACCAGGTCATAATCCAAAGTATTGAACAGATTCAAATGTTGACCTGATGATGGAGTTATGAAAATGAGTCCAGAGACAGATCTATCCATAGAGTTGCTAGCCTGGCTTAAAAGGAGAAGCTTGTGAAGTTTAACCTGGATCATTCTGAGTTGAAGAAATGAAATGCATTAATCAGTAGCCTAATAAACAGATTCAGTTGTGGTTAGCAGCAATTCAGTGCATTGTACTACTGCCTTATAAATGCTTTGGTCAGCACGTGAAGATTGGCAGTGGAAATACAAATGCATTCTGCTAAATTACAGCAACATACTGATAATAAGCTTGATCTCAGTAGGCCTGCGACCGGCTTTGACCTGATGTTAAGGTATTCATTTGTATCTGAGGACTCAGAAGCTCTGAGGACTTTCATTATCTAAACCATTAATCCAGATCATTGAATGCTTACAGGCAACATTAGATCCTACCTAACCTCATCTGGAAGATTTTGAAACCATAATTTGTTCACCGGAGAGATTAAATGATCAGTCAATTATCAGGTTGACTTCCAATCAAGTTCCTCTTTGATGGTCTCTGTGTTGACGCCACACACGGTTGGTGTCCAAGCTATCAAATGGCCTTCTTTTCACATGATCAGCTCTTTTGTGGCCTTTGTGTGCTTCTGTCTTTTGCACACGCTCAGTTTCACCGCACACGCTCTGTGTCTCAATACTTCTGTACACGCTCACTGGCTCTGAATACAATAAAGCCTGAGGTATCCCTGGTATTTGTCTAGCCCCCGCAGCAGCTCCCTCTGTCTTTGACACATACTAGACTTTCTGAGGAACAGACCATTATTACAGGCCTCCGGACAATCCTTTTCTGAGCTAATTCCCATGTCTGAGTTGAGAAATGTAGAGTGTGATACTGTGTGTGGCATGTATAACAATTACATAAAGTGAAGGATCGGTTTGTGAAGTTGAACAGAGGTTGAGAGGAATGTCGGGGTCAGTGGACCTCATGTAGTTCAACCCAGTAAGTGAAGGGGTGTCAAGTTAAAATACCTGCAGTGTTCTTCCGTTCTCTGGACAGGTTTGGACAGATCACCACCATAATACCACTTAAACTACAGTGTCAGCTTTACAATCAGGCAGAGAGTAGTTGAGAAGTTACTAAACACAACTTTGTTCCTGGGAAAACATTTTAGAAATATGCTAATTAAATCAGGCTGCTCCTCTTATTGAAATTGCCAGACCATCAGCCAATACATACTTATCAAAATAAATACTGTTTCAGAATTTTACCCTTTGTCCGTCTCTCTCACAGCTTCTTCTTTTGGCATCTGTGTTGCTGTGTGAAGGTGACTTAAAGTCACATTAATGAATATTTTTAATAGTATTTAATGTGAAAGGGGTCACTTGTACTGACAAAATTAAGAGAAAAATGATGATCCAAATCTTCAGTTACCCTCATCTTTTTCATCTTTTTGCTCATTATTTTGGTTTTACGACCTGTGCTGTTTGTTTACTGTCTCATCTGCATTTTTATGCATCCCATCTGACTTCTTGTAAGACCTGCCCTGCTCTTCCTCTGATTGGCTTGAACCATCTTCCCATCGAAAAGACTGAATATATCTGACGGACATTCTCATGGCACTGGTAGTCCGCTGGAAACCAAGAGGCAGGGAGATTGGTGGTACCTCTGCCCATGGCTGAGTGCCTGTTCTCAGCTGTCCTCCCTTGTTCACACACCCCGGGGTGCCCTGGTAGTCCGCTGGACAACCAGAGAGACGGAGGGAGGTCAGTGGGCCAGGATGAATTTATTGTTTAATCAGACCACAAAGGAGACAACAAATATTTAGTGTGCCATTTCCTAATTGTATGTTCAGTGGTTGTCTGGCATCATTGGGTTGTGGTCGTTTTCCTCGCAGTTGGTTTGTAAAACAGGCAGCCAGTGGCAGAGCTGATACAGTGGATTGTGAGCTGTAGTCTCCCCAGTAAACACGCCGACCAATTTGACTTGTAACTGCAGCTTCTCTTGGCTCGTTAGGTAGAGCGCTACATAAGCAGCCCAGAGACACTTCTGCTGCACTGAGCGGCTCCGGAGTATGAGTGACCCGAGAGTAGCAGCAGTATACCAGGAGGAAGGCCAAAGACGTTTAAAACACTGCTCATACTGTGATTCCAAACAATAATAACCTGTTTAAACCTTAACTTATATGTTGCTTTGAAAATGTTTATGAAAGATTATTAATGCTAAGCTTATGAATATGAAGTAAACCAGTATCGGTGAGGTGCGCTTCCTCGCTTTTGAACAGAGTTGCTGCTGTTCATTAATTAAGCAAAGCTAATCTGATTATTCTACACTTTTGTAGATGTAGAAAGATGCAGTCAGGGTCCCTCTGACTCTGATATAGAAAACAACATTGAGCCATTTCACCAAAAACTAAACACCAGATAAAGAAATTAGATTGTTAATTGTTGGCGGCACCAATGGAGTTAGATGTCATTTTGCCACAGAACGCTGACAGCATGCAACCATAATGTTCATTGTCAACCTGTCAAAAGGCTTCATCCGATATTCCCTGGAAGAAAAGAACAGCAGAAGACAGTGATTGATCAGATCCATTCAGGAGAGACAAGAGTTGCATTCACTGTTTGAAAGAATGAAATTCTCAAATCAAAACTGTTGCGATAAAAAGCACAGCAGATGGTGTCTGTGTATCTTTAAGAAACCTGGCTCAAATCTTCCCGTGTCTGCCGCTCTGCCTTTCCATGCTCAACACTGTTTTGGAACCAATCATATGCTTTACTGTGGGCTGCGTGCCATACATGGAACTGCCACTACAATGAGCAACAGTTCCCTGAGAAATCCTCAGGAATGCGTTTCTTATTTCAAATTACACAATTAAGCAATTTAATAAGAAGCATGAATGCCATCAACTCTCAATCAAAGTGTTTCTACGTTCGACAGCTGGAAACCTCCAACACATCCAATGAACTGAGCTTTTGGAGATAATCTCACCAGATGTTACAAAGCACATTGCTGTTGGTGGAACTAAAACCACACATACTTCTATCTAAAGCTGGTGAAAAGTAGCCAACACACACTCACTCTAATAATGAGTGCTGCAAAACACTCCCAGAGATCATAAATACTCATTATTCTACTTATTCTTCTTATTATGAGCATTATCAATTTAATGAAATGAAATCAAAAGAAATAACTTTGTGTGAGCGATTTAGGACTCTCCTCTTCTGCTCATGTTTCCAGCAAAAACAAAGTGTGATTCTTTTAAAGGATACAAGAAGATTTGAAGTGCCAGCTACAAACAGAAACGTTTCTCTTCAGCCCCTGGAATGTTATTTACTGAACCAACAGATAAGACTTTTTATAAACCAAACTGGAGCGACACATGTATTCCCTAAGGACATCCAAGTAGGCATGGAGAAAAACAGGAAGTAATCATTCGATCAGATTAGAGGTAACCCGACAGTGATGGGTTTCAGTCGAGGTCAGTACCCTCCCAAAGTTGTCATGCAGTGGCCATGTAATATACACCAGGTTCAGAAGTAGAACTGAGCAGCCATTCACTCAGTATCTCACGAGGAATGCTGAAAAATGTTCCCCTTCCCCATGTGACCAGTTGAAATCTTTACTGTCTGGGTCATTGCCTGGTAATTGCATCCAAACATCAGTTTTACGCACATTATATCCTTACATGCAGATCATTATATAACCACGGCTGTGTACATTCTCCAAATTCCAAATTGGTGGAGCATGTTCTCAAAGCCTGAAACTTATTTCTGATGAGGAACAGACTCGAAGAACTGTACAGTACGTTGTGTCCCTCAAGGTATCTAAAGATCTCCACCAGCACAATGTGAGACATCCATGACTGCTGCTGTTGCTAATATCTTCCTCCCAGTCAATGATGTGAACACAGCTCGGGTCCAGGCCCCCAGCTAGCCTCAGCGTGACTCCAGCTGGTATCCTACTCCGCTCACCCCTCATGATACAGGCGAGGGCAACCTGCCAGTTCTCATGGACATAACGCTTTGGTTGTGGACGGAGCAGGATGTAGGCTGGTGGAAATGGACTACCGCAAGCTGATTGCAAGAGTTGGGCCTATGGCACAGCTACTGGAATTCCAGTGGGAAGACTCACGACTTACCAAATGATGTGTCCCTTGCTCTCTTTCCAAGGATGTGAGCCAGACGTGGACACACCAGCGTAGATGTGGTCAGATAGTGTACTGTACAAGAGTTTGTCTCTCTGAGGTTAGGGGAAAATCCACCTCAGATACTCTTACACCATCATCAATGTGAGATGTTTAATGCATTCCAGGAGTTATCATGTGATAAATTGTAACGTCAATTTACATTTTCTTGGATTTTCCCTCGAAGTTTGACTGCTTCCATTTCCCAGAGAGCATGCCTCAATTTGCTGCAATCAAATGTGGTTTAAACGTGGACGTCACAACCACGAGAGGCGCAGCAGTGAAGATAGTGAGCAACAACATTAATGAGTGGGTGTTGGCAAGTTTTCCCTTTAACAAGATTGAAGAGAGCCCCTTACTCCAAATGAGGCGTGACTGTGGTTGCAATGCATTGTGGTCTTTTGAATCCGTTATTGGTAAAGTGCTAAGGTTGGTATATCTGCCTTGTTTATGAAGATTTGTCAATGTCAGTTTGTTTAAAGCGGCATTGATTTTCTGGCCACTAAGGGAGTGTGAAACAAGCCGTGAACACAACAGACAGCTACTTGAGCAACATTAGCACCGTTTGGAGTCATGTTTCTAATTACTTGATAAATATAAGTCCAACATTTACTGTCTTTTTTTTGGCTGTTTTGGTCTTCACCGACTCCTTCCTTGGGAATACATCTGGCGCTTTAGTTACTACAGATCATTGTTTAATAGCTAGTCGCTTACTTTTTCAGTGGGGCAAGTAATGTACAGTGTTTTTTTAAGTACATTTTTAATGCAAGAATTGTAACCTGTAACAAAGTATTTCTACACAGTGGTGTTGTTATTTTGTTATTTTTATCTGATGACTGTGTCCAACATTGTATACCAGTATTTCAAATCCTGACCACTCGCTGTCCTCGCTTTTGAACTCCACCTTTCACCTCACGCCAAGTTTGTCCAGTTGCTAAAATAGGTACAAAAGCTGAGGTGCTACCTCTGGTGTGTGTGGTCTGCTGTAATTCAGGATGGTGCATCGCCCGTGCATACACACAAAAAAAACATTTTGGGATACGGCCACAGAGCAAGACAGTGTTTAGACTACCCACAATCCCTTCCTCCCTCCCTCCCTCTGCTCGACAGCACATCTCCTGCACTCAGAACATTGGCCAGTGCCCTCAGGATCGGTTCCCTCCCTGTGTGCTGCCTGTGGGGCTGGGAACATTGTGAAATGTTTACTGTCAGGATGAAAATAAATGTGCACATGTGGACCTACAGTGAAATAGTGTGACCATGAAGAGAGAGCTTTGATAAGACTGTAAAGGGGGCAGTTATGGACGAGGCTGTCAACATGTGGCGTCAAGTCTCAAACTGTTAACAATGTATATTGAGCATTTTGTTCATTTCAATGTTATGAAAACAGTGAAAAATGTTGAGAAATGCCACTGAAACTCCTCCTGAGTTGTAGGGAGGAATGTTGTTGTTATTGCTACATATACCTTTATTATTTCAGAGTTCCCTGTGGAGTTACTTACACTAACCTTTTCAATACCCACCTCAGATTAAATCATAAAAATGAGAGTTCACAAGCTGACATTACACTGTGTCCACACATTTTTACAAATACTCCCCATCCTTCTATCTTGATCATACGCTTGATTGATTACAGTACATAAAACACTGGGCAAACTGCCATCAGACCTTCACCAGTTTGAAATAGCTGCACTAAAACCCAGCAGTAGGAGCAGCAACCTCTTTAAAAGACAATCTATGGTCGAGCTTCGTGATAGTGTTTCATATTCCTCACCTCACTCACTTGGGCCACTTCAGACGGCAAGTGATAATGATGTAGCTTACTCCATAATGGGTGTGAACACATGCGTTGCAGCAGCTGGAGGAGGAAGGGTGGAGTCAGCTGATGTGTCAACCGAGTGAGGTGATAACATGAGATTAGGACTGAATCTGTGAGAAGGGAGAAAGTCATCAACAACGCTTACTGCAGACGCTCGTTACACCTCGTAAGCTACAGCAGGCGAGAGCGACCTGCTTCTTTAAATCCTGTTTTTCTCAGTTGATTTACTTTAGTAGACAAGGACAGGCTTGTTTACCTGACCTAAGATCGGCACGTGATGTGTCCGTTGGAGAAAAGTAACCTCAGTGGAACAGTTTAGACAGGACACCTCAGACAGAAAGCTCTCCTTGTGTAAACGGCAGAGACGTGGGCCCAAGCGGGCCAAGGCAAATGAGTCTTGAACTGGAATAAAAAAAAAAAAAAACGAGTGTCATTTCTCCCAAAAAGCAACATGTGAGGAAAAACAAAAATAAAATGACACGAATATTCCTGGCAAAAACTTCGATATTCAGCTGAACACAGCATACACTTTGTGCTAGTGTCTTGAGTTTGGTGAGGAAAAAAAAACTAATTCACTTCAATGGTGACTGTAATAAGGCACATGTTTTGAACTAATGTCAGTTGTGAGCCAAATCCTTTATTAAGCCGTTATGGATCACTAACAAGCCAGGTCTGCTGGGCTGAAAATAATATGTTTGTCTGGTGTATTACCTTCAACCTAACTTTTTAGCAGACATAGTACAGTCTTTTATGGCTAATTTAAAGTGAAATGTGTATGTTTATATGTTAATTACTTGCCAACATGTAACTACAGACTTGATGACTTATTAGAAAGTGAGTAAAACCACATTCACAACGTCGCCAACTAAAAACACCATTGCTTTGCTCCACACAGGGCTGTGAGGAGTCTGTGGGAGCCAACATATCTGCAAATAGTAACAAGTAAAAACAAGATTTTTTTGTTTAAAATTGACTAAATATTTTGAAGAAATAACCACTGATGTCATTTCAGAGAGTAAACTTATGTAACTATAGCACCTTTAAACAAGCTTTATAATCTCACCTGATTTGTTCTGATGAAGATACCAGGCAAAATGAGCTACAGGTTACAATATGATCGGTGATATTTTACTCAGGCAGTGTTTTTAATTTGGTTTCAATGTGATCATGATTTATGTTTATGTATTCCAAAACACTCCTCATTATATTTTCCTCCATTATAAATTCACAAGTCCTAGCAAAGGTCAGCACAACAAGGATCAGAGCTTACATTACTTACATTCCCACATTCAAACAAGATACGATACTTGTTTCCAAAACGATTGTCATTGTAATTAAAAAGGCTGCAAATACTCTGTTTTCTATCCGACCCTTTATATCTTCCAGCAGACCATATTCAGATGGCGGCCATCTCCTCCAGGGTCATGCTTAGGATGGGAAGCTTGAATGCGGTTATAATGTTATGTCGCTGTCTGGCAGGTTCTGAATCCGACAAATTATTTTAATTTCATCACGTCTTGATTGTTCTGCAACTGCAAAGTGTGATGGAAAGTGAAGATCTTGAGGGACATCTGGGCACATTTTAAGGTAAAACAACATAATCGATGCCTGTAAGCTAACGTTCACGTTAAACTTTTTCCTAACATTACTATTTGATAACATTAAGTGTGTTCACTTCCAGGTTAAAATAAAAGTATCCAATGTGTGCTTTGCCTTTCCTATCGTATCAGCAAAACTACCAAACGGTTAAGTTAGCTAGGAAGCTGCTGAATGCTAATGTTAGCTGTTGTCTAACGAAAGCTAAAAGGTTATCAAATAAGTTGTTTTACTTTAAAAAACATGGTTCGATGTCACTCCAGATTTTCACTATCCACTGTCTTTTCATTTGCTGATCAATAGGAAGCAGTGAAGTGATAACGATTTGTCAGATAACAGCAGATTGAGATTTGACCTTCCCACACTGACATGATGTTAGTGGAAAATAGCAGCCGTATGAATATTACCTTCGGAATTTTTCCCTCCCTCACTCTGAAATTACATATGTCATCTTGACTTAACAGTAAGTAAGGAAGCACAGGCAAAAATAAGCAAGATATATAATGGCTGAATTCCATTTAGCTGCACCAGTTTCATGGTTATGGCATGTTGCACGCTGGCTTATGCCATCAAACTGACATAGTTTACTAGGTCACTGACAGAGCCATGGTTAATGTTGGTAGTTACACCTGTGCATGTCTTACTTTAGCAAGTCAAAAGACCTATTCTGTTTTAGAATGTCTTGCCAATGGACTGCAGCCAGCTGGCTAACACTGACGCACTTAGAGAGATGATTAATGTGCATTACCCTTGTGAATGAGTAAATTAAAAGATTGATTAAGCATTTATAAAGTAATTACAACTTCTTCACTCGCAGAATTTCCCATCCCTCTACTGCCGGGCAATTTATCTTTCAGGGGGGAAAGTACATAGACTTCCCTTTTTCAGCCGTATCTCTGGAGTTTCCATGGTTGCAATAGTCCTCCTTAATGAGAAGACAGTGTTGTGTGTTCTACTTACAGATCATGTGCCGGCCACATGGACGCCGCGATGACATCACCCCGAGGCGACACAACAACACCATGCAAAGAGGGCTCCATTCACAACTGCTGTTTAGCCGGTGCTAAATAACGCCTGTGCAAGTTAAATAGAGGGTGTCTCAGCAGCGTGAGCTGTCCACAAACACACACAACCACTGCATTCATTCATTTAAGTGCAAAGACTTTGCAAAGCATCTCGTACGGCTAGTTATTACAGTGGTGCACCCATGACATGAAATATAGCAGCGGGGGAAAAGCAGATTAAGGCGGGTGAGCTCCCCGGGCCAGATTTAGCAGGAAGGAGAAGTGAGAATTTGAGGTTTTTGCAGAGGGATGTGCCGCCTCATATGACCGACAAGGCAGGATTATTGCTAGGTACGGCTGCAGCTAGTGAGGACATGCATTCACCCCTTTTCTTAAAGCGCAGACACACACACACATACACACACACACATTGATTTAATATACAAGCACCCTTCCCCCCACATGTGTCTTCTTTGCCCCTTTATAATCCACTCTACAGGCAGAAACACACACCTCTCCTATGCTTCCCCCTGGTCTCTTTTGGGGGGCAACTACACAGCAGCGTGTGACATCACCTCTGGGCTGCACCGGTTACCAAGGTGACAGGATTTTTTTTTTAACTACATAGGAATAGAGCCAAAATGCATGCACCAGTGAGGTTTGCTGTGTCCTTGACTTGATGGCATCAGGTAAGAAATGTGTCTCTGTCTTTAAATTTGAATCATACAGAGAAACACAATTCTCAGTAGGTCTGTTTTTGCTGCAGCTCAACCCACGTGCTGTCCATCAGTCGTTTTCTTTAAGCGTCCCCTGCGTGTGCTGCAGTGCTGCAGTATTCTGCAACAATTAGTCACACAGTGTCGCTCCGGCTGCAGCTTTGGAAAATAAAGACCGGTGCACAAAATGAACAGAGTCAGGCAGTTGTGAAGAGGCAAAATAATTAAAGGGTGGGTGTGCATGTGTGATAGACAGATAAGGATGGAGAGGAGAGGCTTAAAGACAGACAGGAAGAGTCGAGTCAAGTGTCTGCCGGCTGCATTTACAGAATAGCTCTTATCAGATTTGGGCAGCCGCAAAAAGTCAGACAGGGTGAGGCAGAGAAGCAGATGAGGGAGAGAGAGAACGCACATTAGCGAACATATCATGGACTGTTTTAGAATGGGAGAGACAGCCAGACATCCCATGAGTCGCGCCATGCTCATTTTTTCGAGCCGGAGCTTGTGATCACTCGTCACCGCAGCTCCACCAAGGCTCAGGAAGCGAAGAGGATCCTCAAAACACCACAGAGCTGCCTTAAAAAATCTCAGCTCTGGTTAAGGAGAGAGAGAGAGAGAGAGGACAGACATGCACAGGTGCCGCTAGAGAGAGAGAGAGGGAGAGAGAGAGAGAGAGAGAGAGAGAGAGAGAGAGAGAGAGAGAGAGAGAGAGAGAGGAAGAAGGAGGGGGGAGTCGAGGGGAGGCGTAGGAGGAGACTTGACTTGAATAGGAGCCGGAGCGCAATTCCAAAACAGCTGTCCGGCAGACGTCCCAGTCGACAGAAGTGCAGCCCCGAGGCAGAGCAGTGTCAACATGCCACAGGAGCAGAACAGCAGCCGCTGAACACACACATATACTGACACACACACACACACACATCAACCTGGGGCTGCAGCATTCAGAAGAGCACCAGCGATACCTGGGAAGGATCAAGATCTCTTCAGAATATCTGAGGTGAGTGAGATCAGAGATGCGTTACGGTAATCTAAAATAGTAGGTTGGATGATGCTGCTGCAGTCTGCACGCTGTCACGGTGGTGTCCGGGTTCTTTGTGAATGTCTAGACCAGAATATGATATTGCTTAGTAACAGTGAAACGTGCGGAAGCATGCATTGTAAGTTCAGCTTGTGTCTCACAGACGCTCGACTTGTAACACAAGATCTGAGCTGTAAAGAGCAACATGATATCTTCCCCGCTTTCCAAGGGAGACATTTTTAGTCCAGCTACACATTGAAGGCATGTCCATCTGAAAAAAAATGCAGAGCTGGCTTTGCCTTTATCTCTCTGGGGAAGGAAAGGAGTTTTTTTTTTTGGTTGTTTTGCCAGTATATGTTGACATTCCCTTCATGTTCCATGCGCTTTAATTCGCTTTCCTACTCATCGCTGCCAAGGATAACTCTGGCAAGTGCCGGCCATGCTTGCGGGTGGCACACGAGGAGAGCGAGAAAGAAAGACAGAACAAATACTCCACCCTGCTATTCACCCTGGTCCCGGCACCGCCACCAGGCCCCCGAAAGTTAGGCCTTTGCCTATAATTGAGGGTTTTTTTTTATTTTTTATGAAACAAACAGCTTGGCCTATTCTGTAAGGCTACCATTACCCTTTGCAGTATGTGCTTTTTATAACAGCCCCAAAGAGAGGGTCTTTCTGCTATTCAAAGGCGTGACAGAAGTCAAGGCCGTGATCAGACGTCAGAGGAGTATTTAGAAACTTCAAACTTCCATGAAGTTGCTTTGAAGACACAGGGAGTTGATGACAATGTTACACTGACCACAACGATGACACAAGTGCAGAAGAGTATGCTATTTTTCAACGGCACTGATGTGAAATGTCAGCACAGTAGTCCCATCACGGGAGTAATATTTAGGGGGGGGTGCACGGTTTCTATTCCAAAGAATGAGGAAGTTGTATGCAGGTCATATTCTGAACAGCTGCTCTCACTGTCCATCGCTCATCGCCGGCTTTGGAGCAGTTTACTGTAGACTGCGGAGCATCATTTGTTTAGTGACACTTCCTCTAAGAATACAGTGACCCACTTCTATCGCACGTGACTTTGAGGTGTCCCGAAATACTCAGACAAATCGAGAGCCGTCACTTTAATTACCAGATGCCAACTCCGCATTTATCTGCTCCAAACTTTCATCACCTTGGTCCTTCTGCTGCCCCCTCGCTTATAACTAACCCTCCAAGCACGAGCTGATGAGGCAAAGCTCCATTTTTAAAGAGGCTGGAGTGGCTCCAGATCACTTCATGCCCAGACAGATAGCTCTTGCTGACCCAATGACACAGTGGCTTTATCCCTGCAGCTCCATTATGACTGGATGGCTGCTCAGGCAAGCACTTCTGAAAGGAAGGTGCCATCGGATCCGCACTTCCCCGGAGGTGTAAATGAAAACCGCGACCGCATTCTGCGAAGGTTGGCGCCGCTGAGCCTCGTACCCGTCGACACGTGCCACACCGCCTTTTATTTGGAGCAGTTCCAAAAGGAGGGTGCAAATCTGGCCTTGGCTTTGAGATATACCAGAATACACCTGCTTGACTATTAACAGCCTGCAGGGACACAAATGGATTGATTGGGTCAGTTGTCTTGGGGCATCCTGAGCCCTTGTAATTGATTCATTTCCTTTTGGTCCAACAGATGCTTAACTAACATCACTCTTGAGATTCTCCACATATACTCAAATCAATGGTAATTTCCATGAGCTTTCATTAACATAACCCTCATACTGGTAGACATGAGGATATTGTTTTCCTCATGTTTTTCTCTCAGCCTTTGGAATTCCAGTCATGTTTGTCATAGAAGCCAAACTGAGCCACCAGCAGGACGGCTGACGTGAAGGTCAGACCTCCGGGCTTTCACCGTACCAGCTGACTTCTCACAGGCCACAAGTGTTGACCTTGAGGATGCACAACTCCCCCGGAGTTGGATTCTTCTCGAGGATTTTCCACAAGTTCTGTCCATACTATTGATTCCAGCCAACATTATCATCTATTATAATGCATGAGCTTTGCGTTTTCCCGTGGCCACTGGAGAGTAGAGGGTCCAAGCAAACCAGGCGGATTGTTATAATTTCATCAGGGCAGCCAATAATCAATAGGTCTGCTTGATAGGGAGTGTTTCAGCCAGCAGTGCAGCAGTGACCTTCTATTCTTAGGAAAAAGTTAACACAGATATGGATATGTGCGCCCTGAGCCCACAGGAAGCAGCTTTTTGGCGTGCTGCATACATTTGTCTCCCTTCAAATCCGAGCCCAATTTCCCACTGCAGCATCTGAGCATCAGCTGTCAAGGTCAGAAAATGAGTAAGAAGCAGCAGGGAAGGGGAGAGACACTACAACAAGGGAAAATAAGTGGGAGGAAGAGAAAAAGAAGAAGAGAAAAGCTGGAGCTAAACAAGCCAGGATTTTGCTGAACCCCCCCCCCCCACCCCTTTCATCAAACACTGCAGCACTCCTCTTCGCCCTCCCTCTCTCCTTCTCCCCCTTTCCCTTTCTCTCCCTCACTATTAGCAAACAAACACGCGCTCCTTCGCACACATGGCGTGCATTCAAAAGTGCTATCTCAGGCGCCTCGCTCTCACACCGGCACTCGAATACACAAGGACTCTTGCCATTCAACACACTCGCACATGTTCTGCATCCCTCCGTGTTTGTCATGCCTATATATAGCCCCATGGTGCTCGCTGGGTGACAGGTTTATTTGTGTTGTAATGGCGTCCCCCTACTCCACATCCCATACTGTTTATTGAAGTTCTGGCTCTCTTAGGCAGGCACCGGCGCTACGGCACTTCACCAAACAGGTTGGAAGCTCAAGAATCCAAAATGGATGTCAGTGCAATGGTTCCCAGCCTGCTTTTTTGGATCCGAATACGCAGCAAGTGTCTGTCTCTGTGGCTCCACACTAATGCGCCTGCTGAACAAACATAGCCTACTTAAAGTGTCTCTGATAAGGCTGATGCAGTGCGTCTCCACGGGGTCGGTTGCAGCAGGAATGTGGATGTTTTCTCTGTGAAACCTTTCTGCTGCGGACTTGACCGCCCAGGCGCTTTCTGTGCGGCGGTGCTCTCTGTCAGACGGTCACTGCTGACAGACCTCTCATAAGTAAATATGTCTATAAATGGGCAAGCTCTCTCTTCACTGGTCCTCTCTCCCACCCCCCCATCATGCACACACACACACACACACACACACACACACACACACACACACACACACACACACACACACACACACACACACCCTGTCAACTCCCTTCCTCCACTGAGTGTTTTCCCTTTCTCCCGGTTGCTATGTCATTTCAAACGGTCAGAGCGGTTCTCCCCTCTTTTTACTGAGTTCATCCTACACTAAGCTGGCTGCCAACGTGCTGACATTCTTGCTCGGGTTGTAATGGAAAAGCTCAATGCAATTAGGCACCTTTTTATCAAATCCAATACTCCTCAATAATGTTTATCCACCCCAATGCATTGTGCACCCTTGCTGGTATCTCAGCCCTTTATTAAACTCGAAGCCGACCCTCTGCCCATCAAATCAATTCACATTCTCCATCACCTTCTTTCTTGAGATCCACTTGCTCCGTAATCCCTCACTCTATCTCCCTCGCGCAATCCCCCTAAAACCTGCCCTTCCTTCCCTCTTTCTCCCCCATCTCCTTCTATATCCGTGCGTGTCTGAGCAGTAGCTCGCTTCTAAAACATGCTGCCCTGCTCTGATCCTACTAAAGTCCCGCTTTGCTTCCCCTCTCCCAATCTGAGGTCCAGCTGTTCCACATTAGCACATCCAGAGCTGCAGAGGCCAAAGGAGGCTCATGTGTGGAAATGTGAATAGAGCAGCAGAACGCCTTCGACCCAGGCTTCGTCTTCCTCTGCTCTGGTTTCTAAGCTTGCCAGATGCAAGATGAGGATATTTTTTCTTGCAAGATCCGGAGTTTATTAGTGGGACTTGGTGACTGAATTTCTTTTTTTGGAAGGCAGGACAGTAGAAAGACTCATCAAAGTAACCTTCAGGGAATTTGTCAGTGCTGAGTTCATGTTTTTAAAAAAGATGCTGATATATTCTCTATTTGTCTCTGATTTCAGGACAGTTGCCATTCAACCTTTCAACAACGCCGGACGTCTACAGTCCTGCTTTGGAATCCCATTTCCTGATCGATGCTGCAATTGCTGAGATTATTTTTGGAGTCCTGCATGACTGGTTACTGAGAATGTAACTGGAGCTCTTCCCCAAGGGAACTGCAACGTCCAGAACTTATAAAGCACTTCCGACTTTTCTATCCTGCATATCTGAGATCTCTTCAGTTACAGCCATGCCAGCAAAAGCACCAATATACCTGAAACCAAACAACAGTAAGAAGGGAAAGAAATGTCGCCTCAGAGATATTTTGTCCCCAGACATGATCAGTCCACCGCTCGGGGACTTCCGCCACACCATCCACATTGGCAAGGGTGGAGAGAGAGATGCCTTCGGTGACATGTCATTCCTCCAGGGGAAGTATGAACTGCTACCTGGGAAGGGAGAGGTCCACCCTCAGTATGGTGTCCAAAGTGAGTTCCTCAGAGCTAACAGCACTGGTGATGCTTCCTTTGCCGAAACACCCTCTCCGGTGCTAAAAAACGCCATCTCTCTCCCAACTATTGGTGGCTGCCAGGCACTTACCCTTCCTATGATCTCCTCCACTGTGTTCTCCATGCCCCCAGAGCCACTGGAGGACATCATTGGACCTACAGCTACCATGAAACCTGACAGCACAGAGGAAGTAGAGATCCTGCAGATGGACGCTCTGTTGCGCTCCATGGACGTCTTCGGCAGCGAGCCTTCGTCTCCCTCGGCAGATATCCAGTTGAAGCCTGACGTCCTCTTGGATCTGCTAGAAAACACAGACAAGTCCATCGCTAAGGCAGTTGCCAAAGCCAACAAAATAAACAAGAGTGACACCAGATTTGAAAAGCCATCATCCTATTACATCAACGGTCACAGCAACAGCACCTTCAAAGCTAACGGAAGCCTGAATAGCAACACAAGCACCGACAGCTTTGACAGCTTCACTGGTAAAGGGGACTACCAAAACAAGATCTACAACGGCAGCAGGAGTCTCAACGGGAACGGCAACTGCAATGGTTACGGACACTTTAACAATGACATTACCATGGGCTTCAAGCAGGAGCTCTCAAAGTGCAATGGTGAGTGGGTGGACAGAGACAGTGGTGTGGAGGAGGGCCGCATCTGTGATTTTGAGTTTGAGTTTTCCAAGGAGAAGAGCACATCGCAGGATTCCCTCGCCCAGATCACAGGGTCATTCCTCTCCCTCGAACTCGATCTGGGCCCATCCATCCTGGACGATGTGCTCAACATAATGGATAAACCCGCAGCGAAGAGCAGGCCTTGAGCTGCGCCGAGGCTCCAGGAGGAGAAAGGGAATTATTAAACTATAGCCATGAGGAGAGAAAGACTCACAAAGCAATCAAAATGGTGTCTGGATATATCATTGAGATGAGAATGAGCTACAATAGACAGAGCTGCTTATGTTTTTATTGTCAAAACATATAACTATTCTAGCTTCTATGGAGTGTTGATTCTTCTTCTTCTTTCTTTTTGTTTGCCATGCCAGCCGCATGTTTATGATGCATGTATTATTGAGTTACAGTTAAAACATGGCCATCGCGCCCTTGACTGTGAAAACGCTACATGATAGATTTGTGCTCTTATGTTGACTTCCACGGTATACACACGATAACTTTGCGGTCCTTTGCTTTTTTACACAGTCTTGAACATTTTTGCATTTTGTGACTTTAAGTGTGTTTAACAAGGCATTATTTTGATTGTCACATGATTAATTTGCCACATGACAGAACACTATGCATATTTGTGTTTTTAAAGATTTAACACAAATAAATCAATTTTGTCCTATTCCGGCTAATTTCTTGCAGGTAATGTGTTCATACTTCAGATCTGAGAGTTTAAGGTGCAATATGTAAGAATTTAGCATCTGTTGAATTTGCACCTAAAACTAATAGCGAGCAACACCAGTTACCTTCACTAACTGCAGGTAACTGTAGCTGCCGCTAGCTAGTTAGCTCAGTTAGCCATGCAGCTAGCTGTTCAGACTTGGGGGCTTGAAGCACTGGGAGAAAGTGTTGGAGTTACACTGCTAGCATAGGAGCTTTGGACTGTGATGGACCAGGGCTACCTGTTTAGCATGCTTTGCAACACAATACATAGACCTCGTAATGTCAAAAATGTTATACCCTCACCTTCTGTTGATAATTTTAGTTGAGTTTTGAATGTTTCCACCCAAATTCTTATATATAGCATCTTAAATTCCAGACACACTTAAGTAAGTCACCTGAAGAAAGGCTGGAAATCGGAATAATGCTGGAAAAAGAAGCAGCACGAAGAGAGTTACCGAAGAGCTTCAGATTGACAGAGAGAAGGATAGAATGGATTTATTTTCTCGCCTCTGACATTCCTTGCATTCTGCCTCCCTGCCCTGCAGTGGGAGCACCGGTGGGCCTTCATCTGCCCAACCAGGCGCCTGCTCCATTTGTTTGCGTGTGGATGGGACACGCAGAGGAGGGGTCTTTGAAATTCCCTGCATTCCAGCCACAGAGCACAAGTGTCCAGGACCAGACATAAATCAGCTGTTTCAAGTGCGGAGGGAGGGCTTCGGTCTTAGAGCTACACTATCTTCAGCCACAATGTTTATATTGAGACAAGGTTATAAAACACGTGCTTAAGGCAAACTTTGTCCAGTGCTGAATGATAGTCTCGCATAGAGTCAACAGCCAGAAAGAGCAGGACAGTGATCACCCATACATGCGGCCTCTTGAACTCAACAACCCTATCGCCCCCACATCCTCTGTCCCTCTGGGCCCTTCATTGTAGACAAATGAAGGCAAAGTTATAACAACACCTTATGGAAGCTTATGGCAGGCTTCCCCCAATCACCCACGTGCTGCTGTGCCATGTCTGTTTAGAGAGAACAAGCTGGATTCCCTCACATCCAGAGTCAAATGTACTTGTGCTAGCAGGCTAATTTCACATGCAAATGATTACCTGGGGTTTGGTTTCACTTCTGTCATTGAGCGGGCCAATGTGGCCAACCTCTCAAAGGCTTCAGAATGTCCGTAAACAACCGCAACTGGCCTGGCCAAGGCATGTGAAGCTGCCGTGAAACCAGATGTTCGAGGAGACATGAACATTTCCCCACACATGAAAACCTGTGTCATGGCATATGCTCTGTGGAAAATCCCAGAGTTAGAGCTGACGAGTTTGCATAAGCTCAGCTGAAGCATACAACTTCTGAGTAAGAGTAATGAAAACCTTTGCTGTCAGGGTAATTACTGTGCTTCTACCTGCAATGGCACATCATTGACTTGATGACAGCCTTCATTTTGACAAGCATGGACCCCAAGCAAACTTGCCTTTGGTTTACAAAAGAATTTGCGACCACAGCACTGTAGCGTGTTGTGTAACATATTAGAAGAATTTCTGTGGGGAAGCCAAAGCTCCCGGACACGAAAAACCAGGAAATACCAGTGTTTTGTGAAATCCAATACAAATACTCGACATATGTTACACCCTGAGCACTGCCTCCATGTTCTCTGACTGTGAGTTCAATACTCTCACATCAAATACAG
Organism: Diplodus puntazzo; assembly: GCA_963678695.2. NCBI lineage: Eukaryota > Metazoa > Chordata > Actinopteri > Spariformes > Sparidae > Diplodus > Diplodus puntazzo. Next base: position 15,598,593 of record OZ023168.1, read on the forward strand.
ACTGATTTTTGTTTGTGACCAGTTGGCTTTAAGCCCTCATTTTATTGTGGTCTGTCTTAAAGGTGCAATACTTAAGATTTGCCCATCTTGAATTCATGCTCCTAACAAATAGGGGTAGCTCATCCCCAGGATAAGTGCTACCTGCTGCCTACTGCATTCTTGTTGAACATCCATGACTGGGGCTACTGTTAGCTTGTTAGCTTAGTTAGATGTGAAGGTAGCAGGACTTCCAGGGCAGTACTGGTGTTTACACTGCTAGCACAGGAGATGTGGACCACTGGGAGAAAGTGATTTTCAGACCTGGGGCTAGCTGGTTAGCATGCTAACTTTAGCAGGTATCTCTTCAACACATTACATAAATGTCAAAAATTGTTTTTCTTTACATTCTATTGATAATATTAGTTAACTTTGGAATTAACTAATAATCCTACATATTGCACCTTTAATTAAAATTGATGATTCTATTTTTTCAGAGCCAAGACAACAAGCGGGCAGACACAGGATGTCTTGTCTTCTTTCTGGCTGAATTCTTCCCAAAGGGCCTGAGGGCAAACGACAAAAAACCACAGATGGAAGGTAGAAATACTCCTGGTGGACTGTTTTTCATTACCATGAGGCCAAGGTGGAAGTCTGACCCGATGAGACCTTGACTCCAGCAGCCACTGACATTGCATGCCGTACAGCAGCACGATCAGGCAGCTCATTGTGACTCCCACAGAGTCACAAGAAGAACAATATTCCACTTGTTTTAACGAGCAAGTTGCAGCTTAGCTCAGCTTCATGTTTTTCTTGAATCTCTCTCGAAATAAATTCACTTCTAAATGAATGTCACTTTTGTTCAGATGTTAGTTATGCAGCTGAACGGGTGTTACTACTGAAAACAGGGGAGTGACTGCCAAATTGGTGATGTTAGCCGAGTGAGGGAGGAGACACGGGTGTTGCCACTACCTGCTGCCTTGTAATTTCCCGACCAGTTGCTTTCTTGACAAAAACAGAAAAAAGGCTAATTGCTGAATCCTGCCTCTTTGACTTTGATGTCGTGGTTTGTTAGGATGGTGAAGAACTTTTCAAGCATGTTAGAATTTAGCAAATTGCACATTAAAAGCAATTTGTGAGGCATGTTCTACAATAAAATATAAGATATCAAGACAGAGAGGCACACAAAAGCCCTTACATTACAAGGTAAGTCATTCAAGAACATTTCATGAACCTTCCTCCAGCAGATCAGTGATCCGGGGGATCCAGCTCTTCAGTTTCCTGGGCTAAGGTGAAGCTGTCAGTTCACAGATGAATAAGCTTTGGCCCAGAGGCCACCGGTGCCAAAGAAAGCACAGCTCAGACCCAGCAAAATTTTCCATCCAACCTCCACAACAGAGCTGCATAATGTGCACAGTGTCTTCCACATAGAGGTGTTCGGGAAGGAGCCCCTCGTAGCCGGACTTGAGCCGTGTCAGGCGGATGAGAGGGGAAACTTTAATAAGACGTTTCCCGGCTCGCTGGCCCTCAACGGAGACAGCAGAGACGTGAGAGGCAGGATAAAGCTCCTCTTGTCCTCAGTTGCTGTAAATGTCCTAGAGCAAAAAATGAGCCCAAACACAGATACAGTACTTTCCCTCGAGCAGGAGGAAAGCAAGAGGAAATATCTGAGGTATGAGAACAGCCTTTCGTAGAAATATTATTGTTCAATATTTCTCTTCTCTCTCGTTGATATGTACTGTACCTGATCCAAAATTGAATGCCATGACTACGATAACCAGGGCCTCAGTAGTAGAACTTCCTTGGGAACATTTACTTTGGGATGCTGAGCATAGAGCTTGGAATCAAGTGTTCAGCAGATCTGCTGATTTAGCAGCGCTGGGCTGCAGCTCCCTTTCAAAAGACAACAAGGGGAGCGAGCGGAGAGAAGTTATTCTCAGGGGTGAATAAAATGAGCCCGAGCAGGGGTTGATGCAGTGCAGATACGCGGGAGCTCACATGCAGTTTGGTCTGGCAGGCGAAGCATACCTCAGGTCCACTGCACTGTTGACTGTTGTTTGGCGGACAGTAACCATGGCGAGGTGAGTTTGTATCTTCAGCACGTGAGGGCCGGGCTCAAAGGAGGGCAGAGGCAGGACGAGAGTTAAACAGAGCGGTGTCACCTCAGAGGCACCAGAATACCTCTGTGACAAAACACAGGCCCGGGTAATCGTGCTGTCACGCTATGTAGAGCAAAACAAGGGCTACTGTACACTTAATCGTACTTTTGGTTTATCTCTAATGAGAATCATAATTCAGGGTTATTTATGTTGGGCAGTATTCAGCACAATACCCGGTCTTGTGTGAATTGTACCATTCAAAAAATGTTTGTATGGGCCTACATGTAATACAGTTAGAGCTATTTAACTGTAATTTTTTTAATGTTGATTTCACTATTAAATGATTTTATTTTAAATTTGTATATTTTATAAATTTGTATGATTTGGCATCAAAGGACCTACAAGGAACAAGGACGATATGGAAAAAAATATAATTAGCTGAACAGCAGTATTTTTCTGGTGCACTGCCACTCCCTCCCTTTCTTTCCCTCACCCCCTTTTCTGCTGAACAAGGGCAAGGAAATCACCTCATAATCATTATCGATCAATATCAAAGGCAAAATTCACGTAGAAAGATAGGGATGACAGTTTATTGATGCAGCGCCACACTTTGTCCATAAGGTCCAGGTACCATTCCCAGTTAGTGCTAAGAAAGGTTGATAAAAAAGAAATATTGGATTTAAAGAAAGACTGCAACCTTTGAAGAAGGAAATAACATAAGCTTCCTAAAAGCCTTAAAATGAAACTTTGAATCAAAAAACAATATTCAACACTACAGACCTACCTGATCTGGACCGGATCTAATGTTAACAAACTTAGGTCGTTAATTAGTTAGCAAACTTCAGGTAGATTTGCAAGTAAACAAAGGAATTAATAAGAAAGAAACTTATGGATTTAACACAGTCCCGATAATTGGTTGTTTTGTTGAGTCATTCAAATCATCTAATTGCCAGGGGGTCTTACTGTTTTTCCCCAGATAAACACCAGATATCGTACATTACTGTATCAAGCTGCAGTCAGTGACTTTCACTGTCATGTCAGCTTTATGATAAACACGAGGGTGCCCTGAGACACTGGGGTTAGTATAAAGTCTGTGCTTGCCATTTTAATCGTCTTAATTTACGACAACCCCCACACTGCAAACAATTCATGAATTATTCATGTTTATTCATTTTTATTCCAGCCTGAGAAGAATGAAGAAGACTGTGACTGAGCCCTGTAGGATGGGACAGTAACATGCGCTCTGCATCTGAGCTATCCTTCTAAGGCAGCACGAGGGAACGAAACCAAAGGCAGTGGTCATGTGAGTCTTTCTAAGATCACCCTTGTCTATATTTTGTCTCTTTTCAAATGGCATGCCCCCAATCCAGGGCAGCAACTACCCAACTGGGTGCTCTCCTTGGGCCGGCAACCTATATCCACCCATGGGAAGTATTTATATATTTGCTCTTTGCTGCATTTCCTCCAGACAACTCTCTGAGAATTCTTAGTGCCGCGCTGAGGGAAGGGCGAGGGAGAGGAATGGGATTATGGGTATCTCTCCTTATAGATGTGGGTGACATCATTTACCATGTTTGCCTCATGCAGGTCAACAACATCTCTGTTACCCAAATAAGATGACTGTACTCAGTCACCTTATCCGGGATCCGATAATGAGGCCAGGTCACCGAGTTGCACTGGGAGTGGTGTTTATTGGCACATTTTTGACACGTGTAAGAATAGTTTAGAGCGTTTACAAGATTTAGATGCAAAAACAGTTTTGCACTGTGATTTTAAGCGTTTATATTTGTTGATCAATTTATTAATATATTCAAAGGTTAACTATACAGTCTTTTGTTATTCAGACTTAGGAGTGTTTACACATGGTTAGCACTGCTGATAGCTTCATAATCAAACAAGATTTTTAAAAACATTTTCGTTAATTTGCAGGGAATAATGCGTTGATATTGAGGCATATACAAATAAAAATGTGTTGTTCTTCCTCAACAAAATGGCGATTATGACTCCATTCGCATCGTTTGTTGGTAGCTGTGACAGATTTGGTGAGCTTAAAGGGGCCCTATGTAAGAATTTTACTACTGACATGACTTCTACTTATTATGTTGCAGAGCCAGCTACCAAAGTTTGCATGCTAACCAGCTTGCCCCAGCTTGTTTAGGTCCAAAGCTGCTGTGCTACATCTAACAAGTAGCCTACTTGTGTGAAAAATGGCCCACATAGCTCGATACAGTTGGTAGAACAGATACATGTCTTTGAACTGGCACGATAGTAACACACCTGGACCTCAGTGTGGCTCCTCCTAAAACCCCAAATTGTTAATGTGAAGTGGTAACAAAGAGATAAAATTGTTTTTTGAGAAGGCTGATAAATCGTTGCCACTCTCATATTTGTGTGCTAAATGAATGAGGTCATGTCACCGCCAGCAGCCAGTTAGCTTCGATCAGCGCGAAGACCGCAAACAGAGGAACACCAAGCCTGGCTCTGTCCAAACGTAACATGTAGGAAACCATAGGAGTGCTACTAGGCAGATTTTTGGTATACACTACTATATACTGTCATTAATATAGACACAGCCAGTCTAGCTAGTTCTCTTTTTCTAGTCTTTATGATACGCTAAGCTAAGAGGCTGCTTGCTATTGCCTCACAATTGGCGTACAGACATGCGGTCAGAATCTTGCCATCTAACTCTCAGAAAGTATGAGCACATTTTCCAAAATGTTGAACTATTGCTCAGTTACATCCTTCAGCTGCTCCAATTCAACCCCAACGAGCATTATTTAGTGCCTTTAACTCTCAAAAGGCCTTTGTAAAGCTTGCAACTCTCAAAAAGCAAATCATTACACGTTGCCATAAAACTACCTTGGCTGGAGAAAGTTAGCCTGCTGTTTATTTTCACTGTAACTGCCTCTGGTCTCTTGATATCATGTTGAATTCCTGACTGTCTTATATCTACAAGAGGGATGACTCAGTGCTGAACTGTCTAATACCATCCAGCAGTGTTGGCCATTTAACTATATTCTTATTTCATCTAGGTGTATTTGTTAAGAATGTAATGTGAGTTCTACCTGTATGGAATTACACAGCCACAGAAAGTAGAGTGTAGGAAAGTACCAAGTGTTCAGGTCAGAGGACCACATTCCTGCTGTTATGGCCTACAGCCCTCAGGATTCTGCCTTTTAAGGTAAGACCCCACTCTGTTTCTCCTTATCCCCATGCAAGCTTGATCCCTCTGTCTCCCGGGGGCTCACCGGGTGCCCCTGAGTCTCCTTTTATAAGTTGTCACCAGCCAGTCATGCGATCACATCTGCAGGAAATTTCCGAGGCAGGTTCCTTCCCGAGGACCGTAAAAAGAAACAGCAGCTGGTGGCCATTCATTTTACGCTTTGTTTGGAGGGGCTCTTACACTTCAGGTTTGCACAGTTGAGTTACAGCCAGGCAGTAAAGCGGAACAACACAGCATGGAGAAAGCGATAGACAGCGAATCTCCAAATGTCTAATTTTTAGGAAAGAACGAGACAGAGTTATGAATGAGTGTCGATGATCTTGCGCTGTGACCTCCGTCCTGCTCTCTCAAGAGCCGCATTGTGCTTCCACCTGAAAAACACCAAGCTACGTCTGCGAAATTCATCTCATTTCCATTTGACACCGCAGGGAGTAAAGCAATATAACAGCTTATACTTCAGCCTCTTTCACTGGATTGTCAATCATCTGTGAGGACTGAGGAGCCCTGGCTCTCTTCATAACCCCTGTCAACTTTAAGAATGTCTTGGACAGACTCCCGGTATGCATCAGGATCAACATTAAATGACTACCAAGAGTTTTAACATTGAACAGTACAATAAGAGTCAATGTCTGGATCAGCAAGGATGGCTCAATAACTCAAAGCAGTATGTCATGTTTTCTTCACATATTTCTCTGTAGTAATATACCTTAAAATCTCTTCCCCATGGTCCCATGAGCCGAGTTATCAATTCTTCACAAAGCTGACGAAGGACAAACAGTTAAGTGAGCCCTCTATCGGGAAGCTCTGTCGAAACACTGAAATGCAGTACGCACTATGGAGAATTTTACCCTCGAATGTTCACTTTCCCTATAAACCTCAGGTTTCCTTTGCTGATGGCATCTCCTCTACACTATTGCACAACAACCTCCTTAATCCCACACAACAACTCTTACATAACTGACCTTTCCCAGGGTCACAGGTCACAGGGTACTTCTTCTTGCAAGAGGGGAAATACCAGCGGTGAAGTCTCCCAGATGCAAAGTTCATTTTGGGGCTGTCAGAGAGTCTGAAGATCGTGACATTTTGTGAGGAATATCCCCAACCAAAGACAAATCACCAAGGTCAGAGTTAATGTCTTCTGAGGACCTCCGTGATCATGGCCTTCGGGAGCTGCTGTCCAGTTTTTGAAAGATGTCAAATTGATGATTTATTGTTGGCTAATCAGATAAGGAGTCCAAGCACAGAAGCAAGGTAATTACTGATAATACCAGAGACTACTACTCCCACTGATGGTAGCGTCTCAGTGAGTCCAGATTTGGAAACACATACGCAACAATCAGCATTAGCCCAGAGATTTTTGTCAGGTCTCCCGCCAAATTTAATCTAGGGTTGGCATTGTTAACCAGAGGCAATTTTTATTATATTTGAAGAACATCGTGACAGCAACTAATACATCAAATGTTCTGACAAATAACAGAAGAAAACTCTAGCATCAATCGCAGGCCTCTAATAAGACAAGGCTAAGCATATATATCGTGAAAGCTCACAGCAAGCTAGTTGTACAAGAATGGAAGAAAAATGCAGCCAAATCCTCCCAAATCTAGCATGTCACCATGACAGGGGCGAAAACAAGCAACAGCCATGTGCATTGCTTACATATGTTATGACAATTTGAGGGATTTTCTTACGTGTGAGTGAGACATGAGGTAGTTGGGCATGTTTAGCGATGACAACAATGTGCTGCAATCACTGTACACAGCCTTTGAAAAGCATGACTGCATCTGCCAGCGAGGCATCACGTTTAGAATGCAGTAGGCATGATAATATGTTAATTCCACAACTGGAAATACTACATGCGAATTGGGGGAAACAATACGTATGTTGGCATCTGAATCTGCAATTTGCCAAAATCTTACAGAAGAAAATGCTAATTAAAATGCATTTCAGTAACTTGATGAGACCCATTTAATTAAGTTTATTTCATAAGATACTTTTTTGAGAGGCTGGGAAGGAGTGGAAGAAACATTGCGGTTATTGTACAGTACATTACATCTGTGGAAAAATGATAATTTATATTTATTCACATGCTTTGGGACTGGTTTAATGATTCTGGGAAAGTGTATCTGTTTTCCCCTTCACCCTGTTGATGAGACTGATCACTGCATCACACACAGTATGTCTCAATGGTACCAGAGTTTATTGTGTGCATTTGGAGCCCTCCTTCTCATACATTGGGAGGATTCTCATCTTTATAAGTGTGTGATTTATTTATTCTCTGTCTAGCACATGGCAAACATTAAAATAAGTAGCCTTTCAATAGTGCGGACAACCTCTGTTTTCAATCAGCTACTAACTATGAGAAATGATGCTCATATGTAAACACAATAAACTGACAAGGTCGGAATAGTTTTGGTTATTGCACATGGCAGATTTATGTATAGTTGTTTGTTTCTGCGCTCTTTTCACAGTTTTGAAGTGGAAGGCACTTTTGGGAACATGATGTCACAAAATGGCATGTGCTAATTAGGGTTAAGCAATATTTAAATCAAAAACTGATGACAAATGGGAGGCAGTATTTTATATTTACACTAAAATCTGATTAAACTACATCAAAACAGTCTGGATGAAGCAGATAAGCTGCACTTTTAGACTTTTTAAAGGTGGGGTGAGTGATTTTGGACAAAGATAGTTGATTGTTGAGTCACATTTGCAGGTCATCTGTACTTGACGACCTGGAAAGGAGACTCAACAATGAACGATAGGGGCTCAGACAGAGTCACAACCCAGACTATCAGTATTCATTGACCTGAGAATGACACTCAACAATCAGCTTTTCTTACAAATAGCACCTTTAATACATTTCAATATAAATCATATTTATTTTTTTTGTACAATGATAAAGATAAAGGTTGTTATTGAATTCCGTCTCAACTCAATCACAGTGTTTATTTAACTTAAGATGGTTTTTGTGTACAATTTAGACCCCTGAAAAGAAATTATTTATGTGAACTTGTGATTTTGAGTAAAGCCCACTAATGTAAACTTAACATGTCTGCTACATTTAATTATATGTTTAAGTTTGTACAACTGGACCTGTTTAGTTTCACCTGTGTAAAAACTTAAGTGGTTTAAGGCAACAGGTTTCCACGCAGTTTGGGATAAGAGTGTACCTATTATTAGTCGTTTTTTGTCATGAAGTTATTTAAAAAGTGTATATATCTCCGTTTTACTACTTTTATTAACATCTGGTTGCAGACCATCATTTTTCTTTTTTTAGGAGAACAGCTTGATTTTACCCAAAACTAGCTGAAATGTCACTGTTGTGTAGCATCAGAATCACTTGCATAGCATCACAGTACAGGAATTAAGCACAGCTGAAAATTCAGATTGGCTGGACCAACATGTTTAACTTAAGATATCTTGAAATGGCAACAGAGATAAAGTTTGCCTATTTCACATCTCCGTAATGCGAATCAACTGCCAGTTTTCTACCCGCAAGTGGCTGTTGTTATTTGTTGTTATTGTGATGTGGTCTTTAAAGCAATACTCACATTTTTAAACTAAGTTTTCAGTGGCTTTAAGAGCGTGGTTGGTTTGTGTTCAAAGGTAGGTATCAAACATTACTTTCATAAATATATGAAACCTTGTGGTCTCCCCACAGCGTAGTTTGGCTTAGGTTGCATGTCCATCTTTCTTGCTCTTGTCAAATAAAGGCAGAAACAAAAAAAAGCTTTGGGTCATTAAATATAATCCCCAGTTCTTTGAGTGAGGTGTTTCCCACTGAGGCTATTATCACAATGAGACAAGAACTGCAACATATATACTGCAACATATATTTACATTTAACAAGCATGAATTAGAGAATTTGTACTTATATAAATATATAAATATATATAAATACAAATATATATATATATATATATATATATATATATATATATATATATATATATATATACATCTCTAATTCAAGCTTGTTAAATGTGATTAATCAACAATGAGATTAATCATTAGTTGCAGCCCTAATGAAACATTAAACAAAATTAGGATATGAACTTTTGCCGACGGTTTGGCAAAGAGTTTCCATGTTGGATCATGAACTTAGTAATATAAAGACTCCCTCATATCTTGATTGATTAAAGCCGATCAGTAACAGCATTACTTTTAAACACTGTCATTTGGGCTGCTAATAATATAAGTAAATATATTATAAGTTTAATATTAAGATTAACTGCAGAAAAAAGAAGAACTTAATCCTTCCCAGTCTCCACGTTTCGTTTTTGTTCTTCTTTCATGTTTTTGTGTCTTTTTTTTTCTTCTTTTGTCTTCTCACTTCTGTCTTTGTTGTTGTTGTTGTTGTTATCTCTAAATTTGAATATCATCCATTTACTTGCAAGATTATGATTTACCTGCCACAATCTAGGAAACACAAACTGTCAACCAGACGTTAAGGACTTATTCTTAAAAATGTCACGCACAAAGAATCAGGAAATGGTGAGCAGCACCCTCTACTGTTTCAAGAGTTAGTGTCTGTTGCCCACAACCATTAAAAGCCAGCCACATTTAGCAAAAACACGGAGCTTTAACAATCATAGCTTTAACTTCATTAAGAGGATTTTTTCCATTGTTAGCCGATCTCCAGACCACCCAGATTTGTCTCAGCAGTTGACTAGAACATTCCACCAGTCGCTTATGAATGTCAAACACAATTAGGGCTGAATGTCCTCAATTGTTCTGAGACCAAGATCTTCTTATTGTAGCGACATTAATCTGTGTGATGGTAGTTAAAAACTCTCTCTGGATAAGCTGTCTGTCATATACAAGGTTCTGTTTTGTTCTTCTGTTTTGTTTTTCCTGTCATAGCCTGCCACTGAATGGTCATTATTTTGACTGCTGATGGAAAAGTGTTTGAACGATCAAAGCCTGCAAGATGACAAAACAGATCAACATTTTTGCGCTTTAACCCTGCATATCAGAGGATCTTAAGATGATCGGGACACCTCTGGGGTCACCCTACGTCCATCCATCGTAGCAGGGTAAGGCCAAAGGGTCAACGCAAGAGCTAACAAGCCCCGGTTGAGCAGGATGAGTGGGTGGGTGTCCGATGAAACAGGAAGATAAACTTTACAACATGGAGTACACAGTAAACACTATCACATTAGGAAGATATAATGATAACATTTAGACTTGTTTGTATTGACTCTATCTCTGTGCAGCTGCATCAATTCTCAGTTACCGAAAATGTTCAACCAAGGGTTACTTAAAGCTCTTTTACAAAAGTTATGTTTTACTAATGAGATTATCACTTTCCCTCCGAGGGCAGGGAGAGGAAGAATGGAAATGACTCAACTATTTTGTGGTCTGGCCTGATCCCAAGTCTTTTGCATGCAACCTGCTAATTCGTCCGGCTGGCTAACGACCTGCTTGCGTGCCAGTCGATCATTAGCGCCCCGTCAGAAACGGTCACCGAACATGTCACATGTCCCCCCGGTCACTCTGTTCAGGGCCCGGTGCTGGGGGCATGAGCAGGGGTGGACATGAGACACACGGCTGAGATACTGGGAAAGAAGTGAACCAATTGGCCATGAGAAGCACATGGCTATGAGAAGCAGTTAGGGGCTACTGTTTGTGTTGAATCATTCCTGTCTTAGACAAATTAAACCACTGAAATGTGGCTCTGGATTCAAGTCACCAGGTGGACGCTGATTTACCAAATGCTGTAGGTAAAATACTTCACCGTAGTTATCAGGGAATCTTGTGATAGATTACATAGGCATGTCCAATTGCTGTATGATCTCTGTGATCACAGTGTCTCAAATATTAAATACACATTTTAAAGACACTAGTAGTGTGTCATTGAAAGGGGTTAGGAAAAAGCATTCATTTTGCAATTGTCTAAATGAAAAGAACTTTTAAGAGTAAAAGGTCATTGTTGGCCATCTTCTATATTATATAGCTGTCATAAAGCACATTTAAAGAACCTACAAATATTAAAGAAATGTATAATTAGAATAAGAAATGTTTCCCTTAGATAGATTTGCCACAGCGGAAAATTCTGCTGCTGCCCCAATACTATTTTCAGAATTTATATAAATTATTATTTTCTTTTTAAATGTGAAATTATGTCAAGATTTTAAAGTAAAGCTGCTACAAGTAACTTTCATTTTATGTTGATTCTGGTGGGCCCTTAGCATAGAATAGAATAGAATAGAATAGAATAGAATAGAATAGAATAGAATAGAATTACTTTATTGATCCCAGACTGGGAAATTATTTTGTTTTGTCACAGCAGCAGTGGGTCCACAAAAAAAGAAAGAAAAAGAAAAAACACAGTGTACATAACATAAATAGAAAGTAAGATATATACAATGTATATACACAGTGCAAACTTATACTATAAACAATAATAATCTATGCAGCTATACAAGAAATAAACAATTCCTATAAATGTGCAATAGCAATGACCATGGTGATCAGTACCTTACCAGCAGATGACAGAGCAGCTTATATCATCAGGAGACTCCTCATTATTCATCAGTTCACTCTGCAACAAAAAAATGTTTTGATTTTATGACTTATCCAATAAGTCTGAATCCGACCCATTGAGAGGCATTAAGAATAATATAATAAAGAATATCCAGTCTGCGCACTTGTGGTCTTGTTTTAAGTAGGTCATGTAGAGACATCAGTATTAAATTTAGACTGTTTAGACGACATGTTCAACCAGTATGCCAGCGTGTAACAGAACCATACAGTGTAGGACAATAAAGCGGAAGGTAAATTCAATATGTGCAGTTGTTCCTATGGATATGTAGGTTTAAGTGTCGCTCTTCTAGTGTCATTAGTTGTGATCAATCAGTTCAACAGTGAAGTCACATGAGGAAATCCTCTGAGTAAAAGCATGTGAATAGTGGCAAGAAAACATGCGACAACTTCTGACCGCTGTGCTGTTTAGCTTGAGGGCAGATGTGAATCTAAAAAGACAAGGGCAGATGAAAGAGCGTCATGGCTGAATAATGTCTCCACTGCCTCTCTGACGCACTGTAAATCTGACTTCTTGCTGAACGTCAGTGATTCTCTGTCTGGGAGTCTTCCCAAGCAAAACACAATGTTTGAAGCCTATTTCTGATTTACAGGGAGAGAAGACACAAAAAAGAGAGTAGATTCTTCTTTTGCTCAATGGAGTGACTGTGATATATTTTTTTCCTTCTTTTGAATACATTTTACTGTTTAGTTGTTGTCAAGGTTGAAATGGAAACTCAATTATGATCAGGAATTGTATTACTTTGTGGTACCGAGCTGAGCAGATACAGTACAACTATGTGCCTCCTGTATTTTTGTGACACATGGAACCACTGGGTGGCACCCAACAGCTGATAATCTCTTTGTGCTGTCATGAAACTTTCACATCGGCACATATCCCCCGAACACTGACATTTAATAAGAGCTTAGCACTATAACATGGACTCTTTATGGGCTTGTGGTTTTATTAGTGTCACCAGTGTTGCCAGATTAAAGACAGTGGGGACATCTCTGACTTAAAGGTGTGTTTTCAAGATCTTTGTTAAAAGAGGCACTGTGTATTTTTGGAGAAGAAATTCAAACTAAGAATTTTTATATTGACAGTATTAATGAGATAATAATGCAAACTCAGAGATATTAATTTATAGCCAGAAACTTAAAACAAGTCGTTCATTTATTACTACAAGAGTTTCATTCACTCTAACAATGATGTTGAATCCATCTTCTTCTTCATCTGTATGGATCTGTATGGCTGTTTTTTCTACACATGTCAAATACAAGTTTGGAACTGTGTTTGCACCTCTAGTGTGACCTCTTGAAATGTCCCTCTAGTGCAGAAAAGTCAGAGTCGGTGGGTGGTTAGACTCACATAACTTAAGAGACAAGAGCTACAAGACTGAACCTCGATGAACTATCATTTTAAGGCCACTGACCAAACTGCTGCATTTGATGGGTTAGGAGGGAGGACATGTTGAAATATTTGAAATTATGACCTGTTTGCATCCGGTCCTCTTCACTGCCTTGTTGGTGCACATGCATCCTCATAAGTGCAACAAAACGAGGAGCCACCTTCAGAGACATTGTTCCACTAGTGGTAAAAAATGTCCACAAGGTACCTTTAAAGCTGCACTTTGGGAAAGCAATTCCGAAATTTTTCAACTTGTGTGCATTCTAAATGAAGTACTCACCACTTGCGAACCCTTTTGATGGTTAGAGCTCCAGAGTCAACATAATTTGACAGACTTTATAGGCTGGAAAATGTAAAGTCTTCAAAAAATTTTAAAAAGAAAAAGCACGGACAACTGAAACCTTTAAAAGCATCTAGCGAGTCCTTGGATTTGTCTTATAACAAAAGAGAACGTTACATCTTTACTTTCTGAGACTCTAAACGCCATGTTTGTCCTAAAGAAATCTGATGGGAAATCTTCTCCACCCTTAGGAAGAGACTAAACATAGACATCAGATCTGTGTCATCGTCCTGTGCTGAGGTCAACGGAATTCTCACCATTCTGCAGTCATGTCATAGTGTTTGTGTTAGTATAGTTTGTGACATTACTGTTCAGGTTCAGCACCGTCTCATTCTGACCTGCACCCTGAGTTTGTAGTAAGAGGGGCCCCTGGCTGGCACTGAGACAGAAAATTATGAGGGAATATTCAAGCCGCTTAGTCCTTGCATGCTAACTGATCCATTAAAGCCCTAAAATGATCCGATCCAAGGCAGCTTTTCTAAATTACATAAACCTTATTAGAAGCGTTTAACAACTCAGAAAGTGGAGCGGTCACAATACAGCCGCCATATGACTGAAATCACATCGGTAGACGAAAATGATGTTGTTTTTGAAAAATCTCGCCTGTAATCTCATATGAAAACCTATTGTTTCATGTTTAAACCAATTTCACTGACTTAGCAAGCCATGTGGAAAGTTTTTGTTTGGACTTAAGTGGTCACGGTTCAGTTTGCGCCCGTGGCCACCGCAGCAACAATATGTGATTTATGTACATCTAGTGTATGTGTGACACTTCTCGGCATACATTTGTACAATAATCACGTCTGCAGTGTTTGTAGTGAAAAGTGATTTGTGGTGAAGCTGAGCTGTTATTTGACACACTGCACTCAAAAATATCTTTTGACTGACAGCCTCCGTATCTGTGATGAAGCCATAATGAGTTTTCTGTCAGAAAGTGTCTCCAAAGAACAGTTTGTAAATCCGCAAGTGAAGTCGCTTGTTTAAAGACGACAAGAACAAAGAAGGCTCCTCAAAGCAGACTGGACCGTTGAGCAGACAGGTTCAGTGTCTGAAGTGTCAGCGCTCCGAAATACTCTGTTGCTTTTTGATGTAGCACAAGCAATGCACGAATGAATCTGAATTACTCAGACTTCAGAGGAGGTAAATGCATCACATTGAGGAAACTGTGCTGAGAAATTGGCCATATTTATCATTTTTGACTGCAGGAGACAGCTGATTATTTAACCTCACATGCCATCTAGTGTTCAAATCAGCATGGTGCAACACCAACTAGTGTGTTTACAGGACGAGCAGGGTGGAGGAAGTTTTCAGATCCTTGACTCAAAGGTGCAGTGTGTAGTTTTTGGGGAAGAAATTTTAATCGGAAGAGAAAAATCTTGTTTAACGTTGTTTATATTTGGTGGACCCTGCCACCTGTCTTGCTTCAAACATGTTTTCTTGGGCCCTTATTCCCCTCTAAGGACAGTTTGTCACAATATATATATATTTCAGAGTTTGTCTTACTTTCATATTTATATTGTAAATATTATGTTTTTGAAATGTTCTAACACTACATTGTGCACCTTTAAGTAAACATACTAATGCTCCACTACAGGTAAAAGTCCCGCAATTAAGGTATTGTCAGAAGATTGGGTCGCACTTTATTTTACAGTACGTTTATAAGACATAACTGGCCGTTCATATTATCAAATTAGATAAAACAACACGCCAATAAGACGTAACAAGCTTTACATTGTATCAAATTAGACAAAACAAGACGCTAATAAGACGTAACAAGCCGTACTTTGTATCAAATTACACGAAACAAGACGCTAATAAGACGTAACAAGCTTTACATTGTATCTAATTAGACAAAACAAGACGCTAATAATAGGTAACAAGCCGTACTTTGTGTCAATTTAGCAGCTAGAAATAACGTAATCTTATTTAGACAGTAAATAAGAGAATTATGCCGTAATTAGACACCTTTTAGCCTGCCCAAATTGTGCTGTAATCAGAAACTGCATACAGTCGTATTACTTAAAATCTAGGCTATTATACTTAGACACTTTTATACCAAATTATACTGTAATCACAAACCGAACCAGAGATCCCAATACACTATTAACCACCATTTTACAAGAACCTCATCTAATTACAAATCAAACAAAATATAATATCAGATACAAAATACGCTAGTTAGACGCCACTCTCCCTCATTAACAAATTATGTACTTATGAATGTACATATTATATTGGACACAGCCATTGTAATAGTCAGACAAAACACACAGAATTCAGAGGAAAATACATTTGAGTTTTATTTAACATATTTTCAATTTCTTACAGAGTCATTTATTGATCATTAGAAGAAAACAGTACCTTAACTAAAGTCAAACCATATAGGTTCACATCTGGTCGCTACTACACACGTCCCTGGTAACCTGGATGTTCTCTGGAGTCTTGTGGAGTTTGTAGGTGGCTTCCTCGACATTCTACTCCAATAGTTAAGACATCAAACATTTAAAGCCACGTCACTTTCCAACCCCAGTGACATTTGACCAGCTATTGAAGCTGCCAGGACATTGCATCTTTATTTCCCACTGTTAAACCCTTACTACAGTCTTATTATACTTACTTACAGGGTAATTAGTGGCACATAACAACAGAACTGTACTGTAAAATGAAGCGAAGACGTACTGACTGTTGGACCCTTATTGCAGTCTTATTAGGTCTACTTAGGAGGTAATTAGTGGCACATAACCACAGAACTGTACTGTAAAATGAAGCGAAAATGTGCTCACTGTTGGACCTTTATTGCAGTCTTATTAGGTCTACTTAGGAGGTAATTAGTGGAGCATAACAACAGAACTGTACTGTAAAATGAAGCGAAGACGTGCTCACTGTTGGACCCTTATTTCAGTCTTATTAGGTCTACTTAGGAGGTAATTAGTGGCACATAACAACAGAACTGTACTGTAAAATAAAGTGGTTCCGCTAACTGTTAGACCCTTTCAGACTTTCTTAGAGGGTCGCTTTTCTGACCCTTGTGGACGGCCTCCAGTGCTTCAGAGCCCTGCTAGAACAGGGCTAAAGGGCGCTATGTGGCTCACGATGCGTCACTGTGGCCGACTCTTCACACAGGGCCCTGGGACCTCCACAGCTGCTTGTAGCCGAACTGGAAAGTCCTGGAAGTCCTTCTCTGCAGGTCTGCTGAGCTATTGAAGCTTTCAGAAAAACAACGTTATCTCCTAAATTTATGAACATGTTGCACACTTGCACAATGATGACAGTGTCCGTCCAAGTGCCAGTGTCTTCATTTCACAGGAAAATACTGCGAGTACTGCAAATACAACAAAAAAACAGTCTTGTGTGAATACAAGGCTCTCCATGTTGCTATCTTGACTGTCTACGCTTCCGACTGAGCTTAGCTTCCTTGTTAACCAGATTAAAGCCAAAATAATATAAAAATAGCTATTACTGTCTTCATATTAAATTGATTAAATTAATGCTTGATACACAAGATGACATGTACAGCCTACTCATACCCCAAACAAACAAACTCCCATGTTTGCTTACATACACCCACTTAATTTGTTATTTATTCATTTATTTATTACTTTGTTATTATGATGGCCACTGAACACGATGTTTATGTGTACCAAATGAACTGCTCATATAAACTGCAGAACATTATGTGTTAAGTTGCACTGAACACCTTATTGTATGTGCAACACCTCTTATAACTGCTTCAATCTGTGGCTTCGTGTCAACAAATTCCAAAACTCAACATTTATATGCATGAGAACAATACAACAGGACGGTGAGGTCACCAACATTACGGCGCGACGCCATTTAGCCTCGTTTAAGCTCATAGGAGGCTCTCAGTCTTAAGCGAGCGCACTCCACATGCTGATGTTAGCAGCTAAGGCTAGCAACTGTTAGCGGCCTTATTTCTTGACATTCGTAACGCTGTAGACATAGCAACCTAACATACTAACTTAAACGTAAGTGAACAGGGAGCCTGTGCGCTAATCTCACCTGCAACTACAACAAAATGCAGTCTTGTGTGAGTTCAGGCTGCCCTTGGTGCCGTCTTCACTGTCCTGTGCTTCGCAACTGAGCTTACTTCTTCCTCGTTTGCAAGGATTGCAGCGCCAGTCACTCGCCTTGAAAAACCTATACTGACACCTATTGGCGAAAGTGGATGTTGCCACAGTAGGACACATCTGGGGGAGCGTAGCTTTGTAATTAATGATAATAATAATAGTAATAATATCATATATAATAATAATAATAATAATAATAATAATAATAATAATATTAACTTTGAACATGATCACTTTATCAATTTGTGATGTAAAATGAATAACAAAATGCAAACAAGACTTCTAACCCTTTTTCTAAAAGTGTCTGTATTTTAATTCAGAATAGTTTTCATTTAAATTACACAAAACACAAAGAATATATGATAAGTTTTACCTATTTGGGCCATAAGTGGTCATATTGACCGCACATCACTTCACAGGGTTTGCTGCTTTCTTTGTCTCTCTTGTCTCTAACTGTGTCAGCGGTCTCCAGCTGCGCTTCTCTGCGAATTTACTTGTAAGTTGATTATTATATAGCCTAGTTGTATTATATCGCCTGTTTGGCACCATGAGCAAGCAAACACGGGAGTTCCCCCTTCATGAAACAGCAAGCTGTTCAACACTCAAGTGTGGTGAAGTGGTGATGCGACTCTGACTGTGTACCAGGGAAATCCGAGGAAGAATGTCTGCATCCTGAGCACCGTGCACACATGTGTGGGCACCTTTAGTGGGGCGACGGCAAAGCCAGAGTCTGTGGTGTACTACAACAACACGAAGCACGGCGTGGACGACCTGGACCAGATGGCCAGGGCGTACTTCGTCAATGGCGGAGCACCAGCAGCAGGAGAGCCCGGAGGAAAGTCCTGCAGCAGCTGGCAGAGGAGCTGAGGACAGAATACAGGGAGGGGAAAGCGGCCGCGGCAGTTGGCACAAGGTGGGCAGCAGCGGAAACAACCACCGCAGCAGCAGCTGACACGGAGACGGAGGCAGTGCCGGTCCGAAAGAGCTGCAAACGGAACCAAACGTCGGACACTTGAAATGCCACAAGACTGTGTGTGGTGAGCAGAGCGGAGATCTGTGACCAGTCATCAGAACGGCTCTTTGTTTGTTTTAGATCAGCTCGTTTCCAGCTTTATCAATTATTATTATTTTCTTAATTTATATTATTAACTGTTAAAATAAAATGTTTCATAATCATATAAGTTACTTTTAATTGTTAATTTCCTTGTTCTGAGTTTTCTCTATTAAAATCGTGTGTAAATGTGCAGTAGCTAATTACGATTTACTGTGTGCGACGATATGAATATTGATAAATGCATAATTAAACTTGAAAAGTAAGTAAAATATACGTTTTGGTGTTATTTCGGTTTTTTTTTTAAAAAAAAAAAAATATCATGACACAATGAATGCATTCATTCAATAAATAGTATTTATAGGCTACACCTTGAAACACGTCTATAGAAGAGCCGGAACTCCAACACTACTAGAGCGGCAGTAAGCGGTCATTTTGACCGCTAGATTTAAATCCTATACCAACTGAGTGATGAATGCATTCATTGTGTCATGATATTTTTTTTAAAAAACGAAATAACACCGTTCTGATGACTGGTCACAGATCTCCGCTCTGCTCACCACACACAGTCTTGTGGCATTTCAAGTGTCCGACGTTTGGTTCCGTTTGCAGCTCTTTCGGACCGGCACTGCCTCCGTCTCCGTGTCTGCTGCTGCTGCGGTGGTTGTTTCCGCTGCTGCCCACCTTGTGCCGACTGCCGCGGCCGCTTTCCCCTCCCTGTATTCTGCCCTCAGCTCCTCTGCCAGCTGCTGCAGGACTTTCCTCCGGGCTCTCCTGCTGCTGGTGCTCCGCCATTGACGAAGTACGCCCTCGCCATCTGGTCCAGGTCGTCCACGCCGTGCTTCGTGTTGTTGTAGTACACCACAGACTCTGGCTTTGCCGTCGCCCCACTAAAGGTGCCCACACATGTGTGCACGGTGCTCAGGATGCAGACATTCTTCCTCGGATTTCCCTGGTACACAGTCAGAGTCGCATCACCACTTCACCACACTTGAGTGTTGAACAGCTTGCTGTTTCATGAAGGGGGAACTCCCGTGTTTGCTTGCTCATGGTGCCAAACAGGCGATATAATACAACTAGGCTATATAATAATGATGAGATGAGAGATGGTGATAGATTTCAGGAAGAAGAGGAAGACGGCTTTCCAACCTCTGTGCATTCTGGGAAGGGATGTGGAGGCGGTGGAGGATTATAAGTACCTTGGTGTTACCATCAACCATAGACTGGACTGGAGATCTAACACTGAAGCTGTGTACAAGAAGGGGATGAGCAGACTTTACTTCCTGAGGAAGCTGAGATCCTTCAACGTGTGCAGCAAGATGTTGGAGATCTTTTATCAGTCTGTGGTGGCCAGTGTACTTTTCTTTGCTGTGGTTTGTTGGGGAAGCAGCATTGGAGCCAGTGACACTAACAGACTCAACAAACTGATCAGGAGGGCTGGCTCTGTGATTGGCTGCAAACAGGACACTCTGGAGGCTGTGGTGGAGAGGAGGACACTGAAAAAACTGTTATCCATCATGGATAATCCTCTCCACCCTCTCCAACTCACACTGGTCAGACAGCGGAGCACCTTCTCCGGAAGGCTGCTTCAGCTTCGCTGTCGTAGCAACAGATACAGGAAATCTTTCCTGCCACAAGCCATCACTTTATACAACAACTCTCTCACCTCTGCCTGATAGAGAACTCTGGTCTCTCTACTGTTTTGTTGTATATATTATTATTGTTTATTGTTTATAGCACACTGTGCACTGTATATATACACTATGTATATATTGGATTCTATTTATGTTATGTACGAAGTGTTTTATTTGTGGACCCACAACTGCTGTAACAAAATAATTTCCCAGTCTGGGATCATTAAAGTATTTCTATCTATCTATCTATCTATCTATCTATCTATCTATCTATCTATCTATCTATAATCAACTTACAAGTAAATTCGCAGAGAAGCGCAGCTGGAGACCGCTGACACAGTTAGAGACAAGAGAGACAAAGAAAGCAGCAAACCCTGTGAAGTGATGTGCGGTCAATATGACCACTTATGGCCCAAATAGGTAAAACTTATCATATATTCTTTGTGTTTTGTGCAATTTATATGAAAACTATTCTAAATTAAAATACAGACACTTTTAGAAAAAGGGTTAGAAGTCTTGTTTGCATTTTGTTATTCATTTTACATCACAAATTG
Source organism: Diplodus puntazzo (assembly GCA_963678695.2). Taxonomy (NCBI): domain Eukaryota; kingdom Metazoa; phylum Chordata; class Actinopteri; order Spariformes; family Sparidae; genus Diplodus; species Diplodus puntazzo. The sequence continues at coordinate 15,619,488 of OZ023168.1, forward strand.
ATAAAGTGATCATGTTCAAAGTTAATATTATTATTATTATTATTATTATTATTATTATTATTATTATTATGATTATTATATATGATATTATTACTATTATTATTATCATTAATTACAAAGCTACGCTCCCCCAGATGTGTCCTACTGTGGCAACATCCACTTTCGCCAATAGGTGTCAGTATAGGTTTTTCAAGGCGAGTGACTGTCGCTGCAATCATTACAAACGAGGAAGAAGTAAGCTCAGTTGCGAAGCACAGGACAGTGAAGACGGCACCATGGGCAGCCTGAACTCACACAAGACTGCATTTTGTTGTAGTTGCAGGTGAGATAAGCGCACAGGCTCCCTGTTCACTTACGTTTAAGTTAGTATGTTAGGTTGCTATGTCTACAGCGTTACGAATGTCAAGAAATAAGGCCGCTAACAGTTGCTAGCCTTAGCTGCTAACATCAGCATGTGGAGTGCGCTCGCTTAAGGCTGAGAGCCTCCTATGAGCTTAAACGAGGCTTAATGGCGTCGCGCCGTAATGTTAGTGACCTCACCGCCCTGTTGTATTGTTTTCATGCATATAAATGTTGAGTTTTGGAATTTGTTGACACGAAGCCACAGATTGAAGCAGTTATAAGAGGTGTTGCACATACAATAAGGTGTTCAGTGCAACTTAACACATAATGTTCTGCAGTTTATATGAGCAGTTCATTTGGTACACATAAACATCGTGTTCAGTGGCCATCATAATAACACAGTATTAAATAAATGAATAAATAACAAATTAAGTGGGTGTATGTAAGCAAACATGGGAGTTTGTTTGGGGTATGAGTAGGCTGTACATGTCATCTTGTGTATCAAGCATTAATTTAATCAATTTAATATGAAGACAGTAATAGCTGTTTTTATATTATTTTGGCTTTAATCTGGTCAGCAACATGGAGAGCCTGTATTCACACAAGACTGTTTTTTTTTTGTATTTGCAGTACTCGCAGTATTTTCCTGTGAAATGAAGACACTGGCACTTGGAGGGACACTGTCATCATTGTGCAAGTGTGCAACATGTTCATAAATTTAGGAGATAACGTTGTTTTTCTGAAAGCTTCAATAGCTCAGCAGACCTGCAGAGAAGGACGTCCAGGACTTTCCAGTTCGGCTACAAGCAGCTGTGGAGGTCCCAGGGCCCTGTGTGAAGAGCCGGCCACAGTGACGCATCGTGAGCCACATAGCGCCCTTTAGCCCTGTGCTGGCAGGGCTCTGGAGCACTGGAGGCCGTCCACAAGGGTCAGAAAAGCGACCCTCTAAGAAAGTCTGAAAGGGTCTAACAGTTAGCGGGACCACTTTATTTTACAGTACAGTTCTGTTGTTATGTGCCACTAATTACCTCCTAAGTAGACCTAATAAGGCTGAAATAAGGGTCCAACAGTGAGCACGTCTTCGCTTCATTTTACAGTACAGTTCTGTTGTTATGTGCCAGTAATTACTCCTAAGTAGACCTAATAAGACTGCAATAAGGGTCCAACAGTGAGCACGTGTTCGCTTCATTTTACAGTACAGTTCTGTTGTTATGCTCCACTAATTACCTCCTAAGTAGACCTAATAAGACTGCAATAAAGGTCCAACAGTGAGCACGTCTTCGCTTCATTTCACAGTACAGTTCTGTTGTTATGTGCCACTAATTACCTCCTAAGTAGACCTAATAAGACTGCAATAAGGGTCCAACAGTCAGTACGTCTTCGCTTCATTTTACAGTACAGTTCTGTTGTTATGTGCCACTAATTACCCTGTAAGTAAGTATAATAAGACTGTAGTAAGGGTTTAACAGTGGGAAATAAAGATGCAATGTCCTGGCAGCTTCAATAGCTGGTCTAATGTCACTGGGGTTGGATAGTGACGTGGCTTTAAATGTGTGATGTCTTAACTATTGGAGTAGAACGTCGAGGAAGCCACCTACAAACTCCAGAGAACATCCAGGTTACCAGGGACGTTTGTAGTAGCGACCAGATGTGAACCTATATGGTTTCAATAAATGACTCTGTAAGAAATTGAAACTATGTTAAATAAAACTCAAATAAATATATTTTCTTCTGAACTCTGTGTGTTTTGTCAGACTATTACAATGGCTGTGTCCAATATAATATGTACATTCATAAGTACATAATTTGTTAATGAGGGAGAGTGGCGTCTAACTAGCGTATTTTGTATCTGATATTATATTTTGTCTGATTTCTAATTAGATGAGGTTCTTGTAAAATGGTGGTTAATAGTGTATTGGGATCTCTGGTTCGGTTTGTGATTACAGTGTAATTTGGTATAAAAGTGTCTAAGTATAATAGCCTAGATTTTAAGTAATACGACTGTATATGCAGTTTCTGATTACAGCACAATTTGGGCAGGCTAAAAGATGTCTAATTATGGCATAATTCTCTTATTTACTGTCTAACTAAGATTACGTTATTTGTAGTTGTCTAAATTGACACCAAGTACAGGTTGTTACCTATTATTAGCGTCTTGTTTTGTGTAATTTGATACAAAGTAAAGCTTGCTACGTCTTATTAGCGTCTTGTTTTGTCTAATTTTTATACAAAGTAAAGCTTGTTACGTCTTATTGGCGTGTTGTTTTGTCTAATTTGATACAATGTAAAGCTTGTTACGTCTTATTGGCGTGTTGTTTTATCTAATTTGATAATAAGAACGGCCCGTTATGTTTTATTAACGTACTGTAAAATAAAGTGCGACCGAAGATTGTACTTAAACTATTAAAAGTTAAAAGTACTCAATGCAGCAAAATTGTTATATATCAAGCTGAACAGTATCTCATGCTCGACTTCATGCGGGAACAATACATTAATTAAAATCATCAGGATTACTGAGATATTAATAATGTTCATGACTTCATCATGTTTGTGGCCCTTCAGATAAAGTGGTGCCCTGGTCTGTCTTTAACACTGATAAATAACAAATAATAAACTGTGTTATGTTTGTCAAATCAGATTTATTAACATTCTTTTTGCTTATTCATCAATCATCTTCGTGACTGCTCAAATAAAGCCAGCCCTTCTCCCTATTTAAGCATCATACATCATACAGAACAAATTACAACTGGAAGTTAGATCATAGTTTTGTAATTCATTGTACTTAGCTACATTCCACCCCTGAGTGTAAGGCAGTTCAGAGAAAGTGTTGGCATTTTCAGTATGTTGATTTACTTCATATAGGCCTATATATAAATCAGGTGCAAGCTTGCACAACAGAAAAGTTGTTAGTGTGATTGATAATGCAAAGTTTGTACGATTACAAATAATGTAATTTCTATTTTTAACATAACTGACATAATTTCCATCATGTTTTCCATTGTACTGAACTCCTCCATCTCCATCACAGCTGAGTGGTTTATTCGACCCATAATGAATATCTGGGAGCCAGCAATAACTTGATTAACAGGCGATACAGGACTGCTGTGGATGTGGTTGCTGTGTTGGCTTTGCAATCCTCTGAGACCTTTCACGACAACTTTCCGCGTTAACCAAGTGATTTGGATTAAAGTCAGGCGTTTGGTGTCTGACTGTGTGCCGGAGCCTTGCATACAAAGAGCCATCGATCAATAACGACGACAAGCGATTGGTGCATGGGCAGGAGATGTTACAGACAAAGCAGTGTTGGGTAAAATAATAGGACTTTCAGGTATATGCTTTAGGATGAATACAGGTATATTTTTTCTACCAAAACAAATCTATTAGAATCATTTTTGTTTGCATGCATAGTACTTCATGTATAATAGTATGCTGGATTTATAGTGGGAGTCACTGAAGGGATATTGAACCAAGTGCATCCTGAGTTGAAGGCATCCCCGCAGCATTACTTGAATTCTGATATCATAGTACCAACAGTATCACAGTCACAAAAAATAAAATGATAAAACCTGTTATTTGAACCTATAGAAAACAGTCTGTCTTATTATTTCAATGTACAGGATCTTATCATTGTTCCTGTAGAAATGATGTACAGCACAGTGTAAGAAGTAACTCATCATGTCTGATTGTTATCAGGAGAAAGGGCCCAGTGATTCATATTTCTTACTTCCAACCATCAACCCAGAGTGGGTCCAGGAAGGACATAGAGCACTAGCAGAAACACTGCACTTGATTCTTGTTTGCAGTAGTATTTTTCAGTATATTACAGCGGCAACTTGTCAAAACAGAGAACTTTTATTTTGGTGACTGCTGAAAGTTGAGCAACATTTTGCTCACTATCATTTATCATTCGCTGGTACTTTTAGTCCAGTGGGCGGCATCTTCCTTTTCCTTGCTTTTATTTTTCTCTGGAGCCTATTTCGAGTGTTTTCAACTTCTTCTGCTAAGACATTATCAAAGGTCATATTGATTTTTTTTTTAGGACAAATCGTTTTTGTTTTTTTCTTCAATTAAAGTGGAGCTTGAGGAGTGGTGCATCTCTTTTCCTTAAAAACATAATTGTACAATGTTTGTCAGATCAAAAAAGGATTGTTATGTTTATCTCTAAGAATTAAGAACACTGACAATTGGTTCCAGCTGCTAAAAAGGTATTCTCAAAACTCAAGTATAGTTTTTGTTGTTATTCTGTTGGGTCTTCAGTTCTTATACACATATCTATTATCTATAGTTTCATATGTAGAGCTATATATGAGAATATGGAGATGTTTATTTGTTAAACTATGGAATCATGAATCATCAGTACAAATAAAAAATGATAACATAAATCTGTGGAACTCCATATCCACTAACCCGGATGCTGACAAATGTTGGACCAAAAACGGAAGAGCTGTTGATTTTGATGACTATAACCTCCATAAAAGTGAGGAAGTGAAATAATATAATACTCTTTGTGAGCCTTGCACATTTTATGCCAATCAAACCCCAGTTGAAAGTTATTTGCTGAGCATCTGGTAATTACAAATGGATTTATATGATGATTAAGTGCTTCTTGTATGGCTGCTGTAGCATCCACTCCGGCAGGTCATCATGTATTCCCGCTGCGCTGCTTCGTTAGAGGTCATCAGATGTACAGCTACTTTGCTATAGGATGGGACGTAATGGCATTAAAAGCATGCGGCTAAATGTAATTGAATGCTTTTAAAAACGCTGGCAGTAGAGAATGTTAAAACCCCATCACTCCAAGGTTGTACATCAACCTGTGTATCCATAGCAACAATGAGACTTTGGTAAGAGGTTACACCCTCCAATCAGCCAGGACTCCCTGTTCCCAGCCCCAACCCCCGCCCCTGCTGACCCAGCATGTCTCTGGTATCATGAATCATCAGTTGTCACAAGTGATACAGGGAGATGTGTCGCAATCCGTCCAGGAATCGTTGATTGATGATTTCATCAGAAGAGACGATGCCCCTTTTAAGCGAACTTTCAGGATTTCTCAACCTTATTCTTATTCTGATAATACATATGTACGTATGTAAATATACAAATCTGCTTTCTGCACAGCATGCTCCCTGGACCCTCATTTGGACAGTTTGTCCGCTGGCTGAGATTTTTTTTTCACCCACAGGTGGGAGCGGGAATGTGGGTGGAATTACAGATATTTGTCTATACCAGTGAATCTCTGCTGTCACATCGTGGCCAGCTGCATCCCCCAGGGAAAAACGCAATCAAAGGGACTCCCTCAGTGCTGGGGCACTGCCAGGATGGTCTATTGCTGAGTTTCTCTGAAGCACAGGCTGGCTGAGACAAAGAGAGAAAGGGGCAAATGAGGGGAGAGCTGTTTGAAGTTTGGTTTGTGTGAAGAACCCTCAGCCTGAGTCTGAAAGCACTGATCTGACCTGGGAACCATGATGAAAGAATTGACCGACTGCCATCAAGACCTTTTCCTATCCAACCTTTAACTGAATTAACAGACACTTTATCCCAACAGACCTCAATATTCTGAAGCTGAAAGAAAGAAGTGAGAAACAAGACTAGTAGTTGATTAATTCAGTCCTTTACTCCCTTAATCCTGAGACACAAACATAGATACACGGCAGCTTTAATAGGTCACAATCATGAGGTCTGCTAGTGGATGTTAATGTAGATGCCTAGTTGCCTGTGAAATAGTCAAGGGGGGTTGTTCACTTACGGTGCACTGTAATTTCATGCCAAGCAATCCCCCTTGAGCACAACCCCCTGGTGTGCACAATTTGTATGTTTTACCATTATTTTGGTTTGTCTACCCGCCCATTCAAATTAAGACTGTTTTCATTTAACTAAGTATGGATGCTCTGTAGAACTCCGTGGTGCATAGGCACAAAGGTGTTATCTTCGTCTGGAGGGTTTCATCCTCTCTTCTCTGGTTTAATACTCTTCCTGTCTTCTCCTAGAGGCAGAGTAGCATGTCACGACAACAAGCATTTTCGAAGCCTTCTCATATCTCCAGGGGAGCTGTCCGGGATTTAAGAAAGAGGCCGCTCCTGAGGGGTTGCGATGACAGAAACACGGACAATCAATTACCTAAAAACTGCTTTTCGAAACCATTTTAAACAACTACAACGAATTCCCATCTGCCCACCTGAGGTTCAGGTTCCACTTCCACTCCAGATTCGTGGCAGCGGGAAAAATGAGAGATGACAGACGTCGACCCTCTGGGATAGTGTGCACAAGGTGAGGCAGCGTGATATATCTCCAGGCCAGCCTTCACTGCTCGCCCAACATCACCGCTCTGTAGCGGTATGACGCATTTAAGCGAATACATCCCTAGCCATTTGTGCCCGGGCTGCACACTCAAATGGTGCTTCAGGGTGACACTTAGATTGATTTATACCTCAGATAAATTAAGGGACAGAAGCATGTCTACTTTGCCAGCAGGGCCATCATCAGCCTGTCAGCTGAGCCCTAAATCCAGCACAGTGGACAGGAACTTACCAGGAAATTCATGCAGCCAACTGTGATGTCAGAACCGTTTAACCGTCAATAACACAGTTTGTCATACAGACTACATTGGTGTAGAGACAGCAGTTTCACAGCATAAAATGCATGAGCTACAAATCAGTGGGGAAAGGAAAAAAGGAAGACACACCTGTTTTTTTTTTTTAATAAATCTTTGGGAAATGTATAAATGCACACGGTAAAATGTGCCACGAGTTGGGTAAGAATTCCTATGAGAGTTTTTTTTTTAGTTAAAATGAGTGGCAGGCAGTGCCATCATTAATCACCTCTGACAGGTGACACCATTCTCTACCCTTGACCAAAAAAAAGTAAAGTGCAGATACTCAGCTGCTTGATCATAACATAGAGGTCAAACAGAACTTTATTAGCCACCTCAGAAGCCGCCTCAGACGATGGTGTCTTTGTCTGGCAACAGTCTTGCAGGTTTTGTTGCCACAGTGGTCTCTTCCTCTCCCTTGGTTTTAACTACAGCTTTGTGCTTACAGACTACAGATATGTAACAAGCAAGACATAAAATATCAGCACTTTATTCTGGCTGTAGGGTTGTTTTCTAGCCACAGGCCCTTTTAATCTAGTTTCACTAATCTTACACAATGTCTCCAAAGGCTTCGTAGTGAATGCAGTGCGTTGGCAGTTCAGCAGCAGCGGCAGTTTCAGTCCACCGTCTTCGTCTACACTGGTTGCGTTCAGGCACAGTACAGTGTATAGGTCACCCACGTTTTGGTAACACTAGGCACCAATTCCATAATCATTCTAGTACGCACATTAAATGGCATAAAATAGACATGAAGCATAAAAATGTGATTTGGCTCATGATTGCATGCATATAGCGGTGGTGAAACGTGGGCTGTTTCACAGCCTGTGTAGACAGCTGGATGGATTAAAATAGACACTATGTGTTGGCAAAGCAAACAAGGGCACAGTCTGTGAATGACTAGGTTTTTTTTATTGCGTTAGTCATTTTCTTCACTTCAAACAAAGTAAAGTACATTGTGCAATTTAAAGCTTTTCTCTCACACAGTGTTACTCTCGTCATGTGACTGCCATAAAAGCCCCAAGGTCCAGCACTTCTGAAACACTTCACCTGCTCAGTAATTACCTGTCCAGTGCTCGTCAAATGTCCCCAAGAAAAATTAGATTTGTCAAATCCTCAGAAAAGTTTGGTGCTGAGTGCTGACTCCCACTGTCATTATAAATCCCTGTCTGGTCTGGACTTTGCTGTGATTGCCACACACCTCATTTAAATTCAAGACAACCGACTGTTGAGCATGCAACTTCCATGTCAGGCTTTAAAGCCAGCGAGGAAGGCAGAACTCAGATATGACACAAATCAGAGGAAGCCTGGTGTCTGTATCTGCCTCTGCCTTTAATCCCAGTGGCCTTCTGTACATTGTTAGGTGGCTTAAAATGCTGCCCTGGAGATGGCAATCAGTGCTACTGTTTTTTTCTTGTTTTTTTTTTTTTCTAAACCCCAGACTCACAGCAGGAAGAGCAAAAGAAGAGGCTGAGAAGTAGGACACAAACAAATTAAACTTCTGGCTACCATGGTGACCACAGCTCTCATCGTCCTCCCTGGTGGATTCTTTGTCAATGTACTTTTCTGAGTTACCTCCCACTGCTCAGTAAGATTGAAGATGATTTATGTAGGTGAATGGGTTTGCCTCTCACCTTGATTGGCAAAGTTAATTGTATTAAAATGAATGTACAACCAAGATTGTAATATCTGTTTAAATCCCTGCCCATTCCATTACCACAGTCCTTTTTTTTAAAACTGACTAGATATGTCAGACAATTCATATGGAATGGTAAAGTACCCCGGATATCCATGGGAAAGTTAGCGTGGGACTTGGACTACCCAGTTTTAAAAAAGTACTACTTGGAAGCTCAAATTAGGTAAATCTCATCCTTTTTTGAGGGCAGTGACGCCCCTTCTTGGACAGAAATAGGACTGCACCCCCCTGAAAGAAAAGATCCATTTGAACACCTGAAGAGGAAATATAACTTGTCCAATCAAACCTTTTTCTGTTATCTCCAACTAAGTTCCTTTCTGAGAGCTAATTTGGGTCCTGAAATGACTCTGCCTGTCATTAGTGATGTTGAGAGATTTCTTTGTGAGGGGAACACACATGAATATCTAAAATGTATCGCTTGTTGCTGAATGAGGGCCAAAACCAAGTTTGCAGTCTAGAATGAATTGAGAGTCAGATCTTAATGTTACAATTGATGAACAGCTTTGGATAGATTTATGTCAAAACAGCTTGTCAACTACTATCAATGCTCGGTATAGATTAATTAGCCATAATATTCTACACCAATTATACCTTACCCCAGCAAAATTACATTCATTTAAATCTAACCTGTCAGAAATGTGCTTCAGATGTGGTACTGAGGTACTAAACAATGCACAACTCAAATTCATAGAAGTTGCTCTATGTGTGAGTATACTCAAATGTTGCTTGTTAGCTGAAATCATTTGTATGTTTGAATGTTAAATCTTTAAATACATTTTTTTGTTTTTGCAAAAGGCACTTAAAGCTGTCATTCCACGCTTTGCTGGTGAAACGTGAAATATTATATTTCACATGCCAGTAGAAATATGAAATGAAATGACTCGACTGACTGACTGACCGGAGTTATTATCACAGTCTGTCATTTCCCTGTTATTTTAAGTGTTATTTTTTAACTGCCAATCACGCTCTCCCACACAGCCCACACAGATATTGCTACGGCACTAGATTTCATCCATGAAATACGCTACTCGCATGCATAACCACGGTTTATTTTATTACAGATAGAGTATTGGAGTCGATGCCAAACTAAGGTACACCTCCATATGATGAGGTTAACCCTTTCATTCCGTTTCTGCTTTCTCCCACTTCCATTCATGGGGCCTTCACAGTCTCTCATTAACAGAGAAGATGAAGAAATATTTTATTTTGCATTCCTGATGAATGGAGGGTCATAAATATATTGAGTTTTGGTTTGACTTATAAAAGTATGAACATGCATTTCTAAAGACGTCAAAGCTCGTTACAGAACAGTGACAATACGCTCGCTCTGCTTTTAGTTTATTCATGCTGCTGTCTTGTGCGCCTCCTCCACCTACACATCACTGCCCAGGCTTTATAGACACCCCTCCGCCCAGTCTTCAGAGACCCACCAGCTTCATCGTTTCATCGGCCTTCCAGTCTCAGTGTTAGAGTTAGAATGATCATCAGCCACCAAGGCCCATTATCACATAGCGTCCACTGCAATAAACATTTTCTTTGCTTCATAGTAGTCTGTCCTGGTTGAAATTCATATCCACCATTACTTATTCAATTTAAGCAATGCAGAGTTGGTAGTCATTTCGCTGTTCATTGTATAATATCATTTTGATATTAATCCCCTCTGGGAATTTGCGTTCATGGTTATGTATTTTAATCAGAGTGTCTGAAATATAGGAAGAGTTCTGAACAGTGTTTGTTTTCAACCAGCTCCTCTTCTGAGGAAATATTTTATTAAGTGCAGCGGCAAGCAAATATAGGTTTTTTAAGTCCCTTTCTTACTAACTGGCAGTAATACCATCTATTAGAGGGAATGTGTTTAAACAAAGCATTATGTATTGCTTAAGATTGTATGGCTTTCCATGTATTGCACTCAGTCTGTTTTTTGTTCTTTTTGTAGAATATGAATTAAAAACTCAACTCAATATAAACATGAAGCAACAGGCAACTATTCTGTTGCAGTTTCTTTCCAAAAGTAAGACGAGAAGATCAATACCACTCAAAGCTGCTCTTTAAAAGTTGTCAGCGGATGGAATTGAGTGCTCGAGAGAGAAAACAAGCAATGAATATACAAGGATGAAGATTACGTCGCCTCGCTCATCATCAAGACTTCCATAAGAAAGAAGCATTTGGTTAAAACAATGGCCATCTGGAGGAGTGAAAAAACACTTTTGATGGATCGCTTCTGCAGTTATTTAATGAAAGCAGATTAGAAAAATGTCTCACTCAAAACAAAGAGCATGGAAATCAGGGTCAAGTGATAAAGCTTGCTTTTGAACGATGTCACCACTGTGGGCAATCATTCCTTGGTATTCATGCAGAAATGTTAATCTTGAGAAAAGAGCCTTTCAAGCGTCAAAGGGGAAAAAATAACAATAAATGTCACCGTTTGTCATTTTAAAGTGCTCTGCAATGAAGTGCTGTGTTTTTCCAGTTGAGTGGGAATTTTATCATGAAGACGAACACTGCTGACAGGCACGTAGCACTCATGCTGCAAGATCCCATGTATTCCTTACACTCTGTCATTCATTTTTCTCCTTCTATCTTTTATGTGTTTTAACCTTGTGCCAGAGGATTTTCTGAAAGGGAAAAAGGACGACTGCTGCATAAAAAGATGAAAATTTGAGCAGGAAAATGGTAAAGGTGCTACAAATAAGAGAGCACTGTTCCAGCCCACTTTAAAGACTGAAACAGCTCCTTAAACAGTCTGTCAGCTGCCTGCCAGGAGAACTGCAGAGGGAGGAGATAAGATTGTTTAATCAGAGTTGGGCCAATTCCTCAGTGCAGGGGATTCAGCTGAACAGAGGTAATTCAGGAGTGATGGGTTCAATGACAAGGGTCAAGGGTTCACTCAGAGATGTGGGACAGAAAGTGGGACAGACTGGGCTGTGAAGCTGCACAAGACAGAGAGTAGAGACAGTATGAGACACTTCCCTACAATCATAACCAACTCAGGCAGCAGAGTCTGCTTGTTGTCGCCCTTCAGAGTTCATATCTAAACAGCATCATTCATCCTCATAAACTGTCTACTTTGACAGATGGCAAACAAAGACAATCCCTTTTAAGAACGCAGTGACAATGTTAACCTGCCAGCTGGATGGTTTTACTACAGATCTGTGCTGTTGCTGTACAGCTGATTGTGCCTGCAGTATATTATGCTCTTATTCCTGGAAATGTATCTAAAATTAACCTAAAAAAAACTATCCCAGTCGAGCACAAAGGAATATAGGCATGGTTTTGGCAAAAACTGAAATCAGCATGTAAGTAGTTCAGGAGAGAGGAGACAGAACAAAGAGGGGGTCACTCTCTTACACAATCACTCACTGGCTGTTCTAGGGAGGGCATACAGGCTGGACAGACTCTGTTGCACATGAGTATTTTCACCATACAAAAAAATAAAACACTGAAACACTTCATGGCTTTCAGCAAGCTTCTTAATCAACAAAGTTAAAAAAAAATTTTTCTTTCCACTTTATTTTTCAGCATGTAATTGTCAACGTCTACTATGAGCGAACAGAAAATGTCTCAAACAGGCTGCAATTTTAACTTTCAAAGAAAAAACGCAGAATTGCACATTGCAGCTCAATGAAATGGATGTATAGCAGTATATACAATAGGGGGAGTATTGCAGCTGTGTCAGCAGTAAAAAAAAAGAAAAAACATTCTCTGGGTTAAATTTGTCACAGTTCAAGGAGTCCTTTCCGCCTGTGACCGTCCCTGTAGCCACCCTCCTCCTGAGTCACAGGGTGGTTGGAAAAAGTCATTGAACCATTGCAACACAATTATATACGCATTATGGGAGCGGCCGTGGGCATTATAGAATCAAATCTAGTGCATACACAGCTTATGTGTGAGCAGGTCCGTTCCGCCTCCTCCATCCCAAAGCAGGCAGAAGTCGCTCCGAGCTTTTGGCTGCAGTCAGAGTGAATCTGTTCAGAAACATGGTGGCATATATGTTTGGTGAATATCTTGCTTCTCTTCCAAGCACATTGAGTTGATGGGTTTAGTGGATGAGCATGCAAGATTCCCCCACGACCAAAAACTGTAAAACATTGTATTTTGAGTTTTCCTCTATGAATCTGCTCCTTAAAGCATTTTAGAGTCTTTCAGCTCAGTGTTTTGAATTGCACATGGATGTAGTTGAACTGAAAAGAAACATTTCTGTCAGGACTGAACTAAGAGGCGAGTAAGTACTGGACTTCCTTCTACTTATTCTCATGCTGATGGAAAGTAGGGTGAAATTTCTAAGCCTACACACATTTCAGTGCTACAGCATTCTCCAAAGTACTGAAGTAGATGGGGACTTAAAAAGTAACAGAGAAACACAACTAATATAATAAAGTCTCCAGAAGCCCCAAAATCCCAAATCGATCTTAAAAGACATTTACCTTTGTCCTCTAATGCACAATCGAGCTTGTGCAACCACTATAGAAGGGATGAACGCTAACACTTAGTAGCTACAGTAAAGTTTTAGGCTTTGAAAAGGCTTGAAATAACTTCTTTCAAAATAAATGTGGGATCCCAGAGTCCTAATCTACGTCGGTTCGTTAGGAGAATGTTTCTAAGAATGCTAAACACTGTTTAGCCATAAAGGTTCAGAAATGTTTTGGGGCCAAGGACAACTTGACCTGATGTATGGGGCAAGTAGATAATGACTCGGAGGAACTTATCCTTTAATTCTGCAACAAGGAGCTTTCAGTTTTTGATTATTCTATCAGCCCCTAGGTAAAAACGGTATAAGCAAGACCGCCTCCTGTGGTAAAGATCGTGATCTGACTAGCACTGGCATTTGTTTGGAAGCAAGTTAACGAAAGATATGACATAAATTAAATACCTTTTTACATGGATGCTCGAATGAAAAGCAAGATATTCTGTCAGAGCAGCTTTTTTTCTCAGGCTGCGAGAACCATCAATCCATCCTCGGCACTCCACCTCATAATCAACTAAAATGTCCTTGTAGGGCATTTGAAGAGCTTTGAATAAGAAGAACACAGAATTGCATAAAATCTTACAGTTGTGTTGTAGCCAACTAGCAACAAAAGATCATACATCAACTCAGACCATGGGATGACATTCTCGTCTTGTTTAGTATTTTGAAATTCAACTGGAGCTGGCGCGCACAGGTGGCCGGACACCATGAGTCAACAGAGTAAATGATTATGAATGTTTCAGATGGGCTGCAGCAGGGAGGCGCAACATCCTCAGGGCAAGCAGAGCTCGGGCTTGTCAGTTCACCGCGCCTCAAACAGCCTGCTGCTGGAGAAGTGGTTTGTATTGATCCTCAGGCATCGTGGGCATCAGCTGCCAGTGCTCTGCAGCTCAAACACAGGATGGCATCTTCAGCATCACCTCACTCTGTTTACTGCACATTTCCTGCCTCTGTGTCTGTATCACGTCCTCTGAGCCACATGGATTCACCAAATGACTGTATCGTAGCATTTTAACGGAGACATATTCTGCTCATTTTCAGGTTCACAATTTTATTTTAGTTTTATTTGTAGGTTTGCTTTAAAAAAACACATCAGTTTAGTGTTCAGTGCAGGGTAGTGTATCAGTGTATTCCCTCCCTGTCTGAAATGCTCTGTCTTCCATATGCCTTATCGTCCTCTGCCTTGCCTTCTCTCGCTGCACTTGTGCCGATTACTACCTCCACTGCAGCCTGATGAAGAAGGAGGGCCATGGGAGGAGAAGGGAGGGAAATGAAATGAAAGCCAAAGTGGCAAATGAGACGGAGCACTAGACTCAGCTCAGAAGCTGGAAAAGGAGGATGGCAGTAATGAATGCAGATGAAAAATCTCTCCCGCTGTCACTGACCACAGTTGCCACCTACACTGTCAGAGGGACAGAAGCAGCATATGAGACTGAGCTGCACTGCTGCAGCGTTAATGGTGGCTGTTGTGGCATCGGGAACATTTTGACATTGTGCCTGGCAGCAGGGCATCTTCGCTCTTTGCATGAGGCTTCATTACAGAGCTCTAGATGTATGTTTTTGCGGACATTGAACATTTGTTTCTCCGACTGTGCTCCTCCTCCCCCTCTTCTCCGCTGGGTTTATCTCACCGACCTTGTCCTTGAGATACTGTACTCGCCTCGCACACCCAAACCCCATCTCATACACCACATTCACCCCGTCCAAGAAAATCTGCTTAGGAAGCTTTTGGACACACACTGAAAAATGTTATTTGCAGGTTGTCTGTCGTTTCTCGGTGTACCATTGAGTCTGAGTTAGAATCCAAATTCTTTACAGAGATGTTCACATCATGTATGTGTGTACAGTACATGCCTGTCCAGGACATTATTGTATTGAGTGCCATGTCCTAGAATATTTATGGCCATCCAATCCGAGGGGTTTAATCTCACCTTGCTCTGTATTTTCTCATTGTAGGGCTCTACTGTAGCAGTTCTCTGTTTCTCCTCACATGACAATAGGCAGTAAATGTTTCGCAGACAGGCATGAGGATAATAAACGGAGTCCAATCAATACCCCGTCCGCTGCAAAGAAAAACCCTCAGAGATAAAGCAAGCTGAGAAAAATGGAAGCAGAGACTGTTATTGATTACTCGTAAACCAATGTATTGTTTCTTCTTCACGTCAACTCATCGATTCCACAGCGTAAATGTAATGGTTAATGCTTTATCGATCTGAACGTGAACTCTCATATACTCGTATATCAACCCATCTACATACTGGCGCTGATGTTAGACTGACCAAAAAGTAGCTATTATCTTTAAATGCCATGTCATGTCATGTTCATGTTTCTGTTCCCTGGGTCTGACATGGAGACGTAGGTTTAGAAACATACAAATGAATGGAAACACAAGCAGATAATTTATTAGTTCTGTAGCTGTCACTGTTTAATGAACTGAACTGATAACCTGGAAGGTGAGCAGGATGTCTCGGCACATGCCTCAGTCTATATCTGAATATATATTCTATATTCTAAATATCCATTCATTCATTTTTTGTTAAGGTTAGATGTTTGTTAGCTTTTTTTTTTCGTCCAAAGACACGACTGAAATACATGAACAGAGGTAGGAATAGATAATATTAATAAATATACAATATATAAATATGAATATTCAAATAGATAGGCAAAGTATATGCCTCACTGAATTAATGAGGATAGTAATAAACACGTAACTGTTATGTCATCTTGTTTGTTTGCCTAATATCAAAGTGTGCATGTAGGACGGGGGTAACACTTATTTTTAAAGTGTAATCTTTACGTTTATTTCCGGCCCTGCCTGGGAGCATGTGCCTGATCCTCATGAGCCTCGTGAAACATTAAGACAAAATGCTCTGTGCCTGTAATCTTAATGCAATAATTCACCGTTTTTAAGTGCAGCTGTGCCCAAAATAGGTTGTTCACTATACCCTATATAAAAGGCACCATTTCACACTAAACTGAGCAGTACATTGAGATTTAGGACACTTCTGATCAGAGATGAGTCACACCACCTGCCTGTTATTTCCATTTGACTGCACAGCAAAGTTGAAGTGAGCATCCAGACAAATTGGCAGTTAAAGTATGGGTTTGATGTGTATTCATGTTGAAAACACATCATCAGAAAAAACACATAATCTACATAAATGGCAAGGATTTTAATGTTAATGTTGGCCACGTTTCATGCTGGTTGAAGAAAATAAAAAAAATTCAAATGGAAATATTGTAACAGCTAATTAAATGTCAAAGCAATCAAAGCTGCAACCATAAGGCAGCTTGTGGATGACTTGTGAAATCAGGAGGCATCATCATGTACCACAAACAGTATCTTAGCCTCATCAGTCTCAGCCAAGGGAAGACACACTGAGCATACCAAGTACATCTTTGGATTAGAAAAGCAAGTTATGCCTGTTGGCATAAAAAGCAGATCCAATGGCAAATACTCTGAGTATATGTCCTCATGTTAGGAGAAGAGTTAACTTTGTCGTTTGTGAAATTTAGTCTAGAGGTCTGATATAAAAACTTGCTGAAAGCATAAACTCACCATGATGAAAATTCATGCGGATGGAAAGTCAGGTGAAGTTTTGTACCTAACATTTCTGCTAGTGTGTTTAATGTGCCAAGTTGTTTAGGAGAATGCTGCAACACTGTTTTGCTGTCAAGCTCTGTCCACCTTCATTGTGTATTTAATGACCAAATCATCATTTTGGAGTAAACATATCCGTTAACAAAGTTAGTCTGGTAGATTTTCTTGGGCATTTTGCACAAAACTGCTGCATTTTTCTGAATTTACAAGTTGCCTTTGGAACATGGGCACTATTCTCTAAACACGTGTGTTTCCATAGCTACATGTCATATCATTTGTTAATGAAAAGAAACTTACATTATTCATCATAATCAGGTTTCATAACCTCATTTATAAACCCTAATGATAAGCCTTGCACGCAGCAGTTCACCGTTCTCTCCCTTACAGCTCAGCATCACCTCCCAAACCTCTCTGCTGCAGAGAGAATGCAGGTAAGCAGCTCAGTGTCAGAGCAGCTTTAATTCTACCCCGTACTGTGTGTTCTGTGCATAAACCCGGCGAGCAAGTTTTAAAGACAGAAAATGTCTCAAAGTCCTCCCACCAAATCTTCTTACTTCTTCCTTTTTAAATATCCCCCTAAATCTGTTGACTTTGTGGCTCCTCATATCTGCAGTAGTTTCAGGCAGAGCAGGAGTGCTGCACAGCTGCTGGACTCAACGCTTCAGTGGTTGCAGTTCTCCATTGATGGCCTTTCCCTGTAAACCCTCCTGTGGAACAGATTGTGCTGCCTCTGTTGACCCATGGTGGATGATATTGACTGCTTAGAAGCATCATTTCACCAACAAATCCCCAGTAGATGTTTGTACTGAAGGTTTTCTGTCTGTGAATCTGAGGAAAACTTTCATATTAAAGGATCCTTTTATAGGATATGAGAATCCCTATTATTCTGTACTATTACATTTTACATGTCTACACAGTTCATGGTAAGTGGTGGTAATTGACAAGTGACATATTTAGTATCTCAAAAATGACAACAAATCTAATGAAAATCATCCTAATCATCCATAATTGTTTAACATGCTGCTATTTTCCGGTGGTTTTTGCTTAACTTCTGCTGATCACGCCATTTTAAAAGTGTAATTTTCTAAGTCACACTACTTCTCCTGCAGACCTGGTCATCTGCAGATGCAACTGATGGTGCAGGGACATGAGGTATTTCCGCTGCCCATATTGTGCAAGTCTATTTATTGGACAGCTGTCATTCTCATGAACTCACATCACTTCAGCACATCAGTCCAACTTTGGAGAAATGTTCCTGAATGTCAATTTTCAGCCACCATAAATTGCTAAATACCAACAAATACAATTTCATAATCAAGAAACAAGTGACTCATTTCCCATCTGAGTGTCTTTAACCGCCTATTGTGCCCCCACAAAATGCTTTCACACCGCTCAAGTTAAATGTCACTCCATCTGTATTTTGAGACAACACATCAAACCGATCAATAACAGAAAAAGTTTGTATTGACAATAATTTACCTGCTTGCATATAGGAACAATGAGTGTGTGTGTGTGTAAGAGAGAGAGAGAGAGAGAGAGAGAGAGAGACACAGAGAGAGCGAAAGAGAGAGAGAGAGACCCTGATTGTTGAATTCAGTTAAAAAACAGCATGATCAGCAGTTAAGCAGAAACCAGCTGGAAGTTTTGATGATGTATTGAAGTTATTAGCAGCTATTTGTAAAAACTGCTTGTTGGAAATAGCATGTTGTTGTTGTTATCAAATGATGTTGGTCCTTCTTTTATAAATACATTTTGAGGCAATTAACGTGGAAATTTGTTGCTTGGTAACCACCAGCTACTAACCATGACATTTCAAGTGTGACCCTCTTCTCATTTTTATGACCACAAATCCAACAATGTTTTTAGTTTCTTACAAAGATCATAAGAAAATGAACCAGCACATAAAAGAAGGTGTACATAAAACATCTGAGTCACCTCATCACATCTAATGA
This sequence comes from Diplodus puntazzo, assembly GCA_963678695.2. Lineage (NCBI taxonomy): Eukaryota > Metazoa > Chordata > Actinopteri > Spariformes > Sparidae > Diplodus > Diplodus puntazzo. The sequence goes on from OZ023168.1 coordinate 15,638,130, forward strand.
AATCTCTAATGTTGCTGATTTCTCTGTGAGTTTCTCTTATTTTGTCCTTGGCATTAGCTCCCACACCTCTCCCACTGCAGCGCTGGCATTAATTGCCACAACACTCTAAGAGACCTTCACCACAATACATCATCGTGACTGTGAGCAGAGCACAGCATTGATCTCGCCACATTTTCAGTGTCGGTTTGCTATTTGTTTAGAATAATTAGCTGATGCAGGCGGTGCTGTCCGCCTCCGCCGTGTTTGAAACCAATGTGGGACTGCTAGTGGCTTTAAATAAAGCCCAAATCATTTGAGCATGAGCCACGGTGGATTTATGCTCCCAATTTCCGATCACAGCAAATCAATTATTCCAGTTGGGCAACACATGAGATTGTTATGACAATTTGAAATGCAGTATGGTTATACAACTTGGATATAGATGTAAGTGGGATGTAACATTTTTAAATATGCATAATTTCACATCCCAAATCTATATCATTATCACATCTCAACGTGAGACAGAGTTGCATTTTGTTCTCCCACATACGCTCGTTAGACATGATTAAAATGACAATGACGCTGCAGCGCCGACTACAAATGGTCCTCGTGGTATTTTATAATTGCATCTCAAGGTAATGGCTCATAGATTTGACCTACCCAACAAAGACAGGTACACTGGAAAACTGTGCAGTCTATAATGGACGAAAGCATCAATGTGACTGTCGTGTCCCCTTAAATAATACATTTGCTGCATGAACATGTTATTGATGGGTCTGCAGGACGGTAAACAAAACAAAAATCTATCTGTGCCATCTGTAATAGCAGGAGAGTCGCAAAAATCATTAAGTTTGTAAAAGATTCACATGAGAGAATCAGAGAGGTTTTAAGCTTTGAGTGAAATGTTTTCAAGAAAAGGGAGAAGAGGGGTCTGATAGTAAACTCAGTTAATTTAAAGAATACTCAAGTTTGGGATGAATATTCTGGATGAAAATAACGTTTGTAAGAGTAATCATACCAGCCGCTGCACCTCGTCCTCCTCAGTGCATGCGAGATGGACAGACAAGTAGAGCAGTTTTGAGTTCCTGTTTCTTCAGGAAAGTTTTAAAGGAAAGTGGCATGCACTTTGTAAAATCTGCAGCTTTAAATTCTGTCAGTCACAGGTGTCGCACCAACACCAACCACATTGGCCAAGGGTAAAAAAATAAATGAATGAATGGGAAATGATGAATATTTATGCCAGATATTCAAGAACATTATGCAGATTTTAAAGTAAAATTGAAAGCGTTTAATGCATATGTTGTCGTAGCGTGGACTATTACCAGAGCGCAAGAAACAAGTCTCTGAAATTCACATTTTTCCTTGGAGAGGACCAACCTTTGTTTTCAAAATCCTCGCTTGGCTAGTGAGTACGATCAGAATCATAATTATGTTTGTTGCCAAGTACGTTTTCACCGTCTCATGGTGGTAGTAGAGGAAAAAAAGAATAGTCAGGGGATCACCAAAGTCAATAAGATTTAATCACTGAAACATGAATGTCCGTACAAAATCGGCAACCCATCCAAACGTTGATGAAATATTTCAGTCAGCACCAAACTGGTGGGTAGAGGGATGAACACATCTCTAGAGCTGTGATTATGCAGTGTGGAGGTAAAGATGAACACCTCTCACTCAATTAGGACCTAGAGCCTCATTAACTCACTCAACTCTGTGTCAGGTGCCTTTATAGATAAAAGCTCCAGTACCTCATACCCTGCCACTCTGATGCAGTGACATGATGAGAGCGTGGCACAAATGAACACAATATAACGAGAGGCACTAATGGTCTATAGGATGAATGTCAAAAGGTCTTATGAGGACTGAGAAGAAAGTTCTAATGCTAAAAAAAGCTCATTGCAGGTGCCGGCACGTGTCCATCTCCTCCTCTGCTCACACGGTAGTCAGTAAACTTATATGAATTGTATGAATGTATGTATTGTACATCTATGGTGTGTATATATTCTTAATAGTTTACAGTTTGTTTATGTATGAAGTGATTTTAGCATTTTTTGCTTGATAATAGATTTAAATCACTATTTTTTTTCTCTAAAACTACACAGTGCACCTTTAATTGTCAGTCATATGTTCAGATACATTTGGTGGTTAAGTTCATGGCTTTGCAGATAAAACCATTAAAAACACAACTTCTAACAGAATTGTCTCTCTTTAGAGCAGTGAGATTGGATTTCTTTAACTGTACATCTTGGCAGTCTCTGCTTTAAAGCCTGTATAGTGTAATACATAAAGCCTATATAAAACTATGACAAGTTTATTTCTATATTGCTTACTTTTCCATACACATAAACTATCTGCAATGTCATAAATAATTATAGTTTTATATATCAGTCTATATTGTTTTTATTGAGTTTGAAAAATGACAAAAATGTCTTTCTTTTTCTTTCTTGGCATCTACCACAATTCCATACATAACACATGAAGGACTGTGAAATAGATTAAAGGCATTCATAAAGAATGACCTGCCTACAGGCAGTGCAGTCTCTCTAAAGCTGGTATCCCTCATGTTTTTTAATATCGATAACGTATACAAAGTGCTTCTTTAGCGCTTGTCAGGTTCCACCTGTGCTGGTAGATAATGCCAATAAAGTCTTCAAAGCCAAACTGGAGCCGACAGGTTTCACACTATGTTTGTATTTTCACAAATTAGCAGCATCCCAGTAATATCACACTTCTCCGGGAAGCCTGTCTTTATATTTTTTACGATTTGGAGTGAGACTTCAACACAACCTTCCAGCACAAATTTCTGATCCGCTCACAGCTGCAGAGCGACACAAAATGAGGAAAGTTAAATATTTGATCTCAGGAAAAGGCCACTTCCTTCATGTAAGAACAAAGTGAATAGCGTGCAGGTGGATGGATGGATGGATGGATGGATGGATGGATGGATGGATGGATGGATGGATGGATTCATTAAAGTGTTACTTGTTTCCCTTCTGGTAGCTTCAAGCCCGCTGACAGAACATGACAGATTTATGCAGTGCTCAGATTATCTTCCCTAACGCTGAAATAGATTCTGAATAGCGATAAACCTCTGCGACATTTGCAGAGGTGATTACAATGAGAAAGGCCATCCTTCCTACAGAAACTAAGGCTCAGTTTCAGATGACGTACTGTCGTACGGGGCCGTGAGATGAATCGCTGAGCAGGTTTTAAAATGAAAGGAACTTGTCAATGTCATTTTATGACTACACAGGGACATTTGTTAACTATTTGCCTCTAATGACATAACGTGAACAGCTATGACGACTCATTTGGTGACACTGGAGCAAAGCAGTAAACTGAGCGGCAACAAATTAAAAGCCATATAATACAGAGTGCTGCCTTTAAGACCAATGGATTTCCAAGGTCAAAGAAAACCTTCGCCTGCATTGCTCCACGATCACTTCATTCACCTTCTGCATTTATCTTTTACATTCAACTGCACAGCATGGACAAGCAATTTCCAGCACAACCAGCTGTTCCCTCACCGAACATAAAGAGGATATATTATCCCTATAAGGATTTTCCCTTGCAGAGCTGCAACACTGACAGCGAGTGAGGTGTAAATTGTATCCTGAACACACTCCAAGGCACAGCAAGATGCAAACACCTGCTGTTAGAGAGTGTGCCTTTACCACAGCACATTATGCCTTTTATGGAGCAAGAAATCACATTGCACTAATACGTGGGGCTTAGATAGGAGGCGGCATAAAAATAATGATAATATTTCAATTAATATAAAAAATAAGTGCCTCCCTTGTGTCTGACATCATGACCCTGCATTTTGCATTTGATGGGGGAAAAACATCTAGCTATTAGATCTTTGTTTACTTTTCAATTAGTATCACACAGGAAGAATACAATGAATCTGTTGTTCACAACAACACGTATCTTTCCTCTCGCCTCCAGTGCTATTCATCAAAGTGGATTAGTTTGGAGATATCAGCTCTAGAGATGCGGGCTTTCTCTGAATATAATGGAACTAGATGGCACTCAGCTTGTGATGCCCAAAGTGCTAGAAAAAAATCCACAGACCCTTGTTGTGAGGAGTCACATGTACCGTAGTACTATTTTCTCCCTGTATAACTGCACAGGAGGAAGTGTGAGTGTATTAATGGATGAGAGGCTAGCTAATTAAGTTACAGCAAACGTCACAGCTCTTGTCCATAAGTAGTTACACGCTTCCCTCTGCGCGGCGTTGTGGCTGGCACAAACCCCGCAGGCACAGCGCCAGGCTTTGAAGCCAACTTTCTGGGAAGCTGAACTGTGCAGTTACTTCACGTGATGCATTTGGACCCAAAAACACTTTTTTTTTTCCCCAAAAGCTTATTGTGAAAGAAGCGCCACAACCCTCTGTGAATATAATTTATAATGTGAGCCGTTAGATATGGGTAATTATATACCCAGGAGGTGAATCTCTTTTGTCTTCCTGCACCACTAGGCAGCTTTTATAGGAAAGAAGAGGGCTCCAATGCAATTTTTTAGATTTTGCTCCTGAACAGTTACCTATAATCTTCTGTTTGACCATGACAGACTATTTACAGCTACAGACTAAGTAGCAAGACATTGGCAGTCACTTGGTTGAATGTCAGACAGCCAGTAGCTGTAATCAGCTATAATCACATGGAGAAAAAAAGCCCCCATCTGAAGCAGTCACTAAGTATGTGGGGGTGAAAAAAGACAGTGGACGAGTAGGACGATCAGAGAGGAATTGAGGTAGGGAGAGTGGTAGACATGAGAACTGCCTCTTATTTGAAAAAAGGTATTTTTTAAAATCCGCTGGTTTTCATGACAGAAGCCTTGCTTGGAGACATCAAACATCATGCATGTGTGTGCTTGTGTGAATGAGTTTCGGAAGAGATGGAGCCAACGCCACCGTGGGACGAGAAAACACACAATCCCTTGATGAAAACATCAAAGAAGCATCCAAACCTCCTCCTTGAGGGTCTTGCCCCTCAAAGACGTACAGAAATCCTCGTCCCACATCAGCAAAACCGATTCCTAATGAGGTTGGAAGACTTCAAACAGCTCTGACTCAGCCCTGCTCCCTTGAAGACGAGGAGCAATGTATTAAAGATGAGACGAGCTGATCGTCTTATACCTGCCACTGTCATTGCACTTCGACACACAGTAAAAGCTGCACACGCACACACACACTTTTGACCCGACTCTTTGTTTCATTCAGAAGATTCCAGAGAGCAGATTCTGTCTGAACGTCTCCACCAGGAGCATTGACTCCCTCAGCTTCCTGTGTTGTGCTGTTTTCCAGCGTTATGTAACTGGGAACTGGTTGCAGTTAGATAAAGACAAACATTTACATCAGACAGACGCAGACTGTCGCTGAATAGACTTTTGGTTACCTCACTGCTCGTTACGTGCTGTTGGACTTTGTATTTTACTGTCTAAACTGTTCACTTCACTAAGTTTACTCACAGAAATCTGCTTGAAAGAACATTTGGCAAGCGTTCCAATGACAAATAAAGACGGTCCAGTGTAACAACAGGATTACAAAAAAGCCAGCCAAAGTGGTGGACAGACTGACAGACGGACTGACTCCTGCAGTTAAAAGTTTCATCTGATGATGGTGCAAGGACTGACACATTGTTAGTAAAGTGAGTGCAAGAGGCTGACTGAGCACAGAGCTCAACAAAAGAGTGTCAGAAACTTCAGAAAATTAATCTACAGATAAATTCAAGGAAGAATGTTACAGTTTCCTGACTCTGATCTCTACTGTAGCCTTTGAAAAGCAAGTATTAGATTTACGCTTTATATAAACACTTACGTATCTTATTTGGCTCACAATACTTGCTTTTGTTTCCAACCAGTCTGGCATCCACTGATTTTGCCATCTATGGACATTATGACAGCGGGAGGAGGATTTAAGAGGACACAACTAAAACAGAATGTACATCAAGCACCAAGTATTGAAGTAATGATGTTCTAAAAAGACCATGTGGACTGGTAACTTTTTTGTTTCAAGTGTTACTCCTTAATAGGTTTCACTTGAACATAGACCTCCCAGTACGGCAGTGAACTTCACTTAACGATGACTTTCCCTCAACGGATTTAAGATGCTCCCTCTTTCACCTCCATGACCCAATTTTGGAGCTTATCTGAAAGACTGCAGTACAGCCAAAGACCCATTCCACTATTTTTCAGGGTTCTGTCTGTCTTCCATATGGAAACTCTGGCAGAGGCATTTTGGGTTTCTGCATGTGAAGTTCTTCTGCTGGTTTAAAGAGCTCAGATCAACTTTAATTAAAAGTTTGTTGTCCATCACGTCTTTCTGGCTCACCATAATAAAAAGCAAAGGAAAGGAAAAAAGGAAACACTGACCATGGTCTGCATCATGAAAGCGATGGCCCACAAAATGCACAAACACAGCGCACACACTCATGGATCAATCTTACCTGAGGAGGAGTACATGTTCATCTTTTCCAACGAGAATTGAAATGAAAACAAGTACATTTTTAATTAGATTTGAGGCCTTTAACAACACAAATGGCACAGACTCAATCTTCCTACAAGATAGGATGCTAAATAATCAAATGCACTCATGCTGCAAATTTGGTGTGACTTCCATCAAACCCCAACAACACACACACCCATTTATCACCACAGCAGCACCTAATTAATTTGTCTCTTTGAAGTTTGATTATGAGGCAGCCATGCAGGATGTACGTGAGCGATTTGCAAACATTTCTTTTCAGCCTTTTTTTCAGCAGTAACTGTGGAAATAATTAAAGTAATGCTTAATATATGTAAGCATTGCTCTATTTTTCAACATTTTGTTTTGAGTCATCATGCCAAGTAATAATTGCAGTGTGTAACTCATATACACTATTTCAATTGATGAGCTTCAGAGGTTTGTTCCCCTCCTGCTTTCATTCTCGTCATACTCAACACTGTATTTTGTCAGGCAGTCTTGCAGTTACTTCTTATTTACATCTGAAGGGAATGCAGCAATGAAAATGGCCGAACACGATCAGGTGGATGTTAAAAGATGAGTTATTAGACACTTCCTTTCAACTCATTATCGCAGCAGTTCCTGAAACATTTAATCCATAGTATTTGTGTACATAGTCAAATCAAATCAAATCATTTCATTTATAGACCCCAAAATTGCAATCACATTGCCTCAATGGGCTTTACAATCTGTACAGTGAACGACATCCTCTGTCCTTAGACACTCGATTCGAGTGAGGAAAAACTTGCCATGTTGATGGGAAAAAAAGACCCTTTTAAAAGGGTAAAAGAAATGATGGAAGAAACCTCAGGAAGAGCCATAGAGGAGGGATCCCACTTCCAGGACGGACAGACATGCAGTAGATGTCGCGTGTACAGAAAAGAGCAACAGAGAGTGTAGAGAGTGACACAGCTTGCAGCTTGTGGGAGCAGAAAAGAAAAACAAATGTTAGAGAAATAAACAGATTCTCGTCGGCAGTACAATGTAAAATCTAATACTATAAGAAGTCACTGAGACTGACACCGACCCACTGAAGAAGCTATCAATTGATAACAAGCTAATTAAAGGCTAACTCGAAGAAGAGAGTTTTGAGTTTAGATTTAAAGGTGTCAACAGAGCCAGATTGTCTGATGTCAGTTGGGAGATTATTCCAGAGGAGGGGAGCCTGATAGGAAAAAGCCCTCCAGCCAGCTGACTTCTTCTTAATCCTGCGGACCATCAGGAGCCCTGAATTTTGAGAGCGTAATGCCCGAGTTGGAATATATGGTGTAATAAGATCTGACAAGTACGGCAGTGCAAGGCCGTGTACTGTTTTGTATGTCATCAGCAAGACCTTAAAGTCTGATCTTATGTGCATTGGGAGCCAGTGCAGAGATGCTAGGATTGGTGTAATATGATCAAATTTTCTTGTACGTGTTAAGACTCTAACTGCAGCATTCTGAACCATCTGAAGACATTTAGTGCTCTCACTAAAAGTCTTCAGATGGGCACAATATATTTTCTGTCATTTTTTGTTTAAAGTTTGTTTAAGTTTAAAATGAAGACACAAATAGTACACAAATCCTAAGGATCATCATCATATTTGATATTTTTATGCGCAGTATAGCCAAAATCACAATCTTTATCTCCCCTTAACCACAGTGAATCATACTAAATGTTTTGTGAGTGTTTCACAAACTAATACATACATTTTTCTTACATTAATCAGAGGGCTTTTGAGGCCTTTAAACCTGACTACAGACTGGATGGAAATTTCCTACACCGATCATCCACCTCAAATAATAGTAGTAATAATAGAAACACGGTGCAGGCACAAAGGATACTCATGCTGAGCCACAAAAACAATACAAATTTCATATTCCTATGAAGAAATCCTGAAGACTGTTTATCATCATAATTTCAAGAATAAGCCATGATGTTAAGTTGCTCCTTAGTTATATTAAACCTTAAAATCTCACCAGCTAATTGGTTTGTGCCCTTGAAGAATCTTTAACAATGACTTTTCATCATAATAATCACTTCCTGTGAAGTGCAGGTGATAAAGTAAAGTTGTTTTAAAAGTATCCAAAGTAACTGTACCCACCCCGATGGCCTCCGCAGCCACAATCAACCCTCCGCCCGACCTCCGTCCACCATAAACCTGACCAGGACGAGGTCCAGATCTGTTCTCACTGTGAGGAGATGAGCTGGACAGTGATGATGGCTCGGGGAGGATCAGATGGCCTCCAAATTGTCACCCTGCCTCGACTGTGTTATCTGGTTTCACCCCCACATGTCTATGTGTTTTCAGGCCCTGCTGAGCGAGAATGAAGATGTGTACAGTCCTTCTCATCATCTATCATCAACTTCACCACAGGGGCAATACTGTCATATCCAATGTCTGTCTGCTGGAGTCCGTTGCGGCTGTTAGAGGGGAACTTCACTTTATGGGCCGACAGCAACCGGCTGCCTCAGTGTCGGGCTGTCTGTTTCTGTTTCAAGTTAACAAGGAAAACCAATGAGCATTCACAGCTTATCATCTTTCATTATGGTGTTCATAATGCTTCCGTCAGTCCACGCTGCCAGCATAATTAACCTCAGGTACCACACACCGAAGGTGCTACATGATAATATTGAGTGTACATTTACACATGAAACATCAATACAAGGAATACTGTATAAGCAGGGTTCGTATGAATACCTGCTTCAGTCGCTGTCTGACATTAAGCTGACTTTTAGAGATCAGATTCCACCTCAGAAAGGATTTCCAGTCGTCTGCTTGTACTGGTGGAAAAAAAAAATACAGTCTCTATATTTGTCTGACACTGACATATAGTAGAATCCTGGATTTCGCAGTCCCAGGGCTCTACTGGTTCTCATCTCTTCTGCTGTGACCTTTTGTCTTTCAATTCCTCAGTGCCGCACTGACAATATGTTTGGATGGTGAGAATGGTAACAACTATAAAATATGCAGTAAAATACCATCTGCTTATGCCTCCTGGCAAAAAACTTGCCTCTCTGATAACAGCCATCACTACAGCAGACAAGCCAGAGTCCGTACTTTCAGTAAAATATTGTAATAATGTTTTTGTTGTTGTTTTTGTTGTTGTTGTTTTTACATTGTTGGTGAAATATTACATTTGTAAGGTCTTTTGGCTTTCTTTTTAAACTGTGGAAAATCTTCAAAATGGAGGGCACATAAGACGGAATGAGAAATGCAACAACAAGTAATCAATAACACACAGTTTACATACATGTTTGTTAGCTGGTTTGCTAATGTTATTCACAGATAAGCATATTTTTTTCAGGAAGTAGCCTGCTGGAGTGCTGTGTGCAGTCTCCAGGGCTAATGTTTGGCTAGCTATTGGTGATCAGTTAATACTGGCTTTGTCTGGAGGCTTTGGACTTGTTTTAAGTCACATTTGACAGAGCTGGAAAGACTAACAATAGTAATAGCAAGCAATGTAATGCTTAACATTTTCGTCCGGTAAAGTTATTTGTTAATGAGAAACGTGCTGATTACGTATTACAGTTACACTCCTGGTTTCAGCTCCATGGCACCTCTTAATAATCACGCCATAATATTTGATGGTTGTCTCGGCATAAAAAAAACATACACATGTGGGAGTTTTGAAAGGCATCTGAGACGGCGAGGAGCCCTATGAATAACATGAACTCGCCAGCCACAGTATTTGTTAATTAGGAGTAAACATCGATTGGCTGACACCCACTCACTTGTCCGTATGAATGAAGCGAGAGGAGGAAAATACCGGGGATATACAGCAGCTGGCTGAATGCTTAACAAAGGGACGTGTCTCTCATCCATCATTAGATGTTGTTTCCAACAACATACCATACTACACACAGCTACTAAGTGTCCATCACATGACCTTGGCTTCTATTTATCTTGAGCAATGTGACTCTCATTTGCGTAAGAATATTAATGAGACTATTTGGTGTGATAGGCAGGATAACAGTATGTTTGCCAGTAAAGGAGAATTTCACTTCCTCAGCTCAAGGTGCACTGTGAATATGCTGTGACTGATTCTATTATCGGCTCAACCTCCGCATGTTATTGTATTACAGACACATTAAACCAGTGGTTCAAACAGAAGGCTTGTACCAAAGCAGTTATACCCTAATGGAGCGATAACTACGTGCAATAGCTTATTTTAACGTACTGTTGTTATGTTTCCTCTAACATCATGTTAATCTTTATGTTGCTGTGTCTGCATATACAGTCATCTTTAGTTGCCCGGAGCACGTTGAAGCGCTTCAGACACAAAGTACCACATCGAACATAATAACTGGGGTGTTGTGATTCCCTCGGCTGCAGGGCAGAAATTAATCCAGATGGACATTAATTATGCAAATCAATCGTAAAATCGCAATCAATTGGCTTTAAATAGCCACGATCTCTCAGGGGAGCCTTGTCCAGACTCCCAGTATGGACTTTACATTTATGTCCTCTGCTTAAAACCAGCCACCCTCCAACCTCGCTCCCGCTTTTGAATCCGCCAATGACTTTTTGTGAATTAAGTCTTGACGAGATGCTTTTTCTAATAATGTGTGCGTGCCTGTGGGTGTTGGGGGACATCAATCCAATTAATATGCTGTTGAAGAAGAACACCACTTGTTTATGAATCAGCATTTTATCACCATGACAGCCAAGGACATTGAAGATGACACTGAGGGTTGCTTGCAGTGCGTGTTTCAGAGTGAGGTGAGGGGACATTGTCTGCAAAGCTCTTACTTATATAATGATGACCACTGCAGGGAAGTTCGTCACGGACAAATTCAAACACTCTCATTCCTCTGGCAGGTTTAGAAAGCAGCTACTTGACTGGCATGAGATTACCCAGCGGTGAGGTGGGTAGACAGGGCTGATTGAGTCGAGCAGAAAATAGACAGCTGACACTGACAGGTCCCACTGGGTGAGTGTGTGGTGAATGCCTTTAGTGTGCACGAAACCCCAGTGCATGAAGAGTGCATCTGCGAAAACAACTAAAAGGGAAGATAAAAAGGTACTTTTGGCGTGTGTTGATACGTGAGTCAGTCGTGGTCTGTGTTTGTGCGGGAGGACTGGTGGTGCTGTGTTATATTCAGTATTGACTTGAAACCTTTTTGCAGTATTGTACTAAAAAAACAAACAACTCCACTGATGTCAGTCACATCAGAAAGAAAAGGTGAAAAACATTTGAGAGGACTGGGGGTATGTCAGTGCTCAAAAAAAAGAGAGCAGCCAAAGAGACAGAGAGGCACAAAAGCAAGCGCTGCTGCAGCAGACTGTGTCTGTGGAAAGAGATGTAGGTCAGGAGTGTGCGTGGATTAAAAAAACAAAAAACACAAGCTAAATCTAATCACTTTTGAAACACATATATATCTTAAGGCAACTGTAAACACATAACATGAAGCTCGGGGAATGAAGCTGGGGATGTGGAACTACATAAACGTGTGAATAGTCCATGAAGCCTCTTACAGGTGGTGTTGTACAGGGAAATTGTCTATGGAAAATTGAACACTAACATTATCAATTATGATTCTCTTAATGCAAGTAACCATGTTAAAGAACAGAATAAAGTGTTTTATTGCAGATTTGGAGAAAAGTACAGTAAATTCTCCTATATGTGATGGTATACATTTACATGTTACATGTTAGAGTGGGTAGCACGTGTGATATTAATATTAGAGGGGATTTATGAAACAATTTGTAGTATTTTACACGTGTCAATCACTGTTTTACTGGCCATGCGTGAGCAGATTGTAACGTGATGTGAAAAAAGAAACTTTCCGCTCTGCTAACAGAAAGCAACAGTAGCTAACGTTAGCTTGGACATGGACTCCACTAATAGAAGATAGCATCTTGCACTTCACATAACTTCACACTTATTAAGTTGCCATTGCTAATTTGTCAGCAAACAAAACCACACAACAGACACTGCAACAGTAATATTCATTTGGAGTCATGCATTTGGTCAAAAGATGAATGTAAGTACATTACATTAATTACTCTTTTTTTAGCTCTGTTTTGGTCCCCGCTAACTCCAAATGGGGCTGTTGAGCTGCTTAATCCACTGCTATGTTGCCAGGCAGTCACTTACTTTTTCTGTCAGGTATTTATTACTGGCCAGGTAGATTTTTTTTTACCATAGAGGCATCCAAGAGGGCACTTTTTATTATTTTTCGGCACCAGGGAGGGCCATTATTGTTGAGTTTGGGTGCCAGAAAACCCAAACAATTGGCTAACGGAAGATAAAATGTGTAAACTTCATGTTCGGGTAATACTTCTCTGTGGTTTAATTACTATAAGCAACCCATCTCACAATACACATCACTACAGCTTTTAGAATTACCTCCGCATCCCTCTGGCAACATTTGATAACACTGGCCAGACTCGACACCAGCCTGACAACAAAACCCTTTTGGATCTGTGCCTCCACTGGAGAAGGGAAACCTCCGGGGATGGAAAATAGATCTGAGGTGTCCAAGAATACCTCCGCTGCTCCTCTGCATATCTGAGAACTGTAGCCCTCAGAGTCAATCACAACCTTTTTATGTGTCTCTCACTATGGCATGTTAACACATGTTTTAGTTTACGTCTACGACACACAGCTTTGAAGTCATGCTCATTCAGGCGTACACACCATTTCTATCTTATCCAATTACCGCGAGAGCAAGATATGTCCAACTGGAATGAATTATTCATGACTCGATAAAGATGCAACACAAAGGTTAGCCTGTTAATCTGGAGTCTGCTGCTCTGAATCCCTTTAAAAGATTATTTCTTGAATTCAGCTGACATCACTGCCCGCCATAATTAAGTTGTATTTTGCGGGGCAGAATTGGGCCACCAATCTGTGACTCACGCTGATTACTTTGTAATTCTGGCTGCCCTTGCAGCTGCATGGAATTTGACTCAGGTCTCGTGCAACATTAAAACAAAGTTATTAAAGTGGTTAGGGGGAATCTCCTGACATTATTTCAACTCAGGCCAAGCATACACATGCACATAATTTGCATGTGCCAATATTTACTTCTATTACAGCGGATTTAAAAAATATGATTTTGTTTTCTAGTTGATCCAATAACCACTGAAGATGTTGCAGATTTTGTCTACCTCTCTACTTTACTTTACTTCCTGCAATGGCCGTGAATGTATCCATCAAATGTCTGTCAAAGACAAAGACACCGCAGGACTCAGGCATTCGTACATTTTGATTCCTCAGACAGACAGAAAAGCTCCTCTGGCAAATGCTCAAAGACACTCTGCAGTGACAGCAATGAGGACTGATGATAGTTAAATCACTGAACGCCAAGTGAGATGACGGCAGTGACATTCACAATCCTTTGGGGGAAATGTTCTCTAGCATTAGCTACTTAGCTTCATGATACGAAACCGTCGTGGTCCAACGCCAACAGGCTGAAAATGCACAATAATTTTAGTTGCTGTGAGAGGGTGAAAACAGATGTGAGAAGCTAAAAGAACTCTTTCCTTTAACTCGTGCACAGACTGTCTACAGCGGTACATTAGAGCTGCACAATCTCCTGTCCTCAACTTCCAAATTCTCCTCTCTGTTAATCCCTCAGTAAGAGCAGGGATTATAATGGAACAATTTGAGAGAGGATAGTTTTTGAGAGATGCATTATTCATTCTTTTTTTAAAAGGGCAAGTGTAGCTGCTCTAGCAAAGAGTATGGTGTAAATGTAAGTTAAGGGGCTCTACGGTGAGACTTCACATGAGTGCTCTGTGGAGTCTGAGGGAAATCAGTCAAGTTCCTCAAGTGCTGTTGGAAGAGCTCATGAGGGTCATCACTGCCAGCAAGTCCTGCCCTGATTATTAATTATTTGGGTAATTTAAGGTGTAAAGACAGAGACATAGTTGGTAACTATGAAATGACCAAAAGGACAATGAAGCATATCTCAAAATATTTTAAAATGTTTCATCCCAAATCTAAAACTAGACGATTATATAAGTTATCTTTTTCAAAAGATTTATAAATTCTCCGTTCCTCAAAAGTTCAGGCAATTTTGTGGCATCAAAGACCTTAGCAATCATACAAACTCCTGCGGCTGTCTCCGTCGGTCACTGTCGGTCAGCCTTTTCCTGTTTTTAGTCTTGATTGCTAAGCCAACCTAACCACCTGCTGGCTGTAGTTTCATATTTAGCACACAAACACGACAGAGGCGTCAGTTTTCACTTTCAAGTCTTGGAAGGAAATAGAGAAGCACATCTTTTCAAAATGTTGAACTATTTCTTTAATCCCCAACTCTGAATTAATCTCTGACAGCTCAGAAATGACTCACTCCCTTGTTCTGGCTTTTTTTTAATGGTGCAGGACTTTGCGTTTAACAGTTGAGATAAGGATTGAGCTTTTAATTTCCAATGAAGAACACATGTTTACAACTCGATTTTCCTCTCCAGCAGGATGCCAGGATGGAAAAAAGTCAATAAATTAACACCTTTGCTTCTGCCTGCGGCTCTGTTTCCACGCATAAGTGTGGTTGTAATGATTGAATGAGCTGACGGGCCATGATTATCGCCTCTTCTTTGAAGCTCCACAGCAGACCGCTTAGTGGCATGACTACAGACTAACGGCAAAAGAATAATGATACTGAATTATGTGAAGAAGTGCGGGAGAGCTTGTGCGGAGCTGTGAGATGTCTGAAGCGCTGATGTTTGTGACAGTTAAAAGCCAGTTAAAAATTCATTACAGAGCCAATTCACAGTACAGTGAGTATAATGCTGCGGTAATTGCATCTCAGGGGGCGAAGCAGCGGTTGTGTATGCAAGCAGATGTGTTTTGCTAAAGAGTGAAGGCTCGCACTGTACGCTCGGAGATTACCTCTAATAAGACTCGACTCAATACGCTCATCGACTCTTATTAAATTGAGGGAGAGACAAACTAATAGGAGGAGAGGGAGGCCGCGGAGAGAGAGATGCTTTGATAGGGAGCTTGACCTAGTTCCACAAACTCTGACCAGAGATAAAAAGCACAAAAGGGAAACTCAAAGAGGAGCATCTGTCTTTCAGTACTTAAAGAAAATTATGTCAGCAACAGAGACTACGGAATTGATTTATACAACAAATAAAAGAGCGACGCCTCCACACAACAACCTTGACCTACATTGGGCGTATTTCTTGATAATAAAGCTTGTTCAATTTATGACATTTACGAAACATAGTCGTCCTCCTGTTGATATATGCAAGAGGTTGACCTTTTTATCAAGTGGATTTGGTTATTCATTTTAAAGTGTTGACGGCCTGAACAATTCATCGATGGATTGCAGGTGATGCAACTGTTTTCCAGCGTAGCAACAACGTGCCATTCATCTGCAGCAGCCTGTGCACCGAGACATCAATATTAAAGGATGAGTTCACCCAAAAGTGAAAAGTCAATCGTTATCTACTCTTGTGCCGATGAAAAGTCAGGTGAAGTGTCGTAGTTCACAAAACATTTCTGGAGCTTCACAGCAAAGCGAAGCACAAAATTATAAAATGGCTCCATACAATTTTGCTGGTACAATCCAATCTAAACTGATTTGAAAAGAGGTTACTGACAGCCTTAACACACTGCTGAACTTGTACACCCACGTTTGACACAGTGTGCGCTGACCTTTTAGCTACAGTAAAGATTTGGCTTTAAAAAAGGGTGTAAATAGAATCTTTTCAAATCCATCTGGGATCTTCGAAAAACTTGGATTATGAATGTGTTTTTTTTTTTTTCCCCAGTCAAGTCCCAGTTAGAGTCTTCAGTAAAATTGGAGAATGCTGCAACTCTGTTTTGATGTGAAGTTCCAGAAATGTGTTGTGGACTATGACACTTCACCTGGTTTTCAGTTGACATGGGAGTGAGTAGATAATGGCTGAATGCAGTTTTGATGAAGAAGTTTTAATCAGAAAAGAAAGATCTTAATTGATCATAATTTTTTGTATGCCTAAACCAACCAAATAAACAAACATCACTGAATAAACGAAATAAACAAACTGGCCTTAAAGAACAACAAAGCTTAGAACTGTTCTACTTTGTTTATATGTGGCGTACCTTTCTAGCTTCAAACAGTGTTCTGGGGGACCTTATTTTCCTCTGAGAACTGCTTGCTTATTCACTAATGGAGAAGATAAACATTTCAGAATTTGTTTTACTGCCTCATTAATACTGTAAATATAAAAATTCTGAATGTGAATTTCTTCTCCAAAACTATAGTGTCCCTTTTTATTTTTTAATGAACTTGTACTCTGATCATAAGAAAGCAGTATGATGTGTGCTAACATTCTCTTTCACAAATCCCTTATTAGAGCGCCCGACTACAACATTAATCCTGGTGGCTTTGAGTACAGCGCTTCATCTATGTCTCAAGTGAAATGCCTTCAAACTACGAATGAACATCACAAGTGTGTCAGTGGAGGAGCCGCGGCGCAAAATTAAGACATTCCTCGAGTGTCACTCACATCCCCGGAGCGTGCTCTCATCTGCTGTGTCATTCGAGAGAGACCTGCTATTTTGAATCAACCTGTGGGCACTGAGAAATGAGGTCAGACACAAACAAACATCTCTGCAGGAATCCAAGGTTTCAATACAGTGACATTTTCTGTGTGGACACAAAACTAGGGACAAAGAGCACCGCAAAATGTCACAGAAGGTACTGACACACAATTAAAATCTGCCTGGTGAGTGACTCGACCACTTCCAGGCGTTCTCAGAGAAAAACATGTACACAGTCATGAGACTTTGGATATTTCAAACACATTTTTTTCCAGTTCCCTTAAAGGGATTACTACTCTAATAAGAAGATATATAAATCTTATGTCTACTGTTAAATATATGCAGGAGCATCATTAGATTCAACTGTAGGTTCCAGTGAGTAGCTGGGGTGTGAAAGGAAAACATAACAAAGAAAGAAAGAAAAAAAGGAAAAAGAAAGGAAAGAGACATTCAGGGTTTGGTTGAGTCTTTTCAGCAGGGAACAGTTTTGAAAGAGTGTCCTTGTCATTGTTTGTTTCTATGCATCTTATTCAGCCTTCCAATGCTTATGATTAAACCGGTGACAATTTACAGTATGGTGCACAAAAATATGAGAAATTACTTAGAAACGAGCAAGAAATTGATTAGGAACGACTTGATAGTTAATGATTCATTAATGAGCAATTACTGAATAACTGTGATGAGGCATTACTAGCTTGTGCAGCAGCTGGTTCATAGCTAATCAGGAACAGCTCATAAAGAAAGTGGTCAGAATGTGATTCAGATATTTATGAACTAATCATTACCTTGTGATTCATTGTTAGATTATCTCCCACTGTGCTCTCAAGTAATTAATTATAAACTAATATCTAGTCTTTAAATGATCAGTTACTCATTAGTGATTCATTCACTATAAAGTCGTTCCTGATTCATCCCTCATTTTTTCCACACATTTACATGCACCAAATTGTAAAGCGTTATCCATAAACCTCAAATGTATGTGAACTGCGTTACATCATTTAAATAAATATTTAAAAACACAAAAAATGGATAAAACAGGTAAGATAAATATGAAGTCTTCCTGTAGAGGTTTAAGTTAGATAACTTATTACAACAATTGAACTGAAAGCTTCATCAATTTTGCCAAAGTTAGTCCCAATAAGATGGGAAATAATCCGGAAACTAAAAGCATGAAATGTTCAGGCGCATACAGCACGGAATACAAGTGCCATCATACCATATCACCTGCAAGTATTTAGTTTTTCAGATGACATTTCTAAAAAGGTGATTTTAAATGCTCTAAATAATAACCAAAACAATCATAGCGTCTGTGTTCGTCTCCAAGCCAAACATGTGGGTCAGAAACCATTTTACTTTGAAAGTTGTGACGGAAATATGACGCTTGTAAGCGGACAGGTTTGACAGTGTAACATTGACCCAGTTTCTAACAGCAGTCGGTCTCCGGCTGGTTTTGAATGAGCGGCTCGGCGCGGGGAGCGCGTGGAGGAGCGCCCCTGGAGCTCGCGCAGCCTCTCTCGCGCGAAGGACGCGCGCCCTCATCACTCCACGATGCTGCGAACCAAGTTTTCATCCACGCGATGAATCCCGCCAACGAAACCAGAGCTGAGAGAAGTGCTGAACATTATATTTTTGCAGTCGGAACCTACAAACTTCTCGCCTTCACCATCGGCACCATCGGAGTGCTCGGCTTCTGTAACAACGTGGTGGTCCTCATACTCTACTGTAAATTCAAGAGACTCCGGACGCCCACCAATCTGCTGCTGGTCAACATAAGTTTGAGTGATTTGCTGGTGTCTTTGGTCGGGATAAACTTTACGTTTGCTGCGTGCGTAAAAGGCGGATGGACTTGGAGCAATGCGACATGCGTCTGGGACGGCTTCAGCAACAGCTTATTCGGTGAGAGAAATAAACAATATGTTTTATATTTATGAATATCTACACAAACTTTTTTGATCAAATAGTTCAAGACGAATGTCTTAAACTGTTCCCCCTGTTCCCTTCATTGCATGTTCCTCACTGAAGGCAATTATATCGGAATAATTGCAAACAGCCGGATGTAATGCGAATATGTTAAAAGTATATACGAGCTCATCCCCTGTATAAGGTGTATTCTAAAGCATTAAAAAAATGGGTTTTCCACATGAAAATGATTTCTATAAAATGTATGTAAATGCAGATTAAAGGTGAGCCTCATTTGAGCGCTTTTGTGCAGATTTCCTCACGTTATTTGTGAAAGAAAACAGTTAACTGACGCTTTAGTCTCCCAAACAATGAGCTGCAAACGACCTTGAATCCCTTCTAATTATATACTTCTCTTCTCTATCAGATAGCATGTGTTTTTTTTATGTAAAGTGAGCCTGCTTTGCAGGTCCCTGCTGCATGCAGAGGAATCCTTTTGTCTCCTGCATCACACCCACAGCCTTCATTTCTTACTGTAACATGATCGTCCATTTATCGCCTGCAAAAGTCTATCTGGCAGTGAAGTGTGAATGAACACTCATCAGGGTCATTCTCCAGGTCCCACTCCTGTAGGATTTACAGCTGGGGAGGATGAATGTGTGATAATGAGCTCATTAGAACGAAAGCCTACAGTCTTTTTTTGGTGCTTTATCAGCAGTCTTAACACAAGACATGCACTGGACACTCGCCCTCTCCTTCTGTGGTCTTATTGTCCTTTTGTTGACATTGGCTTCTCTGCACATGATCTAAAGGGTGCGTTTGTCTGCCTCTGACGCGTGGCACCACTGACTTTGTCCATGTGTTTGCAGATGAGGATTTTAGATTGAATCTGTGCGAAGTTGGTGTTTGCGCTCAGATTCACTCAAGATTACAGCCTTCTTTCATCGTTGAAGTGACATTGAGCAGAAAGGTTTCCTGCTGCTTTGGCCCACGCTCTCACAGGCTAGAACAAACCTGGCACATAATGGAGATCTCAATTCACATCCTGAGAGCTCACCTGCCCCTCCCCCCATTCATTCACAGATGGGTACAGTGGCTGTTCACATCTGCTGGGTGGCATTTTCACTTGTGAAACCCCAAGGTCACCCACCTCGCCATGGCAGGATCGCAAATCTGGAGAACCCGAGAAAATGAGTCAAATAGATACAACTCCCCACTGACACAGGCAATAATATGGAAGTGCGCAGAAATAAATGGCATAGCTCTATCTGTGTCCTCTAGTTCTCCAGACGCGAACATGCCGTCATCTTTCCTCCTTATCAGAGGTATTACTCAGAGGAGGTTCGTGCCAGCGTGCCCGACACACATAGACACACACACGGGGGCCACACAGGCTGCAGCAATAAGCCCTGGCAGTTCTGTCAATGCATGTCAGTCCTGCTGAAACACTATCTGGGTAGACGTGTGGCTCAGGCTGAGAGCACAACCTGAAACAATTCACCATGTCGTGTGTTTATAATTCATATGCCCGTTCCTGTGTTGATCCCATTAAAGGGGCTCTATGTATTTTGAAGAAGAAATTCAAGTATTAACAAGGAATTAAAACCAACTCATAAATAATTTTTTTTCCATAAGTGAATAAACAACCTGGAAAATAAGGTCCCCAGAACACAGTTTGAAGCTAGAAATGTGGCAGGGTCCGCCAAATATAAATGTTTGCTCAGTCATGAAAACAAAAGAGTTTGTGAAGTTTGTTTATCCATAACATTCTGTCAATGAATATCTTTCTCTCCTGATTAACATTTCTTCCCTAAATGACATAGTGCTCCTTTAATTAATAGATAAGTGGATTGCAGACAGCGATGAAGTGGGTATCGGAGTGTGTAATTGGATAGATGCATGTCATGTGCACCAACTTGAAAGATGCAGAATCGATTTTTTTTATACCGTATCATGACTCAGGCTTTAACTAACACGCTGTAAATGTTAAAAATGGGAACGAAATGATTCAACATAAGAGCCTCAAACGTTTTAATATAGGATGCACACACCACGCGGCACTAAACCTCTTTGTGTGGAAAGAGCCGGCTGTACGGTGCGGACAACCGTTCATAGCAGTGTGTGTGTGGGGACGGAGTAAAGACACTTTGCACAACAAAATCCTTGAATGCGACTTTCAACTGCAAGATGTCCAGAATGCTGTTGAAATTATGATGAAACCCATTCAATCTAAAGAGACGCTGAGTAGCCGCTGACCCAGATCCTGCAGTGAGTGCTCTGCATTACTCAGCGTGGCTCTCTGTCTCTCTCCACTGCAAGGCATCGTTTCCATCATGACTTTGTCTGCCCTGGCCTATGAGCGCTACATCCGGGTGGTCCACGCGCAGGTGGTGGACTTCCCCTGGGCGTGGCGGGCAATCGGCCACATCTGGATGTACTCCCTGGCCTGGACGGGGGCTCCGCTGCTGGGCTGGAACCGCTACACGCTGGAGATCCACCAGCTGGGCTGCTCCCTCGACTGGACGTCTAAGGACCCCAATGATGCCTCCTTCATCCTCCTCTTCCTGCTGGCCTGTTTCTTTGTGCCTGTGGGCATCATGATCTACTGCTACGGGAACATCCTCTACACGGTGCAAATGGTAAGTCATGCAGTTTTTTTTCTGTTCAGTTGTTTGCATGGTTAATAAATTATGAATGAGTGCGATGAATAAACAGAATGAGTTACACAGTGTTGTGAGTGGAAGGTTACTGGGATTAGGGAAGAAAACATTAAAGATGATTGACAAGTGGGCTCCTTCCCAACTCAAAAAAAAGAAAGGTATGACTGATCTATCCCCTGTTTGAGTTGCTTCTCATGAAATATGTAACAGAAAAAGTGTTATATACTATTCAAATTATTTACAACTATCACTTGGGCTGATTTTCATTCCCCAACGTCCTGTCGTAAATGTCCTGTATAATACAATAATTAATAAAGTTAATATTAAACTTTATTTTACTTGCCCCTTATGTACAAAACTTGCAAGTGCTTTACATTTAAAAAGGAATAACTCAAGTTAAGATAAAACATTAGAGGTTTAGAGGTATAACAGGAATAAAAAACAGCAACACAACTTTAATTAAAAGGAAGCAGGTAAAGATAAAGGGAAACACTCAAAAAGCATGAAAGGTCCATTAAAAACAGAAAATGGGACACCGGTGTAAAACATGCACATGCATCATTAATCCACAATATTGCAGTAAAAATAATTCCACATCCACCATGCGACTACCTGTAACTCGTGTTGAATTATTTACAATATGTCACACAATGAAGTGGCACATGAAGTTATTCATCCAGCTTGGCTGCATCGCTCTATTTGTATGTTCATGTAGTGCGGATTTAAGTGTCAGGAAGTGTGTGATCTCTAGGATTCGATTGATCGCGATCTAAAATCATCAGCTTACGTTCCTACACAGTTGACAATTCATTGACTTCCACTTTATTTCCTATTCTGCCACTGACATATCAACTCCTTCTTAAACACTATTAACCTCACTTAAACTGACACTTTGACTCCATTTAGCAGCACCCTCATTGCTATTATCTTTCCATTTATATTCCTGAGCTGACATTGCCTCAGGACTTACACTTCAACCGACTTCCAATTTATCACCTACACTGCAACTGACAATTCAACTACTTTCAGCACCATCACTTCAATGTCAATGAGCTTTCTTAAATCAACACTTCAAATTCATTAATTGATTCCAATCTAACTGAAAATACAACTTCTTTGAGCTCTTCCATTTCAACTTCCTACAGTATCTGTAGTTCAACTGCCACAAAAGAATCTACTTTCTACTATTACTACATAATAACTGTGAAATTTAAGCAACAAAGACACTCACATGTTCCCCAGAATATCTAGCCTTTTCCAATCAGAGAGGTGATAGTCTGTACAGATTCAGACATTGCAGAATCCCCTGGTTTTGTATTTTAATGGAAGGAACCATTCAACCCTGACTGGTCAAGTGCTGCCTTTCACTCCTCGTTTATTACAGGCACCATTTTCATAATGTGCTGCGGTAGCTTCCAGGTTTGTCCTGTACAGCGGGAATCAGTTGAAAGCTCATTGTTCCTTGTGGCTCTCCGGATCCTTAAAAGTGTCATTCATGTCATTAGTCACTGAAGACAGCCTGGTAACACGTGTCATGTGAGCAGGCTGTCAGGATGAGAGCTAAGCATAAAAACAATGGAGAAAGTATGAGTGATAGAAAATTGGGGAACATTAGATTCATTGGATTCTCTAATTTGTTTGTGCTTGTATCGTCTTCATTTGTTTGTACCGTCAGGCATATGGCCACTGACGTGTATGACCAGAATAGTATTTGAGAAGTAGTATCTGTGTAAACGAGAAACAATACTATATAATTCTAATCAAATGAGCCAGATGTCTGTCGGCATCACAATGTACTGCTGCTGCTATTTCCCCTTACTTAAGTATTCACAACCTTGTAGGAAATATGAGCCGCAACACAAAGATCCCTGAACACCTCAGAGGCCTGGGAGGACTCACCACGCGTCACAGCGTTCAGGGAGATGCTATGAAAATCTTCAAAGAGAAGTACTCTGAACCAGACGGAGTATTTTGGGCTTGTTGTGAAGACCACCGGCCGCTTTGGCAAAGCCACAGAAACTCACTTTAGACAAATGGAGAACAACAAATTAACAAGGAAAATAGATTGTTTCTGAACTATCGAGCATAAACAAAAACAGACCTTGTGAATTCATGAATAAAAATAGAAGGCTGCAGTGACTCAATCGGCTGCTGTAGACTGTCTTGAGGGAGTCTAGAAAATTGCCATATGCTCTATTATCTCATCCCTTTAGCTGAAGGGTCTAATATAATGTATAGTGTCAGTCATCAAATCTATTGCGCTGTTGTTTCCATGAGCTGTCAGCCAAGATTATGGAAATAACACTGCATAGTGAACACCTACAAGCAGTTGTATGGCCTTAAAAAGAAACACTCTCAAAGCCAGGTATCTCTCTGTTTTGTTAATGCTGCTTTTAATGATGATTTAAATGTGCAGTATGTAAAACAAAAAAGTGGTTTAAACATTCGATAGTGAGCTAAATTTATCAACAGACTGTGACCAAAGTTTTGGAGTTTCATCGAAGACCTCAATGTATTGTATTGCAGCGATATCCACTGATGTCAGCATGCTAACCAGTTAGCGTGCTGTGACTTAGCTACGTCCCACAAGCACTCTTAGTTGTTGTTTTTTCTGTCTAATAAGTACACAAAATAAAGTAACGAAATATCAAAGATATATTCTTACAATGAATTTCCTCAACAAATAGAAAAACACAGCTGAAAAAGGAGCAGTCTTAGAAGAATACATCGGTCTCTGTGCACTCTGCTCCCTGCTCATAGACATTTGCAGTCGTCAACGAGGCGTTACAAATCGCCATGACTTGGCTGAAAGGTCAAAAATGTTGGGAACTAGTGATCTAAGTTGTTTCCTGACAAATGGTATTTGATTATTTTGGGAGGACTTTAAAACGTCATGTAATACAATCAGACTAACAGCATCTTGACATCTGATGAAGGCATTAAGGCGTTTCTGGCATTCTTCTTCACATGGGTAAACACTCTCTCTTTCCCTCAGCTGCGCTCCATCCAGGACCTCCAGACGGTTCAGATCATCAAGATCTTGCGGTACGAGAAGAAGGTTGCCGTCATGTTTTTCCTGATGATCTCCTGCTTCCTGTTGTGCTGGACGCCCTATGCTGTTGTGTCCATGATGGAGGCCTTTGGCAGGAAGAGCATGGTCTCTCCAACCGTGGCCATCATCCCCTCGTTCTTTGCCAAGTCCAGCACAGCCTACAACCCCCTCATCTACGTGTTCATGAGCAGAAAGGTTTGTAGTGCTAACAGTGTGAAAATAATAGATTTGAATTTTTGGTCATTCTAATGCCTTCAAGTAATAAGATATCAGTTTACTGTGTACGTCCTTGTGACTGTTGAGGGTGACATCAGTTAAAATTGTTTTACCATGATTGCTGAGCCCAGGCTGCCTCTAGAATATATTGCATGTTTGGCTGGAGAGCCCTTATTGGCCACTTACTGTATGTTCAGTCAATTTTTTCCCCTCCAGTGACCAAAGCTGAACTCAGAACTTAATATGGACCAATAGGGCAAATCAATACCATCTCAATAGGGGTGATGGTTTGTTCTCCTCTTGTGCTGCTTCAGTTTGTGTTTGTAAAAAAAAAAAAACAGGTCAGCAGTTGTGGTAGAATTTTCACAAAAAACAGCGCAGAATCAGATTTTTCGAAAATTTTGGGAGACATTGACGGAAAATGACGGAAAAGCGAGGAACATATTTGAAACTACATCATAGTATGTTCTCACACATATTTTCAAGCCTTATATGTACAGTTTGTGTGTATTGTATGTGTGGGAGTGAAATTGTCACTTATTTAGATTGCTGGCATCCACGCTGATTTCTTACGTGTTTGACTGACAAATTAGTGAGGGAAGGGTGCTATTTTTTCCCTGTGTTAAACACCACCCTCTTCCCCTCTCACAGTTCCGGCGCTGTCTGCTGCAGCTGCTCTGCTCGCGCCTCTCGTGGCTGCAGTGCAGCCTCAAAGAGCGCCCGCTCGCCCCGGTCCAGCGTCCCATCCGACCGATTGTCATGTCCCGGCCGTGCAGCAGCAGGAACCGACCCAAGAAGAAGGTGACCTTCAGCTCCTCCTCCATCGTCTTCATCATCACTAGCGACGACCTCCACCGCCTCGACGTGACCTCTAAGACTCCAGATTCCACTGACGTCAATGTCATCCAAGTGAGGCCCTTGTGAGCCGTATGAACTGGACTCTCTCTCCCCCACTATTCAGTATGCCTTAGGACCTAACATGCAATTCCAAGCCAAAATAATCCCGCCTGACCTCCCTGGACATTTCTGCGTCCGCACTTAGTTACAGACTTGGTGCCAGTAATTGTAAATATCCAACTGTCAGCACTAAGATCTCTTCTGAACATATTTCCTGACGGCATTTCGTCTCAGCAGGTTGTATGAACGTGTGACATCCTCATCTAACATCAGACGTGGTGATAGAACATAGTACACACTTACGTAGTTAACAACTAGTAATATGTTTCTCTTGGATCACATTTATTTGTCAAATACGCCACACAGTATACAATATGTAACAAGAGCAGAGTATTAAGAGGACAGCGGTGTTATGGACCTGAGTTTGGATCATCATGTGATTTTTTTTTTTTGGTTGGTACCCAACTGCAAGTGTGTGAAATGGAAAAATAAGCCTTAGCTCTGTAGCCATAAACCACAATACACAAACTGAAATTATTGTGTATGGATTCAATAAAGAGATCCTATTTTAAGCTACCAAGCTTGTGTACTTTATCTCATTCAATCCAAATCTCCAGTGTGATGAGCAGTCACTGTGAAATGACACTTGGTGGATTTATATGTATGAGGATTACAGGAGAGTAATTAGATAAGAGGAGATGAGACTGGGACCTTAGTGTGCTCCAGTGAGACACTCCTTTCATAACCTCCTGGGCTGTCAGCTATGAATAGACTTGATGAATGGATTTCCATAGCTGATAAGATCCTTCATTAAGGCTGTGTGACAGAGTGACAGAGTGGTCTTTGTTTTCTTTGCTGTTCAGTTCAAAGAACAGATTGATTTTTATCTAAAAATGCACCTGTTGGCTTTCTTGCCAAGAGTCAGATGAGAAGATTCATACCAATCTCATATGTGTTGGTTTAATATAAAGCTGAAGCCAGGCCACAGTTAGCTTAGCTTAGCATAGAGACCGAGCTTAGGTAGCCTTGGTTGCGAAACAGGCTAGCAGCTTCTAGCTTCATTAAGATTTTAATGCTGAGTTAAGTAACTGCCTGATGGCTGCTTGCTTTATGTTCAAAGGACTGCAGCCCGGTCACCAGAGGAAAATGTTCTGTATATTCATAGATATTATATTCACATTACATATTTGTGACCTGACTTTCATATCAGAAGACTGAGGGGATGGTGGTGGAGTTAGGGCTGCCGAGCCATTGACCACTGTTCAAGACTGAGCTTCATCATCTGCTAGTGTGAAACCACTGGATGTATTTAAGGAGACCTCGATACAATTTCCAGCCGTGTTTGGTGCGCTAAAACCGGACATTTCTAACGAGACTTCGGGAAATCAAAGCTGTGTTTGTGGCCACCAAAACAAGACCAAACATCTCTTCATAACCCCAACAAAGTGTTTTTTTTGTCTTAACCAAACCAGTTGAGGACTGATGTAAAAGTGGTATCAGTGAAGGTTATGATATGTCAGTTTGGTTTTCACAACTCGTATCTGCTGCTCAACAGTTATTGCAGGTTTGAGAATTTGTTGGTACAGAGTTGGTATGAGTCTCATTCTGCATAAAGCAGGGATGTAGCTGAAGACAAAATTAAAATCTGGCAGTAACAATGAGGTGAGGGAACATTTTATTTGCAATTCATGCCTAAGCATCTACATAATCTCATACAGCTTATACCCTGGTCACAGCCTGTGAGTTCAATACTGACATTTTTGTTATCACATTAAAACGTTTGCAAATAACTATGATGGCACATCACATCTAAAGACTTAACAATCCACTGTTTGGCTCCTTTAGACAAACCATTATCAGTTAAATGCTGATTAAATGTTACGTTCAATCATTATGACTTGTATAACTTGGGGAAATTACTATAAAAGGACATTCACTTGCCAGAGCCTTCATTACATTAATTAGAGGATTCAATCAAACTCTAATTAAAATGTGGACCATTTCTGTTCATTCTCGTATTTGATGCTCCAGTCTTTTCTCTTGTCTGTCAGATCAGAGGAAAGTGCTCACGGGGTCCTGAGGGCCATGAGCCTGCTCCACAGTTTCTCAGCAGGGACGGTGAGTTTGTTGATATCGGGTGGATTTTTAGCGAGTAGGTAGGAGGCTCCCAAAACAGCTCCCGTAGCACTGAACAGCAGGCCGCGGTTTATCACCTGCGAAAACAAATAAAAAGCACCTTTAGATCAGCCTCTGGACATTAATTCTATTTTGAGGAACATCAGCTTCTCCAAAGCACATCACAAATGCAAAGAAAAAACACCCTGTCGTGCGTTTTATTGCTTTGGTGACACTTAAAGCTGGAGTTGGCGAGATTGCAGAAACCATATTGAGAGTCTAAAGCCACGCCAGCAGCTCTGTGAGGCTTGACTTGGGCACAGTACTGTAAGTGTTGAACTAAACACGGACATCAGCATGATAATGTTGTCACAGTGACAGTGTCAATGTGCTGATGTTTGGCAGGTGTTATTCTTATCATGTTCACCACGTCAATTTAGCATGTTAGCATGAGAACACTTTCTAATCAGCAGTAAAGAGAAACAAGTTCACATGTATTCAAGAACCAACGAGATGGAAAAAAGCAGCTGAAAAATATTTTTAAAATATTAAAAAGGTTATATTGATAATATTTGTATGTAGACAAATCATTTTTTTTAATTAATAAATCTACAGAGCTTCTAGAAAGGTGCAGAATAAAATAATCTCTTTTCCTCAAAAGACTTTTTAAGGTTGGGAATTAATAATTCTAGAAATTTTGTCAGGTTCAAAGATGATTATTTTATTTATCTCTATGTAGGAATTGTGACGGTTGGTTCCCGCTTCTACCAAAGTTTGTCTGCCAACAATTAAACGCAGTTGGGATCACATGGTATCTGTGTTTCGTCAGCACCAGAAGTCTTAGGAAAACGTAAAAATGACTATGCAAGCTAGTGTTAGAAACGTAAGCTAGTGCAGCAAACTGGCAACCATGCAGATGATTCGAACAGCAGCTGTGTTGTGATGTGAATGCAGTGGAAGGGGGAGCTGGAACGCGACATTTAATGACTGAGTGTTATCAGTAACACCTTTAAGGAGTTGAATCACACATCAAGACATACTTAACATACTGTAAAAAATTTGAATTTTGGGGTAATGCAATATAATCAATACAATCTGGTCTGTTTGTAATTGTGAGAGAAAGTTCAATGCATAATTTTCCCTTCAACACATATAGTTGTACATCTTTCACCTTCACATTATAACTACAACATCCCCCCTAAGACTACTGTGTGCAGCAGACCTCTGTTTGTCCATGCCAGTGTCACACTATTTGGCTATTTTGTTATCCGTCTTCTTCGTCTGTATGCTGCTTCATACAGCACTTTTCCTCAGCTGAATGGAGGTCATTTTGACCTTTGCCCAGACATCCCTGCGGGTTTAATCAATTTACAAGGGTGGCCGCGAAATCCCTGTTGTCCTTCTGACTGTGGCCCGTTAGCGCTGAAGCCAGCAGCACAGGTCACATCAGACAGTTCAGCGCGGTGCCAAGGACTATCCGGCTCATCCGCAGCCAAATTGGAGAAATCAGAAACATTTCTCCGTGCAGCAAGGTTCTGTGTTCGTGGTGGAATAATTCAGTGTTTCTAAAAAAGGGGAAGTGTTTACCCAGAGAGAGTCACACCCGCCTTTCAAGCATGTTGCTGATAATACTGCCACTTCAAAAGAGTTCCGAATTACAATGCTTGAATGTTCAAAGGTTCAAAAATTGTATGCATGGAAGATGAACAAAAGAATGTAGAGGTGACATATTTTCTTAAAGGATCTTACTTTGTCTTGCCAATGCCAGCGCTTCACAGCTTCATGGTACCTTATCCTGGAGAAAGTGACCTGGAGACAGAGAAAGACAACAAATAGATATTTATATATATTTTGTGGTACACCAAGCAATGTGACAGTGATTGTTTTGTTTATGAGGAAGCAGACCATTGTGTAAAGAGGAATTATTGTCTTTGGCATGATGGTGTGGAGGAAGTTATCAACATGTTTCCTGAAAAGGAACCATCTGGAGTTGACATGAGCTCGCATCTGCAAAACAAAAGCAACGTACATGTGTCAGTGACGTGAACCATCTGTTCATCATCATATCCAGAACACAAACTGACTTTCTTATGATTGTGAATGCCTTTCAACACAAACACCATATAGGTTAGTAATTATAAAGCAAATAACGAGTGTTATTCGGGTGAGTTTATAATCAGCCTCGTTTTAGCTCTGAGAAAAGTATATGGTGATTAAACTGCCAATGCTACACTTTCTTTGTCAGATGGTGATTAAATTTGGACATTTGGTGCTGCGCGGATAGTACACAGAGAGCTTATTTAAGAGTCCAGGGCTATGGTATTGTGCATGCTCTCTCAATGACATGGCTTACTGGGACACTTAATAGAACGGAGCCATCGTTAGCGTTATCAGTCCCACCTGTGCTTTTCCTACTTTTGTCAAATCAAAATGTCTGCATTAAAAGGGTCTATTGGGAGCTGGTAAACCAAAACAAAGCTAAATTAAGTTATAAAGTTCTGTAGAGCTGAGAGAAACTTAAGAGTTGGAGATAATTCCACTGCGAGCAACACACATAGTCATTATTCTTATTATAAAAATATCAACTATAGCCACTAGTAATTTAGTTTTTTTTATATGTGGTTATAAGAGGCGGGACAAAATATCAATATGGCAATATATCGAATCCCTTCCTCTTGATTATGGAAAAGCGTATTGTAAACGTGAAGATAAACAGATTCCCCAGACAATTTGACAAACAAGAGTCACTTCTTCTGGTGTCTGCTTGTATAAACTGAATTTACTCAGATTGAAAAGATTTTAGCGAGCCATAGTTTTATCCTTTACAAATGTTTTGCTTTCGGGCAGTTCAGCGTTTTAGGAGTTTATGACTATTTGACACTGGAATGATGGTGTACGTGGACTTGAACACGTTGCACAGTGTGCATGTTAAAAAGGAACTAAGCTTAGTTTCATTTCTGTTGTGAAATGCCACAGTATAGTGAATAAATATATAATTTCTGGACTTTGCCCCTTTAAGGGTATTTTGTATTCTTTACTTACACAGACATTGTGATGTACTGTGAGGTGACTGTCTTGCAATGTATTGTTTATCGTAGAATCACTGTATCATGATACTATCAGTATCACGGGCAAAGTGATCTTCGAAGATCTTATTATTTGTATTCCATTTTATTTGCTGTGACATTTTATTGATTATTCCATTTCTAACAGAGACCTTAAGACAACTTTACTTGTTACATTGTTGTGTAAATATATGCATTTTAAAGTAAAGGCTTAATTTGGACATATCAAATAAATATGCATTACTTCAATGTAGTTGTACATGGCCAGATCTGCGATGGCATGATCATCTGGTACTCGCACTCTGGTATACTCAGGCAGAACAGCACCTGGGAGGACACAGAAAGGAGTCAAGCAACATTTTTCTTATGAATTGTCTCTTTATTCTCTGTGTCCCCTTTAATCTTTGCTCATTTAAATGTACTTACTGAAATCCTCATTGAACTGTTCCATTATTTCTTCAAAGACAATGCAGTCCTCAAATCCCTACAAAGCATGAATGGATGAATGAGTCTCAGTTTAATTCTTTTTCTGCCTTTTCTTTTCTCCTCGCGTTAGTGTTACTTACAGCGTTCATCCCCTGCCCGTAGAACGGCACCACTGCATGGGCTGCGTCTCCCATAAGGACACATTTGTCGCCTATGTGATATGGGCTGCACTTGACAGACACCATGGCCTGCCCGGGCAATCGGAAATAATCCCTCTTGAGAGTATCACTGCAAGGTACAAATGGAAAATAAAACAATTACAAACTCTCTTAGAGATATTATGTTGACGGTTGCTTTTGACTCTGGTTTTTGCTTGCTACAAACGCATCTGTCACATCTGAGTAGGCTAAAATAACCATGCTCCGTCGGCCCCGGTGAAGTTAAACAGCCAAACAGAGGAGCAATAGTGTGCGTCTGGGTTGTTTATGCCTGAGCACTCCAAATAAAGTTAATCCATAGAAGAAGTGAGTGAATAAAGCCTCAAGCTCTTTTCCTGCTCATGCCTCCGTTATCTCCTCGTGACCCACAGCATACGCTTCACCTCAAATTAAAACCTAGCTGCACAAAGCCACATAACTCAAAGTCTGCAATTTCACACATCACAGATCATGGCTGTGGATGTGCTGGAGTCGACAGGATGACGGGAAATAAAAGTGTTTTTTTAGATGACTTGACAGGTTGGATGAAGAGATAAAGCCAGAGGGAGATGACAGACGATGGAGCGAGAGACATGGGTGGAGAAAGTCACTTACACTCCTATTAGCGGTATGATGTCAGGGAAGTATTTCTGGAAAAACTCGATGACTTCATCTCCTGTGGTGATCTTCTCAAATTCTTCAAAGGGCATGAAGAGGGTACAGGTGAATGTCTTGTCCTAAATTGGAAAACAAACACAGAGCACACTGTGACGCAGTTCTTGTCAAGTTAAATCAAGTCATCTTTATGAACACAAAGACATGACACTTGAAAGATGATTAAAGGAGCTCAATGGGAGTTCTATGTTGTGCTGGAAGCTAAGGTAGCTCGCTGGATAGTCAGGAAGTTTCTATAAATTGTAAATTGCCTGTTTACTGAACCACAATCTCCCATTTTCTTTTTCTAAACATGTTAAATGAAAAAGATTTTGAGTCTGGATGAGCAGGATTAGGAGTGGTTTAAAGTTGGCAGAGCTCTGCTGCGGAAGGTATGTAAAGTGAACATTATCCGGCTACTTGTCGAAGCTATCATGAATCTATTATTTTCACCTGGATACAGCGACGACAGTTAGCTTTGCCTTCAATTTTGCCCATGGGCCATTTGTGGTATTGCAGCAGATCTACAAACAATTTTCATCATCTCGAACTGCAAACAAGCTCAATAATGACTCTTTCTGTTATGAATTTGTGATCCATGGAGGTATATATATATATTTCATAAACAAATTAAACTTTCCTAGAGCTGAGACAAGCGATCTAAAAATATGTGCTGTCATCCCATTATAAAGTCAAAATTGATAGGCTTGGCCCATAGATCCAGGAAGAAAACTTGAAAGCCAGAAGCAGGCGACCAATTCTCAAAGAAGTCAAAAGGCGTATCTGGCGATGAATATATGTTTCATTCACGGCCAGAAGTTTCAGGAATAGTTCAGGCAGCGATGAGGAACTTTCTTTTTTTGTGTGTGGATATATATATATATACATACATATATATATATATATATATACATATATATATATATATTAATTTGTAATGCACTTTACATTTAAACAAATCTCAAAGTGTTACAGGAAAAGCAACAGCAAGAGTAAAAAAACATAAATAAAAAACACCTAAAAGTCAAAAGCAACTTAGAGGTCATAGGATCTGCTAAAAAGGAAAGTTCTAAGTCCTTTTGTAAACATTCAACAGTCTGTGGTGCCCTCAGGTAGTAAGGGAGGCTGTTCCACAGACGAGGGGCAGCAGAACAGAATGCCTAGTCCCCTAAGGTGCGAAACTTAGTCCTGGGGAGGTGGAGACGGTGTGAGTTAGTGGAGCGGAGGAATCGAGATGAGGTTTGTGGGGTTAGCAGTTCTTTGAGATAGAAGGGGGCGTTGCCATGGACGCACTGGTGAGTGAGGAGGGAGACCTTGCAATCAATCCTGGCGGAGATGGGAAGCCAGTGAAGTGAATGGAGGATGGGTGTGATGTGCTCATACTTGCACACTCTCATCAGGATCCTAGCACCACTGTTTTGCACATACTAGAGCCTTTGGATGCTCTTGCTAGGGGTTCCAGTGAGTAGTGCGTTGCAGTAATCCCTAACCCTGGAGGAGGCGTGGCTGAGCTTCTCGGCATCAGGAAAGGAGAGTGAGGGTCGGAGTTTGGCAATATTTCTGAGGTGATGGAAGGAGTTTTTGCAGAGGGGTTTGATATGAGCCTCAAAGGTGAGGTGAAGGACAAATATGACACCAAGGTAAGTGACGGACGAGGAGAGGGGAATGACCTGCCCGGAAAACGTAATGCTGGTTATGGAGGATGACTGGATCTGGTGTGGGGTGCCAACAAGTGTGACTCCTGTTTTGGAGCTATTCAACTGCAGGAAGTTGTGCTTCATCCACGCCTTTATCTCCTCCAGACAGTTGGTGAGAGTGGATAGTGGTGATGGTGGAGGCAAAGTTGCAGAGGGGCGTGTGTCCATTTTTATGAACAGTTGTGGCCGAGGGGGAGCATGTAGAGTGTGAAGAGGATGGGGCCAAGGACTGACCCTTGAGGGACCCAACAGGTGACAGTGTGTGTCCCTGATCTTGCACCTCCAATGGAGACGTACTCTGTCCTGTCGGTAAGATAGGAGTGGAACCAGTTGAGAGCGGTGTCAGTCAGTCCGATGGTGTGATGTAGCCGGTTGAGAAGTATACAGTGGTCGACAGTGTCGAATGCTGCAGACAAGTCAAGGAGGATGAGGAGAGAGGGTGGGCCAGCATCCGCCGTCATCAGCAGGTCGTTTGTAGGATTTAAAATGATCAACATTCCCAAGTGATGTAATGATGTCTTGTTATATAGTCTTGTTGCTCATTGTCTCATTTGCATATGTGGGTCACACAGAGGGATCAGTATTCAATTAAGACAGTTTCATAACCAGTTATAAACTCTTGGCAGTATTATTAAACAAACGAGCCTTGCATTTATGAAAATTAATCACAGATGTCTTCTCAAGGTCAAAGTGAACCCATGATCTCACAAGTTAAGCGGCATCCTTTCATACATGCTGCATCCTGTGGCACTCCGCACACACCAGATGCTTTATATGTATTTTATCATTTTTTATATTCTAATAGAGTCACATTACATTTATGGCTCTGAGAAACCCTCCATGCTGAACACATTTCAGAGTCTTCCATCAATGCAAATGTAATAGCTCAACTACACCCAGTGCACGTGATGGATGAAGGTGGAATGGGGGTTGTGGGAGTGCCATTTTGTGCCTATCTGAACAGGTGCCATCTATCAACATCACAATGTCCTCCCAAGCACCTTAATCTGTTACCATGGTATCCACAGCGGCGGGGATATGTTTTTTTTTTTTTCCCAGCCCTGATGTGTTCATGGGAACTAGGGCAGTGAGTGACAGCGCAAATGCTCTCCAAAGTCAGCTGTCTTAACCTGGTCTCACTGAAGAGAGCAAAACTGTTGTGCTGAGTCAGCCATGCAGAAAAATCCCTGTGAGACTAAGAAGCGCAGGAGAGACGGCAAGAGAAGTCTGACAAAAGGACACAGCGAGACTGATGAGAAGGAGTACAGAACTGCTGTGCCGAAAGTAGGTAGGATTTTCGGATGAGTAAGCCTCTACTGGCTATGAAGCGTGTGTAAACAAGGCTAATTAACTCTATGAGGACACCCCAGAGGTCAATCATGCCCAGAAATTCTCTGAAGTGATTATGCGTTTGTCTTCCTGTAACAGTTAGTGGATGCCAAAAAATATGAGGTAATCAGGGCAGCAGGCAGTAGCTATGAAACACAGGAGAGAGGAAAATAAATACACACTCACCAAGTTGGGCAGGGCGATCATCATGAATGTGTTTCGTGGCCAGATGTGCAGATAACCAGGCTTCATGGCGAACTGCGGCCGTTGATGAAAGTGTGGCAAACAGAATGGAAATCAACAAAAACACATCTAGACTGGTGCTTAATGAATACTGTGGCTTTAATACCAGGAGCGTCTCACCACCTTAAATAAAAAGGAGGGTGATATACAGACTGCAGACTGACCTCTCCCTTGATGGGTGGCATGGTGAGCTCCATGTAGCCATGGGGGATGTAAGTCTGGCTGAAATTGAAACGGCTGCGTCGAAGGAATTGCTTGCGGATGGCAGAGAAGGCTCCATCACAGCCAACAATCAGGTCTGCCTGGATCTCCTCTTCGGAACCATCGGACCTGAGACCAAACCAGGAGCAAGACAAATGAACTTCAGTGTACGGTGTTCAAACGTCCATATAAGCTAAATCATTTAGCTTAACTAGATTTTAATTGATTTGTCAGGCTAACCTTCATGTCATGCCTGAGGGTCCGGAACATTTAAGAAAAAATACGAGTCAGCCATCTGCACGTTAAATAATTGAATGAGCAAAGGCATCTTTTCGGTGAGAGACAGAAATTAGGCTTCCTGGAGGCAACGTCCTGATCCCTACACACCTGTCACCCAGGCTGACACATGGGTCTGTAGGCAAAGTGTTCTGTTGTGGATGTTTAGCCTGAGAAAAGGAGGAAAGTGTTTGGCCCTCAGGCAGTGCTTCAGGTTTGATTTAGACATAAGTCAAATGCAGACCCAGGGCTGAATGTCTGAGCTTCTCTTTCTCAAACTTGGCCTTTTTAACAAGCACTCTTTGAAAGTTGTCAAGTGGTTCCTCTGCAGGGATTCATTTAAAGGTGCAGCTTTTTTTGGTTTGTTTCTAATTAAAATGTTGGAAAGTTTTTATATATAACAGGTTGTCACATGGAGATTAAAAAACCTGGCCTTGAAAAAAATGGAAGTATAATTTAGTTATAATAACATTTAACTAACTTACAAGATACTCATTAAATATACAGGAATAATGGTTATGACAGTATCTGTATAACATTCTCAGTCATCTCACATTGTAGCATCAAAACAGTTTGGCAGGTCTGCTCTTTGCTGCTCCAAACAGCAGGAATCAGTATTTCGCTGGAAAAAATATAAAAATGATGTGATTTTAACTGGGGTCTGTATCAAAATAGTGTGTTCCCCTATGCGTTGAGAATATGACTCGTGGGCCAAAAACCTCTGTCTCTGTAGGACCTGTCTGATGTGCCACATGAAAAGGCCTCCTGTCAGCTCCTACTGTCAGTGAAATATCAGCTCTGAGATCTGACTCTGTTCACTGGACAGCACGCAATAATGACCCATGTGGAACCGCTGGTGCAAATGTTAAGCGCCTCTGAATGTATTATCAGCACTCTATCATCTCATTTAATGATCCTTACAGGGGACATTTCTGTGTTTTTTGTTGCCAAATTGCTTTACTCACCGTCATAATCATTTGGATACCAATCAACATTCCTGCAGAGTGTTACTCAGTTAATTATTCATGACCCCATAAACATTACTGTATTTATTCAAGCGTCTCAGGTCACAACTTGTATGAGGATATGCATCACCATGCACAAGTCCAGGGATATGGGCCAAAACCAGAGGCATTGGACACTGTCAGTACAATCTATCAAACAGTTCCTCACTAAAGTGGTTGACCCAGGAACCAACATCACTGTACCATCCATAAAGCTACACAATGGTAGCATGGATAAAAACAGGTACTTTTATATTACTATATATGCTTTTTATTTTGGATTACTACTGGAATAGGTTGACATGCTTTAATGCTCAACAAACACATCGGTTGTCTCATTCTGTCCACTGCTGCAGCACTGTATTCATCCTCTGTCTGAAACGCTTTGTTTTAACTCATGTCTCTTTAAGGTCCCGCTCTAAAAGACTCATCTGATTGGTCAGCTCCCCTGACCCAGCACCGCTGAGCATAAATTATGCAAATGTGTGACATGGTGAGGTACCAAATTCACAGAATTAAAGGCGGGACGACTGACGAGGCGTTTCAGGAGCAGTGTCTACTGTTGGAGAGAGGAGCTGCTTTGACCATTTTAAGTTTCAAGATCTTTTAAATGCACAATAACCTCCTCAACCTATATTATTGAAATAGAAAAAAATAGCATAATAGGTTTCCTTTAAACTCATTTTACAATTTGAGCAAAGTGGATTTAAAATCAGTTCAATGACCAGCTTTAGATTCACAAAGAAATGACAGATACATGAAAATAATAAATGTGCACAGCGACCAATTAATCTGTAAATTGACCTGCTGTACTGTGTGACATTACATGGTCTCCTAATAACAGTGTTGTGCAGCTCTGTGATAATCCCTTTGTAGCATGCATGAGCCTGCACCCTGGGATGGTGATCTCACATTGAGTCTGCCCACAACAGCTTCCCCGGCTCTCCGCATAAAAATAACTATATGTCAAAAAAACTAATCAGATTTTAATATTGAATAATGTTCAGAGATAGTCTAACATTTCATTAACATATTATTAGATGTAGCGTGATTACAGACCGGACAATAAGAAGAAAGCAGGTCATGTACATCTATTTCATGCTGATGTCTATCTCGACGTTTCCCGGCTAGTATGAGCGGAAACTGTCTATCACGGTTGGAATAAGGCTGTCCCTGTACATTTAATTACACAAGCTGGAGAGAGCCAATTCGAGCTTTCAGAGTTCAACTACAGGGCAGAGGGAACAGTGTGTCCTGGATGTGTTAGGTTACTTCTGGATTTGAGGCACACTCACAGCTTTTACATAAAACCTGATTAAATAAAGTGGCTGACAGTCTTTGCTCACTGTTTAATAACTGCACAGTGACTCATTCGCTGTCACATTTTCCACTAAGTACACGCTGTTCTACCAGGCATTAGAAACGAACAAATACAAAAATTAAAAAAAAAAAAAAATCAAATGGATTTCAACACGTTTTAGATGGAGGACAAATTCAATTTAAACACTCTGTCATCAAATTAAAAAGTGTTTGAGCCAACCGCATACCGTGTGAATAATTGACTGTATGGGTGCGATAATTCCCACAACTTAAAAAGACCTGGAGGTGTTTCACTGTTAATTGGGTTGTAAATTGTGTGTCACGTTTTCCTCAAGGGCAAACAATTACAGAGCTACACAGAAGCCACGCACAGAGGCTTCAAAGGCGACATGTTTACCGCCATCCAAGAGCAATCATGTACATCGTCGCATGTGTCTACACATAGGAGCACAGAGGGAACAAGATCAATAAAGCCATTTTTAAAACAAAGAATACAAATGAGCAGATCCTCCTCCGAGGATTAGCCTCGTTGTGTGCATGTTTGTGTCTGTGTGCTGTGAGTACAGGGGTGCAAAGATGTAAGATCGGTAACTATTTACCTGGCAAAGGTCATTAGCCCTGTTTCAGCATTCCAGTCCTGCAGTTTACGGCCAAAGTTCAACGTTGTGTTTGGATATGTCTCTGCCTCTGTGGGGTTCAACGTTACAAAAAGAGCTTATATCACAGATGCACGTGTGACATTACATCAGCACTTTAATGCGACATGTAATATCTTGTTAAAATGTGCAAAAAAACCTTCAAAATTCTAATTAAGTGCAGTCAGGACACAGCTTGTCAGCAAAAAGTTAAATCAATCCCCCACTGAAGGGGAATGACCTCTAGCTGATTAGCATGAATCTAATGAACAACACATCTCAGCAGTCGGTGAGTCTGGTCTCGGGGAAGCTAATGTTTAGACTGGCGCGCTTTCCGAAATCTCTTCATCTCAATGTTCATTCCAGGAGTCTGGATTGGCCCTGATAAGAGCGACGGCTTTACAAGCGGCTTCAATATCAGCACACACGGGCAATCTAATTAAACATGGGCCCATGCTGTCGCACATTATCTCCAAACGTACACTGAGGCGCTTCATTAAATTTAGGCAAAAATCCTTTTAGCCCGAAAATACTGACACACTCCCTGACGTCCTTGGACGTAGTCATGCAGTGCAAAGACTTGCACGGCACTCCACATCACCAAGGAGTATCTGAAATGGATAATGACATGGGAAGAAAGAATGTAGTCTTTTAAGTTGGAGCCTTGTGTAGAGTTAACGCATTAAGAATTCATTGAGGGTACAGAGACTTTATTAAGGCGTTCATTGAAATCCAAGCATGTGTA
Source organism: Diplodus puntazzo (assembly GCA_963678695.2). Taxonomy (NCBI): domain Eukaryota; kingdom Metazoa; phylum Chordata; class Actinopteri; order Spariformes; family Sparidae; genus Diplodus; species Diplodus puntazzo. The sequence continues at coordinate 15,677,705 of OZ023168.1, forward strand.
CAAATGTACTGTATAAAGTATGCTGTTTGTAAGAATGCACTGGTTCTCCCTTAAAGCAATATTATTAACTTTGAAAGAAGAAGAAATAACACAAACTGCATACAAATAAAAAGTTGAACTCATTAATAAGAAAATTACTTTATTCATTACACTACATGGTAGCTTATGAAGGCTGATGTAAGCCAATGTTAGCAAACTTTGGGTACATACTGCAGTTTACTGACTCACTCAGCAAGTTACTGCTTACATAATGGACTCTCAGTAGATAGTAGTGAGATCTCAAACACTTGTGAAACATCGTGCGTTGAGGCTTTATTTCATTTATGCATAAGAACTGTTTTCATTTGGATTGTCTATGCCATGGATAAAAACTTCTTTGTAAACTAATGACCGGCTTAGAGCTCAGCACAGGCGTTCCACGGAGTTAATCTCACTGAAATAAATAGCAATGCAGTGAATCCACTGTACATTTCTTTATCAGTTTCATCATGTAATGTTATTAGAGAGCTAATTCTGATGTCTGTTTTAAAATGCTCAAGCATGAATGACTGGCTGATGTGAAGCTTAGCTAGCTTTTTAAACATCACAAGGAGGAAAATGCTTTTACAGCCTGTTCTGGAACGAGAACAATCTTCTTAATAACTTAACTTAATTGACTGTGTTTGTTTTCTTAATGCATAAGAGATGAGGATTGAGATTACACATGTAAGCATTATGACCCAGTAAGATTGCTGTTGTGACCTCACACTAAATTGACTCATGCATCCACTTGAAATTGTAACTTCCCCTGGAGGGATTAATGAACTATGCTTTTTCCTTCTTCTTCAGACATGAGCCTGTCATCTTAAATAAATAACAGTCATATTAACTTAGTGATTGAGAGGGGCTTAAACTCTTTATGAATCCCATTATGATGTACTTGGAGAGAAGGTGCATCATTAGGAAGTTAAAATTTCAGGTTAAGTTAACTGTTAATGTTCTTACCTGTTAGCAGCTCTTTGTTCAGATTGGCTCGGTCTACTGACAGGATGTACTGAAAGGAGAACAGTCTGCATTTTAGTTTAGTTTTAATTCCATAGGTACATCTTCACAAACAGAACTGTAGCACTGCTCATTTAAACGGCAACAGGAAGTCTCTGTGGTTTATACTCCGTCCTCCTACATTCATGACTCTACATGCTTTTGCTGTCTTTCTGGTATATTTTTGTTTTATTCAACTATCTGAGTCCCAGTGAGATTAAGACTCCCTGCCAAACTGGAGCTAGTGATTAAAATTGACTATTTTTGGAGAGGAACACATTTTAATGACAGCATCCAAACCTGATTTTGTTGGACTCTATTGTTATGTGAGGAGGGACCACGTGTGCTTACACTGAGGCAAAAACATTCAGGTGCAAGACAAACACTATTGCAGCAGACACGGGAGAAAAGTCTGCACATTGTAACGTTTTTAATTATCTTCTCAGTGCAACATTCAGATGTTGGAGTGCTTCATCAGACCCTCTATTGGTATGTTACAACAATTTCAGTGTTACTGCACAGTACGTGCACAGACCTCTGCGTGCGCTCACATATTGCAGTTTCTTTGTCTTTCTGTATGTGTGTGCTTACAAACACATCCATGTTGGTGCCTTTGAAGTCTAACAAGCAGACAAATTAATATTTATTCCGTCGACTGAGTCAGTATGCATGAGGCAATTCTTACTGCCTGTTAACTAACAACCAAACACTTTTAACTTAGATGTAGCTGGATAATATTTCACCAACAGGTAGGAAATATAAAAAAGAAATAAAAAATACTGTCTATATGCTGAGGCCTTGAGTGGAGGAGTGACAAGATGCAATATGACCATGATCCAATATGTTATCAACCATTGTAATGTAACTACAGTGTACAATTTGGACAATGAGAACTAGTTTGTTACTAATTTAAAGGTGCACTGCGTAGTTTGGGGGAAGAAATTTGTAATCGTATTCTAATTGTCATGACTGAATAAACTGAATAAACAAACTGACCTTAAAGGACAACACACTTTTCATACGTTTTACTTTGCTTATATTTGGCGGACCGTGCCACCTTTCTGGCTTCAGACAGTGTTATGGGGATCTTATTTTCCTCTGAGAGCAGCTTGCATTCTATTCACTGATGGAAAAAATAAATATTTCTGAGTTTGTATTATTACCTCATTGATATTGTAAATATTAAAATTCTGAATTTCTTCTCCAAAACTACATCGTGCTCCTTTGTCTTATCGTACGGCTACGTTGCAGGACGTCTTCCTAACAAATGATTAGCATATCCATTAGCATGTTATTACATCACAAAAAACAAACACAAAAATGGGATGATATGTCAGTTAAGCCAAATCTTGGCACTTTCTGTGTTTTGCAGGATAAAACACATCTTACCTGTCCTTTCTTGCCATAAGGGATCGGAGACTGTTTCCCACTCAAAGAATGGATCATTCTTGCATGCATGGGGATTCCCTTTGAGACAATCTGAGGAAAGATTATTAAGACAGGGGGTCAAACTTTAAAATCGACTTTTACTAAAATTGAGGATAAATAATTCTTTTATGTGAAATACTCTGCACAGGCAAACAAATCCATGTTTTCAGTCTCAATTTATGAGAGGTCTGAGTGCAGGGTATAAAGCCATGGACGGTCCACCTAGTCTGTGCGAGCCTTGTTTTGTCAGAGCAAGTCACGCTAGTTTAGAAAAAAAAAAAAAAGGTCTGATGCAGTGTTCTCAGGCGGACATAACATGGTCATTGCAGCAAATATGGACCAACAGAAAAAGACTGCTGACCTCAGATGCCAGAATAAAATGTCTTGAGTGGACTGCAGGCAAAGACAGCAGGGGTGGACAGATTCCCTGGGGCCTGGCCGCATATTTAATATTTCATTAATGGAATAGATACAGCTCAACAAAAAATACAGGATTTCCACCCACTTAAATTCTACTTCAGTCAATGACATGAATTCAAGAGGACTTCTATGGGGCAGGTGTCATTTTCAAAACAGGCAAGACAGTCGTCATTTTGCACTTCATCCGTTGAACAGTGAATACATTTGATGAGAGTACCTTGTCCTCCATCCCAACATGCTTCAGTGCCGACCGGCCCCTGTGAGACAAAGCCAGGTTGATGCTTCTCCCCTTCACAATTTTGGCTTTCCGGATATCTGACCAGAAATCAGACACAATATTTCAGTCTTACCTTTAGTGAAATGTTGGCTATCAATGTTTCTATTCACTTTCATATATACCGATCTGTAATATTGTATGTTTGATGTGTGGGTCTATTCCTCTGAGAGAGGAGTGACGTGAGGTTGTTATTTATTTAGAGAGCTTTGATTATTACCTTCTCGAGTTTCAAACACTTGCACATCAAAGCCTCTTTTGGCAAAGAAACACGCATTCAGTGCTCCAACCTAGAGGTTGAAGGGGATTAAGGTCAGATCTTTGAAAATCACTGTGATTTACACCATCATACAGACATAATTAGCCTTAAACCGTACAATATTAACACTATATAGATAGCCATTACTAAACACACCACTCCACTTTTGTGATGTTATTTCCTTTATCCTACACTTTTGAATTAAAAGAAATACACATTTGATTGCAACATTCAAGAAAGAAAGTCCTCTAAGGCTGTGCGGAAGTGTCTCCTCTGAAAAAGAGCACAGTTGGCTTGTTAAGGGACAATGTGCAATCCAGAGATCAGAGGTGCAGCACTTTGAATTAATAATTCACTTTCATTTTCTTTTCTTACCAAACCACCGCCCACCACTGCTACAACTTTTCTCTTGTCTGATCTGCTGGCGGATTCCTCCATCGTGCTGATGTTCCACTGGTGGTCTGACCTTCCTCACCGTCCGGCTCAAAGTGATTTACACAAGTGTCTGGTAAAGAGGGAAAAGAGGAGGAGCAGCGTGAGTCCCATGAATGTCACTCATCGGGACATCAGTTCCCCTTTTAAAGCAAACACAAGCAGATTGATAACCCAGGACTTTCCAAACACAGCTCAGCTGTAATTTGTAATTCTCAAGTAAAGAAATCTGTCGCCATCTAGTGGTTGTGAGATGGCAACATGTTTCAGCAGCTACGTAACCTGGACTCATTTCATTCAGATCCGCACACGCACGCAAATCCTAAGGGCGAATGTGCAGATCAAAGTTCAGGCCTATAATCATCAGTTTTTATTATTTAATGGGAACAGGTCATATATTTTTTTTTACATTCTTGTGGTTCTAAGTTCCAATAGTTCATTGCTTAAGTTAACAATTAATGGAAATTCTCAACACCTGTAAAACGGAAACAGCTATAATCATTGTCCATCTCGTTGCTTTCAAAACAAATCTTGTGTATTTGTGTTTTTCGCTCATTCTTTCTTTCCTCTGTCATCAAATGTTCTGCATCCATCCAGTAGACTAGGCCTATATTTTGGGTATATGCAATGAGAAATCAAATGGTATCCAGTTGCACTCGGTGATCCACAGACACCACTGGATATTCAGCTTCCCCAATTCATGTTTCAGTGTATTTACTATTCCCAAAGAAATTACTTTACCTAATGATTTCTTTATTGTAGAGTAAATTTACAAACGCGATCATATAGTTATGCCATCACATTCTTTGGCATGTAAGAAGCAAAACAAAAACATTTTAAGAATATAAATATATATGTATTTTTTTTTTACAGGTCTTCAATAAGTAAATAAATAGATCAGTGCAAAGTTTTACGGATATAACAATAATTAAAGCGACATTTAATTATACCTTTTGCAAGTTTAAGACTTTTCCACAAAGGGAAGAGTGTAATCGGAGTATTTCTAATATATTTTCATTGACAAATTTAAAATATTTAAATGGTCTATTTTTTTTGCCAATTTTTTAGATTAAAATCTTTTTCTTTTTTTATCAGTTGTGTGAATTTCTCACGATTAATGTATCCACAGCTGAGTGCGCAGGTCAGAGCTTGAAACCACCTGACACTTCACACTCAGGCCATCGTAGTCGATATCAGAGTGAATGACACAACGCAATTTTCAGAAAACACGGAGGACAATTTGCCGTGTTCCAACCACTTTTACTTCATTTGTTTAACTCAGAGCCATTGCTGCGTTCGCATGTGTCAGCCTGGTTTCACTGCAGAATTGATAATTTACCGTGTTGAATTACAGTCCTATCTGGGTTCCACTATTTTTGCCTATTCAAATATGGCGCTGTAAGGGCCAGTTTGTTTTTCATGGGTGCAAAGTATGTTTAAGTGCATTAACCGAACGGCCCAGTTTGCGAGATATCTTCAGTCAACAGGCAGCGGTTTCTATCTTAACCAAGATTTCAGGTACGTGTTTTCGGCCAAATGTCATAATTTTTGTTAAAAATAATTGCGTTATTTTCTAACCATACGGCAGGCTAGCTAGCTAACAAGCCGGGCCCTTAAAGCCGGTTTGTTGATCTCAGTTAAGCTCCCTAGCAAGAAAATGTTAGCTTTGCTGCTACTTAAGGTGGTGGCTAATACGGTTTGTGTGTGGAGCTTCTATTTGATTGGAAAATTGTAAAGCACTTTACAACAGCAGGGAGTTGAAGGTAACAAGTGAATTAGACAGACTGCCACTTGGCTGCTCTCGTTTTTGTAGCTTTGGTTGCTAATTTAGCAAGCTAACGCCATTCTGCCTTCTGTCCGTGGGATTATTTTATGTCCTCTAATGAGTAACGTTAACATTACCGCTAGCCAACCTCCGCAATACCACATCAATTATATTTATGTTTCCAGTTGTCTGCCTGTCAGTGAATTGTTAGTCACGAAAGTGTTTTTTCTTTATGGTTATTATTTTACGGGCTAACTGGTACTTTGCTCCTTAAAGGAGGGACGTAACCGGCACAGCAGAGTAGCAGTACCAGCCCTTTATCCAAGTTTGAAACAGGTTTGTTGGTTATACTTCCATGGAAAACATACTTTGTTTTAAGAGTACGATTTAATTATTCCGATGGCGGTCTAGTCACATCAAACCAAACCAAACCAGCAGCTGTCATACTGACGTTAACTACCAGGTGCATTTAATTGCTGTAGAGTCTGAGTGAATTGATTGTGGCATCCATTAAATCTATGCATGACCGCAAAGAGCTGTTTCATGTACTGTGCTTGAAATATCTTATTTGTTAGTCTTGATATACACAATATCACTTGTGATCTTCATCTGCAAACCATCTTGTGCCCTGCCAAAAAAGATGCTTTTGCCCTCAGTGCTAAAGTCTCTGAACACAGCAGGTCAGCCTCATTTGCTAAATGCACTAAACTGACTGTGCATCTGATTTCTTTTACTGCAGGCTGGTGTCATCCTTGCCACTCAGAATGACTGATCCGGCTGTGAACAGGGTGGTTGGTGAAATAATTCGCTCTCCTGAGGACAAGCGTGTTTACAGGGGCCTGGAGTTTACCAATGGCTTGAAGGCAATGCTCATCAGTGACCCAACAACAGACAAATCCTCAGCTGCTTTGGATGTGCACATAGGTGAATGTCTTCAAGTCTTTCATTGCTATTGTTTTGCCAGGTAGTTATGTATCACACACCCTTATTACACAACTATGAAAAGCAGTTGGGAAAAGATATGTAACTATTCAATGCCTTGTATGCTATGGAAGTAATCCACATTATAGTTAAACATGTAGGAAAAAAATCTGCTTGAGTAACATGTTCATCCTGCTCTTATGGTAAGGAAGTTATGATGAAGTTTTGTGAGGGCAATCAAATTTTATTCATAAAGTGACTCAGAAAGAGGCTGAGCCGCAGAGAAAGTGAAAATGAGAGGAAATTAGTATCAGTGTAGAAGCTTGCTTTTAACTGTTTAAATATTATTGTTAAGATACAGTTTTTGTGTGTTGATTAAAACCATTGCTTAACTAACACGTTAACAATGAAATTCTGTGTTTTTATAAATGTAGCCGCTGTCTGGGATTATTTCGTTTTTCTTCACTTTTTGCTTTCCTCCCCAGTCTGGCGAATCAATTTCGCAGACACGGAAAAGTACAGATGTTGTATCTGTGAATTGATCTGTTAGCTGCAGCTTGATCAACTGACTTTTTTGTGGCTATTTTTCTTAAATTCACAGGATCATTATCGGACCCGGGGAACATCTCGGGACTGGCACACTTTTGTGAGCACATGCTGTTCCTAGGAACAAAGAAGTACCCCAAGGAGAATGAGTACAGCCAGTTTCTCAGCGAGCACGCAGGCAGCTCCAATGCCTTCACCAGCGGAGAGCATACCAACTATTACTTCGACGTGTCCCATGAGCACTTGCAAGGAGCACTAGATAGGTACTGTCCTATTCATGTAATGGAAGTCATTTTGCTCTGTACTAAAAGTAGTTTGTCCCGTATCTCAGGTACGTCTTTGGTGTTTCCTGTATTTCTGCTTGGCTGTATTAATTTATGTTGACTTTGGCACTCTTATATGACTTGGTTGAATTGGCCTGACATTAACTACTGCACAGGCATATTCAGTCATATTCCTTCAACTAGTCTCTGATATTTTGATCTTAAGTACACCCCATCTGTTAAAACTTTGAGCCTTTGTTATAGGCTCAATATATCTTTGTTCAGTGAAGAATGTCAACTGCATGTCATCTCTCTTCTTAAGTGGTGGTTTGGTTATCCGTATACAGTGATCCCCTTGAGAGTCCAGGTGTTAATTCAAGTGAGTTGCCAGCTCGTTGTCTGTCCGTCTTTGGTTACCAGATACAGCTTCATTGTGCTTTTCTGTAACCACCAGCAGAGTTCCCACCCCCCTCAAGCACAGGGTGAGACTGATGTCTTCATCATTGCAGGGGGCTCTGCTCACATGTCAGTTGTGCTAGTTTGGAGAGGTCAGTCAGACAGGGTCAGAACCTATTGAGATGAGCTTACCTACTTATAAATGAATGATAGTCAGAAAGCACCTGTTTATGTGTCATAGGCTAATTGTTCCCCTGCGGCAGTGAATTGTAAAGGCCATCTGTACTGTAGTGACAGTGCAGAGTGTGTTGAAATATTGATGATGTTGCCTCTTTGAAAGTAGAAGAGCAGCATGTCTGAGCATATCATGTGTGTCATTAGCTGGCTGTATTAACTTAACCATACTCTTGCTGTAATAATTAGAATCAATGTATTTATACCTCACTTTCTCAGAAATTTGCACATTTGCCAATTTATAATCAAATAGCTTAGATTTTTTCTTGACCCACCATTTTGTTGTCCCTCATATTATAAAAACATTTTAGTACAATGGGTCACGGTGTGATAGTTTGGCAATAACACTTTATTGGTCTAAAGAACCAGCTGCTGTGACACAGGGATTTTTTTCTTTTTTCACTGGTTCAATGAATGACCTTGGGCATAGCTTTGAAAACATTCAAATTTTGTGTCTTCTTGTTATTTCCTCATTTGCATGGCAGTTGCTCTCACTTTGCACATATGCAAATGGTTTTCATCATGGCTCCTTTTCTGTGTGTACAAATGGTCCTGCACACAAACAATCTGCTTTTAACCCAGAACTGAAAGGGCAAAATCTTAAAATATTGAAAATTACACTGCCATAGGTAGTTTTATTATGCATAGTGACCTATATTGTTGTTCCTTGAATCTCTAGGTTTGCCCAATTCTTCCTGTGCCCATTATTTGATGAGAGCTGTAAGGACCGGGAGGTGAACGCTGTGGATTCTGAGCACGAGAAGAACCTGATGAATGATGCCTGGAGGCTGTTTCAGCTGGAGAAGGCCACTGGCAACCCGAACCACCCCTTCAGTAAATTTGGAACAGGTAGAAAATCTCCGGAGATGCCACTGATGCTGTTATTCATTCTGACTTCCTACCTCCATCTGTCTCTCTTGGTGTGGAAGAACACTGAACACCACTGGAATAACAAGCATAATAACCCACTAGATATTCAAACAGAAGGCCCTTGTATAAGGGAGACAATCTGATCATGTCCATTTTGGGCAAGTCTGTTGGCCTATTTGCATATTAGAGTCAAATTGCACAGTGTTTAAAGACATCTGTTTTGAACAACAGTAATTTAAATATTATGGACTGTGATGGTGACTTCATCATAGTGAATATTTATGAGAAATTAGGCAGCATAAGTTCCCTGCTTTATCTGTATTTTTCAAACTGAAGAATAATGTTCTATAGCAATAGATAAAATGTAATGATTTTTGATGTTTTGAACAATTTATATGAATCCTAACTATTAACATTCATTCAACTGATGTTACATGTTATGGAGGAAAGTATCTCACAGCATTAAAGGAGTTTGTTCTCTGTGCCAGTGAATTCCCAGATCAGAGTGACCATAGACTTGGAACAGTTCCAAGCTCAAAATAGCCACCTGATGGCAGTCTTGAATTGTATAATCGTTATTCCAGTTAAGAATAGAAGAGGATCAGGCAGACCTGAAAGTCATGACCTGTTAGCAGACCAACATAATCTTCTCAAGATTGATGCTTTATTATTCTGTCTGAGTCTCAACAAACCTCAGTAACTGGCTCTTCACACGCCTCAAAAGTGCTCAATGTTGGCTGCAGTTGTATTTTAAGTATAGCAGCAAGCAGATTGTTCATATATCTGACTGACTACTGTTTCTGGGCCATTATACACTTATTTTATAAAAATGGGCATCTTGATTTAGACTGAATGACTCACAAAGTTTAATATTTTGTTTTCTCAAAAAGACCATGCTGATGTATTTTCTTTGTCCTAAACAAACCACATTGATAATTGCATTCAGACAGTGAAGATTCATTTTAAACAAGCAAATATTGATCATAAAATTTTTACTCTTTTCATGGAGAAGTTGTAGAATTATATATATTTTTAAAAACAGAAAGAAAAAAGCAGTTCTTCACTGTTTTATGTTTTATTTCTCTTAAAGGTAACAAACTGACCCTTGAGACCCGGCCGTCGAAAGATGGGATTGACATCCGTCAGGAACTCCTGCAGTTTCACTCTACATACTACTCCTCCAATCTCATGGGACTCTGTGTGTTAGGAAGAGGTAAGAGTTAAGCTCTCACAAATGTGGTCTCAAAATACTTACGCAACTTGTCAAACCCCTTTACTGTCAATTTCTCAAGATAACAAACAGGAACAAACAGTGCAAGTCATGTATGACTCGGTGTACACAGTCTAAAGCATTGTTTATTTCAAGTTATTTGTACATGTTGTTACATAACACCTCAACAGATCAAATCATTTGTGATGCTTTACCTTGGTATAATTGTCAAGACAGAGTAGCTTCTTTGTATTTCTGATTGGGATTTTCTGAAAGGTTAGTCACTATGATCTCTACCTCCCCTTTTTCCTTTGGCATGTTTGTCTTTATTTTTGCTAACATGGTGGAGTTAATGGATTTCATTGATTTAACAAAAAAAAAAACAATTACAATTGGTCTTTTACTTCTTTCAACCTTTGTGATGCTATGTCATTGTGACAGACCTCTTCTTCCTTTTTGGTAAGAACAGCACTGTCTTCCTGTTTTTCCAACCATAAGAGTGTTTGTGTTGAAGGACAGTTACAATTTCCCAATAAACTGAAGCAAATATTACTTTAGTTAAATCAAATCCGGGTGGGTCTGTGAGAGATGTGCTTTCATTTTTATCTTAATAACACCAATATCTTACAATTTTATTGATGTTAGGGTGCCAGTTACCACCAATATTTATTTTAATTTTAAAGTTATTTAAGTGAATAATTTTGTCAACCATCTTGTATACAGTGTTTCTTTGTAAACGTCTTATTAAATTAAGCTGAATTGTATATTGTGCCAAACCTTACGAGTTCTGACAGAACTGCTCATAAACACATCCTTACATGATTATAGATTCCAAGTGACTCTCAGTTGCTCAGTTACTGCTAAATGTAAAGTGAGCTTTCTTCTGTATTTATTGGAAAAAAACAGCATGGGAATTGAACAGTGGTGTGCATCCTGAAAAATATTCATGAATGATTAAAGTTGACTGGTTTAGTTGGTTTACTAGTTGATTGCAGAGGTCCAGTTATTGTTATGAGTTAAACACTTAAGTTCATTTGGTTGTCTTAGTACTCATATGAGCAACTTTTTGTGTAGTAACTTTAAAGTGAGTCTAAGCTGATTATGCAATACATTTAGAAACTTTATTTTTTTTCCCTTTACGTATAGAATCATTAGATGAGTTGACCTCCATGGTGGTGAAGCTATTTGGAGAAGTGGAGAACAAGAATGTGCCTATCCCCGAATTTCCTGAGCATCCATTCCAGGAAGAACACCTCAGGGTGAGCCAGTTACTTATCTCGCCATATAAAACCATAAACCATTTTTTTTTTTTATGAGATGCAATTTATCAATGTATTTTATTTATTTATTTATTTATTTATATATATATATATATATATATATATATATATATATATATATATATATATATATATATATATATATATATATATATATATATATATAATTTATATATATATATAATTTATATATATATATAATTTATATATATATATATAATTTATATATATATATATATAATTTTTATATATATATATAATTTTTATATATATATATATATATTTTCATATATATATTTATATTTTTATATATATATTTATATATATATATATTTATATATATATATATATTTATATATATATATATATTTATATATATATATATATATATATATTTTATATATATATATATATATATATATATATATATATATATATATATATATATATATATATATATATATATATATATATATATATATATATATATTATATTATATTATATTATATTATATTATATATATATATATATATATATATATATATATATATATATATATATATATATTATATTATATTATATTATATTATATTATATTATATTATATTATATTATCTTATATATATATATATATATATATATAATAATACAAAAATATAAAAATATAATTATTTAACAAGTAACAACAATTTATTTTTGTCTGTTTTCTTCTCTCACAGCAATTCTACAAAGTGGTGCCCATTAAAGACATCAGGAACCTTTATGTAACTTTCCCCATCCCGGACCTGCAGAAGTACTACAAATCTAACCCAGGGCATTATCTGGGACATCTGATTGGTCATGAGGGACCTGGAAGTTTGTTATCTGAGCTAAAGTCTAAAGGTAGGACATAAAGTGAAGCCCCAAGAAAGTGAAGAACAAGCTTTAAGTATATGTATAATGTGTAATTTTTTTTAAGGCTGGGTGAACACACTTGTTGGAGGGCAAAAGGAAGGAGCCAAAGGATTCATGTTCTTCATCATCAATGTGGACCTGACCGAGGAGGGCCTTCGTAAGTAGAACATGTACTGGAGTTCATGCACCATCTGCTGATGTGCTTTGCATGTGATTACTCCTCGCTGTGGTCCGATTTGTGTATGTGTGAAGAAATTAAATGAAAACGTGTGTTACTGCAGTGCACGTTGAGGACATCATCTTCCACATGTTCCAGTACATCCAGACACTTCGCACTGAGGGACCGCAGGAGTGGGTGTTTGACGAGTGCAAGGTAATTAATGTTGTGTTATCAGCCAGAGGGGCAGGGAAAACGTGACCTACATATTCCTGGTTAGTGAATGAACTAATAGAGCAACCCTGACAGAATAGACTGATGGATTCAAACCTGCACATCATTTTCACAATCTTATCTGCTGAATGTAGCCAAGTCAAATGAAGCTGGAGAGTATTTATTTTCTATGCTACAATGTAAAATTTACAAAAACAATTTCCCTAATGGATTAGAATAACATGTGGATTGTATTTTGGGAAGTTTCAATTTCTAGAGTCTGGCTGTAAATATATGTCCATGTGTTAATTGGATCCACCTGTCTCTCTCTCTCTAGGATTTAAACAAAGTGGCCTTCAGGTTCAAGGACAAGGAGCGACCCCGTGGCTACACCTCTAAAGTTGCCGGTTTACTACACGTAGGTCCCCCCCTCCATCTGCAAAGGTTGTTTCCAGGGAGACACAGTGCAGCTCATTGTGTTTCTGCTTGCTGTAGTCATCAGGCTGCCTGCTGCTGCTGTTGGTTCTGTATTGAGGGAATTGAGATTTTGCAGAGGCACAGTCAGAAAATTAGGAAGTTATGTTCCACAGATGATGTTTGCCTGTCGCAGCCAGCCTCAATGTCTTAAGTACATAATGCTTATTCTCTTATCAGTTTTAAAGATTTGATTTTAATTATTTGGCCTTTGCCACAAATGTACAGAACGATGCTAACAGCTTCCTGCTCTCTCTGATTCAGTACTACCCTCTTGAAGAGGTTCTAGCAGCAGAGTACCTTTTGGAGGACTTCAGGCCAGATCTGATCGAGATGGTGCTGGATAAGTTGAGACCAGAACATGTCAGGTCAGTGTGAGAACATCAGTCTCTGATGTCATCCATGCACGTGCAATAACAATCTTTTTATCTGTTCATATTCCTGAGTATAACTGAGAAAATGCTAGCATTAAACTAAGACAGTAACTGTTGAATAAGTGATTAGTGTGAATCATTTTAACATTATTTACACTATATTGTGTACTCTGTTTTTTTCAGTGTGAGTGTTTAATGATAAATGGATGAATGAGTGAGCCTTACTGTACAAACATGTAGGCTCTGTGCATGCATGTATGCAGGTATTAAAGCATAGTTTGTTCTATGTGTTTCGGTCTTCCGTACACGTGTCAGCAGCGTTATAGGTCACTAAGAAGGGGCCTCTTGGAAAACTACCACAGTGAAGATATTCAGATACTTTGTTTTTAGTGTGTACATCTTAAGTAAAAATAATTCATAGCATTTTCTGTAAAAATGCAACCAATCAGAGTAGACAATTTGCTTCCTGTAATACCAGGAGAGGGATGTGTGTGCTCAGGAATACATTATAAAGTTTTGCTGTCTTCATTGGAAATGCTAGTAGTCCCACAGGATTTTTGCATAAACAATTTGGCCAATATGAAATGTTTTCTAGCTTGTTATACATGTCCCATGTTGTATAACGATATTGGCCTCTCAGATACTATTTTGTGGTAAAGTAGAGTTATTGGCCTAAATATTGTCTGTTGTCGTCCTAGGTGATTAGCTAAAATGATATTGGTAAACCTTATAGCTTAATTGATGTCATTTGTGAAGTTGAAGAGGTTCAGCAATGTCAGTAGAATGAGGCTTTTTTCTGTTTTGACTGTTTATATGCAATTCATAATCTCCTATGTGAGAAATGTCTGACTTCTGAGGGGGAATAGCACAATCTTCTCTGTTTCAGCCCACCTTTGAAGTCTTACCTAGTGTATCTTTAACACTCACTCATTTTATGGGATGCTACTTGTGTCAAGCAAAGTGCAGACTTGTAACTGGTCCATCCCTTAATGCTTACCAAAGATGAGATTGCATGCCGTCATTGGCCGACCCTAGCAGACTGCATGCCAGTCTCTTCCTTTACTGAAGTGGCTATTTAACCTTGGGGATTTGCCAACGTTACTTTGAATTCACAACTGTGTTTCCTTACGTATCAGTCTTGGTCCAGAGGCTGTAAGTGAAGTTATGGCAAGTGGGTATGCATCATTGAAGGCCTAGAAACTTAAGTCATACACATTGTTCTTACACTGAGTTCTAGTTGTTTTGTTTTTTTTAACAAACAGGAACCTACCTGACACTGTGATTGAATAAATGATAAGGCACCAGTGAATTGCACTCTGAATGCAGCAGACTGGCCATGTATAGGAATTCTAAACATGGCTCATTGGTTAGAAGGCAGACATGTTGATGGATCTCCACTGCCTCAAATGTGATCCAATGCTAATAGAAAAGCTCTCACATTTCATCTTGTCCTGTGGTGACAGACTCAGAGTACCTAATCAGTTCTGACAGAGAAGTTTTGGTATCCATGTTATGTGACGGTCATTTTTTTTTTCTCCAGAGTTGCAGTGGTGTCAAAGTCATTTGAAGGGCAAACCGACAAGACAGAAGAGTGGTACGGCACGCAGTACAAACAGGAGGCCATCAGTGATGTGACAATTGAGGTGAATCACTGCAGTCACAGTGATCCAGTCAAATCACATGCAACACATCAGGAGTCCTTTTTTTCTGCTTTGCGATGACCGTAATATTACTGGCTACCTTTTGTAAAAGGCATCGCTTGCTCACTGTACTCCTGTGTTTCAGAAATGGGCCAGTGCAGACGTGAACGGCAAGTTCAAATTACCCATGAAAAATGAGTTCATCCCGACCAACTTTGAGATCTACCCTCTTGAGAAAGACTCTCCATCAGTCCCCACTTCAATCAAGGCAAGTGTTTTCGCTGTGCAGCTCTATCATCAAAGTATTGTCACTCTTCATTTTCCAACTGCACTGGACAATCCCTCCATGCATATTGTCGAAAACTTCTGTTATGCTTTCATATGATAAGGTATTGTGACTGAGACATAAAGCATTTAGTACTGTTGTTACCATTGTATTACGGTCAGAGGCACTGTGTCGTTAACAAAAGTGCTCATGTTCTGTTATCTGAAGGAAAGACTGAATAAAAGCCTCTGTGCCTTTTCTGTCTTATTGGTAAAAGAACATGTGCTAATCTAATATCAAAGTAAAGCTGTTTAATTTATGTTAAACAGTATCTGCTTGTGGTGTGTAGCTGAAGTGTGCCTCTGTTGGCATTTCCAGGGACTGCAAGTGACTATCTTTGTACAGAATTGACTTCTAATGAAATGACAATAAAAGCTGCCTATGTGTTCATTTCTTCCAGGACACTGCTATGAGCAAGGTGTGGTTCAAGCAGGATGACAAGTTCTTCCTGCCCAAGGCATGCCTGAACTTTGAGTTCTTCAGGTGCGTAACTAGCTCTGAACCACTGGTTCTTTAGACACATGATCCTGCTCAGTAAATCAATAAAAGGAGCTGAAGGAAATTAATTTTTCATGAACAGCAGCTTAACTTTACAACGCCAGCAGTACATCAAATCAGACCAGATCAAAATAGACCTCTCTCACCTCTCAGATGAAGGCCGTAATAGGAATGTAGGAGAAAAGCAAATCTCAAGACTATGGCCTCTTAGATAAGACTATATTTCAAAATCTACTGGAAGCTGAACATTTTATCTTTTTATATGGCATTTCCAGGGCTGAACTATTCATCAAAACTTTATACAATTGCAATTCTGCCAAGCACTGTAGTGCTGAATAGACACCCTGGTCTACAAATCATACAAATCTTTCTCCAGTTGTAAGAACACATGTTTGTATGGTACAGTCTCCAACACAAGATTTTCTTAGGAATATGTTCACAGTTGCAAACAGATCAAAATAATTCAAAGATGGGGGAAAAAACGAGCACCTGCTTGTTTTTTCCAATGTTGCTTACTAGAAGGCCATAGGAACTTTGGAGCCTTTTCCAGTGTATGTCACACAGAAGATACAACTATATAAGCTATGACAGACTGGGACAGTTGATTTAGTCAACAACTTAAACACACATAGATCATTCTGAGTGGGACTATAATTCAACTGTATTAGAAGGTTGTAATAAACTAACAGATACCAAACCAACCGTCCTGTATTGGAGTGTTTGTGGTGAATATCTCGACCGTTACAGCTCTAGTAACTAGAATGAATTGTTATTTAGTGTGCATAATCATGTACAGTATGATACTGGTAGTCCTTTCAGCTCCTATGATGTAGAGACCCATATCTCTACGCTCTGTTTCTATGCTGTGTTTGATGACTGCCATTTTCTCTACAGCCCGTTTGCTTATGTGGACCCATTGCATTGTAACATGGCATATTTATACCTGGAGCTCCTCAAGGACTCCCTCAACGAGTATGCATATGCAGCCGAGCTAGCTGGGTTGAACTATGACCTCCAAAATACCGTCTATGGGATGTATGTAAGTATTCACTCCCCATCGCCCTCATGCTGCATCCCAAACTTTTACATCCCGGACCATTTATCATCCTCAGATGTGGCTACTGTGGCTCAGCCAGGCCTGGGTTGACAGGTAATTTTAAGCCATCTGTATGGGCAGATTGGAAGGTTTATACTGTTAAAAGAGTTGACAATTTGACTTTATCCCCACCCTCGCAGTTTAAAAAAATTGGAATTTTGGGCAAAAAATCTTCCGACCCAGACCTGGCTGTTCTAGCCTCTGTTCTACCTGCATCTTCCTCTTCATTCTTCATCAGTCCCTTTTCCCTCTATACTCACCCAGCTACCGCGAAAACATTACCTAATGTGCTTATCTTCTCATGTTGTCAGGCACATCAAGTCATCGTCATTGCTCTCCGTATTAGTGGTAAATGCACACCTGTACTTCACATCAGGTGAAGAAGGTGATGGCACAAGTCTTCCAAAGAATAAAACCGTCTAAAAGCTGGTCATGAGGCTGCATATACATACTCTTCTTATCAGTCTTCTCAAACTTGTCTTGTGTTTTTTTTTCTTTTGACTGCCCCTCATTCCCAACAAACATGTATTTTTTCTTTTTTTTTCCCCCATTTCTTCCATTAGTCGCTACCTATATGCAGACCCCCTCCACTGCAACATGACCTACTTGTTTCTCAGGTTACTGAAGGATGATTTAAGAGAGTATACATATGCAGCCCGCCTGGCTGGGCTGGTGTATGGCATAGCCTCGGGGATGAATGCCATCCTCGTAAGTAAGCCGTTTGAAGTCTGAAGGGAAGTGGGGGTGCCAGTGAAGGGTCCACTTTGAGGCTTTGGCAGAGTGTGGAAATGGCTTGGTTTTCTACGCTCCATTTGATTAAGTGATGTGCTGTGTGTCCTGTTTGTCCAACCTGAAGGATTATAAGAAATCTCTGCTCGCTTCTGTAGACACTAACTTAATGTGTCACTTAACGGAGTACATTCCCCTCAACGACTTGTGTTTGAGAGAATCTTTGTGTTAGACTTCATCAGAGAAGAGGAAACATGTTCAGATTTTCCATTTTGTTTTTTTGTTTTGCCTTAAAATCTCAAAATGAAACCTTGGTCAGAAGTTTCTGACCAAGGGCTTCTGACTAATGTTATATATTGGTTGCACTGGTGTGCTTACATTGCAACAGCACATAATGCATCTAATAATAAATTTTAATTTAACTTCTTAACTTATTATGTAAATGATTGTAAAAAGGAATAAGGTGCAGATAAACATTTTTATGAATTTAAATAACAGAACGTACAACAAGAAAGTGTGCTAATCTTGATTATTAAGATAAAGTTACAAAGTGCTGATATTGAATAAATCAACCACAAATATTATTTGGGTTGTTATAAAAACATAAATTAATATAATAGTTTGAACTGTTAAAACCAGGAGCTGGCAAAATAAATGCCATAATTTCTGGAAAGTGTGTTTATTAGATAAAATGTGTTCTACACGCCCAGTGGGTGTTTTTTTTAATTCACCTGCTAAATATCAGCTACACCGATGCCACCAATCGGTTAGTTGCACCTAACAGATTTTCAGGTGCATGTGCGACCAAAATAGTTACATGTTAACATGTTAAAGCAGTGTGTGTGGAGGAGAGAGGAGAATAGTGGACTACATTGCACGATTTAGCTGCTCTGTATAATTATTTTTCGGCCTTTTGGCTGCTATACTCTGGCTTCATTATCTCTGTCTCATGCAGTTCTTATATCAAAAAGCATATGACAAGAAGAATAAAGTCAATTGATGCAGATTCTAACATTTAGTCACATTTCTGCTGATTCTAATAAACAAATAAGTCTGTTTGACGAAAATGGGAAGGAGCGACTCATCTTTGTTTCCCCAATTTATGAATGCAGCTGTTTTCTCAACTGCACGTGTCTCAAAGATTTAACCCAACCTACATCCGAATGAAACTGGTTTGCGGTGGTGGTGTTCTTCGCTGTCCTTTCAACCTTTTTCTCACCTGCACTAACACTCTGCGCCCTCTGTCACATGACTTACTAACCTGCATTCATTAGTTTTCTCTCACCAGTGAAATCTTGACTGTGCTCAACACACACTGTCCGTGTAGCTGCGTGATGGCCTGTATAAAATTGATCTGAGTCAGCAGTATTGGTGCGGCTGGCCCGGTGTTTGTCAAGGTTAATGATGTTAGGGGAGATTACTTTTAACGTGTGTCAGCGTAGGGATCTGGCGACAGCGCGTGGGGCCGAATAGGATGAGTGTAAGAGTGTAGCCATGTGGCTGGAGGTTTTGCTGAATCATGAAGGGCCATAAGGAGTGGATGACATTGCAAAGTGGAGGCTTTAAATAACCTTGACTGTTCTTTTCCATTTTTAAAATGCTCATTTGCATCGAAAAATCATCAACCAATTAGGTCTCCTCTGACACCCTGAGAGAACACAGTGAAATGTTTGCACAGCAGGAGATGTTTAAGTGATTATTCCTGTTATAGTCCAGCCTTTTTTGTTTTCCTTTTTAACCTTTTGGTCAATGGGAATCTTTTCTATTCCTCCCCCTTTTTTAGTCATCAACATTTTAGGCAAATATAGTGGTGCTGCTACATATATTGTGACATTTGTTGTCGTGACGATGACTCATCCTAAGCGTGGGAGGGATGGCCTCTACTTGACAAGCATTTGGTCAGCCAGTAATTACAGTACCGAGTCACATATTACGAATAAAAAGGTCAGAACCTTCAAATCAACAAATGAAACTACGGTGTGATCTTTTATTTGTTGATGATGTGCCACCTGTGCTCTGTCACTGTCTTCTGCAGCTGTCTGTTAAAGGTTACAATGACAAACAGCACATCCTGCTGAAGAAGATTATCGAGAAGATGGCCACCTTTGAGATAGATGAGAAGCGCTTCGACATCATCAAAGAGGCGGTAAGCTCTGACTGCAACTCCATCATCTGCACAAAGTTATGAGTCACGATCTATCGAACAAATGACGTGATGCATTTTGTGCAGCAGAAGTTTAACCCTTTAACTCATCTCACTACATAAGAGCAGTAAAGTTACACACATTTGCTTGCTCTACAGTAGTTTTGATATACAGTACTTCTTTTTTAAAAAACAGTTTAAGTGTTGAAGTTGAACTGACTTTGCCTTCTCTCTTCTTGCAGTACATGAGGTCTTTGAATAACTTCAGAGCCGAGCAGCCTCACCAGCACGCCATGTACTACCTCCGTCTGCTAATGACTGAGGTTGCCTGGACCAAAGATGAGCTCAGAGAGGCTCTGGATGGTGAGACGCTGCTCCTTATCTCTCACTCTCTTTAGTTACTTCTAGAGTCCCTGCCCTTATGCTTGGTAGCCTCTTCCTACTGTGAGCCAAACTAAGTTCACTGAACTGCAGAGTAAATGCATTGTCAAGCTTGGGAGATTTAGCTAGTTACAAAACATACTGCTGTTAGAAATGTCACTATTCCGCAGTTTCATAGGTGCAAGTTGCTGGGTTAAAGTTTTAAGGAGTTTGGCTTACAGTCAACAAGGGGCTACTCTTTCTCACTTAAGATCTCTTCTGCTCTTGTGTTTTCCTCTTTAAATCCTCATTTGAATGCTGAGGCTGTCCTCAAGTAGATGCCTCCCTAGCTGCAGTCTTTCCTTGCTGCAGTGCCAGTCTTGAACCTTAGGGGCAGATTGTTATTTCTTTTTTTTTTACCACAGGGCTTACACAGACAATCCTCTGATTCACATGAGACTCAATTAACCTGCAGGGTCGAAGCCTGCAGCCCAGTCACTGGGGCCTCCAATTACCACTGCTTGCTCCCTTATCAGTGCCCTTACCCTCCTGATGTCCCCTGTCTGCGGTCTATGAGACACTTTCAGCCTCTTCTTTCTGTGTGTGTGTGTGTGTGTGTGTGTTGATGTTGGTGTTGCTGCGGACAAACAAATACATTTTGTGTGTATCCCTGTAGTAGCTTATGCTTGAATCTGGGTCAGACGTTGCTTGAATTTAGATTGGCCGGCCCATCGAGACAGACTTGATCCTTTTGCGTGTGTAACTGAATGCGTAAGTGTGTTTTACCAGCCTTGCACGACTGTCTACCGTACGACCACTGTTGTCTTGTTCGTGACAGGAATACTGAATGATGAAACAGCAGTTATTCTGCTGTTCTTAACTGATTCACTCCTGATAGCAGCTTGGAAAATTGCTCTGTGATTGATTGCTGTTGTCTGTGATCTGTATTCCAGATGTAACTCTCCCACGCCTCAAGGCCTTCATACCTCAGCTGTTGTCACGGTTACATATTGAAGTCCTTCTTCATGGCAACATCACCAAAGAGGTTTGTCACACTATTTTTATTGCCAGCTGAGGGAGTTTGAATTTGGTTAGCTGTACCCACAATAGTGCAGCTATCACTTGAACTTGCTGTAAGTTTTGTCAAATATGTTGATGCCTCTTTCTCAGTGAATATTTCACCTTTTTGTTCTCAGGCAACTTTTGAGTCACCTCCAACCATTATCTGTCAGTCCAATGGTATCACAGAGGATTATTGTCGAAAAGCTCTTATGAGATCCTGCGAAAAAGTCACACTTTATATGCTGTCTGAGCTGTCGCAGCAGCTGCCTTACAACATGTAATGATTACAGCGTCACAGTCTGGTGGAGAGAGAATAGGAGTCACTAGCGGGAGCAATGATCCATTTTGCCATCATGGAGCTGCAGTCTTGTTCAGCAAGAACTGACCAAGTAGTTTGGTAGAAAAATCTTAGACAACCCTGATGCTTAAAAAAGAAAAAAAAAGTGTGGATTCTGTGTTAAACTTATGAAAACAGAATGCAATTTGCAAATAACCTGCATTTACCAACAGCAGCTATATGAAGTTTTGTTGAGCCCATGTAGTAATAAACCTAACTGCATCCTTGCTTTCGCCTTACTAGATCTGTTCATTTAACTCCTAATGTAGCCTGCTCTGATTTTGCATCAAACATGATCAATTATGTTGATGATCAACCAATAATCTTTGTTCAGGCGATCTATCGTTTTAAGAAATTGCTTAAATTTTTAGCCCAAGTTTCCAATGAATCTCTTTACCTGTGGAATATTCCAAACAGGTGTTTTTTGGAGCATTACTTAACCCTCCCAGTCTTTTCTTGCCCCTGTCCCAACTTGTTGTATTTAAGACATCAAATTCAGAATAAGCATACATTTATAAAAATCAATGACGTTAAGGAGGTTAAACAATTAATATATCTTCTTTCTACTGTTTTCAATGGTGTTTTGATTATAAAACATTGATTTTAAAAAAGCCTTAGGTGATGTAACTTTTTCATTTTGTAACAAGATAGCTAAAACTATTACTATATGGTTCCTCTCCCTCTTATTTGAATAATGAAATGTAATTCTCCACAAATCCCACTTTTTCAGATAGTAAATTGAAGTCATTGTCAGAGTCCGACCCAGAAAACTTTGAATCCCTTGTAAGCAGTCTTTCTGTACACTAACCCCACATACATTTACACATTCCAAATGGATTTATAACACCTATGGCTGTGACACTGCCGAGTCTACAAACTGCAGTGAAGTTGGCTGGTTGATATTTATTTTTACCACTCAGTGAATTTAAAGTCTCATTAATCAAAATGAGAAAAAAAACAAGGTTTCCCAAAGGTAAGCCCTGGTGGTTTGGTTTTATCTTAGGTTCTGTGATAAATCTGCTACAGATGACAGATGACTTTTTTTTCTGCTCAGGATAACCCACAGGACTATTTTCAGCTTTAAAAAAAAAAATGAATACTGAAAAGTATCCACTGTGAGGTCTGCAAAACTATCTGAGTGACAAGTTAATGAAGGGGGAAAATACACATTGAATATGGCATCTGAAGCTAGGTTGACTGCAATTTATAGGTTAAGGTTGAGAAAGCAATGCCTACTCAAGTGTAGCATCAATGTGCAATCCACCTTGAGGGTGAAAAAGGTCCATTGTCAAGATAACGTAATTCTGCGGGGGTTGAACCAGCAGCTAATGCAGCATGGTGGGGAATGTCAGAAGCAATTCTGGGTAATGTACAGAGAAAATTACTAACTGGAATAGGAGCCAGGTTGAGGGAAAGTGTGGATAACGGAAAATAAATAAGTAAATTATAATTTCCTGCAGGAAGCAAAACGTCAGAAGTATCTAGTCTTTTTCTGAGAGTAAAATTCTCCTTTATAAATAGTCTTTTTGTAGACTCAAATGTTTTCTGTCTGTCATCTCTCTAGTCTGCTCTTGGCATGATACAAATGTTGGAGGACACGCTCATCGAGCATGCTCACACAAAGCCCCTCCTCCCAAGCCAACTGATTCGCTACAGAGAGGTTCAAGTTCCAGATGGTAGGACCTGCACACACACATACACACACACACACACACACACACACACACACACACACACACACACACACAGACACACGTGCACGCACTGCAGTTAAGCACTCTTAATCATCATCTGCCAGTCATGGCTGTCTCCACGGCGACCATGCAGGAGAGTCCATACCCAGCGCTTTTGCCCTCGTCATCAGTGACGCCGTGTTGCGTTTGTTTGGACCTAATTAAAATTCAGCATAATTTCCCACTGAGGAACATAATAGTCACTCAGTGGAAATGGACGTCACTGGGCAAAATATGTACACACCTTCCCCTCAGCTCAAAGACGAACACACACACGCCAATGCGCTGCCTTTTTGATTACATTAGCGGGGTCGAATGATGTGGAAAGGAAAACCAGAGTTGCACACGGCCACCTGGAGACATCCTGTGTCTCATCGAGGGATTTTCCAGGCCTGGCTCCAGACTGTCAGTCAGACATGGAACAGGAGCACTGCAGGAGGGCGTAAAGGATGTAAACACAATTTTTGCTTGCAGCGTGACTGACTGGCTGACAGGCTATCCAAGAAACACGTTATTATTCTCATAGTTGAAAGCTTTAGAGCGGATACTGCACATAAATCTGTCCAGTTACTCATTCGTCTTTGTTAAAGGCACCATGGTATCCAGATGCAATCAGAATTATAGACTATTTTTGTTGCCTGCGGTTACTCTCAAATTGATTGGCAAGCTCTTTAATACAAGAAGTAACACTGAAAAACAACTAAATCTACAGCTGAAGTTATTGTTTTCTGTAAAACCTAAAAACTGGCTTACCTGTCATTCATATGGGCAAAAATGATAAATTGGGTATTTAAAGCCATAAAATGTGCAATTAGCCATTGTGTAAGAAAACATGCATTTCCATCTCTAAGTCTGCGGTATTTGATCTGTCACGGTTGTTCTGGGTTGACTGAAAGCTAACTAATGTCACACTGTCAGCCTGAGGTTTAAAGTGCTGGGACAGAACAAAATACACAATGAAATCCAAGCCTGAAAAATGTCCTCACTTCTCATTAGAGCTGTGATTAATCAAGGAACTTATCTGCCTGAAAAAGTTTCTTTTTATTTAAACTTGAATAAAACTTCCGGTGTGCTGAGATTGATGCCAGGTGAGATGTTGAGGATTGTGGACATGACACTCCCTGAGCGCGGAGCCAAAGAGCCCCGTCAGCATGTACATAAAGTTGCCTGCATTACCCAGCCACAACCCGTCCTCCACTCAAAGTGAGCTTGATCACAATGGACTCAAACAAACTGAAGCTGTGCGTAACAGGATCCAGTTTTCCATCTGCTACAATGGATGGCTCCTCTCAATGTTCTGCGCCAAAGCGAATTTAAAGCACAGACGAAAGGCAAGAGGAGACCAAATTGGAACCACTCAGCAAAAAATCACAATGTTGGCATCCAGCGGGATGTCTCCGCCTTTCTGGAGAGTGTCACCGCTGTCCTCTGTGTGAACTTTCCTGTTTCACTGTATATCTATGCCTTAAGCAAAGTGCTCAGGAATAACAGTCGTTCACCAGTTTTTCAGCAGCCTGTACTTTAGGCAGCGTTGATGTTTTTGAAACACCGGATTGTGCATGCAGGTTTCATCATTGAAAGTGGATTGTATAGAGGTGTACAGCAAGGTCGGGGAAATTCAGTTCCATGCTTATGCATCAGAAGTCGTGGATTTTCGGTAAATAAACATATTATACTTTTCTGGTTCATACTTTTATTCACTAGAAATTGTTTACTTGCTTTAATGTTCAAAAACGCATTAATTTTCCGCTTTCCATTGCTGCAAGACCTCGTTCTATAATATGAGATGTAAAACTACCTCAGCTGGTCTTTGCCATCATATCTCGGTACAGACCTGTTAAATTTGACAGAACCGTTCAGCTTTTACAGGCTTTGTAATCCAAATTAAATCTGCACACACACCGACAATAAATGTAAATGCTTATGTTATCATTCTGGCTTGCATTCCTTTTTCCATATATTCAAAATGCATGTCTGCTTCTTCAGTTGTGTTATTGCTTTTAGTCTGTAATATTTTTCCAGGCCCTGGTCAGGAGCTCAGCCTTTTCTCTCTGCTTGCACATCCAAGGGAAAATATTTAATTTGTTTGTTTGTTTTATGTACTGTAAATCATACAAACATTGTTCTGTCCCTCTCAGGTGGCTGGTATGTTTACCAGCAGAGGAACGAGGTACACAACAACTGTGGCATTGAGATCTACTATCAGACAGACATGCAGACCACCCACGACAACATGCTGCTGGAGCTGTTCTGTCAGATAATATCCGAGCCATGCTTCAACACACTGAGAACCAAAGAACAGCTGGGTGAGCCCACTAAACACAGAGGATGTAGAACACATTGTATGGACCGTCTTCCAACACTGTTTTCAATATTCTCTATATTAAGACTAAACTCCGGTAGTTGTGTTTATGTTTTGCTACCAAGTGGTGAATATTTATCCTGGGATTTGGCCCATTGTTAAGGAGTGTTATGCTGCTTTAATTTGTACGTAGTTATTAGATTCTACTCTGTAAAGACCAGAAAGGGATGTTTCTAAGGCACTGTCAGCCAAGATGATGTTTAATAACTTGTGGAATGAAGTGACCGAGTCTCTGAAGCACATTTCCTTGGAAGTAGTGCTCTAATAATATTGCTTGACTTGAGATTAATTACAGAGTAGAAGAAGAAAAATGATTTTGAAACCACTTGAAAAATATGAAGTGAAGGAGTTTATTATTGTAAAGGTAAGGTTCCCTGTCTGTCCTGTGTCCTGATCCGTCACGTCTTCCTCTCTCTAACCCCCCAGGCTACATTGTGTTCAGTGGGCCCCGGCGGGCTAACGGAGTGCAAGGCCTGCGCTTCATCATCCAGTCGGAGAAGGCACCTCACTACCTTGAGAGCCGAGTGGAGGCTTTCCTCTGCACCATGGAGAAGGCTGTGGAGGAGATGAACGAGGAAGCCTTCCAGAAACACATCCAGGCGCTTGCCATCCGCCGCCTGGACAAGCCCAAGAAGCTGTCTGCTGAGTGTGCCAAGTACTGGGGAGAAATCATCTCTCAGCAGTATAATTTTGACAGAGGTGAGGCCTCCAAACTGTCCTCTTCACCTCACTGCTAACTCCTAATTATGCGTAGGTTTCAAAGGCCAATTGCACCTTTTTAAGTATATCGAAAACTTTTCCAGAACTCTTTCTGATCTGCCAGCTATTATAAACAGCTTGTGTTAAAGTCAAATAGGACTTCTTGAGAGTTATCAATATTTCGTTCAGTCCCTGAGGTGAGCAGGATGTTGCTTAGATCTGCACAAATTGGGATCGATTAAAGCCTGAAATAATCTGCAGCTGTAGCACACCTCTCTTTTGCAGCACTCTCCTGAGTGCCATAATGGATTGTAATGGGCCTGATTCACTGGTAATCTGCCTAAAGCCCAGAGAGAGTGATGGCAACACTGAAAGGCTGCCAAGGGAGTGGTGGTGATTACTGATACTAGCAGCGTTAGTGGAGGAGGGGAGTCAGGAGAGCAAGCAGCTAACACGCTCAAAGCCAGGGGCACAGAATAACATACAACACACACCATTAGTCAGTGCTTACACACAGTCTGCTCCATGGGCTAACTGTGCCACACAGCTGCTGTTAGTTAATTGTTTCTCTTTGCTTGATTCAGTTATTGTTGGTGACATTCTGTGCAAAAAGATGCTTATTAAAGATGATGTAATTTGGTATTTATATTTGGTAGCTCAACCTCAGATATCAGCAATTGAACACTCTTGCATAACAGTTTCTTTTTAACTCTCTGTGCTTTCAGTTGTGTTGTTATCCACCAATAAGAACTTTGAACATTCACTCTGATGAATCACTGGTGTAAAGCATTTAAGACATTAAATGAAACTGCTGGCTGCCTGCGGTGGAAATGAATGATACAGTTTGGACAACAGTTGGTAGTAACTTAAAGGTGCTGTTTACATATTTTAGTGTGTAAATGACAAATTCTTACAACAGAGTTTTTCCAACAATTCAGTAGGTCACCTCAGCTGACAGCTGTTACTCCACCTCAGTGGCGGCACCGTAATCTTTTGGGGCAACCCTGACAGTCACATTTTTTGCCACTGACAGGCTGAGGTTGTTATTCTAAGTGTTCTTACAGAGAGTTACCTTTTTGTTACTGGAAAGAAAGAAGTAGAAGTGTCTCAGACATTTGCTGGGTGAGTTGTCACAGTTGTTGCCTCATCTACATTGTCAAAAGCAGTTAAATATTCAGCCATGAATTTGGAAATAAATTCTCGCTGGCAATTCAAGGTAAACTCCAAACTCTTTTTTTTCAACTCACACTCACGTTTTCACCATCGCCCTCCTGTAACGACAACTCACCCCACGTGAGATTTTAGGTTTAGATTATTTTTAGTGAGACGATTGCTAGGACAAGACCTTTGTTTCTGGTTCCTGGAAGGATCTTGCCCTTTAATAACATGGTCTGTCTCTGTATGAATCGTTTCTGTAATGCTGTCTGATACTTGGAGTAATGACCTCAGCATGTCAGTGGCTAAAGCCTTTAGTGGTTGTAACGTTGAGGGATTAAAAAAAACTTTGGTCAGTAGGAATCATTGACATATCAAAACATGTAAACATATGGTCCAGGTTTTGCAGTACTGTAATTTCACTTAAAATCCCTTTAACACAACACTATCAGGGTTAAAATGTACATTTAGTGCAGGCCAGCCCTTCTTTGAAACGCTCTTCTTTGGGTTCGAGCACTACAGTACTGATGTTAATGGTTTGTATTACAGATAACATCGAAGTGGCCTACCTGAAGACGTTGACTAAAGAAAACATAATGCAGTTCTACCGAGTAAGTAGTACAACTTTATGTCATATGTTGTTTCCTCTTTTGAATAGAGCTCCACAGTGAGATTCCTGAAGTGAAAATCTTGTTCATATTCTGAATGAAGGATGTCGACTACTAGCCATTATTGTTGTAAACCATCCAAGATAGACTTACCATGAGCTATGAGATTGTGAAACAATGGTGTATTCTAATGTAGAAGCCACAAGTCTTTATGAAGTCAACCTTGGTATAAGAAAAACTTTTATCAGGGATGTCACGGAGAAGCACTAGACTACCCACAATCCTACAGTGCAAAGGCAACATTTCTGACTGGAACTGTTAACTGCACACACCAAAGCCATGTCAGCTAGTTGGTTACTGTTAGAACTCGTTTACATTTACCATTAAGCAACAGTGAGTACTCTTTCTGACATGCTGCGTTGTAGAGAAACAAAAAAAAAGGAAAATCATTACAATTCAGGCGGCAGTGTCTGGCAGTTGAAAGTCACTGGAAAGGAATCATTTGTAGTAGTTTATTCGATGTCCTGTCCTGTCCTGTCCTGTCCTGCACTGTTCATCAGATGTTTATGGCCTTGATTCATCTTGTAGTTCCAGGCTTTAAATATATACAATTCACAGGGTGAGCTGTGTCTTTTTTAGGTTTAAATTCTGCTTATTTGTATCGTATTCATTTTTATTTATATGAATATATATTTCCCACAAACTCTAAGTAACAACATTCAATCAGTCAATACCTTTATTTGTCCCCAATGGGGCAATTAGTTTCACAACAATAGGAGCACACAAGTACAAAAAACAACAAATACATATATACACATAACATAATAAATAACATTATGCACATTAACAGATGCATTCAGAATCTGTACAGAGACATAGGATGATGGAGCTTCTCTTTTTTTGTTTTAATTAGGAGATCAGATATTCTAATCTTCACATGTTGTACTGACTGGATATTAAAACCAATAACACCAAACAAATCTGAGCTTTAAGAATGCAATAACCATTAGATTTTTCTAAAATTACTTCCTGTATGCATTTAGTTCAGCCACAGTTCTGTTTGAGCAACCTTGAATGATGACTCATTTGATCATAATTCCGGTACTTTACGGCTCTTGTTAATGCTGTATCGACAGCAGAGGTGTCATTATGAGGCAGCTACATAAATCACAGCAATAAGCCCACGTTTTATGACATGCAGGAGTCATGACATTTTTCAGAGGGCTTTTAATCATTGTTGAATGCACATTTGAACTGTCTACTGATAAATGTAACATCCACAGCTATATAATAATTCAATTACATTCAATTGTTAAAGAAGTATTCACCACTGGAAAAATGTCGTTTCATATAACTGGACTCTTTATGCAGCAGGAAAATGCAAATATTTATTTAAATATGTGGGCCACCCCTCTCTTGACGTACAGTCCGTAGTTGGAACTAAAGCCCCGGGGCCAGTAAAAGACTAAGCAGGGAGCTCTGTGTGCAGGCAACATGGGGGAAGTTTTACCATTGTTCATTAGCATATACTACACACATTGTAATGACACAAATCTGGTTGAAATTAGGGCAAGTTTCCCTTTAATATCTAATGCCTTTGTACAGTGGTGTGACCTAAACTGAACTTTTAAGATGCTGTTTACATCACTTTCATTGAGAAATGTCTTGACTTTTTGACATTAACTACCTTAACAATTTGATCATCACAAGATGTTTAGTTGGCATTATTATTTACTAGTTATATTTATTACAATATGATATACTTATTTAACAAAGCAATGGTAGTTGACCTGCATTGTGTGACAGCTACTTGGGGGTCAAAGTTCATCCTTGACCTTGGAAATGGCATGAGAAAACAATCCAAACACGAGGTCCATTTAATAGCTGCTCTGTTGTCATGTGAAGTTTAAGGACTTTATAAAGACCCATATTAGCTTAAAAGCTGAGGTTTGTACTGAAATGAAGGACATTGAACACCTCCTAACCACAGTTACATTACAGCTGGGTGACTCCATCACCTTATGAAGATGGACAGCTTCAATTAAATAAACTTATATAAGCATATTGAGGTCACAAGGCTGTCTTCACCATGAAGGAGCAATGATAAGATTGTTTTATTTATCACTAGTTGAAGCAGTAATTGTGTATTGTGTTATGTATCTTAAATAATGGTGATCTCAGTTAAGAACTCAAGCTATTTACAGAGCTTTAAACAAAATGTTACGGCAACAAAAATCTAGTGTGTGTGCGCGTGTATGCGTGTGTGTGTGCGCGCTTGTGTCTGGACACACATGGTTTTAGTGGATACAGTCTGCCCTTCCAGCTTTCATCTCCTCCTGCTTCTATTCATAGCTGTGGAGGTGACACTGACACAGGACGCTCGCAGCATATCAGCAGCCGTAATGACAGCCAGCCAGCCTGTTTCGAGGGGGATAAAGGGCCAAAGACACATAGCGTCTGAAAGAATTGGCATTATCTCAGCCTAGCAGAAACCATTACAGGCCCCATGCAGAATAAACCTAATGCATTTCTAATGTCATATCGGCTGCAATCACACAAGCATTTTCTTTCTTTCTTTTTTTTCTTTATTTTTTTTTTCATTTTTGGTCGCCCGGGTCAACACTGTCTGACTGCAGACAAGCCAAATCTTCAGTCTAATATAATCCTCCATCCAGAGACAGTGATGAGGCCCGACTGTGTGGCTAAATCTCCACAGGGCTGTCACAACTCATCTGAGACTCTCTGTGAGAAACACACGGTCATCGAGGCCAATGCAGTGATGAGTCACAGTGACTATTTTTTTTGATGGAATAATGTGTCCTTCTCCCTCAAAAAACTATGTCCAGGCATTTAAAAAAAACTAATGAAACTCCAGATCGTAGCTATGATAATACTGCAGTTTGTAACGATGTTCACTGTCGCCCTCCGTGCATCACCCTCCTGTCTGTCTCCCCTGTAGGATCGGCTGACAGTTGAAGCCCCGAAGAGACACAAGGTGTCTGTGCATGTCCTGTCCAGAGAGATGGACTCCTGTGAGTATCCATATTCATGTGTCGGTTTCATGGGCTTCATTCAGTGTCAGGCTGACCTGTGGGTCAATGTGTGTGTTCACCAGGTCCAATAGTTGGCGAGTTCCCTGCTCAGAATGATGTCAACCTGGCCCCTGCTCCCTCCCTGCCACAGGTAATCGTCATGTTCTGTCATTATACTCCTACATTCATTAACCCGACCGCTGTTCCAGCTAGTGGGACACATTCACCTTACTCAAGTTTTTGTAATATGACATTTTCAACTGAACTGCATACAGCATGTCTGTGTTTACTCAACAGTAAACTGCTTTAAACAAAAGGAAAGCGGGAAATACTTCTACAATAGTCTTTCTCTGTACATAATTTTAGAATAGAGTATCTTTATTGTCATTGTAACAGGTACAACAAAATGAAGTGCAATCCTTATTCAGTGCAAAAACATCTATTGAGGTAGTAGATGCACAAATAAATACATAACAAAAACTACTGTATGCATATTAATGCTAAAAACACAGACACCCATACATACATCCACATTCAATTCTATGTTAAAGAAGATTTTACATATTATATTTCAGTACTGCACTTCGGTGGGTAGAAGAGATTTACTGTCTTCATGCCAAACAATGAAATTTAAAGGATAAGTCTGGTGATGTGCTACGTTCTACATATTGTTCACTAATCACATGCAAAAGCCAAATCCAACTACCAAATGGATTCTAACAGTTATCGTGTATCTAAATCCTGATACATCTGATAGTAAATGAATAGTTTGGGGGTTTTGGACTGTTGATTGGACATTAGAAGCTTTCACTTTGAACTGTGATGCACATGGACACAACATTAAAGGCATAGCATTTGAGATTTTTATTAACAGATAAATATAAAGAGGCTTTGTCTTGTGTGTGTTAAACAGCATTGACAGCCTTTAAGCTAATTTACTTCAAACCACGTTCAGAAGAGAGAGAATAGACGGGGCTATGTGGGCACTGCAGCAGTGCGCCTATCTATACTGTGGAAAATGACCACTGAAACTATTTTAAATATTCAGAATCCATTGTAGTGCTATATCAATATTGTTTGACGACACCATTCAGTGGTGCAGACATTTTGTTGTCAGTGGCCACATTGCAGAAGCCAAACAGAGGAAAATATCAAGCTGTGAAAAAAGTTGGTTCATTCTCAGAGAAAATAAAATGAAAAACATTGAGCAGCTGTTGTTGCTGATACAAACACGGAGTGAACACATTGTAGGTGTTTATCAAAGAGCTTGCAGGCTACCTTAACTAGTTACCATGGAAACAATGTGAATGAAGCTCCTTTTGCCATCAGCATCAAAAGTTGTTTATGGAGGACTTTGTCCTCGGAGGAACAGACGAGGCGGAGTGTTTTGAAGCCGTCAGACAGAATGGCGCTCTGACCTGCCGCCTCTTGTTTCTGCAGCCCACGTTGGTGCAGGACATGACGGAGTTCAAGAGGAGCCTGCCTCTCTTCCCCCTGGTCAAGCCTCACATCAACTTCATGGCTGCCAAACTGTGAGCGAGGCCGGCAGGACGACACGCAGCAGCAGCAGCAGCAGCAGCACGGGGGGCGCCAGGGAGGGCGACCGTGAGGGACCCTGCCGTGTTTCCCACCTACACCACCATCCTCCTGTCAGGAAGACTCTCATCTGACTGAGCCTGCATTAGCGCGTGTGCGTGTTTGTTTGCGCGAGTGCGTGTGTGTGTGTGTGTGTGTGTGTGTGTGTGTGCATGTGTGGCAGGCTGGAGCCACTAGAAGAGATGCTTGGAAACAAATATTTGAATCACAAAGTTAGCCGTGGTTGTCGACATAGCCGTGATGACGATAGAGGTCACACCAGACTCACCTCATGTTAAACGTCTCTGCAAGGAGACGCAACACTCACACGCATCACAACTGTGTAGGCTGTCGTAGAGGAAATAGATTCAACGTAAAAAAAAAAAAGAGAGAAGGGCCAGTTCCCTTTTTTAAAAATGAGTTAAACTGTACTGCAGAAGCTTCACAGCAGGAGGCGTTTTATTTGAATAATTCAGACATGCTGCTTGAGAATGGATAGCTGGTTGATTGTGATGAACTGGGGGCTGTAGAGGTTAACCACTGTAGCTCCATGAAGGTCTTCTTCTTTTTATTTGTCAGACTGGTATGTTTTCCATGTAACTCTCGAGGCACCGCGGCGCTCCTGAAACCGTTATCACAAAAGACACACTCGGTCCAACGGAATATTTTATTGCAATTTATGCATTTCCGCAGAACACCTGCCTTCTTTAAATTGGTTTTTAATCCTTGAAATGTTTTTTTCTTGTAAACTGGTAAAATGTTGGGACCCTTTGAGGAGCTGTTTGAAATTGCAGATGACAGAGAGCCATGCCCATGGAAATTTTTATTTTTTGATGCATTTTACAGTAATTTCAGACATCTCAGGGGAACCTCCATGCTGTTTTTGTTTTTTTTTTACATTCAGTTTAACTAGTGATTGATTTCAAATAAAAACACTTTTATCAGTCTGTCATCCACATTAGTGTTTTGTTCACGTCACTAAATGTACTCAGAACATTTCAGTTTTTTTTTTTTTTTTTTGTTAGTTTTAGTCCGAGACGAACAGTATTTTTATTTTTTCTGTTTTGTCAGCTCTGGGGAGATCGTCATTATTCTTCCACTCTGTGTCTGACACTTGCAGAGACTTTCTGCAGCTTGTGCCTTTCCAGGGGGCCATCAGTTACTTTGTATCTGGCTGCACTGAGCTGCTCCTGGTCTTGACCCGGGGGCAGAATCCTGAAGGATCTAACCCCCTAATTTGCTGGACTGTGCACTGGCTCTCACAGCGTAGATGTCACAAAAAAAAAATTAAAAAAGCAGCTAGAAACATTTCATGTTGCTGTCTAAAGGGGGTTGAAGGACAGGATTTCTTTCTGAATATATGCACTTCTCTCACTAAGCAATAAACTTAATGATGTTGACGGGGAACAGTGTGAGGCTCCGCACTGCTGATCAGCTCCAGCCTAAACTGCGGAGACGGCGACGGCATGGCGGTGCGAGGATAGTGATGTCAGCGCCTTGCAAGCATTGACCTGCTCTCTCAGGTGCTAACCACTGCTGGTGGAGCTGCCAGCCAAAAATCTGAGTTTTGAATTTCTTTTTGTTGTTTTGTTTTTTCCCCCTTCCTGCCCCACCGTACCTGCTCTCAGGCCGAGTTCATCGCTCGCTCACACGATGCTGCAGAGTTTTAAAGACTGATTCAAGAGAGATTCTTGTGTCAAAAGCTTCTTCAATGTTTTCCAGCATTTTACTACGTCTCAACCAGATAAAAAACATGTCCGATTTTTATTAACAAGGCCCTGCTTCATTATCAAACTTTGTTAAAAAGGCAATATTTTCCTGTTCTGGTAAAAAGCTCAAAGACGAACAGCGGCAGCATTAGGTAGACTGTCACTCCCACAGGCGGCAGCTTAAACGACACCTGGAGGGCGGTGACGTTTTCATGCAGTGCTCAGAAGAAATTAGCAACATGACATATCAGGCTGGGTGGGCCATGCACCACGCACTGTTTGCCGTGTTAAGTACATAGTGATTGGTTTACAGTTAGGAAAATCTGAAGCTTTTTTTTATTTTTTTATTTCTGGATGTTTTTAGCAACACCAGAGACTGTGATAATTGGCTGGTTGGGTTTGTGGGCCGCTGATACAAGAGTGCTGATATTTTGTTTGTTCTTTTTATTGTCTCCTGTGTGTGTGTTTCTAATTAATAAACTACTGAATGGAACCCAGTTTGTTTTTTTATGCAACATTTGGTAACACTTCATTTAACTGGTCTGCAAACTTCATGGCAAGTAGGTAGTAATTATATAGGGACATATTTAAAAATTGTTTGACTATTCAAAATTACGAACAGTACTGGATAATCTCTAATCTAACCCTATTTTCCAATACGAAGTTCGACAGCTGGTAATTTCTTAACCTCACCTACATTTCAAGAGAACTTCAAACTGTCCTCTGCTAATCATTTTATTTTCCGACTACTTTTTGTCCAACTTCCTCTCAGCAGGCCACTAAATCAAGGAGAGATGTTGCATTCCAACTAGCTGGAAATTACACTGCAATGAGCAGCAGATGAAAAGTTGGAAACCAGTGGGAAAACAAAGCTGCCTGCTGAGGAGTAGTTACACAAACTAGTTAGTTGGAAGTTAAGCTGGCAGGATTGGCAGATGTTAAGCTTCAACATCTCCCTTCAATTTAATGGAAGTGCATTATACATTTTTTTTTTTAAAAAACTCATGTTACTTGATAATTACCCACAATTTTCCCAACAATTTTGACACGTGCACTTCAGCATTGGAAAAATACATTTATTCACAGAACTAATACCATAGAACTCTAAAGTCAGACACGTCGTCTGTACAACACAGTTCAGACTCGGACGTCTCTTTTGGCAGAGTGGAGACTTTTACAGTGGATGTGCAGGGGGGAGGATGTGGTTTGCAGGCTGTGGGAGGACGTCCGTAAAGCAGGCACAGTTTGTATGTGCGGGTTAAATATTCCGAGTGGTCGGCTGTGCCTCGTCACACGAAGTCACAGACTGGCAAAGCTCCTTCAACTTGGGAGCTTACTCATCTGACAATTGACACATGAAAAAAAGCAAAATTCATTTTCACATCACGCTCCCACGGATCAAAAACAACTTTATTTACCAGTATGTAGAGCCCGACTGATAACTTTATTGACCGTTATT
This sequence comes from Diplodus puntazzo, assembly GCA_963678695.2. Classification (NCBI taxonomy): domain Eukaryota; kingdom Metazoa; phylum Chordata; class Actinopteri; order Spariformes; family Sparidae; genus Diplodus; species Diplodus puntazzo. The sequence goes on from OZ023168.1 coordinate 15,713,658, forward strand.
GGCTTATCACATATGTACTGTGTTGACGTATAAGTTGCCAGATATGAAAACTCTTGTTTTAAAGAGACTATGCAGAAAAACAATGTCTGGATAGTTTGTGATTATTAAATTCATGTCAACGTTTTAAGACAAGGTTATTGTTTAGCTGAAAAATGTCCTGCCTCCATTACGTATTTTTGTCATTGTTGATTGACAACCACCTCTAAAAGGATAGCTGCAAACAATGTGTATATTGGCCAACATACTGATATCAGATTTTTTACTTCCCAAAAGAGTTACAAAAATCCAGTATCGGTCGGGCTCTACCATCTACATGTTAAGGAGTCAGTCCCATTGTCTTTGAGTACTTACATTGGGCTAGTAACGGCAATCTCAAAGCCTAGACAAACAAAACACTACTGCTGTACTGACAGCATTTAAATATACATAAAGAAAACAGCAAGTTGCTGTGAAAGGTTTTTATTTTCTACTAAAGAAATGGTCCCAAATCAGAGGTGTATTTTGTAATGCAAATGAAACCATGAAATGAAACCAAAACTATCCGCACGCCTTGATACGAGTCATAAATTAGGAAAATATGGTTCTTATCATTTTTTGTTGAACTGACCCCTCAATTTTCCCAAGAGTCCTGCCCAAAATGTAATCTAACTCCAGTGACGCATTTTCAATCAAGTCCAAGTTTCACACTCTTCTCCGTGGCGATGACCTCAGAAGCACAGACTGACCTGAGCTACAGTTCACACCCTGACAAGTCAAATAAAAACCCAGACAGCATCAGTCCAGGCTGAAATGTTTTCATTCAACGTCTCCCATTGAAAAGTGTTGCATCGGGCATCGATCCAAGCATCGCCCGAAGCTTTCAAAAGCCTCCTTTTTATCCGTCATGGCGACGGGCTCATCCTGCAGGAGCTCAATCAAAACTTGGGGAGGGCTGCGGCAGCAGACGAAGCTTCGAAACACATCGAGTGAAAGCGCTTTGTAGGATGGAGATGAAGCTACAGACATCTGACGTGAACACTGCCAAGGCATGGGAACGAAAAGAATTAAACGCCAAAGTCGATCAAATAACACAGGGCTCTACAACACAACTCTACATTAACATCCTAGGTGTGGTCAGTGTGTTAGGTCAGTTTTCTCCTAAATGCTTCCTGGTTGCGGTGTTGTAACGTACTGCATCATGATTCACATCTGTCAACACATTTTTTCTGTTTATCATTAATACATTCCACTCCTGAACTTCATTCAATATCAGCCCCCAAACATTGGCAAAGGGGGCTTTTTTTTAGATCTGCAAAATAAACATTATAAAACAATTATTTATTATTAATATTATTATAAAACTTTCTAATTACACATGCCCCGCATTTTCTTTTCCTTTAAAATACAGTAAGTTTACAATAAGTATTATTTACGTGATTGTAGAAGCACATCCACCCTACAGTCACACAGCTGGAGTTCTTGGGAAAGAGTGTTAATGTGCGTGCGTAACTTATGAGCGTCTCTTCCGTCTTCACCTCACAAAAGCATCAAAATAAAAACAAAGTGTAGTGGCGGTGGTGGGGGATTCCTGCGTGAATGTCGGCTCCGGGAGGGGTGAGAGGGGTGAGGCGTGTGGAGGAGGAGTGGGTGAGTAAGGGGTGACACTGATCCCGAGTCCGTTTCACCAGCGCTTCCTGCTCAGAGTCTGACGGTTCGTTCCCTCCCTCCCCTCGCCCCTCCAGCAGAGGTGTGTGTGGTTCATCCGGCCGGCCAGCTTCCCTCCGGACCGCCCGGCCTCCTCAGGCCTCCTCCTGCTCGGGGAAGTTGAGGATCTTGCGGTGGGCTTGCCTCAGGTACTGCTGCTGTTTGAAGTACACCTTAAACGCCCCCTTGATGGCCACAAAGGCGATACCTCCCTGTAGGGAAACAAACGGTGTGTTGACAGAGGGCTTAAAGACACATTCAGCTCAGAACATCAAAGCTTCTCCCACTCAGGGCTTAAGAAGAATCTTCTCTCATTTCCACGCCGACTGTCACATGTATGACAGCACCCAACATCCCATAAACACATGAAGACAGACAGAAGATCATCTGGTTGCTTCCTGTTGGATAAGGAACATTAACAGAACCTCATCGTCTGAATTAGCTCTGTGAGGTTCAAAATTAACATTCGAGAGCAGTTTCAGTGTAAATGATGAAATGATACACAGTTCAACAATGTGTGAAAAATGCTCATTTGCTTATTTGCCATAATTTAGAAGAGAAGATTTGTATGGAAAATAAAGAGCTATAGCAAGTGGCTGGTTAGCTTAGCATGGCATAAGGAGTGGACACAGTTAGCCTGGTTGTGTCTTACTGCACCTCATCATGTCTGAAGTAGCTTATCAAAATCGAATATCTTGTTTGGTAAATCCAAGGGTCCCCAAACTTTCAGTCATTCTTTTGGCTGGCCAAATTGTAGCTCATGGCGGGCAAACTCTGACTGTCCTGTTTTCTGTGTTCCTGCTTTATATCGGTATAACCAAAAACCTGAAAGACCTTTGATGTTTGCTGATGTAAAGTACAAGAATCGCGTTATTTCAAATTTGGTGATTCATGTTTTCCTTTTGAAGAAATAAATAAATAACCAAGGTCTTTCTTCTTCCTTCCTTTAAAGGTAAAACTCTGGCAGTCTGTCGCTCAGTAGACGGGGACACAGTGTTCAGAGGTATCAGTGCAGCCACTCTGGTTACCTCTCTGTCGTCAGCACAGGGAGAGAGGAGATGGGGGTTTCTCTTAGCTACCAGTGGCTCATATTTGGCACAGGTGACTAGGGCTGCAAGATATTGGAAAAAAATGACATTGCGATTTTTTTTTAACCCTGCGATATATATAGCAATATGAAAAAATACAGGAATTTTCATCAGCTGACCTGAACAGCACTTTATGTTATGCTGCACTGCTGCTGTCTTGTGGACATTTAACCTGTACTGATCTTACTGAGCTGTGTGGTACCGACGTAAATGGTCAAACAATTAGTTGTGTTACCTCTCATGGCAACAGATGCAAGGTACTGCCGACACAGAACACGTGTTTGATCAACATCATCCTTCTTGTAGCTGAAATAATTCCAGATAACTGACGTTGCTTTTCTTTTTGGCACCAAGTCTTCTTGTTGGCGATTTTTCTTTTGTTGTTGCTCATTTTTCAATGTTGATACCAGCAACTCACTCCATGTGCAGGGGGGTGGTCTGCTTCGGTACACTGAATAATAACTAATGTGATTGGTGGATCGCTGTGCATGCAGTCTGATGCAGTGTGTGTCAGGTACCCTTGAAATTAGAGGAGTTCATTTGCCTCCTACATCGCATGCCCTGCGATGTGACTATTGCGCACACGTACATCGCGATGACAATGCTCAAAGATATATCGTGCAGCCCTACAGGTGACAATCACTAAACAGGAATCATTTATTCATTAGCACTGTTGTTGTGTTCCCCTTGAATCACAAAGGAGTAAACAAGAGAAGCCTGTAGAAAGTATTGAACTCACCTGAACACCCACAGAATCATTTAGATTAAACAATTTGTATCTTGTGTATTTTCTGCTTTGGATGCAAAGTTGCTTGTGCTTGTACCCACCAGTATGGTCCTCTGCAGGTTGGAGTTGACACTGCTGAACATGAGCTTCCCCACAATGGTGGCAATGGTGGGGAAGACCAGAGCGCCGCACAGGATCCGTGTGGCCGACACGTGGTCCGCCAGGGGGCTGGCCTCTGCCGGGATACGAGGAACTGGGCAGCCAATCCCTGCAGAGACGCACAGAGAGCAGCAGGGAGCCAGATGAAACACACATGATTGCATTTGTACCCGAGAGCACAGCTGATCTAATAAGCAAACAAACGACTTATTCATGTACCATTTTTTTTATTTGAATAAGGTTAAACACAAAGACAAATTAATATATTTGTGAGTGTGTGTCCTGACCTGGGAAGATGCTGTTGAGGATCTGCAGTTTGTTGGAGTACTTCCTCCACAGACGCAGGACGTAATCCTCCCAGCGGATCATCTTGCCGAGGATCAGCATGACAGGGATGGTGGGCAGGCCAATGAGCAGGAACAGAGGGTCGGCCCGCTCCATAACATCCAGGCCCTCCTTATGGCCCACCACCTGGAAAGCAGACGAGCCGGTCAGAATGGAAAACTACAGTCGAGGAGTCAAAATGGGTGACTTTCACTTACAAATGAGAAAAAGAATCAAAGAAAGGAGCAAAGCAGGAGCATGTGCAAATTATTTGCACTCATGTAAAGTGGAAGACGTCCAAACATAAACACATGCATGACTTGTGGAAATGCTTTTTAGTGTCCTTTTTAAGTCCTCACTAGACAGAACAGACCTATTCTAAAGCTAAACCTCTCAGGAGGGATCACTGGTCATACCTGCATGACAGTGACAGCTCCGTAGGTGACAGCTGTCCAATAGATGGAGCCCACCATGATGCCAGCAGCGGCGAAGGGTCCGGCTTTAGAGATGAGCCGGTCGGCCAGGTCCAGCACATAGACCACGGGACCTGGTGGAGGAGAACATCCGAGAGTGAGACAGACTTGTAAACATGAAACTCTTGTTTTGAATGATGCTGGTATTGAAAGGTTAAAAAAAAAACCCAGACATAAAATCAGCTGATGGTAATTTTTCAAACAAACACATAAAAATTCTGATACACATGCCTTAGATTAGTCTTAGTCCAAGATACATACTGAGCCAAAAACAATCAAAATTAAAGCTGCTGTAAGTGATTTCTTTGTGTGTGTTAAGTTTTAAAGAGCTCCAACAGTCCAACAGTCATCACTGTTATAGAGTGTTTGGTCAGTAGCTCATGTCTCTCCTGTCTGTTCGTGACCCTGCTGTTTGTTGCTTTGTGTGGAGATTACCGCTCAACGTTAAATTTGGTGATGTGGAGAGGAGGGAGGAGACTGCTAGTTAAAACGACGTCAAGCATTCAGCAGCTTTAACTCGTCACTCTTGCGGACAAACTGACAAATCTGAAATAATATCTGTCGATATATTAGCCTGGCAAAAACAACGGTCTAGCTCTAGCGCTATGAAGCTGGACCTTTTTCCTGTAAACACCCTGCAATTACTTGATTAATCAATCGAAAGAAAATAAATTGCCAATTATTTTTTTTATCAATTAATTGTTTTTGTCATTTTTCAAGAAAAATTGTCAAACAGTCAAGTTAAATGTGAGGATTTACTTTTTTTAACTTTATAACTTATATTAGCAAATGTGAGTCTTTGGGTTTCAGACTGTTGGTTTGGACAAAAGAAGCAATCTGAAGTTGTTGATTTTGAGCCCTGGGAAATACTGATGAGCATTTTAACAACTTTTTTATAGACATTTTGTCCACTCACGGTTATTTTTCCTATCAGTTAACTGGTAAGTCACAGCCCTTCTGGATTGACAACCGTAAGATTGTATTGGCTTTAGCTAGTGTTAGCTCCACGAGGGGGTAAAAACTGTCTCCAGCTGAATGATTTCATAATCAGCATTGTTACAATATTGCAGTATAAATCTAGTTAGTCCAAGATTGAATTGAATTTACCATGAAAATAATTCTCAGAAGAATCAATAATGTAATCAATCATTTGCGGCAGCTCTAATAGGTAGAAATCAGGTCATCTCAGTTGGCATAAAAGTTTGTCATTCTATTGTAATAGATCCTTTTTTTTATCATAAAAGCAAACATTCAAAACACATTAGTGTCATGGTGTCTCTACATATTATTTACATGAGAGTGAGGACTCTACAGGTCTGATCATCCTGCTTTAAGAGAAAACACTAAAGCCAAGTGAAGGTATTGCCGGGGGCAACAAGTCAATGAGCACTTTTTGAGTGTACAGCAGGGGTCATGAGACTCCTGCTGGTAAAACAACCAGTCAAACCAGAAAGGCATCCAAGGTCAACACATATATTTTCATAACTATCTACAAAACAGAGGCAACAGCCATCTTTTACCTGCCAACATTTACACAACAGTCGCAAGCAAAGAGACGCAGGAATTTAAGCAGCATTGGGACCTGTAACGACAAAGCTTCCCTTTCTGCCTACAGGCTTAATGAACTGTGTTCAAAAGATACTCAAGACAAGAGGAAGCTCACCCTAATCAAACGTCACATGTTCAGGATGTCTTTTACTGACACGAGAAAAATGGTAGCAATGCAGTAATGTCAAAGTTGAAAGAAAGTGAAGCAGGCCAGGTATGGTGCACACCTTGTGCTGCAGGGTTATTGACAAACAGGGAGGAGCTTCGCAGGCAGGTTCAACCGAGATTAAAAAGAAATTAAGCTTGATTCTCGACAGGCATGTACTGAGGATTAATGTGAAGTCCAAACGTGCCTTCAGACCAGCTCCGTCCATGTCTGACATCAGGAGCAGGACCTAAAAATTCTCTGCCGCATCCTCCTCTCTGGCATTTCAGGCGGACTCCAGGGAAATCATGCAATATTTACAGGAAGGCAACCTGATTTCCTCACTCAGACAGACCCATCCACAGCCTATTAATAACTCGCCCAGGAGTCAGTGGGAGGAGAGCAGGGGTGGGGACGCTACCAGAGGGAGTGAGCGCATAGCACAGCATCAGACCGTGATGTGTTGCAGTGCAGCCCAGCACACGCACCTAAACAATCTGCTGGATGTATCAGAGATAACTCTTCCATTCTTTCTGTGTTGAAACATGTTTAAAATACTTCTTCATTCTTTGTAAAATTAAAGTCTTTAGTACCTTTAATTTTACAGCTCAGATAGTTGCTTTGCTGTTTAGTTGTTTTGACAATCCATGACAATCAAGACTTGAAACTTTAAGATAAGAGTTTAAAGGCCTTGAAAACATATTTTCCCCAAAACTTTCTGACTGTACTGTAGACAGTGTTGTCCAACATACAGTAACAGTACATTGTCTGACAAAGTAGAAGCAGTTTGGGGTATTTCACATGAAGTTTATGTTATTGACCATTCACTAAGCTTTTTATCTACTGTTAATACACTTGTTAAGCTTTCTGTTTTGCATGGTACAGTCTATTGTACTAACTGTGGCAGATGTAACACTCAAGTATAACTCATTTGTACCTCATAACAGTCTATTCTGCCTGCAGAAATGACCACTGACATTGGCAGATTTTATCAGCTGATGCTAGCCAGCAATAAAGCTAATGTTAGCCATTTCCAACAAAGAAGGTATTGTATGAAAACCATATTTGCAATTAACCTGATCATTAAAAGAGTATACACTTTAAACACGAGGACTAACTGACATGTGTGCCTAACGTAACGCCGTCTTGGATAATAAGCATGGCTCTATTTGCTGCAGGTCGAACTTGCTCTAATCCAATTAAAGACAGAGCTGCCAACGTTCCCAACTCCACCCTACCAGCATCCAGGAACAGCATCCCTCTACTACTACTTCACATTTACCATTTATTATTATTGATGGTTATTTTGAAGTGTTACCAAAAAATTAGAAAGAATTGAAGTCAGGTTGTCGGGGGGATATGACAGAAGTAAAAAAGTATTTATCACAATTCTAATACTGTCAGCAAAAACACAGTCTGACAGAATCCATTTGGTTTGGAGCAGTTAAAACTAGAGCTCATAATGGCAATATGGCCCACTGCAATGGCCTACAAGTACAACACAAAATGATCCCCACTAATCATGAATCATGTCTGCAAATCTGTCACAATATCCAAAATATGATTTATTTTCTACCATCTGGTGCAGCCCTCGTTAAAACCTTTTCACATTTGATGATGGATTATTGTTCAGAGATGTGAAAACACTCTCACATATTTATAAAAGTTGTTCAAAGGTCATTTCAACAGGCTTTCTAACAAACACGTTTGTCTCCTGGGAAGGGTGACTTTTATCATCCCATTTTCAAAACACACACATTTTGACATGTCTTGTCTGGTGGAGAAATAAAGCTGTGAAGTCGTATTCAAACAGTGCTGAGTCATTGGTCATTGTGAAAGCAGGCCTCGGTTCAAGAACACTCTCCCCCCTGACATGTCAGCAGCAGATTGATAAATATATTATCCTTGTCATTTACGTTACAGTGCTGCTGTACAGCCACTAAAAGACACATCGACCTTGCAGCACGGAAAGCTTCCATCACTTTAAGTTAAAAACGACTGTGCTGTAGTTGTTACAGGCTGCTGGAGAGCTGTCGAGCCATCTCCAAGTCATCAGATTTAATGCAAGCACCTGAGCAGATACATTTTCATGAGCTTGTACAGGAAACCAAAGCGGTGAGACCAAACGATGACATTTCTAACTACAACACTGACATTAGCCGATACACCATGTGTAATAAAGGCAGCAGCTTTTAAAAATAATCCTGAGGCTCAGTGGTTATTTTGGGGTTATGGGTTTCTGCAGTTGGGACATAAGTCAGACTTTATTAAGCTGTTTGTACAGCCAGGCCACCGTGAGGCTGTTACCCATAAGCACTTGCCACAAGTTGTATACAATCCAGCCACTGTTAGCTGTACACCTATTTCTGCAGCTGAGTACATTCACTCTGTGAAGGCTTTGAGTTGTGAGCACAGTTCAGTGCAGCATTTTAAACAGCTCCTTCTTTTTAGACGACGGTGCTCCTGGCCACTTGTTGAGGAAGGAACCCAAAGCAAGCAAGAAGCATTTAGCACTTTTAGAGCTACTTAACACGCGACGGAAATAGCACACTTTTATTTCAAAAGCAGTGATAAACACAGAAGGCCTCTCTCGTCCTCTGCCAGCTTTTTGATTCTTTCCGGAGCTCCTTTTTACTGCACCTGTGTTTGCCGACCGGAGTGATCTCGCCGTGCTTGAGCGCATTATTAATATGGCGTATTTTGATGACAGGGTTGGACTCTCTTCCGCTTTCTCCCTGCCTAAGCATTACGCCATCGTGGCCGGAGGGAACTGGGTCGCCCCTTAATGGCCGCTGGCAAGATGGAGAGCTGAGCAATTCATTTCATCCACTGGCAGCAGATTCCATAATTAAGATAATTAAAAAGAAGGGAGGGGGAAAGTGAAGGAGAGAGGGGAAAAGTGCAACTGCAATTCCTCAGTAGTGGGCACGCATGCTGGCACACGGTTCCAGCTGGCTTGTTTACTCTCTCTAGGCAGAGTGTCAGTTAAGAAAGAGCAGCAAGGACACGACGTCCTCAGAGTTATACTGCCAGCCAAATTAGCATGATGGGCTGACTTTGGCTCTGCAGCAGGTGCTGGTGGGAACTGGGCCAGAACAAAATATACCCTACTCTTTGTGAGCGGCAGTGACGCTTCGCTTCCTACGCTGTAAGTCAGTGAAAACAATCAAAACCTGGGTTAATAGAAAAGGTGATCTGTGGCTTCAAATCAAACCCCCATCTGATCCCGTGACGGGCAGGGGTCCCGCCCTGGGAGCCAAACATGAGTAATGCCTGTCAAGCTTCTAGAAATGAGCTGGCCTCTGCAGCAACCCTGAGAAAATAACCGCTGTGGCAACCTCCTAGCCGAGCTCCCTGTCACTACCTGTCCACAGCCATCACCCAAAATGAAAGCTGTCATCCAATGGTACTCACCAAGTTGTGAAATTGCCATTATTCTGACGGCTAATTAAAGCTGCTTCGCACACTACAGCATGTGAAGCCAAGCTGCTAAAATTATATTCAAAAAGGAGGAATAAATCTGAGATTTGAAGTTCAAGTAAACATGGAGCAACTGGCTGTCTGTACCACAAGAAAATCATAAAAAGGGTAGCATTCTGCCTATATAACACTACAATAAATACAAAAATAAGAAAGGAACACTGCAGCAATGATGCAGCAAAATAGACAACGCTGTACTCCTCCTGCTCACTTTGAAGTGCACTCGTGCCCAGCATATCCTGCAGCTTAAGACTGGAACTCCTCAGACGACATAAATAAAAACTCAGCCAAGAGGTGCAGAGATTTACTTTGTATTTATGAGTAGTATTCATGTTATTTATCAAGCTTGAAATGAGATATAGTAAAGCCTTCTAGTGGCCTACAGCCTGATTACAACTGAATGCAGGTATGGGGTGGCGTGCTTGAGATGTCTGGTTCAAACTTTATCACTGCTGGTTTAGGTTTAAGAACAAAACAGCCATGATCAGGTACAACCCACCTAAGCTGGTAGTCCAAGTAATAATCGCAAACAATTTGTGAGTGCAGCTTGACCTAAGAATGACATAATGCAAGTCATTAAATAATAATATAATAAAAATTCAAAAATGAGCAAAGTTGTTATGCATACGGTGCTCTGTCGGGAGGATAAATCCATCCTTATTCTTTATAATCTAGAAATGTGACCACCACAGACCTGCAGACATGTGACAAGTCAATAAGTTCACGTCTGGAGCGAGACCCCAAGTCATTTTTTCTTGGGCAGGTCAAGTCACAGGTAGTTTGTGGTCAATTTCAGTCAAGTCACTTTTTCGTCAACCAAGTAACTCAAGTGTTATATGCACTTTCTGACCTTTATAAAAGAGAAAATATAAAGTATTAGCACCTGTCAAATAAAGATCATTGACAAATTTATTCAACCTGTTCGAAAAGTATAAAAATGAACTGAATTAGTTTGAGATTCAGTGAGATCTCCATCACTTTTAAAGCGTAAAATACTAACAACCAGGCAATAAATTAATTCAACTTGAACACAGACAAGTCACTCGAGTCATCATGTCTCATGTCAAGTCAAGTCTCAAGTCCTTAACTCCAAAATCGAAGTCAAGTTTCAACTGATATATTTTGTCACGTCAAGTTGCAAGTCATCAAAACAGTGATATGAGTCCACATCTCTGCAGACCTGAGGTCTAATGACAAATGAATGTCATTTTTCAGTCACAGGGAAACACTGCAGGACAGCTGTGATTTCACAGACTCATCAGCAGAGTGGCAGTATTACTCCGTTCATCTCCGCTCTGCTCCGTCAGCCTTTGATGAGCAGCACCGTCGGCTCCTCCCGTGACCCAGTTTCACTCCCACTCCTCTCTGCCAGACACATCCAGCATCCCTGCTGCACGACTCCCTCGCCACCTCTGTCTGACACTAGCTAATGGGATTAAGAAAACGCACTTTCCCCTGAGGATGACGAACCTCTTCAGGTAAACTCAACAGGCCCGGTGCATAAAACCAACCGTTAGTCAACTCATCCTGTCCAGATACTTTCAGCGGCTAAATTAACCTTCTCTGTGTTGAGAACATGTCTAGAAATGACTTGACTTCCGTGGTTCTGGGTTTAGCGCTTAGATATCAATAAAAAAGATTCATAGAACATCTTGAGGCTGAAACTCTTAAAAATAACGGGCAGATCAGTGCTTACTTTGACATTTAGAGTTGATGCTACTTCACAAAGCATTTTAAACAATTGAAAGCCTCTCAGTCGGAGAAGTAAAAGGCAACCCGGAGGACTGAGACCAATTAATAATAATCTCTCAGCTGAGGTAGGTACCGTAACGCAGCTAACATCAGTATTTTGGACAAATCTGACAATGAACTTTTAAAAGCAGTTTCTGATGCTGAACAAGACAATAATGATCCATGCAGTTTGCAGCACTGAACTCAGCTGTTTGTCAGAATGATTAAAACAGTCATTTAAGCAAATAATCACAGAACGCTAATAAAAAGCAGAGCTTTGTTTGGTTAAAGCTAAATGGAGAAGTAGAGAAAAAGAAACTTGTTTGATTCACAGAGGAAAAAATGTTCATGCATCCCTCTTCATCAACATAATGATTTGGTTCCTCATGCTTCTGTGTATAAATGAATCTTTGGCATTTCATACAAGAAACATCTCAGCCATCACAATAGGGTTGGCTCTGCTCCATCTATTGTCTCAGGAGTACTCTCAGCAGCATTTTTTAATTTTGATTTATTTTAATTAAGCAGGACGAGTCCCATGAGATTAAAAATCCCGTCTCAAGGGAACCCTGTAATGTATGAACTTTTAGCATAATTTAAGACAGTTCCTTGTGATAAGATACTCTGTGAATACATCCCATTTCCAAAGCTCTGCTATTTGCATACAGTCCTGCTCACCATTATTGGCACCCATGAAGTACATAATGTGGAACATCTTCTGAAAAAAATGAATCAAGTGAAACATTCCTTTTCTAGAGAACTTGTGTTTGATACGAAAGAGCAAATGATAAACAACAATTTAAAACAATAAACAATGTGAGGAAAACAGAAAAACTTGAAGCCTTCTGTGTCACTAGTATTGGCACCCTTTGCTGTGAATCAGTATGGAAACACATTGTGACTCACCTGTGGTAAATCACAAATGAGAATCAACTGTGATAAATTGTCTGTGCCCATGTGACATGAATTAGCCCATGAATGATGACTTCCGCGTTTTAAAAAGCCATCTGTTATCTCCTGTTCCTTTGTCACAATGGTGAAGACAAAAGAGCTCAGAAGTGCGATAATTAGCTAACACAATATCTCCAGAGGGTATAAGGCCATCTCCAAAGACCTTGGTATCCCTGTTTCAACAGTGCATAATGTTATTAAGAAGTCTGCCAAGCTGTCAAGAACCTCCCTGGACGTGGGGGAAAGAGAAAAACTGATGAGAGAAGTCTTCGAAGTTTGGTGCGAATGGAGTTAAAAACACCACGTCAAACATCCAAAGACCTGAAGGCCAACCTGTCCTCCAGTCTGGGTCATGGTTTCAACAAGTACCATACGGCGCACACTAAACCAAACAGGGTTTCATGGGCGAAGGCCAAGGAAGACACCATTGCTGAGGAAAAGACAAAAAGAAACAACTAAGCTTTCCCAAAGAGTACCTGGACAAACCACAATCCTTCTGGGAAAAGTTCTGTGGACAGTAAAACAAAAATAGAGCTTTTTGGCAATGCACACCAACAGTTTGTTTACAGATGGCGCAATGAAGTCTACAAGGAAAAGAACACCCTACCAACAGTTAAGCATGGTGGAGGATCCATAATGCTCTGGGGCTGTCTTGCTGCATCTGGTACTGGAGGCCTTGACTGTATCACAGGAATCATGAAATCAGAGAATTTTCAGGAGATTTTAGAGCGAAATGTCCTACCCAGTGTAAGAAAACTTGGTTTGAGTCCAAGATCATGGGTCCTCCAGCAAGACAAAGACTTAAAACACACATCCAAAGGCACGCAAAAAATGGAATGTTTTAAAATGGCCAGCAATGAGTCTTGATCTCAATCCAATTGAAAATCTTTGGTATGAGCTGAAATCTGCCATTGGGGAAAAGAGACCTGCAAACGTTCAAGAGCTTAAACAATTTGCAAAGAAAGTGGGACAAAATACCAGCTGAGAAGTGCAAGAAGCTTATAGATGGCTACAAGAAACATTTGGAGGCTGTCATCACTGCCAAAGGGTGTGCAACCAAATATTAAAGAAGAGTGCCATTATTGCTGCACATGCTGTTTTTTCTGTTTCTTCTTTGAAATTACAATATGTAAGTTGAAAAAACAATTTTCTTTGTTAAATTACTTTGGACCTCCAAATAAAAGATCCTGATGATGTAAATTTGGTATATTTCCATATATTTCTGAAGATATTGTAGAAGTTATGCAAAAAATGAAGGGGTGCCTATAATGGTGAGCAGGACTGTATATGAACAACCTGATTTCCAGAGGGACCATCTGAATCTAATGCGACACTTCTCTCATTTAAAAATGCAAAACTGACAAAACTTTTCTTAGTTTTAAACAGCAAGTTGTTGGTGTGCTGCTTCTGCCCACTCATCCTCACAGTCTGTCATCTTAACTGAAGGGAAACCAAACAGAGTCACACACAGCTAAATCAAAAGGTAACACAAGCCTCTGCTTGCTTATGCAAGTCCTCCGTAAATGAATGGTGATTGTGGCAGAAGCCTGCTGTATCATTCTCTATGGGCGCCATCACTCAGCAGATCAGCCACAGCAAAGAGGAAGTTCCCTTTCAAAATAAACCACTGGCCTATCCATCATAGCGGTCTATTGCTGCTGGGCAAACCGCATGAGCATTTGAACACATGACAAAGAAACACAAACTTTGGAAAGGGCGTCAAGAGCTGATGAGTGTAAACACTTTACCTTGTAGGCCACAACTACCCTGTTACAAAAAATGGACTTGGCCAAGAATAACTAACCACAAGGACATAATGATGAGGCAAACTGTGAGAAAACACTGATGCAATGTGTCTAAATCATGACTTAAAAGGTTACTGTGTAAAACAGACTGAATTCATAATGTGTCTCATAGCCAGAGTATCTGAGTGAGACTAACAATAGATAACATGTCTGTATATCCTCTTTAAAAAACTAGAATAATTGCTTCATGGTTGTATGCCTTCACGCACCAGTCGAGTTGCAGTTCATATCACAGGTTCATTTGATATATGTGGTGATGACTGAAGAAATGTAACAAAAGGTATGGTAGTTCCAAGCAAAAATTAATCACGATATTGACATATCTGATTCCGGTGAATACATCTTAGAGAGATACGCCGCCTTCATATAGAGTCTATTCTTACAGGGGAACACAGAGGACTGATATAGCTAAATATGGAGAGAGAATTTGGTTTGATTCACTTCATCATTGTTGTTATTATTTGCTTCCTTACTTAGAGACTATTTCTACAGAGGAGTGATACCGTTTTGTCACATACGGTAACAACATTCATCCGAAGCTCAACATTAACACAACCAATGAGCTTGTGGAGGACTACTGCAATAGTTAAAAATGGAGTCATACTCCTGTATGTGTTTACATGTTTGGCCAATAAAGCCAAATCTGAAACGTCAATGCTTCTCACACGTTCAAACCAGCAGCGCAGAACATATAATCAATCACCACAGTTTGAAGGTGGGCAGCCACGATTAATGTCACCAATTACATATCAAACCAATTGTGAAATATGGTCACAATCTCCCTTTCGGTTCCTGAGTTATGGCGTTGAATAATGGCAAGTAGTGTTTCTGCAGAACTTTATGATGTCACAGTGAAGCTGACCTTTCGGATGTAAAATGTCATCACTTCATAACTTTTTCCTGTTTGACATTTGTGTGAAATCTTGTCATAATTAGCGTATGAATTATTGGGTTATGGTCAATAATGTGTTTTGTGAGGTCACAGTGACCTTTGACCACTATAATTTAATCAGTTCATCCTTGAGTCCAGTTGGACGTTTGTGCCAAATTTGAAGAGGCATTCATATTGGGTTCACAAGAACAAGATGGATAGAAGGATGGACAGATCGATGCAAAACCGAAAAACACAATACCTTCAGCCAAGACAGTGGCTGGTGCAGACACGTAAAAAAAGTCAGACAAATTCTCTTTGACTGAACAAGAATAGAATTGCATTCAGTTCCGCCTGTGACTGAATATAATAATTTCAAAACAACAATAAAAGTTAACTTTGCTCCCTGCTCTAGAAGTTCATCTTTGATTTCATAATCATCATTTGACAGACTTAATAAAACTGCACAAGGAAAAAGTACATGAATATCCAGTGTATCCCTGACTGTGAATGATTTGTCCTAATATAGCCCAAAGAGCACCTCACCTTTTACCATGTTGCTTGGCAACCAGTCAGTCATGGCCTCGCCTCAATTTCACTGATTCACTGCACATTTGTGCTTCCCTCTTTGCAATGTTTACTGTGAAAATATAACGTTGTGTAATGTAGGCTATACACCTGAAAGCATGCACAGCAAAATAAGGAATAAGTATAAAATAATGAGTATAATTTTGAACTGACCTTAAAATGGCCGAGATCTTCATCTCTTTAAATCTGTATCTAGAGCAAACAACATGCTGTACACTATGTTGTATCTGATTCTAATGCAATCGGCGTATTCAGCTCGGGTCTGACAGATACTGCTGCCTCGTAATTCAACTATCTATTCATTCATTCTCCCACTTTGTATTTCTCCATCCTGTTAGGCTCTAAATGAATTGTGTAAAGTATGTGATCATTTTTCATGACAACAATGAACACAGAAAAATCGCCACTTAAAAAGTACATTCTTAGTTTTGGAACATTTCTTTCAGACATGCATTGGTTTGGCACGATTCCTTTGAAATTAACAGATGAACTCCTTGGAAACTCTTCAACGTCCTCATGTCGGTGAGATACTTTTTGCTTTATGACAGTTTTTTTTTTATTTGTAGGCCAACAAATGTGATAACGTAATTAATTATTAACTATCACTCAATGCGTTTAATCAATTAAATGTGTTATCAGGGACTGTTGGACTTTTTCCGGCATTTGACGTTGATGCAGCACTAATTGCCTGTGAGCGAATTAACACAACCTTAAATACGGAAAGCAAAGGGCCTGACAGACGCATTCACAAATATCCAGCAACGAGCCAAGTGCCAATGACTAGCTCTCAGAGTGTGATACAGACATACACAGGGTTATTTACTGAGCAGGAGGAGGAAATGTGTAAAGAAGCTGAGCCGAACCTTCTTCTTATAGCACCAAAGTGAGTGACAGCACAGCCTTGGTCACTATAAATATACATGAACCTGTTTACCAGGCGGGCCAGGCCTCCTGCAGACTAACATTGTCTTAGGGCCAGCTACTGTCTCAAATTGCAACTTCTCTCTAGAGGTTGAAATAGCAGTGGCCCGGAGGCTGACCTTATATGTGTCCAAGTTTTGATATTTGGCTGTAAAACGTCAACATAAAGGGCCTCATCTACTCTATCGATGAACCTAGAATATTCTTCTGTTGCTACAAAATGCTGCTGCAACAAAAAGCATGAAATCCGTTGCTGTCTCAGAGAGATATGAATGGATCTGAGGCAGAGAAAATAAGTAAGGAGGATTTGTCCAAATAAGTATGGTAATGTTTGGTGTCTGTTCATTAGATGAGTCATAACTGGTGTTTGGGAACAACTGAAGCCCTCGTCACTCTGACGTGTCAAAATAATTGAGGCAGCCACTTTTCTAAACTGCTGCTGGTCAATCAGCCAGGAGCTGGGCTGTATAACAAATGAGCACCCTTCTGTTCCCCGTCACACTGAAAGGAAATATTTACCCAGATCACCGCAGAACCTATGCTGGTTTCGGAATAAACAAACATCCACTCAGGCAAGACAAACTGAATAGCTCTCCGAGCTTTGGGTACTGTTACAGGCAGCAGCTATTAAGTGTGCTTTCAAAGAAGAGCTTCAGCAGTCAATGTACACAAAGACCTGCTCCATGAGGCTGCTTTAATGTTGACATCTGGTGGAGAACAACAGTTTAAATTACATCAAGTCAAATTCAGAATTACAAGTTGGAAACTTTTTAACAGTTTCTCTATCTATTTTAGTGCTCTATAGCTAAGACGGTAGACATAGCAGTACTCAGACATTGTTCAGTCATCAGTGGGTTTGAAAGAGAGACTAGAAAAATATATTTTATAAAGTAACCACCGTTACATTGTCAGTGGCTCCCTGTCAGTACACGATCCTCTGTGAAATCTCTAATAGGTACTGCGCATCTGCAACTTTCAACAGCGCTGAGAAAGAATTTAGATACATCACTCCTGAGAATCTTTCATTGTCAGCTCCAGAGAAAACAATCTGTATAATTCTGAATGTGATTAAGACTTTTTAAATCAAGTTTTCATTTCTTCTTGATGAGGTAATATCAGCTGCTTTCCACTTCTTACCGGTGTTTAAAAGCATAATCGGACATGGTCTTTTTTCACTTGACTTATTTGCGAAATGCTACCCACCCAGCTTGGGAAAGACGATGAGGTATTCTGCATTGCATTGTGGGCAGGCCACACGTGCCGTGCTGTTGCCCCGCTGCTTCTCGTCCACCCAGCGCTGCAGGCAGGCCTGATGAACCCACTTGGTGGAGCCGCGGCAGCGACACGGACGCACCCACTCTGCCGTGCGGTCGTCCTCGTCTGTGGCGAAGCACACCCAGCAGCTCCTACAGACAAACACACACACCCATAGGTTGGATGAAGACAATGAAACACATTCACACACCCTGATAAGTGGGAAAAGATTGGATATTTCTAAATGGATCTCACTTCCCCGTTGTGTTAAGAGCTGATGAAAACTGATCTAATTTGATTTCAGAAAAGACTCAAAGCGATTAGATAGAGCGTCTGCATTTCTAAATCAAAGCAGTGTGATAAATACCTTTGGCTCGAGTAAAAACAACTCAAGCAGAGCTCCTGCCCACTGGCACAACACACAGGCAAAAGCAAGCAAGGGAGCCAGCTAGAAAAAAATACTGGCTTCAACACATGTGACCATAGATTCAGTGTTGGAAGAATTAAGAGGCCGGCTCGTGGATTCAGTTCAGAAGCCCCTTTCTCATCACTTCTGTCATGTATCTTAATTTTAATAAAATGCTGTATTTCAGCTATATCGGCTTGTAAGGTATATATGTGTCTGTTTGTATATGTGTTACGCTTTTATAACAGTGAGGCACATGTGTGTGAGCATCTGTTTGTTGTGTGTGGTAAACTGGAAGATTGGGTGAAAGAGAGCAAGCAGGACGAAATGTAATCTTTCTTGAATGAAAAGCAGGCAGTGAATGACACAAAGTCACCTCAAATGAGTCAAAGGTCTCAGCTGGCCTAGCTAGAACACACATGGATATGCACACACACAGCATCACTCTGAGCCAGGGACTCAAAAATCAGCCAAGATCAATACATAAACCCTATAGGCAAACACACTTTTATGCTGACTGCTTGTCAGGCATATCTAAGAGTACAGCAGGAACTGTTCAATGCCTGCCCTAATACTCATATGAGCAGCCCCTTCATCCTGTCATCTAGATACAGGGCAAAGAATTTCCAGGGGATTATATTTCCGATCACAACACAATGACAGATATTATTAGGTTTCATAATTGATGCTTTTTGACCAATATATCCAAAAGAGGGCCATCACTGACCTTACTTCTGCACCGTTTCTTTTGCTACATCTGACCACTTGCTTTGCCTCTGGGTTGAGCCTCATTCTTCTGACATTGCCTTTAGGATTTACCACGCTACTACTCAAAACTAAATTTACTGGGGCATCCCTGTGTGAGTGAGCACAATGTTCTGATAAACCACAGCTCTGATATGCAGCGGGGCTTGGTTGCAGACAATTTGAGGAGACAGTCTCCCTTGTGTGTGACATCCAGACAAATACCTTGTACTGGCCTCAAGCCAAACCATATTTTAACATCCCCCTCCTGTCCACAAGTGTCCCAACACATCCTCCTTCCTCTCTTCCCACATTATTCTCCCACACATACGGTGAACATCTTGAGTAAAATGTCCACCTCCACCTCAAACTTATGCCTCCTTACTGACAGTAAAGGAGCCATAAGTATTTTTGGCCTGTCTTCCAATTAGTTGGACTCCTTCTGTGAACAAAACACCCCCAGTCCTCCTTCACATGTCTGTCCAGCATCTGGGAGGTAATTTGATCCAAGTTCCCTGACCTTACCCCAGTACATCTCCGACTGTGACATTATATTGCTTTTCCATAATTAATCAGCAGCATGCGACTGGTTAGAAGGGTCACCACCCCTGTGTCTCACTGCATGAGGCTCATTTCAAGAATCTAGACATATGACATTTTTATTTTAGCTGCTACGTACCAATGAAAATAGTCATAGGTTAGACCTGAATAATTGATTTAAGAAAATCTGCAACAGCAAGCCATGACTACATCAGCTAAGCTCCCAATCTGTGATTTCAGAGTTCAGTTGGTACCGATAAGAACTGGGAATAAAAGCAGTTATTGTCCACCAGTGTGACTTTTTAAAATTAAGAAAAATAACCAAATAAAATAAAAAATGCCAAGACTTTACTTTAAGCCACAGTCCCATTCAATTCAGCCTTAGACTAGCTTGTTGCTAGGAGATCCTCTGGTTCAGGAGCTGGCTGCTGCCTTCGACCCATTTACAGCCTGACTATCCGTGTGTGACATTTATGTTCTCATTTTCATAATTGCACTGAACCTTGAACAGTTGGCATTTCACTGGATGAATGAAACAATGATTAGTACACACACACAAACACACACACACACACACACACACACACACACACACACGCACACCTCATAAACCCCTGCCATCAATTCAATGAGGAGTGAAAAAACTTTAATAGAGATGATTTTTTTTTCTCTCATGCAGTGATTATGTACATTTTGGGTATGATTTGCATGAGTACATTTGTGATAATAGATCTGGGAAAAAATGCAGATTATTATTCACAAAATCCAATAAACAGCCTTCATACATCACTTCCACCATTACACAGATGGAAATTAATTCTTGAACAGTTTCATCTGTTTTAGAAATACATTTAAGCTCATGACAACCATGCAAGTGGTTGGTTTAAAACTGGGCCCAGTGCAGGATGAGAGGTACAACTCAGGGAAGTATCTCTTCTCTGAAAGGGTTTAGACAACCAGCTGCCCGTGCCTGACATGATGAGATGTATCTAGAGTTTACAGTTTCATTTCCCGTCTTTAACAACAGGTATGCCCGGAATGGAGAAACCCTGCTGCCTTGTTACTCTCACTAGGAAGAAGAAAATGTTTCTTACCGCATAAGGAATATCAGATATATCGGACTGTGGTGTGAATTACAGCTCTAATTGCTAAACATTTCCCCCCAGAATGCAGACATTTCATTAACCCTTAAAAGCAATTGTAAGGATGGGAAAAGGTCTGCTGGGTTTACTGACAATCATTATGCAAAGTATAATAAATATACGTCACCATTTTCCAGAACCATCCACCGTTTGTGACTGAAAATATTCTCACTGTGTTTCACATGATTCCGGTATATTAGAGGATCAACCATCTTTTTCACTCACTTTTGGTTTGCCTTGAAATCTCAATGGACTGTGAGGAAAATGTAAACATGTTTGGATGTCTGTGATCCTACAGCTCTATGCTATTAAGCATTTAATTTCAATGCAACAGAGTGATCATTTGGTAGATAAATAGGAGGTAAAATTCTAAGCCAAAGATATCAATATTCAATTTAAAATAGCAATTTCAAAAACAACCAGTACCAATGATTTTGTTCTTGGTTACACCATCTTTGAAAGAGCAGAAATTTAATAATCACAATTTATGAAACAACCTTAAATGATCTTGAATGATCATGAAAAAAATGTCAGTACTAACATAGCCTTACAAGCTGATGGCAGGGATATCACAGACTAGTACCTCATGAATGTGTCAGCTCAAAATGAATATGACACAATAGATAAGCAAGTGCAACTGCCTTCAGTGAATGTCATCTTATTTGTTGGGCCGACAGCAGATACCAATGTTAAAAAAAAAAGTTATCAAAAGGCTATTTGGAGAAAGAGGCTGGTGAGTTTTCTAGTTACTGCATAGCAAACTTTTATTGGCGAACACCTCAGACAGCACTTCCATGCTGGCTTCAACCTTCAGCAGCTGATTCAGCAATATCCCTTAGTACAGTACACACCATGTATATTTCAACCTTGCTGCTCCCACATTTAATAATGGATGTAAAATCTGGGGCCTCCTGTCATCGTCACGCTAAGGTCTAGGTGTGCTCTGTTACTGGGGCGTACAGGGGGCTCAACTGTGAAAGACTATGGATGAGCAACGTGGATTATTTGCTCAGGTTGCTGCCTGCCTGCGATGGCTAATTTTCCAATACTCCCCTGGTTCTGAATAAAACATGACAATGCAGGAGAGGAGCCTTAGGGTCAAGGCGCTCAGGTGACATGGCCAGCTGAAGGGCTACAAGGGGCGCGTCCGGTAAAGTGAGTCAAACTTCTGTCTAGTGTCCTTTTAGAGCTAACTTATGACAGCTATGTGAGCCTGCACTGTAGTAAAGCTCCTTGAAACACCATCAGATGCATTATCACATTTGCATGCACTGTAATGCTAGGAAAGGTAAGGTGCGAGTATGCATCTTGTGGCAATTTCCAATGTTCTGCACTGGTGGACTTTATACCCTCCCCCAAAAAACAGCCCAGAGACTGAAAAATGAGGCAGTTATAAAATACCAGGATGAGGAGATGAGTCGAGCAGTGGACAGATGTCTCCACAAGAGCAGGACAGTTGAGAACAAAACCCGGCACTCCCTTAGATCCACTGGCTCTTATTCCTGTAACCCAGCCCCACTGCATGACAGGACCCAATACAACAGCATCGAAATGCTATCCTCTATGAGAAACCTTAAGCTCCAGCTCGCTGTCGCCTCAACCTGGTTTAATAGAACATTCGGGCAGATAAACCTGCACCGGGATGTACAAAATGGTCTCCTGCTTAAAGCGAATTCCTATGCAATTTGACAGGAAAACTGGCCTGTAACCACATGAATTATAAACAATAGACACTACAAAAGTGTCTACTACTTGGAACCACCATTATGCTCACAGATGCTACCACATCTGACACATTCCCCATTACTGCAAGATCTGAAAGGTCGGCATTCATTCGTCCTGAGAACATGAGATCTGATGATGGGCAACCTGCCTGAACAATTCTGAAGTTTAGTGACCTGCCGTCTCCACCACTTATTTACAGGCTAAACAGGCAAATTCGAGTGGAGCTTAGCTGTTTCCACAATGAGTTTTAATCCACCTAATTCTAACCGACTGCTTTGAAACTTCAAGGGCAGGCAAACGGCAGTGTGTATTATCCTTTTCATTCCACCGGTTATTCTGAAAAACCTTCAAGCTGCCACGATCAAAAGAATGTGCAGCAATGAAGGACTGCAGATCCTTCTAGTCAAGCTAAGCCAACATCAGCTGAGGACGTCAATTTTGACAAGCCAAGAAGAAGCAAAGAACAGTATCATGAAGTCACACGAACACAGGGGAGGGGGCGTCTGATGGTGGGCTCTGAAGGAATACAGAATGACAGTGTGATTGACACTGTGTACAAAGATGAGTGAGACAATGTATCTACTTTCTCATCGTCTCACAAGTCAGGCTCCCATTCTTTAAGAAGCACATAAGCCACCCTACAAAGGCTGCTTTCACTTGGCAGCGGTCACGTGACTGTGGGAAAGCTTGAGGTTCCTCAGCACAAAGGCAGGGCACAGGAGGACCGGATTCGAGCCCACAAAGATCTTAAAAGAAGGTTAAGGTCTAGGAGGGCTTCTCCATGTCTGACTGCTTTGACTCAATCACAAACTAGTCTTGTCCATGTCAGTTAAATAACAACTTGGGCTGTTTGCCACCCTGGAACAGAACAGTATCCAACTACTCAGATTCGAAGATTAGTACCTTTTTATGAGCCGTTGGCAGATAGACTGGAGAGCGTCAGCTGACACACTGCCACTGAAAAGATCTGATGCTTGGGTATTTTTCCACACGAGGTGGACAAAATAACAGGGTGCCTTTATAATATTGTGCAATCGATTCTAACAAAATAAATGCCAGCTTCAGCCATTACTAGATTTGAATTGCATGTATATTTCACTGTAGTAGATAACAGTTTGCGACAAAAATAAAAAAAACTGACCAGTAGACATGATTCATTGAGTTTTGTTTCTGTTGTTCAGTTCTAGACCCAGTGACCTTTGTATTATATTAACACGTGCACAGGAGTCCAGCAAATGGCATTTGCTTTTGCTTTGATTGGCTCATGACTTTGACTGGCCAACTTCCAATGTGAAGAAGACTTCGGCCAGTAGAGGATTACAAACCATTAATCTAGAATCTTCCTTTTTTATGGAAGTCTCAAGAGTCACATTCCACGTTTACATGTTTGTAATAAATAATGTGGTAATTTTATTGTGCCGTCTGTGAATGTTCCCAGTATAAAAACTTACAAAAGGATAAAACAGCACTTAAAAAGGTTTGAGATACCTCAAGCCTGCTAGCTACACAGACTTAAGACATGTCAATTGGAATTACCTTTCACTTGAGTTAATGCCATGCTAGTTTTGGTTACAAAGCCAAGACAGGTCAGCTGCTCACCAGCTATTGATTTCTGTTAAGAATATGTCCACAAGCTAGTGTATGAGAAAATGTTGGGAAGTTTACCCAGTTGTTTTTCTATGACAGAGCTTACAGATACTGGTCAATTAAAAATACAAATGTATTACTGACTCAATTTCTGGTTACAAGAAACTTGATGATATTTCAGCCATGACTGTTGGTGCTTCAGGCTCCTATTTATTCCAAACTAGGGACGGTCTTTGAGAAAAAGAAATATGAGTTATATGTAGGGCTACACAATATGGTTAAAAAGTGATACTGTGATTATTTTGACAGATATTGCATTTGCGATACATTTTTTGATCATTATGGATGATTACCTTTTACATCACAATTTTCATTGTCATTGAAAAACCAATAAAATCATGATGATGTGGCATTGCTCTCAGTCTCTGCCAAACACACATGTTTTATTACATCTGGAGAATAAGCTTTGTAGGCCAGAGCAACTCTGAAGCACTACAACATTTCATTAAAACACTGTTTTGTGGCAAATTTTACCTATATTAAATAACTGCAGTTGTTGCAATTTGGATATTGCACTTACTCATATTGTGATTTAGATTATTTTGCAATTAATTGTGCAGCCCTAGCTATATGACTATGATGAAGCAGATAAATGTGTTTCATTTTACTGTGCTACAACAACAGAAACAGTGTAGAATAAAGCACAATGAAAACAATTTTAAATTAGGACATAAATTGGACACATGATTAATGAATTTGCAAGAAATGTGTCCCAACTGTTGTCAAAATCATGACTATACAATATTAGCCTCATAACTGTGTTTTTACTTAATCTGCATTGCGTTCTTACAAAAGAAGGCTTTCCTCTTTGCTTGATCAAACTATGATTATTTGTAAGTTTTATTTCCACAGGAATGAAGATAGACTGGTGGAACAGACACCACCCCATACAAAAGTTAAACCAAATCGGTTACAAATCATTACAAGCCCTTTTGCATACACATAACATCCACCACATATTCATTGAACCAGTCACATAAAGAGCAACAGGATCAGACAAACGCAGACAAGAAAAGAGTAAAACAAGGAGGTTATGTGAGAGCCAATAAAAAGGTCAGGCTAGATTGAAATGTGTCCCCCACATCTATTTGTGAAACACTGCATTGCAGGGGCAGCTGACTGCTTGTGGCAGGCCCAGATAAGAGCCTGTGGAGCCTTATGTTTGTCAGTGATAGAGGCTGGGTACACAACTGTCTAGAAGCGAGGGGACATGACATACATCTTCTTGCTATCGGCTCCTCAAACACTGTCAGGGTTATTGCCTCTGCCACACAGCTGCAGCACGTAGCTGAAGCACATTTCACAAAGCTCACATGCCCTTCCTTTCTTTCTGCTACTGTACCATGTGCTTGGGAAATGGTTTCAAAGTCCAAAGTTCAATAATTACAGAAAGTGCTGCGTCAAATGCCTTTTAGTATGCACTGCATAAGCTATCAAATACCAAGGACTATTTTGAGGGGAGCGGCACAACGATGTGCTCGGACACACTGTTGCAGTATCTGTTGACCACCACTCACACAGGAAAGGGAAAATTCTGGCCACACATGCAGGATAATGACAGCTGAAGCGCAGCCAACAAGTCTGACTTAAAAAAATTTAAACAAACATACAAACACAAAATGTATCACTACATCGGGAATGAAGCTGGGTAGACATTAAACTGATCAGTTGAGAAAAATGTTTGAGATTTATCTACATTGGAGTTAAAAACAGATTCCCGTGCTCACTTGGTGATAAGACACTTAGATCTTATCCCATCTAATCTTATTCTGCAGTGCTTGTGTGTCCAAGTTTTCTCTTTAATTTTGGGTGGAGTGAAGTTAGTCTGTCAAATCACTAAACCCATTATGAACCCCCTCCAGTTCAATCACAATGATTACTTCACTAAATTCATCCCATGGATGTATTTAAGAAGCAAGACGATTACACTAGTTTGTACACCATGACCAGTATTTTTTTATACTGACAATTCATTCCAGATATTCTAATATGGAAAACACACTGATAACAGAAACAGACATGACATCAACTTAATCTATTTAAAACACCAGCTACCATTATGATGAAACTTGTGTTTCAAAACAGCAGATCATACAACTAGTGATGCTGACATTTCTTTTCTGCTGATGTCATGACAGGACTAGTAAAAAAACAAAACAAAAAACAAAACAATATATGCATCTGCTTATAAAGTGTATTTCGTCCTCCCTTGATATTGGGGGCTATGACAGAAAAGTTCAGTTCCATCATCAAATTTAAACCGGCAAACAGAAGCTGAAAAAACTCTGATCACATTGTAAAACAAGACAGCGCTGATTAAATACAAACCATGATCCTGTTCATTGTCTATGTCTCGCCTTACATGTTTTCTGAGGCATATCTATAGTATACTGTTTAGCTGTAGCCATATTGTTACTTGTTTCAAAACAGACTCAGAGCACAAATAAAGCTAGGCTCCAACTCGCAGTACATCAGCCATCAGCGGGGGTGTTTACTGGTTCGATGCAGTGCAGTTACTTCTGGTTGTTGTATGTTTTCTATCTTTCGAGGCAAAAGGGTCTGATTTTCTGATGATGTAGCACAAACTTTATTTAAAATGCTTTCGCCTTTCCACTGGATTAACAGCCCACTTTTACGCCGGGCCATCTTTCCAGTGGTCAAATACTACTTTGTGCCCCTGAGGTCAGCGAACTTCCAATACAACTAATTTAATAAAAGCAAAAAACATAATGGATTGATGTTGTATTTCAAGGAGACTTAGACAACGATCACACAGACTTGTAAGTACAGGCACAGGGCAAAACAATGTAATGCAACGAGGCCGTCATATCATATGTGATTAATGTGACACTCCATGCCTTGCACTGAAAAGTTGAAAATATTTAGATTTAAAATAAGGGCTAGAAAAATTCTCCATGCAGTGCAAAAGAGGACTGTATGCCAGGCACGCTGCACGCTGCAATCATTTTGCTGGCAATGTGTTTCTAATGACGCATCTAGGTGTGATCAGCCACTTAAATCACACTGTCAATATGGCATGCCTGTGGATCACTGATTCTTGTAAGGCAGAACGAAGAAAAGCCGCAACCCCAACTGAGAACACTGGAAATCTTTATGGCAGAAACTGATGTTCTAGCCAACAAAACCAAGGAAGCCACACACAGGCAGAATAACAATGTGCTGAAGGTGAATTCAACTTGTTGCCTGGAGAGGTTGGCTGCTGGCTATCACAAATAATAAAAAGAGCAGCCTTTTGGAAATGGATTTGTGGCTGCAGTGTCTGGATTTCATGTCTAGTGTGACCGCCAAAGTGACGAGATACAGCTCTGAGCAAGGTTCAGAGCCATGCGCATCTCCAAGTGACACGTAGAGCTGCTGACTTTGTGCCTTGACATCCCTGATGAATGTACTGAGGGTAGGATTGTATGCGTTTATAGCTCGAAATAATTCCCCACCTGTCATGATGTATCTCTCCTCCATGTGACCATTAAACTGGGTGCCGCAGTCTGCCGAGTAAAACTGCCGAGTTTTGTCAGACATTTCAATGTCAGAAGCCATGTTTAAACTTCTTGTGTCAGCTGGAAAACTTGCCACCGCATCACTTCCCTGAGGCTTCAAAAAGAATTCACCAACTTGTATACACGGGCAATGGACAGCTCGGACAGTTTGGCAGCGTGACGAAAAGCTACATATAAGTGTGTTCACTTAAATGTCAAACTACACAATAGGGTTCCCATTTCACCCAATGGCAGCTTTGCTTTGGTGCTTTCTGGATGTGGTTCCTCTCCATTGCTTCCAACTATATGTGCTTGCTGCTTGTAAAACTCCATGAATTCAGAAATTCTCATGATGTAAGTTTTTTGTTTTTTTTTACATCAGGCCTGGGTGTTGAAACCTTCCAATGGCGAGTATGCCACTTGAAAAACTGTCACACACAATTTGTATACTGCTGCTTTGCTGTATGCTGGTTCAGTGTAACATATATCCTCATTCTTAGTTAGTGACAGATATGTTCTCATACTTCCTCTCTCATACAACCTTTCCAATAGATCTCACCAGTCAGCCTTTGTTCCCACTATATGCTCAGCATGATTTCCTCTCTTTTTGCAAATCTCAGTGGTGACACAAGCTTCCTCCACGTAGACAATTCATATCATCGGGTTACTTAAGAGTTACATAAGTTGCGGCTACTTCATGCACAAGTGCGAGTTGACAGAGTAAATATCCAGATAAATGAAAACAAACGAGTCATGAGAACGGCCTTCAGTGTCCCGTGTAAAAGTAGGTAAGAGGTTTATTCATTCAGTGCCATTATGATTGTTAACTGTGAACGTGACGATTGCAGAATTGTTACTGGGTAAATAGTTAACAGGCCAAATGTTTCGAGGACAGTGGCAGCTGACGCTATGACCTCTGGTTAGAGTCCGGGTCAGGAGGCAAGCTTTATACAACTACATATATAATGTTCACAGAGATATGCAGGTATTATGATGACATGATGCAGTACTGACGTTATAACGGTAACTTCGTAAGTTAGCGGTCGTGGAGGACGTCATGTATCAACACTGCCTAATTACACTCACTCTCTAACGTTAATTGTTTTCTAACAACTAAGATTTTGTCAGAGGTGGGTAAGAAACCACAAATACACTTTACAGTTGATAAGTTTCTGAATATGTTGACAACAGCTGAGTTAACTGCCCTCCATTTGTCCACCGTGGTGATTTTACGTAAAGCTACGTAGCTTCCATTAGCATGTTAGCTGTAAACTTGAACTCACCTGTCCAAATTCTGCTGCTGTTCCGCCATTATCGTGGAGAAGCAAATTAATACGCTAATGTTGTCTTGCGGATTGAGCAGATTAACTCCGTTACGGATAAAACATTAAAATGGCACGCCTGTTTAGTTGCTCCAGCTGAGGCTGGCGTTGAATCACTTGCTCGCTTGCTAGCTGAGGAACTGACGCTAACTAGCTCCACAGGCCTTTGTGTTGATACGCGTCAGCTGCAGACGAGCCAGTTGTGAGGCGTACAGCTATTCCTCCGCGGTCATGGCAGTCTTAATGGCATTCATCTGCGCCCGGTGCACTGTTTCAACTAACAATCCTCTTTATATCGCCTACGGCCTCGTTTGTCACTAATATTATCGCATTGGCGTGACCGCTTGACTCCATTGACTAGCCGTCTCTGAGGTAACGCCAAATAGTACGGCTGTGCGTGGCTGCGTCATCAAAACAAGGACGGCGCGGCGACGGACGCACTTTCCCTGCCGTGGGAAATGTAGTTCCATATCGCTTCCCACCCTCTTATGGCCAAAAATATCAAATTAATGTCCTGAATCCACTCCCGGTAGATGTACCAAAGAGACAACGGCTTCTTGCAGGTACAACCGTCATGAAGATGCACATCTGGCTACAGAACACGTCTAAAAGCGGTAAGACGTTTGAAATAGGGAGTTATCTTGCTCCTCAGCCTCTCTGTCTTCAGTTGACTGTGAAAGTTTTATAGTCATACAACCTTAAGACTTTCCGCAAAACTGATCAAAGCAATTGATTTTTAAAAAATATTTAGTGCTCACTGTGTAGCCTGTGAATCATGCGAGTGTGCGTGTGTGTGTGTGCGTATGGGAGAGAGAGAGAACCAGAAAGAGAGAGACTAACAGTGCGAGTCTTGTGTAGCCTATTTTATTCACTGCTGCTTCTGTTGCTCCATCTTGTAACCTCGCCCATATGTCAGCTTTGAAACTGATACTTTTCATCGCACCAGTCAAGAAGGCATAACACTGGCTACATATTTGTTGACTAGCCACTGCAATCGTGAGAGACTACAACTCCCTGCAGCCTCGTCGGCATCATCCATGCGCCGCAGTCAATCAGCTGTTGAGGCAACTGCTGACTACCTCGGCACAAGGGTAGCTCGTTTGTCATATCTAAACCCAGACGAGGCAAACAGAAATATCTTTATTTACAGAGTACCCAAAAGGTGAACGATAAAAGGTAATTCAGACTCCACGTCAGGCAGGGGGGCGACCTGGCTGTGTGTGCATGCTGTTTTGTCGTTTGTGTGGACACATATGGATTAAAGGGGGATTTTCAAGGAAAGAGAGAGCTTCATGAAATGTATCGGATGCCTCGATCAGCGCGATAAGTGGGCATTTGAATGGTCAAGGGGGGTTTTCTAGGCAGTGTGTGTGGTGAAGGTGCCGGTGAGGTGAGCCACTTACAGGCTGCTGATTGTGCTGCTTTGATGACCTTGGACGCGCAGCTCTTGGAGGAGAAAACACGGATTAACCGGTGGGGTGTGTGCAATGCAGACTTTTGCGATTACCTTTTGAAAGTCCAACTTGTGTCACTGCCACCACGGTGCTGCTGGAATGATCCTGCATGTCATCTGGGAGTGTTGATTACAAAGTCTACAGTGTGTTGCATCCATGTTGATGAGAGGCCTCTCGGTGTGGGGCTGTATGTTAGCCCTCCTGCAGTCGAGGGGAGTCTTATCAGTGCTGTCATTTGCTTTTAATTTAGTACAGTTTTAACCTTGGGTGAGTTGACACATGTGGATGTGCCTTTTGCGTGTGCTCCAGCTGTCACAATTGCTCGGTGGAGCCTTGGAGCAAATCAAGCAAACTGTGATCCATTTACATTTTTTTTTAGATTGCCCTGCGCTGTTTTGTTTAAATGATACGGAAACTTTATGGCTTTTCTGAATGCAAAAAAATCGTCATGATAACGGTCGAGGGTGTGCTTGTTAACTGGGCTTTTGCGAGGCGTTGGCTCTGACATGCAAAATGAAGAATCATTTTGCATTAGAAAGCTTCAACGTATGCTAACTAACTTTCAGCAGAGGACAGCGAGTTGGGCTGTCAGTGACATCCCGTGTATTATTGCCTTAAAAACTGCATGTTGCACGAGTACATTTTGTATTATGCCAATGCCAACCCGTGGCTGTGTCAATGCGGACCTCGGGCAGAGTCCCTCTATGCGCTATAATAAAATCCCCCTACTATAAATCATAATAAATCAGTGCGTATTATTTAGCTGTTTTGTCCAGTCAACTTCATCTTATTCATCAAATGATTTGTCTTCACAGAATAATTGGACCGATGCACGTTTTATTGTAAGGGAAAGGTTTGGATCTTTGCATAATAAAGTGCTCAGGTGCGTCACTTTCTGCTGCGTGAGAAAAAAAAAAGGAAAAAGGGGCGAAGTGTGCCGTTTTGTTTTTTGTTTTTTTTTTAAATGGAAGTCCTGTGTTAGTTCAGAGAATCTCCGTGCGTCGAGGTGCCTGGTTCAAGGTAGAGCTGCCTTTTAACCTTGTTGAAGGACAGCTGTATTTACTGACGTATGTAAATGAATATAGGGGAGGTCCTTGGGCAAAAAACACACACCGAATCAGTTTCACATTGCAGCTCCGGAGTTCCTGCGTGGAAGGAAAAACGAGACGTGGCGAAATCTGGTGAATATCTGCAGCCATATGCGCCGTGTGTAATTTGTGGGATTTTCTGAATCATTCTGGTGTAGTCTTTGGGAAGTGTGTTTTTTTTTCTTTCTCTCTCGTTTTTTTCCCCTCTTCTTCTTTTCGGCTAAATGGGTGATCACGCATTCGCTTTGCAGTTGCCCGGTCCCTCTAACATCATATCCTTGTCGGAGTTGTCCCAGTTCATCAGATACTACAGCAGCCCCGCCAGCCCGGTGCGTGATCTCCTCAATTACAACAATAATAATAATAACTCCTCGTCTCTCTTTCCCCTCGTTGCAGCTCAGCAAACCATGCAGGATGATTTACTGATGGACAAAAACAAAGCCCAGCCTCACCATCAGCAAGATCCGACGCAAGTAGACCCTCCTCCCTCCACCCCGACCCCGTCATCGGAGCCCACTTCTTCTTCATCGGAGTCTGAGAGCCCGTCGACCGGGACCAACCAAGCGGCTTCAGCGCTGAGCAGCAGCAGCAGCAGCAGCAGCAGCGGCGGCGGCAGCAGCAGCAAGGACAAAGTGCCGATGGAGTCGCCGATCCTGCCCGGGTTGAGCTTCCACCACCAGCCGCAGGAGACCGGCGGCCCCCTTTCCTCCCCTCCCTCCTCGTTTGGGAGCACTTGGTCCACGGGAACCACCAACGCCGTGGACGATAGCTTTTTCCAGGGAATACCCTCGGTGAACGGGACGATGCTTTTCCAGAACTTCCCCCACCACGTCAACCCGGTCTTCGGGGGTAATTTCTCCCCGCAGATCGGCTTGGCTCCTCAGTCCCAGCAGCATCAGCAGCAAGCCCAGCAGCAGCCGCAGCCGCAGCAGCCGCAGCCGCAGCAGCAGCAGCCCCAGCAGAGGAGATCCCCTGTCAGCCCCAGCCAAGGCCCCTTCCCCCAGAGAAACGCTTATCAGACCATCATGAACAACAGCAAGGGGTCCTCGTCGTCTTCTTCGGCCCCGTCGTCTGCTTGGAATAATCACCAAAACGCCGCATGGAGCACAGCCTCCAACCCTTGGAGCGGGCTGCAGGCGGGCAGGGACCCGCGCAGAGCGGTGGGCGTCGGGGTAGGGGTCGGAGTCGGCGTCGGTGTGCCGTCACCCCTGAACCCCATCTCACCGATGAAAAAGCCCTATTCCAGCAACGTTATAGCACCCCCCAAATTCCCGAGACCCGGTCCCCTCACCCCAAAGCCCTGGATGGAGGAGAGCGCCTTCAGGACTGACAACAGCAACAACATACTGCCTTTCCAGGTAAATGAGAGCAGGCTCCGGCCTACCTCTGCTGCTGCAGCCTCGGTTTGAAATTGTTGACAGCTTTGACACGTTGTCGGTTTTACCTGACGGTCGAGCTCTCGAGAATACAGACCTGTAGGCTGATTATTGTTGATGTATTCTCTATAAATATCCGAGGGAAACCGTCGGTACGTGAGATAAAAATAGAACAAAGTGGGCTAGGATAAGGTCACCCTGAACTCATCAGTTCACATTCATAATCGGCCTGTAGCTACATTATAGTGATTGAGAGGATATTGATTTCACAGTCAGTTAGACAAATGTGCAATTAAAAAAAAACAATTGTAGAACACGACTGACACTATTATCAATCATTGTTCCACATTCTGCAATGTCTCTCACATAGTAGATAGGACGCACCTGCATGTGCGTGAATTTTGACTAATTATGATAATTATTCAGCATTAAATGACATTCATTGTAAATGAGCGACATCGCAGCTTTGACTTATGTGCCTCAGTCGAACTGACAAATGGCCCTCGAGTTTTTTTTGCCGGTAGTAGTGGTAGTAACATTTTAATATGGCTTATGCCTGCAGATTGTGTTATGGAGGTCAAATAATTCGAACAAGACAGTAAATTCCTCAAGTAATATTAATCGATTAATGATATTTTGAAATCAAAAACAAACACCACCAGATCAGTCCTAGAAATAGTCGCTACGATCGGTTTATTGCGCTAAATGGTTAATTTTCCTCTGCCATTTCACTGTCCGTGAGGTTTAAAGGACACATGACGCATTCAGGTGCTCCTCGTAGCCTTCTCAATTCAGACTGACAGGAACTCTGTGTGCGCACTCGATTGTTAGATCATCCCGATGATCAGAAAGGATTTCTTGTTTTCACGGATATATTTAAAAATGAAATAAATACCGTGTAGCAAGCAGCAGAAATAATATGTGTATTTTCAATCAAACGAAAATTTGAATGCTCATTATTTAAAAAAACACTGACATATATTAATATTATTTATTTGTTTTCCTTTTTCAACACCGTGCAACTTCCTTCCCATCCTTACCTACGCGAAAATTAGTCATTAATTTGTCGCTGTTCAACATTGTTGGCATTTCATATGCGCTAATTACAAGATTTTCGACGGTCCATAAAGGCAGCGGCCGTACTCTCATTTGATTGGCTTGTGACCGGACAGGGGGCGGAGTTTGATGCTGAGGCGGAAACGGAGCGCAGGTCAAACTCTGAAGGTAGAGGAAGTTTTATTTTTCCACAATTTACAGTAAGAAGCAGCCATAATGGACAACTTCTGGTTGTTTTTCCACATGTAATGCAATTGCTGGCATCGACATGTGTTTCCGTTTCTGCTGTGAGAAAGCTGCACGTCTATTTAAGCCAATTTTACTCAGGTTTTACATAACAAAGAAAGTGTTAAGCTAGCAAGCACAACTAAAGCTAGCATTAAGGTTAGATAACACATGTAGTTCGAAAATGGGTGACTGTGTCCCTGTCAGCAGTCCAAATTCAACAAAATACCTTTGGCTGGAGGTTCATATAACAACATGTGACCGTCATTTAGAAGTTAGAGTAACATAATAAACGCTGACAGAGGAAAGGGCAAGGATGTCCTGTTTATTCTTTGAAAGCAGAGTGAGTCATGACAGTTTCAAGAGGACAAAGAAAATGTTTTCATTTCATTTTTTATGTGGCTAAAGACTATGATCACATGGTGTTTAGAATAAACGGAACACACTGTACTGATGTTAACGGGAAAGCTGTATTGTTGTTTCCTTGTTCAATACAATAGTCCCCCTGTTTTTCTGAGTTTATTACTGAATGCCCCACTACACTGACATGTGAGACGCTGACATCCAGTATTGCTACATATCGTCTGGTCCATATATATAAGTTATATTTGTGTTCACCATGATAGTCAACAGCAGGAAGTCAGTTTTGTACTGGTTTATATTAATGTCAGTCAAGACCCTGCCTTGTCTGTTTGCAGAGTATACAAGCAGTACCAACACAGTATGGCTTTTGCACATGGCTAGTCATGTGTTTCCCTGTGTTTAGTTATGCTGTCTGACAAACAAGCCAAGATACAAAATAAGCCAGTTTTTCTCCCCACTGAAGTCACAGGCTCACTTAAAAGGGAGCACTTTTTCACCCGATCAAAGCGGTGACTCGGGAGAACGGAGCACCAGCCAAAATGTTAACTTGTTACTGCAGAGAGGACTGCATGTGCAGACAAAACACTGACCGACTCAGGCTGAAATTCCAACCGGCTTGAAACGTATAGCCTTTTGAGGAGATAATGATTGTGTGTGTCAGTCAGGCCTCCCTAGGCAGTTTCCTCTGTTGTGTGCCTCTATCTCTTTTCTCTTGACTTAGCTGGCTCAGAGCTCCAGTGATCACCAGGAGACAAGGTCAAGGGGCCATGTGTCATACTGTGTAGGGTGGTCTGTTTACTGAAAGGAAACTCAGGCAAACAGCCGAGATGAGGAAGAGTCAGCTACTCTCATGTGGTCAAGTGTTGCCAGATGAAACAACAAGGGTCACTTGATAATAAATCTGGAAATATTCTGATAATCAATTTTTTTAAGTCAAGCAAACTCTGAGTTTCAATGCACGTTAATCCGCGTATGTTCTGCTGTTCTCTTTCTCTGTATATTACAATAATATGACAGTACTGTGTTTAGTACAGTGTACAGTGTTTCACTTTCTCGAACATTATAAAAGCTTTGCCTGCAATCACAGAAGGCATTATTCAACTGCAGAGAAAGCGGAGAAATTTAAAATGTCCTTTATCCTTTGCCAGTATTTGTATCGGTGCTTTGAGTCATTCAGCATATTTGCAGGCATTTTCTGCTCTTGAAAAATCAGTCTGACAGGAGAGTATTCATTAAAGGGTTTATGAGTACCCCAGTGATGAAATCCTGGCTTTAGCTCACACGTAGCTGTTTAGCAATTACACCCATAATTGGGGAAGAGTTATCACCAGGCTGTAAAGTCAGGGTGCCACATGTCAACTGTGCTGTTTGCCGAAGTGAAACTCAGGCTAATTCCTGAGCCGAGCAGCAGGCAGGGGGGCACACACCGGTCCCATGCTGTCATGTGGGCTGCTGGTGCCAGGTGTACCTATTGTCACTCTGTAGATCACCCTCAGTATTCTTCAGGCGCCCACAGATAAAGCTGGGGGTGAAACATTGAGATCCGTGTGCTTCGATATGTGCTCATACTCACCTGCTGCTGGGTGCCGCTTAAAGGGCAAGGAATGTTTGGAATTCAAGTTAACATGTCAGTGTGAGGCTTACGACGCAAAGTCACATGAGCTTCTCAGGAGATGTGCTGATTTGAAATGATGTAAGTGGCTTGTGAGGTCCTCTGTGATCATAATCACATCAGATCAGATCACGAAGTTGGAAGTTGGTTGGCAGACTGACAGGTGGATTCTAACAGTCAAATGCCGTCTGATGGTCATGTGAAGCGGCAGGAGCCTCGACAAGTGCGGGTGTAACCATTTTGATTGACATTACATTGTTTCTCGTGTCATTTTTACAATACTTGTCATCTAAACTCATCTTTCTATTTGTTATTTAACCCTGTGTGCATTGGAAGGCAAAACCAACTGCTGAAGGTTCCAGGGAACGGAGGGCATGTTGTGTTCATAGACCATCTTCACACAGCAGCCAATTTCCTCTGGTATTACACTCAGGGTTGGAAGCTTAAATGTAGCTAGCTAGCTTCTGCTAAACAATAGCTAATGTTAAACCTCTTCTTAGCTAACATTACTTGAAATGGCTGCCGTGTGAATATGGTCGATGTCCTTTGGTAATGTTCACATTTGTACTGAGAGCATCGATTGATTGCTAAATCTGACCAAAATGAATCGAAACCGTCAACAGTTTCACTAGTTGAAATTGTGGCCAGCCCGACCCACCAATTCAAAGCCAAGACAGTATTTAATGAGTTGGGAATGAGACTCAACAATACATTTTCTTACAAACAGGACTTTTAAGTCATTTATCAAGCAAAACCACAATTTGCCTTCAAGATTGATTATGATCTAAAATATTTAGGTCGCCCACCCCTATTTTCTAGATTAGAGCTGCTGTAAGTCTTATATTCTTTAAATTAAGATACGTGTTCAATAGCTCTATATTCTCTATATAATCACTGTAATATACATTTTGGTCATTAGTCTGTGTTTCTCTTCTCGCTGCTCATGCAGTAAAAGAGAAAATAAATGTTCTGGTATCCCTGCCCACTTTATCCAGTCAAGACAGAGAACTCCATAAAGAGGTGGTCCTGTCTGCTCATGTACGTGTAAATGGCTATACTGTACATCTGTTCATTATAACTCTGTGGGTCTGTGCCCTTGATTGATTGTGTGGTGGTAAAGCTGCACATTTTGATATTAAGCACAAAAGGAACTAACTTCTTCTCTCGTTATTTAGTTTATCGTGGAAAAAAACAATAGATGATAAATTCACCATC
The DNA here is from genome assembly GCA_963678695.2 of Diplodus puntazzo. Taxonomy (NCBI): domain Eukaryota; kingdom Metazoa; phylum Chordata; class Actinopteri; order Spariformes; family Sparidae; genus Diplodus; species Diplodus puntazzo. Next base: position 15,750,818 of record OZ023168.1, read on the forward strand.
TGAATCTGGCCCCCGTAACTTTATGGAGCAGCCTTTATTTATTAAAAACAGGTAGTCACTTAAATGCCTGGTTTGTTTCTGACAACACTCTCTTATATCTTGTTTATGTGTCATGAGGAAAGACGAGCTGCAGTGTAGTTGAGAAAGGTCAACTTGAACCTGCCCTCCACATTCCGGGTTTCTCATGTGATGTGTGAAACAGTAAAGTCTGCTGGGGACTTTTGTATATATGATCTCTTTAGGTCGTCTGACTACGCTGAGCTCTCCGACCTCCGCCCCTCACTGTGTTCATCCACATGTGTCAGAGTGGAGGGGAGGGGGAGAAAAACTCACAGCTCAGCATTTTAAGTGTTTACCGTTTGTACCAAGTGGGCAGATTTTTATCTACGTGGCGCTGTCGGGTCCAGAGTGAAGGGAATAACACTTTTGAATGCTCAGCCGAATGGGCAACAATAGCTGTGGTGTGCAAACAATGTGGCCCCGGCTTGGGCAGCGGACACGGGACACAGCTGCCAAGGCTACAGCCTCCAGCTCCGGTTAGGCACTCTCAGGCTTTACCTTTGGCACACATGTCATTCTCATAATTCACCATACGCTATGAGCGTCTCATTTCATCAGCAGTGAGCGGTTTAGGAAATTAGTTTATGTAAATCAACAAAAATATATAACAAATGACACACGGTGGTACCTGCCGCAGCACAACATCTTCAAAACCAGCTGTATTCCCGTTCACTGGAAATGAAAAATAAGATTAGATAAGGTGATCATAACATCATAACACCTTCATAACATCTTTATGTAACCAATAGTTATTCTTGGATCAGGTATGTCATGGATTGAATCAAAAGTTATCAGTTTTGACCAAATGTAAGTTCTTGTATGGCTAAATCTATTCAGATGACATAACGTTTTGCTTTTTAAAGTATTGTCTTCATATATTTATTGATTTGTTTCATTATTCTATTTGTGTAAACAACTATACCCAGGCCTGTGATCATAGCATGTTATTACACCTGTATCTACTGTCGAACTAGAATGGCACTCAGTAGAGCGCACACCAGCAGCGTTTCACAGGATGAATGACACCTTGGACTGCACAATCAGAAGGCCACTCGCAGAGGCCCAACCAATATATTGGTCAGCCAATATTATTTGCCCATACTGGCCTATCACAGATACATCGGTGTTGCTGTATATGTTGTCTCATATGAGAAGATATGAAAACTTTTTTTAGTACTAGGAGTGTCATTATTAAATTTCCAGTGAATTTTATTCTTTCAAGGCACTGATGTCATTTTAGACATCAGAGTTAATTACATATTTATCTTTGTCTTGTGTGTTTCATAACCACATTTGAGGGATCATTGCAGAAATGTGTGTTTCTTTATATATTCTCTGTATAAAATAATATAGGGTGATACATGAATATCAATAATTCTTTTACTCCCTAATATAGGTGTCATAAGCCCCAAAAATCCAGTATTAGTCAGGCTCAGCTCACAAGCAAAGAGCGGAGTACTTAATCACTTTCAAGCCCAAGGAGGAACTGTTTATATCACATATTAAATTTGCTGGGTTGTTCAAGCTCCATCTATAGACTTAATGGTTAAGAAATTCTCTACTAAATTATCTAAATCCAGACAGAACCTCAGGGCAGAACCGTGTCTCTGCTTTCTCTGCAGCGTTTTGACATGAAAAACAGCCAGACTGAGATTCATATCTCCTTTTCAGTATCGGCTGTATTAACCATCACCCACAGCGCTGACACATACGTAATGTTTTCCCTTTTTCCCCTCTAACATCTAGTCTCAGAACCTTAATTTATATTAGTCTAGGTTCGCTAAGAATGCATCCCAGCCCGCCTCTAACAAAAACGGGAGCTGTTAGTACATGCAAGTTGTTGCCAGTGGTTTGCCCTTGAGCAAAGTAACGAGTAAAGCAACCAACGAGTACCGCTAGTTCTAACTGTAGCTGCCATAAAATGATAAAACTGTTCATCTATGGTGGTGCCTTGAGTCCTAACCCTCTTCCTGTTTTACTGTGTTGCAGGACCGGAATCGGCCCTTTGATGCTTTTAGCTTGCACTCTTTGGAGAATTCCTTAATGGATATGATAAGGACTGACCATGACAAAGGTAAACCACACCCTGCCGGTGGCCCACCAATGACTATCGCTGATATTATATGGAGGAATCATTTTGCAGGTTAGGAATATTCATACGTCCATGCTTACCGTATTTGGGTTGTCTTTTTTTTTTTTTTTTTTTGCTTCATGGGCATAAATCATCCCTGGGTACATATATTTTTCTTTTGCTTTGCCAATCCCTTAACCAATCCACTATGGATCATCATGTTCTGTTTGAAATTGAAATGAATAATTAACATTATGAGCCTTACCTGCAAAATCTCACATAATTCCTGTTTGTGTGTGTTGGTGTGTAGTGGACCAGACGTGCAGAAATGTGCACTCAACTGGTCGTACTTGCAATTTGCACTTTCCTTTGTCCTTGCTTCTACTTATTACCTGTTGATTTTCTGTTGATGGTGTGACATGACTTGTGCTTTTGTTGACTGAATATGTTGCGAGTTTAAAGAAAAAGTTTAAGAAAAAATAAAATTCAGCATTCTCATTGTCTGCTCATCCTCATGACGATGGAAGATTTCTACAAAACATTTCTGGAGCTACGCGTCAAAAAAACGCTGCAGCATTCTCCGAAACAACTGAAGTTGATTGGGTAGATGAAAACATGCAACTGAAAAAGAAATCAAATACATTTTAGTTCTTGGGTCGTCTGGAACCTTGAATTATGTCGGATGAGCTTTATGGAACCATTTTATGTGTTGTTGTTTTTGTTTTTTTTAAAACAAGTCTCCATCTACAAGTTATTTAGAAGAATGCTGCAATGCTGCTTTGCTGTGAAGCTCCAGAAATGTTTTTGTGGACTAAACTGTATTTTTCAGGTCAACTTTTTCTTTAAATGTTGAGTGATTGAGTGTGTTTGTGTATTGCATTCCTCCTCAGTGACATGAGCACCACGAAGCAGAATTCAGAAATCAGATTCAGATCTTTATTTTGTGTGTGAACATGGGGCTTGGACGTGCCACGACCGAGTCAGAACTTGAAGATCAAATCAGTGTTTCTAAGCAACCTCGATACACAGAAGAAGTTATTTCTAAATGGTGTGATGCATTTTCTTCTCCCAGGAAGTGTGGAGAATTTATTAAATCATGAACACAATATTAAGTAATCTCTCCTCACACCCTTGTAAGGCCATCCAATGCCTGACAGTCTTTCTAAGCCAATATTTTTGTAGGGCAGGTCACATGTCTATTGTAAAATCTCTAGATCCCAGTCTCCCAGATGGGGCCCCGTCAGGTTGGGTGTAGGGTTTTTATGCTGCCCCATCCTCCCACATTAACAATGGAAAGATTGGTGGGAGGGGTATATAAGCAGAGCATGTCACTTTCTCATGCATGGAATCTGTTTTCCCAATCTTGTGCTGAGAGAGCATTGTTACTGGAAGTGGTCATCCTGGCAGCGCTAAACTTCACTGGAAAGGTGTCGTAATGTCCTGCTGGGTTTTTCCTTGTGATTGTTTATCAAAGCACAACAGAGACGGAGGAGATACAAGGACAGACGGGGAGGGTGCTACATGGACATGCCTGTGAATTCCTGCATCTCCCTTTGCATGTTTACCCCTCTCGTAATCATGGAGACAGCATGCGGCTCCAGTAAGCTACCGTGCCAACCAAAGAGCAGCTCCACCCTGCTAGAGTACCTTCTCACTGTCTTAGAAGAGCCTGCACACTCCGGCGCAGTCTGCTGTGTAAGCTATAAAAAACATAGATGCTGGTGCATTTTTCAGCTCTGGAGATCAGAACTTCTTCTCAGCTTTTACAAACAAACAAATTTGGGTGCATTTTGTCCCATATACAGAAATGTCCATGACAGTATTGATTTAGTATTGAATGGGATAAGTAACGCTACCTGGGGGAAGAGTTTTGCTACCCGACCTCAACATGGCTGTGCCAATTTGTTCGGCTATCATCCAATGTCGGGGCCATCTCTGAGCGTCTGTGGCCCTAGTTTCTGTGATGTGTACCACACTGTTGGCACTAATCGGCCCTTGTCAATGGCTTTTTAGCTAATTGAGCATGTTGAATAGGCAGTGGAGCCAGTTTGTGACAGAACACCAAACCTCTAACCTTACTATTAACTAAGACACAGGTGACATGAGGCAACACAACAGTCTTTCGTCGCCTTTAACATTGGCTTGGTGCTCCTGGGTCAGTCATTCGTTAGGAAAATTTCTATATTTCTCTTTAATTCTGCCAATTGTATGTGTCCATTTGTGCCATTTGTTGCAACTAGAAATTATGGTAGGGCTGTCAAATGGGAAGAGAGAAATAACGTCAAATGTTTTGACAAGCTAAATGTCAGTAATTGATGAAATGTGTCAGAAATGAACTTTGAGTCTCCAATTTGGCAGTACTGGTTGGGTCTGGTCAGGTCAAAAAGCATGTTAAAGGCAAAGTTTTATCACTTTGATAATAATAAAAACACTTGCCATAAAAGAGTTGTCATTTCTGTAATTTAACTTACAAAACCTAGAAATGCGATAATGTCATCTGCATCTGTCACAATTTTCTGAGGCTGTTTGTCTGTGATTAGTGATTAAGCACTGTAGGAAATTGATGTCCCAATTTTTAAACCTCCTGCTAAGTTCTGATTGCTCAGTTGTTCAGAGAATTAAGAAGCCGTCAATAAGCACAACAGCAGACATGTCTCAATCATTAAACAAACAAAAGATGGGTGAAGATTATAAGGTCTGAAACCAGGCTAGGTTCAGATGCAGCCTCACAGTGCAGCAACAGAACAGAATCTAATGCTGCGGTTGTGAAGTTTTGTTGTTTTAGCTCTTAGTTTCCATGCAGTGTGCAGCAAAGGTGTAAGACCAACTGGGGCCTTGTTCACTAAGATTATTCTTGTTTAGCATTATGAGTCTGTGGGCTAAGATTGTCAAAGGCTAAAGATACTTGTGTGAAGCGGCAGGTAATTTTAACAAGAACATCTAATTTATTGAAGTGTGCAGATGTGACACTGATCTGACAAGCAAAGTACCATTCCACCAAAGAAAGTTGATAAAATGAAATGTTTGTTTTTTTCATTAGAAAACATTTCTGATTACTTTAAGCTGCTCATTTAGCTCACAAATCTAAGCAGGTAATTCTTAATTAAAACCTACTTAGACAAGACTGGAGGATAACAAGAGAAAATATATGCTTTTATTCTAAATTTCTTCCCAATCCAGGCACTGTCGTAGTAGGTCTGACATGCTGCTATGAGGATATTACCCAGCAGCTGAGAAACACCAGTCAAAACTAATTAACCCAGTAGGCCCAGTTTTGCATTCCCAGCTGAATGGCTTTCACCCACATCCATCCCATCACAGACATTTCTCACATACTTCTCATTGTGACTGGAATAGCTGTTTTTCCTCGAGTGTTTTATGAGTCCCTGTGTATATATGTGTGTGTGTGTGTGTGTTTTTAAAGTAGGAGAAGCACTGTGATGCGAATGCGAATTGGTGGGTCTTCTAAAGAGAGGTGGCCCCCACCGACTCCCTGTCAAGACTGGGAGGAGGCGAGGCCATCTCGATTCAACCAGTTTTTTTTTTAGCACTTGTTTTGAGAAGAGTCAGCTTCAAAGGGAGTGTGTGTGTGTTGTCTGTGAGAGAAACACTTTAATGTCTCGATCCTCTCAAACTTTCTAAAAGTTCTTTACTTCTGGGTGAGGGGAACAGGGCCGCAGGGACGTCTGAACAAACACACACACACACACACACACACACACTGGTCTGCATGTAGTTCCTGAACTGGGTCAGCTGAGCTCACGTGTGGAACGCCAGACACCCCCCACACAAAACACACACACACATCAGAGATTCTCCCCTTGGCCTGGAAAAACACCACCAGTTTGACAACAGCCACCGCCGTTGCTGCCAGCAACATCATCACACACACACATACATGCAGAATACACACATCCAAATTGTTTCTGACATGTAAATCAACTGTGACATTCCATGCAAAGCAATCTTGCCTCACACTCTCTCGGGCCATCTTTGACGAAGACAACTCGGCAGACATGACACTGTCTGCCACATGCAGCCACTCCCCACACACATAACCCCAATGTTGACACCGTTTGAGATACTTAAAAGTGTTAATAAGTCCCCTAAGTCCTCGTGGAAGCTTTGGGTGGATCCCACCCACCCACAACGTCTCTCCCTCTCTCTGAACACATTGCCTCAGCTGGTCTGACTCACATGATCTTACTCATACGTCTGTTCTGATTTATGTTGTCTCTGTCTGTGTAAGTGTAGCCTTTAGAAGATTGAATTCCATTAACCGTAAAGGTGGAGTAGTTGATTCTGGTGAAAGATAGTTGATGGTTGAGCCAAATCGAAGCAACATTGGTCCGAGTACCAGTCATGTTTGGATGCCAATGTAGGTGTGACTCTATGGTGATTCTCATGCCTGTGAAAAAGCAAACCGGTTCTTTAAAAGGTTGTCAGGTTGAGCCAGGGGCGCCGCCAGGGGGGGAAAGGTTAGGACGATTCCAAGGGCCCGGCACTGACAGGGGGCCCTTTGAGACATGGGCAACCTATACAAGGGCCCAACTAGATTTTTTTTCATGGGGCCCAAAATCCCTGGCGGCGCCCCTGGGTTGAGCCAACTCTGAACCAGCCCAGAACCAGCACTTGATTCGCTTTAGTTGAAAGGGGCACACTTCAAACCAATGGTTCTGAGAACTCTGAGTGGTTTCAATGTATTATGGGCCTTTTTTTTTAACAAGCATAAAACAATTGCTGTTAGTTTGCTGATGTCTCGGTAGCTAACAAGCTAGCTAGCTAATGCTACATTGTTGTTGCTGATTTGTGCATGACAGTCACACGTTTGGAGAGACTTTATTGTTGCATATTGAATCAGTTCACTAAAATTTGGGACCTGGGGACCAACTATTGAAAAAGTCACAGCAACTGGTATTTGTTCTGAAAAAGGCTAACTAGTTTAGCTTGACAGAAGCAGCTTAATTTAAAAGGCTGTGTTGTGTCTGGGTGTCACCCTGGTTAACAGCCTGCATAAGGTGAAGTGTTGCTGTAAAAGATAGAAGAAGGTGTCGGCTATAATTGAGGCCAGTAGTCGAGGGCAAGCAAACACTGGAGCTGTTTGACTTTGTGCGCTTGTTGACAGGAGCATTGGTCAGCGGATAAGAGTTGACTCACGGGGGCTTCTATCAGGCGGAAAACAAGAATTGCAAGGACAGAACAGGTCGGATGAGAAACACTGTGATTAAGCAAGGTGACAGTAGGGAGCGGGTCTCTCCATATACAACCACAGTTCGTCAATAGCTGGGACGATGCCTGAAAAGCAAATAAAACAAAAAGCAATCATTTGCAAGTGAACTTTGTTTACAGTTTATTGAAGTGTTCCTGAGCACATGTAGTAAATATCTGTTACACAGTCATGTCTTTCACAAAGTGGTGAACCTCGCCCCATCCTTGGGAACGACTTGGCCTTTTGAGGATGCCCTTTTCATTCCCAGTAATTATAGTGTCCCCTGTTGCCAATGAACCTGTTTACCTGTGGAATGTTCCAAACAGGTGTTTATGGAGCATTTACTAACGTTCCCAGTCTTTTGTTGCCCCCGTCCCAACTTGATTGGAACATCAAAATCAGAATAAAAGAAGATAGGGAAATATTTAATATATAGTGAGTATATGTCAGACAGGATTACCAAATTGTCATGATTCAGTTTTATTTATGTTATGCACGGCATTATTTTTATTACATTTTTTAAACCTTTGCAAAGATAAAGCCCCCACAAAGCACTTTCTGTCATTATATAAGCTAATATTGTGATGTAAAGTTCTCCAGTGTGGTTTAAATTAAGAGTCAAGATTTATAAAGTTTTTAGTCAAAGATTCACCTTCACCAAAAAGGAGAAACTACATTCCTCACTCTCAACTAGGTTCTCAAAGATCATGTTTTTTTAAGAGGAAGTCTACATGAACTTTTGTTTTGTTTTTTTAGGTTCAAAGAGGGGTCAGCCCAGCTTAACCTGAAGTGAAAGGTCAATGTCTGAAACACTTTTTTGACCTGATGCTTGGCTGACAAGCTGCACTTGACCTCTCAACTTTTCAACCTGTTGTAGCGAAAAACACTTGAGATGATCTCCATGTCAGAGGGATGCCCAGTACTTTAAACAGCCTGTTAATGACTCTATAGAGATAAGAAGATGTGTTTGTTGGCCGTGTGAAAGGTTAAATTGCACCTTGCTTCCAATAAACCACACTGTCAGTGTGTTTTTGTTATGGTGGAAAATTCATGACTCCTGCTAGCATGACTGAGCTAATCCAGTCCAGGCAACAAAACAAGTCTAGGCTTGTTTTGTCTATTAAATTCATGGTTTGTCCAGATCTCACAAGCCATGAAATACTATTGGAAGCTTTACTGTCTGTGCCAAGTTATGCAGCAGGCTTAACAGGATTCTGTAAATCCTATCATTATATGATAGGCATTTAATAGTTTTATGATTATCACTTTATGAAACATTAAATAACAGTGGGTGGTTGGCATATTTTGGGCTTTACTACTAAAATATGTCCTAACCATTTGTGTTTTATTGGCTACATAATTTTATATAGTTTCACGTGTTCGTAGCTGGAGGACCTTTGGCCCTGTTTTAATCGTCTTGTCAAAGGTGGTTAGGTTCAGCTCGAGTTGGAATAAAGGGAAAGGAGTAGGGCATTCTGACAGAGACCAAATAACTCACAGGGTTTCTTCCAGAAACCTCCATCCCACTCAGTCTTTCCAGTCATATGTTGACTAGTGTGCAAACACATGCCCCTCAGTGGGTATTGTCAACCTTTTTTTTTTAAAGCACATTTTGGCATTGTAGTGTTCATAATTGAAGGTTGCTTTGGTGCAAGTCAGCAAGAAGTAAAGCTTTAGGGCACCCTGCTGCTGAGGTGTTTTTTTTCATCAGCACTGACATTTCCACACCTTGCTGTTGGCACACCCACTCGCCTCTTTTAACTCCTGCTGGAGCTTTCTCCTAGAGGTGTTATTGGGGGCTTAAATATGAGCTATAATGTGGAACAGAGGGAGCAAAACGTGACCAAAGCAGTTGAGAAGAGCTCCAGGTGGGACACAGTCGGTGGTCATCAGCCACATGGAATCTAGTGAAAATTTAACCGCTTAGTGACCTGAAGTGTAGTGCTCACGTAGCCCTCAGATAGTCATTCCATGTAGTGTAAGGCTCCTAATGCTAATGTAAGCATCCTACACTAGGGCTGCAAGACTTAATTTTATTTACCAGACCCCAAAGTGACGTCTTCAAATTGCTTATTTTGTCCAAGCAACAGATCAATACCCGAACACTCTTCATTTACTACCATAAATGAGAAAGAAAAGCAGCAAATCCTTCCATTTGAAGGTGCAATTTGTTAGTATTTTAGTTGAAAGCATAAAAAAAATAACTAAAATTAACCCTACAGGAACACAGACAGCTAAATCCTCCATTACTATTTATCTTATTTCTACCACTGTCCACTGTCCAGTCTGGAGATTGTCACGCGATGAAAGGGAGGCACTGTTGGATCCATGCCTTAGGAAGTGGATGGCATGTCTCCCGAGTGGCCGTGCTGCTGTGCAACCATCATGGGGAGGTTGAGAATAGCTCAGGCTCTCGATGAGGAAATGTCACCAGAAGAGCAGCAGCGGCCGCGACTCAGGGGCCCCTCAGGCCCTGCCACTCAACTCCTGGGGGAAGCAGATGGCACATGCCCAGAGCTATTTTAAGGCTTCAGGAGGGCAACTGTCCCCTTCCGTCACCCCAAATGACTAATGTAGACAGAAGGGCAATCACTGTGGTGACTTTTCCCCTCCTATCAGCAAAGTCATGGCTTTGATGTTGAATGTGTTCAATGGAGTGTACTTGTCTCTAGTGTAATGTAGAACTGCATCGATCCTCTACATCCGTGGTAATAGGTCAAAATGCGTGTTGTGGAGCTATAAGGGATTCTCTACCAAGGATACTTCAGCAAGTCAGACATTTGGCTTTAACCCCTTTAATTTGGTGAAGGACTTACAAATACACCACCCACATGTTTACCAATACACGTGATTATGGGCCGTTGCCCCTTGGGGCTCTCGCACTTGATGGAATTCTGGCCTGACCATCAGCAGGGAGGCCGGTGAGATAGAGAAAGCATTATGATTGGACAGCTTTCAGTGTCAGGACATTGGATTTTGCTTTGTTTGTATCTGGTCTTTGCCAACAAAATGTCCATTTCCCCCAAAGTTAGAAAGAGCAAAGATATTGACTAGGACATGTTGCATGTCCGTGTGTTCAAACAAACATGTGTGTGAATGTATGGGCTTGTCACACTCCATTTGCCCCCGAGCTCTGCTGTTGTCTGGATTCTGACTGGCAGAGACGAGTGTGGAAATCCACATCTGTGGCCGCCCCCTTGTCCTGGTTTTCAACCAGGTATAAGTGCAAGTTTCAAACTCTTGTTTGCAAGCTTGGAAGAGGCCCCCCTGCTGTCCACACTATCTGTCTTCTATGGTCACATTTTTAAACTGACATGACGCTTGTTTGCACCGTAGCAGCTTGCAACACACAGCCTCTGTCTCTTCGTCCATGTTACTTATGGAGAAATGTACACCAGCTCTGAAGCAAGGTATCTGTTGCAGTTGTCCCAGTCAACCTTTGCCCCCCGTCACAGTGTTAAAGGGACAGTTCTACCCCAACATCATAAATACATATATTTCTTCTTAACCGTCATGCTATTTATCCATCAAGAATTATTTTGATGTAAGTTGTTGAATTTTGACAATATCGGCCATAGAGATGTTTGCCTTCTTTCAAATATAATGAAATAGAAAATAATACATTTGAAGAACTAATTCCAGAAATCATTAGACCTTGTTGTGAGCAGTTTTGTGAAGGAACTACTTTCTTTCAACCAGAATGAATCTCATCACTACAAAGAAGGAACTGCACATCTACTCAAGGATGAAAGGCTTGTGACGGGATGTAGACATTAATGGTGTCCTCCTCGGCTGAGCTATTATGCCACTAGATAAGTTAGCTAGACTTTAGACCATTTTGGATGATAATTATGATATAAAAAAAGGAAATACTTGTATTGTGTTAACAATACACATTTGATAATATGGGTGATGTAGATAATACATAGCCTTCTCAATCATTTAGTAAGTGGTGGTAATGCACCTAAACACTGGTTGCCACCCGTCATCAAATGGAAAAAAAAGATGACACAATAACTAGCTACTCGCTATACCAAAGTGTATTGATACTACTGCCGCACAAAATGTTGGATGGAGGTGATGGAAAAGAGCAAGACTCTTAAATGTTGTGGTAAATATTGTGATAATATCGTTATTTATCTTCAGTAACTGGGTCATGATTTCTGCAAGGGGACATTACTGTTTAGTTCTTCAAAAGTCCTTTTTGGCGCCTTGGCATCTACGTGTCGATTACCATCTAGTTCCATTATGTTAGAGAAAAAGCAGACATATTTATGGCACTCCAAGTCAGAGGAAAAATATGTGTTTTTGATTTTTCACTTAACTGGCCCTTTAACGTTGAAGCAATGCTCTGCACAAGTGCATCCGCACTGTTTGCAAAGGTTGTGTATCATTAGATGTAAGGGTGTTTGCCTAATACTGCTGTGGACCCCAGTCAAACTGTTTCTTCACCTCCTGTCTTTGTTAAATGATTCTGTCGGCTGCTTGTCAGCTATGTGTTGAGTAAAAAACTGGTGTAGGCGGATTTTGACAGAAGGCCCTAATTTGAGGTGGTTAGGGATAAAGGGTGTGCCTCTGCGGCTGCCACTTCAAATGATGCTGACAGTGAGACAGCAATGTGTGGTCCTCAACCAGGTAGTCTATTTCTGCCTCGGCTTAAGTGTATTTCTCTTTTTGTCGCCTGTACAAAAAATGAAGACTGAGATAACCAGGAAGAGTTCCATTTAGATGTCCCACACCAGCCATCTCTCCAGAAAAAGCCCTGACAGATGGGCTCTTGTAGCATGCATGCATTGTCACCATAGCAGAATGCATGCTCTGTTGAATTCCTATCCTTATAGCTGCCTTTGTTTGTGTGTGTGTGTGCTTGCGAGATATGTGACAACAAAAGAATGTGTGTTTCCACCTCGTTTTTCTCATCTGTTTTTCTGTGGCCGCCCTCTCTGCCATTGTATCACTTTGGGTGCATTTGTTGTTTATTCATTTCATGTTGTGCATTTCATCATGGCTGGCATTTTCCCATTGCCGACAGTAGAATGGAAGATTACAAAAAATGTCTATCAACGTCGTGGTTTTAATCAGTGATTTCCATGTTTTCCCTCTTTTGTAAAATCTTTTCTTTTTTCTTCTCCAACAGGACGCATGGGCCTCAACTTTCATCATCCTGGAGCCGACCACATAATGCCGTTGAATAGTAAGTCAGGTTAAATTGTCGCATCCATCATCTTCCTCTCCATCTGGAATTAATCAAATTGTTTCAGTGTATAAGTGTTGCTGCTGCCTTTTGTCCTCTTTGTTTTTGAAAGAATTAAGAATGGGAAGTATTTTTGAGGCGTGTTCCCATGAAAACCACATGCTCCTTAACCACAAGAGCCCTGTGTCAGTATGCACCGGGCACACTTGCCTACCCTTTGCTAAGGTCTCGATGCCCTGACACCACAAACCTAGGACAGACCTCTTAGCACTGGGGGAAGCACAGCTGATCTGTGAATAGCACTTCCAAAAATATCCTGACATGTAAGACTAGATTCCCCCTGGTGTCCCACCAGCCGGCAGAAGAACAGCAGTGACAGGAGACAAGCCAGAGGGAAAATTCAGGTCTTTATCCCATATGCTGCTGTGTGGATGCCACCAAGTTTTCCAGAGCAGGCCCTGCCCTCGGATCAGGGATGATTTCTGAGAGTCTTGCAAATTAGTTTGTTTCCCATTTTATGTTCAAATCTTTGCAAAATATGAAGGATGTCTGGACGAAACGTGATCAAACCAAATCAGTGAAGCCCTACTTTCCTCCATGTTCAGTTGCCCCACAGGGCATAGGAACCGATAAATGCGGAGGATGTCTAACATTGAAAACTTTCTCAGTGAAGCAGTTTCTACCATCCCATCTTGACAACAATGGTGCTACTGCCTCATTTTGTTTCTTTCATCACTCGTATCCTCAGAGAACGTGTCCTGCATTGATGTTAAACTGTTGTGTCATGGGATTACACTCAGGCAAGCACAGATCTGCCCAGATCTTCCTAGTCTGTCAGAACCGGCTCTCTCCGCCATAGCCTGTGATGTGTGTAGACAGGGAAGCTTTGGTTTCAACTTTAAAGTGTTTTACTCAGTGTTTCTCCTTCATTTCGTCCCATTAGCTTTGAGGCTTCACACTGTGAGAGCCTGTAAGCGCTCTACTTTCTCTGGATGGTGTTCACTTGATGTAAAGAAGAAAGAGTGGAGGGTAGTAAGCGTAGGTCCTCTATCCAGCTTTATTGGTGTTGTTCACTTGACAGCTTTAGTAGAAGTGTCTGAGGCTTTGAAGCCGAGCGGAGCAGGAGACATCAAACCCGTCATACCCAGAGGAATCACCCAGTTTCCCTTCAAACATTTTCTCTCTCTCTCTCCCGGACAACACACGGTTTGAAGTTATTCTAACCCTCACTTTTCCCCTTCCTCTTCTTCCTCATGGGATGTATTCTCCCTCACAGAGGCATCTGATGGTTTCCCAGTGCAACGTTAACTTCACCTTGTCCTGGTTGCTAGGTGACTTTGTTTCTGCCAAGGCCAGACGGTGAGAGGGCAAAGCTGTAGAGAGCTGCCCAGGTTTTTCTTTTTTGGATTGGAGAGCTAGATCTTTTTAATGAAAACAGAGCAAGGGAGAAGAGGCTCAGAGACAATATATTCCCCGAGAGAAGCCAGAGGGGCAAGTCGCACAATGGGGCTCTCACAATGCAAAGGCCCATATTGGTTTTAGAGTCTGCTCTGTGACTGATGTGTTTTGGAGGAGCAGGAGGATCAGTTTGGTACTGTATTACCCCTCCTGCTGTTTGTTGGAATTTGCGCCTTCTTCAGCCATTATGTGCCTCCTTGGTGGTTTGCTCTCCAAGTGTAGCAGATTCAAGTCAAGCTTGTTTGTGGGAGCAGGAATCAGACTTGCGCTCAAACAGAACCCTGAAACAAGATGTGGCGTTTAATGAACATAAAACTTGAGCTACTTAATAGCTACATAATAGTTAATTTGTGATCTTGTTAACTGTGGTATGGAAAAAACACAACTGTTCTGAATCTTTTTCCAGAGCATTTGAATGCATCTTTTTGTCTTTCTCAAAGCATGAAATCTGCGAATTTGTCACGGAGATAGTTCAGCTGTCATCACGTCAACTCTAGACCTTTACACACCAACAGCGATGCAAATAAACTGCACGAAATTGGGAATAATTCAGAACCCATGTGTGACAAAAAAAAAAAATACTATTAATCTGCAAATGCATTTGCACAAGAAGGGTCTGGTGTGCAAAGGCTCTGGACATTTTGTCTCGCAGTTAATATCGCAATTGGAAAAAGCTACCAAGGGGACGTTGACGAACTGGAAATAATGTGGCCTTTTAGACAGGAAACAATGTCCATTTACTAGCCTTTTGCTTGACATGAGTTTTCAAGAGAATCCCTGGTCTATTTCAGCAGATGGGATTAGGCATAGTTGTGATAGAGATAGCTCAGCAACCTATGATGGGAAATTTAGTATTTTGATAACAGGTGGTTGTATAAAGTTGGAAGAATGTGAGATAGAGAAAGAGAAATTGTAGAAAGCTGCCACGTGGACCTTGACTAACAGGAAATAATGCAGCTACTTCTGAGAAAAACTGTCTCTAGGTCAGCTTACTAGTTTTTCCTCGAGCTTTCAACTAGGGTTAGACAGATTCTAATAAAATAAGTTAAACCTACTTCTGATTAAATAAATTCATTTTAATATACTTTATATCCGATGCATCATCTTTTATCTGTCAGTGCCCCACCCACAACACTAAATTGTATTTAGTTACATTCCATCACTGTTTATTCTAAATTTTGATGCTCAGATTTGTATTTTTTTACTGTTGATGCATATTGGTTGCAAATATTGGTTATTATTGGTTTATTACCAATAACCGTATCAGACCCAAAAAAAACATTTTGGTCGATCTTCCTTAGCAGACCAAATTGCTCAGTTGTCATTTTCCGTAGGTCATGTTGTAACAGTTGATCATCGAGGCAGGGAAACCATGGAATGTGATTTAAAACAAAAAAAAAAAGTTGACAGATGTTGGAGAAGACCCCGAGTTTAGTTGTTTGTTTGTTTTTTCCCTCTAAACTATAAGTTGTTTTGAGTTGGTTAAAAGGTAAATTTTAGAAACATAATCCGATGACACCAATAAAATTCATGACTGTTATCTTTGTTTTTTTAGATTTCATTTGAGTCATTGCTGTGGAATGAGCTTTTAAAAGCAGAAAAAGATAAGATGGCAATAATACTGAGAACTGGCACATGTGACCACTGATTAGATATAAGTGATCACACTGTTGTACCTTTGACTTGCCACAAATTAAGATCAGTCCAGCACGGACATCGTAGCTTGCTCTCCACTGTCCCCACCTTCCTCTCTGCATGTCATCCTCCCTCCTCAGAGCCCCGAGGCTGCTATCCACCTCCGTACCCTCTCCTTATCCTGTGGGAAGTTTCCACTGGCACCTGGCCTGCCACACTTGACCTGAGAGCAACTTTTAATATTTCACCAAGGCCATGATAATGACTAACCTGCTCTACCCCCAGTCCTGCATGTACTCTGCTTTATGGCCTCATTTGTGAATATTCACAGAAGATTAGCACGAACGCAAGCCATTCCGGGTTCATTAAGCTGAGATTACGATCTGCGACTATGGAGCGTCGCATTATGCTGCTAAGTATCTTGGCCAATTCCATGGCTAAACCTCACCTACCGCCCACCCCGACACCCCTACCCGCGTGCAGCATCTGCATGCGTTTGTTGCCAAGGCAGGTGCAGCAGGTTTACTGTGGGCTGGTGCCAGGCTGTAATAATCACCCTCCTCCCTCCTGTTGCAGAACCTTTAGGTGTGGCCATCTGTGGTTTCACTGTTGCCTTAGAGATGTTCCTGGTTTTGGTTTGTTTCCACAAAACCCATGTCTCTGTATCTCTTTCCCTACCTCTGTTCCTGACCCAACCCTCTGTCTCTCCTTGTGTCTCTCTCCTTCCCCCACTGTGCTGACAAGCAGCCCGGAGCTATGGCCGCAGAAGAGGTAACGTGTGGCATTTTCTCTGGGGTTCTGTCTGCCAATGCCGACCGTGTCTCTCTCCGAGGCTGAGGGGGGTCTTAGTGTGGTGTCACGATCTGCTTCTCATCTGTGCTGTGATTGAATGAAATCATATTAATTTTGACACACAGTTTTCCATGTTGTGCATTTAATCAACATGGGGCAAGGGTCCACCGAATCTGTCTACATGAATCTTGTTTTGCTTGATGGTGAGAGGAAAAAAATCTGGCTGCCAATTTTCTTTTCTCTCTATTCTGAGTCAGTATTCTACCTGGAATATTTATAATAAAAAATAATGAAATTAATAATAACTAATAATATATTTTCAAATTATGTTTTGCTGCAGGTGCATCTCACTTTAAAAGAACAGGGGCGAACTCAAGTTCTCAAGTCAACGACATTGTGATGCTGCCACTAAATCAAACATTAAACCTTTTTTTAAATTATATAACATGGCTGGTATGAGTACTTCCAAAATGAACCTTGATGGAGTATGCTGACTCAGAAGTGATTCATCATCTGAATGGCAAAGATGGGTGCTTCCAACATGGATCATGTCTGATTTGATGTGCTTTTTGACTAATTCTGTCTTTCTTCAGCAAGGAGGAAATCTGCTGTGTGACATTTTTTAAGGTCACTCCAGTTGATTGGGCCTATGTTTTAGCTGTAGCATGGTAAAGCTGAAAGTGCAGGGGCAATGTTCAAATCAAATTGCTTGGTTAAAAAAAAAAAAAATCATATTGCGATTGTTTTGACAGATATTACAGTTGTGATAAGATTCATGATTAGAGGGAATGATCATGTTTTATTGTCAATGAAAGAAACTATAAAATCATGATAGAACCATCATGTTTTCTTACATCTGGAGAACAAGATTTGTAGGCCAGGGCATCTCTGCAGCACTATAATACATTGTGTTTTCTTACACATTTTAGATTTAATAAAAAATTGCAATTTTGATAATGTTTTGATAAATTATTCAGCCCTTATTGCTTTTAATAAAAGAAGCCGGCAAAAATACACTTAGGAGAGAAAAATGGTGAAAAATGCAATTGCTTACCACATTTAGCAAAAGTCAAATCCTCCTATAGAAAGACAATTGTGGTTATTTTGCATTGAACACACAGTACTTATTACATTTAGACAAGCAACACCACAATCACAAAACTCACTAGAATATCACAAAGACTTTTCTGCACCAGTGAAAGCCTCGCAGTGGGGACATGGTGTGTTTATACTTCCAGGAGGAGAGAGTACCACAACCAGACGCATCACTGACTGATCAACAGTCCCTCCATTCTCATTATGTGCTACAGTTCGACCGATATCGTAATTGAGTCACCAGGAAGTTTCCAAGTCAACATTATGATGCCATGATTATAATTTCATATACACTATGGCTAAAAGTATGTGGATGCTCATAGTTGACTGTTGAGCTTATTCTTTCCACAACGCTTTGGAAGCTTGTAAATGTATTGGTGTCCACATACTTTTGGCCATACAGCGTTTTTGTGGTTTCCTTTTCAGATTCTAAAAGAATATCTGAAATGATTTTACCTCAAGGAAAAGACAAGACATTTTTATAAGTGTTAAGTCAGACGATACAATCCAAACTGATTGTGTTACATTAATGGTTTCCAGATGTGATTAATTCACTCTCGCTCTCTCACACCCTTCCTCCCTTTTTACTTCACACTCTCTGTCTTTCCCTTTCATCCCTGTCTTCCCCTTGGTGTCCTTCTCTTTTCCTCTCTCCCCAGGTCGCTCCTGTCTTTTTCCCTTTGAGGATGGTTTCCTCGATGATGGCCATGGTGACCCCTCCTTGACCCCGGGCCTGAACTCACCGACCCGCTGTCAGAACGGAGAGAGGATGGAGCGCTACTCCAGGAAGGTGTTTGTCGGAGGCCTCCCCCCTGACATAGATGAAGGTAAACAAAGGATTTTTCATTTACACGTCTAGAGAAATGTTTTCACTTAATCTCAGACAGTTTTTTCAGCACTGCCCGGCTGCAGAGTTATACTGATACAGTACATAATGTACAGCACATTCACAACTGGAAGCCTCCCAAAACTGTCTTTGTCTTTGGCTATTTGCCACCAACAGTTACATTGACAAGTTTAGGGCTTGCTTCAGGGCACCTTGACATTCCTTTTTGGAGATGTTAATTACGCTTACTACTTAAATATGTCTGAAGAGACCACAATCTCACTGAAAGAATTATAGATATAGGAGTTGCATTCATCACTTGGCCAGAATCATGACTCCAATCAAAATGCAAATGTTGCTCTATATCTACTGCAATTGCTTTTAAACACATTCAACATAAAACCTAAATGAGAAGATAACATGTCAATGGTGTATTAAACTTGTTCTGATGCCCCCAAGTGGTCAATTAATCAGTCATGCTGCTTTAAAAATTCTGCCAGTGTTATTTGACACTGTTTTCAGAGCCATCTCACTCTTGAAAAACAGTGTGACCGGTGAGCTCTGACCCCGGTGCTGTTGCCACTCACACCTCCTCCTGTACTGCACATTCACAACTGGAAGCCTCCCAGATCAGTCTTTGTCTTTGGCTGTCAGCCACGAACAGTGACACTGGAGTATTTAAGCCTTGCTTAAGGGCACCTTGACACTCCCTGTTGAAGATGTTTATTTAACACAATATTCAGCAACTGTAAACTTATGAGAGCTGAGAAAAAATGTCCAGACCTTCACAGCAAAAGAACGTCACGGCTTTCTCCTACACAACTGGAGTCGATGGAGACTTGCTTGGAAACGTTATCGTTTACGTCCAGCTTAAACCAAGTCTCTATAAGCCCTTAGGTCTTAAAATTATTTGAAAATATATTATTTACACCCTTCATATGTGTTTGAGGGTGTAAATTATACCCACTTCAGGCAGGGTGTGCTTTTAGTTTGGCAGCTACATGCAAGATTTCAGCTTATAAAAAGGTGTAAATAACATCTTTTCACAGATGAGCTATATGGAGCCATTTTATGTTTTTTGTTTGATTTTCTGTTCTGTCTTTATTTTTTAACTCAAGTCCCCATCTTACTTAGTTGTATAGGAGAACGCTGCAATGATGTTTTGCTGTGAAGCTACAGAAATGTTTTTTGTGCTAAGAGACTTCACCTTATATCTGCATGGGTTTGAGTAGATGGTGAGTTGTCATTTTTGGGTGAACTCTTCCTTTAAGTTAAAAAGCCACAGCACAGCTTGAAGCTGTGACACCATTGACCCCTAAACAAAGACCAGATTTTGATAGTTTATCAAGTTAAATAGTTCTCAGAAATATGCTTATTTACTTGAGAAGATTGGTCGCACTCTAGGTTAATGCCATTAGCTGGTTAGCTTAGCACAAAGACTGTAAAGAATGTGCCAGTCTGGCACAAGAACACAAAGACACAATGTGTAATTTTAACATCTGTATGGATTAAACAAACAACCCCTCCCTTCAGTTAGAGCCAGGCGAACCACATCCCCTATTTCCAATCTTAGTGCTAAGCTAAGCTAACCGAATGCTGGCTGTAAACTCACATTTACTGTATAAACGAGATGCATCAGTCTCTCATGTAACAGGGCAAGAAAGGAAATAAGTGTATTTGTTGTTATAAATGTTATACAATTCAGCCAACTTCAATTAGATAGCCTTTATATATCACTGTTTACATTTTGAAACGTTTACACCAGCTCAGTCATTTCTGATTCCATATGCCTCTGAGAAATTGGCATATTGCTAAAACATTTTTTTTATAAACTTCAGAATAGATTTTTAGTATTTATGTGTAATGTCTGTGACCAGTTACCTCACGGACCTGTCATTATTTCCACAAATCCTAGAGCATTCCAAAGAGTTTAAAGTTAATACGGAATGTTTCCTTTCATATGTTTCCGAACCGTTGAACAAGCACAAGTACTATGGAGCTGATGCACAATACGTGCTCTTAGCCGGTTGAAAAATTAATGAGTTTCCACTGCACGAGTCAGCCCAGCGCAGACTGGATGTGCCCGGCCTGTGTTCCTGTTTAATGCAGTGGCTACTACTGCAGCAGGAACAGGGCGAAAAATAGAAACGGCGCCTGTGTCGTCACTGAGTGTGGCTCTGCATCGAGTCCTGCGTATGCATATTACATGAACAACCATGAATGTATCTTATAATGTCTCTTAAATGACAATGAGGTCTCATTTTCCTTCTCTTTTGTTCGTTTCTCTAGATGAAATCACCAACAGTTTCCGTCGTTATGGACACCTGGTAGTCGATTGGCCCCACAAAGCTGAGAGCAAATCCTACTTCCCACCTAAAGGTAAAAACATTTTCTCAGAGCATAATCATTATTTTCCCATCGGACATCAAAGTCTACACCAATAAATATCGCCTCGGGTGCATCGCCATTTTAGAGTTTTGTAAAGAATCGTGTTACCTAGAGTTCATGGCTCCTGTTGAGTAAGCATGGAGGTGTCTGTTTATGTGAGTTACCCCCTGTAGTCCTCTTGCAGAAAGACTCATGCAGCCTATAATAACTCCATAACTAAGAAGAATTTGCTTGAACAAGTACCTGAGGAGTGTGAAACGTGTTATCGGGTGTCATTTTCAGGCAGGTGATCACCACCCTCTCCCAAGCCCTCTACATCACTCCCTCTGGCCTGGGAGCCGCTGTGTGTCATATTAGGAAAGCTATTAAAGACGCTCTGGAAATAACTAACATTCCATGGGCAGATGGTAATACGCTGCATCTGGCGGACCTGTGAAAATCACTGCCAGTCTCTCCCCCACTCTCATTTTTCAACATCCCGTTTTTTTTTTTTTAGCTTGCGAGGATTATTTTGAAAAGGCTTGGCTCTACTAATATCCAAAGCCAGGAGAAAAATGCAGCATCCTTTTAGGGGAATGAATGAGCTTACAGCAGCGAGAGGACGCCGCCATGTAAGGGGAGGAGACATGTGGGACTAGTGATCTGTGTAGAATTCATCTCCCACTCTAATTTAAAACCCCCAACTCCAAATTTCCAAAGGAAGCTGCTAAAATATCCCGTTTATGTGACACTCTACATATTAACAGGCAAGGGATCTTGGGCAGATGTCTGGTGACAGAGTTCTTAGCACTAATAGCTTCAGGGTCGAAAGCAAGTGCACATCTGCACATGTGAGCGTGTCCTACTGTCATGTGGACTGTGTAACAGCTGATTTACGGGTGTGGGATTCGAATCAAGAGGTCAGCGGCCTCTCCTCGCGTCGACCGTCCTTCCAGGCTTGACCGAATGGAAGATGCTTGTCACTTTCCGTCCTGCCTCATATTAAACTGCCGGCGTTGTGTGTCTGGACTGTTATGAAAGTGTTTTGGTTCACGGATGACTCATATTGTGGCTCAGTCCAACTTCAGGGACAGGCAAGGACACATTTGGTACTTGGATAAAACTGGCGACTTGGAGAGAGGAAGTAGGAACAGGAATCAAATACATGCTCAGTGTTCTTGTGTTTTCACTCCACTGCTGTATTGTAACTAGAGGTATGGAGATTTTTAAAAGCTAATATAGTAAGGATAGCTTAAGGAAAACCGGATGAATAGGCTGATATGATACTGAAAGGATCAAGTTAAAAGTGAACCAACATTACACTAGTAGAATAGAGACAGCATGCCATTGGCAGAACAGCAGTCATTAGACAGTAAATTCAGTCTAATGCATTTGTAATGCCAATGCCGTAGACAACATTCTTGCAGCCATTGGCTAGTATCAGCTCCAAGTTCCGCTGATAACAACAGTTTACAAACTGTTGAGATGAATTGAATTGTCCATCGACCTCTAATTGAAACTTTCCCCTATTTTTTTTTTCAATTCATGTAGTTCATCTTCACACTGACATGTATCGTCCGTCTGTAATTGTGTGTAGCAACAGATGTGGCTTCAATTTTGACAATCTTAATCCAATGCAGTATCAATCAACTGCTCCAGAAAATGTTGCTTGTTGTTACTGCTTTTGACTACAGTGAGAGTAGGCAAGGGAGGGGATCGTCTTTTCTCCCGTCTCCTCTCATTCAATATATATTTTATCACATTCTTCCTTTGCTAGATTTGTTGCGGGAAAAAAGACAATTTAATAATTTCCGAAACGACAATTTTGCTCCTTCAGGGACTAAACTGTAGTAGATGTATCGCTCAATTAACGTAAGTAACACCATTTTGTTGTATGGGCCATAGATTTGCTACTTGACAGAGCATTTTAGCTTATTTTAGTTTTTTCTTTTGGTTTTATGTCCACAACACTGGTTTAATTCAGCCTTCCA
This sequence comes from Diplodus puntazzo, assembly GCA_963678695.2. Taxonomy (NCBI): domain Eukaryota; kingdom Metazoa; phylum Chordata; class Actinopteri; order Spariformes; family Sparidae; genus Diplodus; species Diplodus puntazzo. The sequence goes on from OZ023168.1 coordinate 15,773,516, forward strand.
GACAAAGATAGTGACTAGCGAGTGAAAGCAATGGAGCATTTAACTGCTTAAGAGCTAGATATTTCCTTAATGAGTTGGAGGAGACCAAGTCAGAGCTAATAGAGGACGTATTGGCCAGCAACAGGCATGACAAAGAAATGCTCACGTGTTCGATGTCTACTGGATATGAAAAAAAGGAAACTGCATGCTAATACGTTAATCATATAGCTTTTATATTGACGATAACATGCCAATGTTGTATTTACAGCTTGTTCTGATGTCCCCAAGTAGTCAACAATAATTCCATGCTGTTTAACTATTCTATAAGTGTTATCATAAGCAATGCAATATTTGATGCTGCATTTTTGACCATCTCCCCCTTAAAAAAAGTTTGACCAATAATCTCTGACCACTGCGGTGCTGTCACTCACATCATCTGCTATCATCGCTGTTGTTGGCAGTAAGCTCGAAAGGTTAAGGAGCTATTTCTGTCTCTGATTGGGGAAGAGGAGGAGGTAACGCTGTCTGAGCACTGCGAGCTATATCCTGCTACGAATGCTACTGCTCATGTCATGCTGCAATAACAGTGTGTCAGACTTGTTTGAAGGCTTCAAAAGGTTACAGCAGTAGCCAGTTCGACTACAGCCAGTTATTATCAGCTTTTTTAGGCCGCTGTGAGGAAAAAATGGACATTGAAAACAGAAGATGAATGCGGCAAGGCTCAAATAATGGCAGCAGAGGATTGCTGCAGTGGCGACAGTCGCAGTATTACATCGTACTGCATTATTCAGGCTTTGATTTCTCTTTTAGTCATCATGTAGGGATTATATCCAGTGAGTGACTTCTTCAAATTGAGATGATTAGCAACGGTTGATTTCACCCCTCCTCTGCTCGATCACTGACTATTCTCCAATTGCTCAGAAGCTTCAGGGCTTGTGTTTGTTTTTAGGAGAGCAGATGTTTGAGTCTCACTCCATCCATGCTGCCAGGCCATCATCTTCTTCTCAGTGTCTCTCCCCTCATCGTGTAAGCTGCTGTCAGCAGTCGGTCTGTTGACATTTTGTGGCAGAGTTACAGCCCTCTGCGGATTTCTCTCTCTCTGTCTCTCTCTCTCTCTCTCTCTCTCTCTCTCTCTCTCTCTCTCTCTCTCTCTCTCTCTCTATTCACTTGGGATGGATAGAATACATGGAGGGTTGGATTCTTCTATGCTTTCAAGCGGAACTGCCTCCAGACTTTTCAGAGCAGGCCGACGTGTGTGTTTGCAGACAGGAGGATATTTTTTTCTGCACATTTTTGTCTCCCATGTTTTTCTGATACCAAGTGGCAGATTTTTTTTTCACATCCGTGCCCTCGCCTATGGGGAAATAAATCTCTGGACACATGTCTGTTGCTGAGTATGAAAAGATAAGCCTGGATTTAAATGTCACTATTAAAGCCAGAGAGATGGACATTGTGAATATGCTCGCTCAGTTTATCTAGTCATCGCGGATTGGATTTCAGCAAAGTCAGCACAACTTTTAGTTGATGAAGTAATGGAGGGAGTAGGGAGCAATGTGGGACTTTGATATGGTAGTGGAAAGATGTTGTGTACTAGTTAGTGACGTATCTTACACTATCAGTTCCACTCTGGTATGTGGGTAATGTAACGTATCTGCTCGCACCAGGTACCAATGTCATACCCTCACATATTGGTATATTTTGAGACCCTTACTCAATTCCTGTTGGCTTCGTAACTCAAGGAAATTGGAGTTGCTTTGCCTCGAACTTGTACATATCGTATTTGATTTCCTGTTATGAAAAGCAGGAATAATTGGACACTTGTATACTTTCTTGCTAAGAGTTAGATGAGTAGATCTATACCCCCTCATTTTTGTGTGGTCAAAAAATGAATCTACCAAGACCAGCAAGTTGGCTGAGCACAAATACTTAAACAACTAGCTATAAAAGCTATAAACTAAAGCTATAACCTTTTAATTGATCTGCTTTAACAGTGCAAGTGGCCTGATTTTGTGACCTTTTCCCTTGATTCAGTCGTAATGTGGGGTCAGTCCTTAATCCCAAGGCCTTATGTTCCCAAGGTTCTTTGTTTGGGGACAGACATGAGGGTGGTATCAATCTACTCATTTAACTTTTGGCAAAAAAGGCAAATAAACATATTAATATATATACATTAATAGGCTCCCTGTCCCATTTGCCTGAGTAAAGCTAGCCTAATGCTATTTTTAGGTAGCAGTTTGCTGGTTAAGTCATTGCATTTGGTGAGTTAATGCCTTTGAATTTATGGGCAATTTGACAAATCGTCATCAAGTTGCTGTTGAGGTTACCATTTGTCTCCCCATGAGTCAAACCCTTGGCCTCCGCTACAGGAAAGCCTCTGTCCTGCATGAGGTCATTGGTTTGTCTGCACAACCCACAGGGCAATCTGCCTATCGTTTGTCTGCAAACAGCGCTCCTCAGGCTGGAAAATGCTGCGGGTGTACATATTCCGTTCCTCCCTGGACAGTGCTGGGAGCTCAGCAGCAAAGCCCCTATAAATCTCAGGCACGAGCCACTGCAGATCTGCGCTCTCCTGCCGCGGTGTAAGCCTCTGCACTGCGCAAGGCTGATGGAAAAAGACAGATCCTCAGCACCATTCAGCCTAAATATCAGAGCATTAAAGTGGCATAGAGCCCCATGGAATCTAGTACAGGCTGTTTTAATGGGAGGCCTTGAGTGTCGATGTTTAGCTCCGTTTAAAGCTGAACCGTAATCATTCAGCTGTGTACACACAGACCCAGTCAAGTGTCCACGTTCTTCAGGCTGTTGATCACAGACATTCCGTGTCCTGATGGAACTGTTATTGACAGAGAAACCAGCAAAAGTAGGAAATAATAGGTGACATGTTAAACACTAATAGCTTAAAGCACAGATCCTGACAGGCTTTTGGATATCATCAATTCAGAAAAACCACACTATTATAAAGGGGAAACACTGATAATCCTCCCATTATATTGTTAAAAAAGTAACTATTGTGGCCTATTTAAATGAATTAGGGCTGTTCAAAATGTGCAGGATAATAATAGGCCGATGCCACCAAAGACCTACTTAAAATGGTTTGTCTTTTCTTTATTTTTGTACGTTTTGTTCCACTCGATGTCCTTACTTCTAAATTTCATTTTTGACCTGACAGGATTGAAGTATGTGCCAGAAGTCAGCACAGGACAGTACTTTCAGTGTGAAATTGAGTGTAGCACATGGAAAAGGTTGTCTGTCTCACTTTTCCGGGCCTCTTGCGTCAGTTTAGTAACTTTCTTACAGGGTCCATTAAGGTAGAAGCTTTACGTCTTGTCTCTACAGCCCCATGTTCCTCTTGTGCCCTGTGTATTTTTGAACTCCCCGTTTGTGTGGCAGTGTTCACGCTGCTTCTCTCCTTACCTTTTCTCACTTTTCTCCTCTCTTTCCATCTGCCTCACTTCTCTCCCCCTCCTTCTTTTCTCTCTCTCTCGGTCTCTCTCTCCTGCCCTGGGTCATGGAACACGTTGTTCCCTCCTTCAGACTCTATGAGCTGCTGGCTAGCTCTGCCTTTTCATGCTGTTTTTTTTTGTGTGTGTGCAAGACTGCAGTTGTTTTTTCTCCGAGGGGGGATGTCAGTGCTGAACCACATGATTTCTCCCAATGACAAACCCTCTTTATGTAACCCGGCAACACCGAGACACAGGGGTCTTATGTCGGCCAATGACGAGGCACGTGGAGAAAGATGACGATGCACAAAATGTCGAGTCTAATCGTGTGTTGTTGTGTTTTTTTGTTTTTTTTTGTTTTTTTGCGGCTGGTCTGGAGAGGAGTTGGCTCGGCGCTGACCCAATTTTAAGAAGACAGCGATTAGCCGGTCTCTTAAAGCAGCTGACTGAAATTAGTTCTGACCGTGGATATTTTAGCTCTGCCCACGATGGTTGAGCTTGTTATTAGAGAAAATGTTACAGTCCCACAGAGGTTATTAGCCCGCTACTTAAATCTGCAGGCTCACAGTAACAATCGCTAGAACTGTTAATTAGAAAGAACCTCCTCTATGCTCATGTTTTTAGCATGGAGCAAAATCTGGTATTGATCCAAAAGGGACACATAATGTAGTTACAATGATTTTGGTGTCCAGATAAATGAGCGTGTTGCTCTTGAGGACACACAGACCTCCTATTCCAAACCTTTTCTTTTCTTACTATTATTCCCATCTTTGTTATAATACTGTTCTTGGCATATACATTTAACTCAGAGCCCCTCAGGATGCACTAAGCAGCCTGTCATGTGACGTAATTATGGTGATGTTTTTTTTTTTTGTTTAAGGCTTTATATAGTTATTTTCCCCTAGTTGTAATATCCACAAGCTGTCAATATCATGTCACCATTATGGCATTGGAGGTCAGCAACAAAATAATTTAAGATTGCTAGAGCTGCAAGAATAATTGATTAGTTGTCAACTATTAAATAAACTACATGATTTCTTAATCAGGTTGATTCATTTTTTAGGGAGAAAAAAATCAGAATTTTCCGATTCCAGCCTCTCAAATGTAAATATTTCCTGTTTATTTCCTCTTCTATGACAGTAAACTGAATATATTTGGGTTGTGGACAAAAAAAATACATCCAAGGATGTCATCTTAGGTTTTCAAATAATCAACAGATTATTTGACAATGAAAATAATGGTAGCTCTGGCCGTAATGTTGGCTGAAGTTACACTTTATAAAACCATTATGCATTGCAGAGCACTTAACGTGTGGCAGACATCACTGAGTCCAGAGGTGGGGGACAGAACAAGGATGTCCGTTTTCTCTATTCACTGCAACCAAAACCCATTAACATAAATGGTCAATAGAGAAAAAAAGGGCCTTATAATTCTCCAAATAGTCCAAAGTGACATCCTCAACTTGCTCCTATTGTTCTTATACTTGCCTTTACCCACTAAATCGTATATAATCCACATCACTAATGATTATTTATCAAAACGTCAACAATACGTCACAATATTATTTAAAGGCCATATTTTATATATATATATATATATATATATATATATATATATATATATATATATATATATATATATACACATACATACATACATACATACATACATACATACATACACACACATATATATATATATATATATATATATATTTATATATATATTTATATACCCACTACTCAACTGACTAAAAGTTTCAGCTCCGGCTCAAGATTATCATCATCCTCAGATTCTAACACTGAATGTTCTCACTACATCATGATCTACAGACTTGTTTGCTGATAGAGATGCAAATGTCAGAAAGTCACAGACGCGTCACAGCTCTGGGCAGATCAGCGTCACTGTGACAGGGGACACGTCACATGCATCAGGACACGCGTCACACACAGACAGAAGCCTGTCAGAGAGAGGCAGCGGTTTCAGCCCCCATGAGGACACGCTGCACTCCTGCTTACGCACCTGTTTTTTTTTTGTTTTTTTTCCATTCCGCCTCTGATGCTCGCTGCCTTTTCTTTCTTGTCTCGCATGCACACTTTTACTCAGGCCCATCCACATACCACAGGTGACTGGCTCTGCCGAGTCAGGCTTTATTCCTCCTCTCCGCCCATCTCATCTGCTGCAGCTCCGCTCAGGAATGTTAAGAGTGAAACATGACAGTTGCACATTCCTCTTCCTCGCCATTTCCACTCATGCATTTGTCTGCATAAGTGCCTGAGTTAGTGTGTGTGAGGGAGGGAGGGTGACACTGAGAGATGGTTTATAATAGCAGGCTTCTCAAGAGACAGCGGAACACATGGCTTTTTCTAGTCTTCTCAGGGGACACTACAGAAGAAGGGATGAAGAAGCTAGTCTCTGGGTGTGATTGCGTGCACTTGTGTGTCTCAAACACATCCCAGTTGCTTCGCTCAGATGGCGGCTCATATTCCCCTGACTCATGGGTGCCACAGGTGGTGCTGGGCTTCTGCTAATAACATAACCAGAAAAAATGTAGTAATAATTTACAACCCATTCAGAGATGACCACGTGTGCCAACATCTGCTACTTTTTGTTTTGATGGTATTACAAATATATTCGCTCATGCCAAGAATTGTGCATTCATTATTTGACCGTCAAAAAATCTCTCCGAGCTCTGGTTTCTTTGTTCTTTCTCAGTATAAATCACATCCCTCTAGCACTGTATGATGGGTATACCCTATTGAGTCGACTTTCTGTCCCTCCCGAAATGGCTTAATAGCTTTGACCTTGGATAACGTTCTCGGCTCTCAGTGCTAAATAATTCAATGGTACAGAGTGACTGTCTGAATTGCTCTTTCTTTCTGCCGTGCACAGACATCACAAAACTCTTTCTACCTGAACCAATTCTCAGGGACGATCTGCAGTGGGTTAGGCTGATCAATTTTGCATGGTTCCTTTAGGAGTGGCGCACTCTCAGCCATTTAATCTGAAGCAGCGCAGGCAGGACGGTGCCGGGTGTAGAGCGTCTCACGGAGGCAAGAGAGGACAGGAGAACAGGCCACAAGTTCATTTGTGTGTGTGTGTCGGGACAAAGTTTGTCTGAAACTATGAATAACAAGGAGGAACGGGGGGTTTAGTCATATGATTGTGACTATAACAATGTAGACACTAGAATACTCAGATGTCTCTGAATTGTTGCCCAGAGGACACAGCTGGAGACATCATGATCACAAAGTTATGACTATTAATTGCATCAGATGTGTTTTATTTTCTTCTGAAATCCCTGTCGGCTCTTCTTTTCCAGGCTACGCCTTCCTGCTGTTCCAAGAAGAGACTTCTGTTCAGGCCCTGATCGACGCCTGCATCGAGGAGGATGGCAAGCTCTACCTGTGTGTTTCCAGTCCCACCATCAAAGACAAACCGGTAAGTGGAGGATATTCAGTAAAGGAACATTTAAAGGTTCAATATGTAAGAATTGTCCACTTGTCAAATTCAAACTGAAAACAAATAGGGGGCAGCATATCATTAGAGTAACTGCTAACTGTAGCTGCTGTTAGCTAGTTAGCTGAGTTAGCTGAGTTAGCTGTGCAGCTAGTGGTCCAGACTGAGAGATCTCAGAGCCAGGGCTCTGTTGGTGTTTTTAGCACAGGAGCTTTGGCCTGGAGGAGGACAGGGCTAACTGGTTAGCAGGCTAACTTAAGTTGATATCTCTGCAACAAAATACATAGACGTCATAGTGTCCCAACTGTTATTTCTTCATACTCAGTTGATCATTTTAGACATTTTTTGAATGTTTTCAACTGTAATTCTTGTATTTTGCATCTTTAAGTTGATTTATGTCTTCACCTGTCTAACTTAACCCCCATGTTTCTAATCATAGTTATATTTTAGGATGAAAATGTTTGCTTCAATTGATAGCAATTCTAGTCGCTCTGTGAAGCTCTACTTGGACACATTGGTGCAATAACTTAAATGTTACAGGTCAGCATGCTAACATGCTTCCATTGGACAATGCTAGCATTTCTATGTTTAGCAGGCAGTATGTTCAACATACTAACCGTATTAGTCTAGTTTGTTTGCATGCTAACATTAGTTAATCAGCACTTGGTCTGACTCACCAGATGTAGACTGTAGTTGTGTAGAGCCACACTGCCAGCATGGTTAATACATGTACAGGAAGTATACCACACCTTGCCACCTAAATGACCATATTTTTCCTTCTGTCTTACGCAGGTCCAGATCCGTCCCTGGAACCTGAGCGACAGCGACTTCGTCATGGATGGCTCCCAGCCGCTGGACCCCCGCAAGACCATCTTTGTAGGGGGTGTGCCGCGGCCCCTGCGTGCAGGTAACCAACTAATATGAATGGAATATTTTTTTGCAATCCCCCAAAAGCCTCTAAATTGGCTTCGTAATGTAGGCTGGCATGAAGTACACTGCCTGGAGGCTATAATGAAAGTTCTCCCTCTGAGAAAGCAATCCTCTACTTGGGTTTCCAGGAAGCTTGCCAAGTGGTCGTCATGTTAAGAATTCATGGTGTAATGGAAGGCTCAGTCCTTCTGTTCTTGGGATAAACATCGCTGGCTTGTCTGCAATGTGACCCCCACTAATTATACCAGCAGTTTGAGACCGCTGCTCTGATGAATAGTGGAGTAGGGTAGATTTTTACATCAGGTATTAAAAGCGTCAATCACAAAAGTTCACGTTAAATCTTTCACTAAGTTTTTTAAGAAAGGCTGAGGGCTTTCAATCTGAGGACAAAAGAAAAGCCCAGAACTCCCAAGGGGCCCAACTGTAGCACTAATCATCCTCCCTCCTCCCTCTTTCCTTTTCTTCTTCTCTCCAGTGGAGCTGGCTATGATCATGGACCGGCTGTACGGAGGTGTTTGCTACGCCGGCATCGACACCGACCCAGAGCTCAAATACCCAAAGGGAGCGGGCCGCGTGGCCTTCTCCAATCAGCAGAGCTACATTGCTGCCATCAGCGCTCGCTTCGTTCAGCTGCAGCACAATGACATCGACAAAAGGGTGAGTGGGTTCATGCGCTTCATTCACAATATCCTTCCTCTCCACCACAGCTGAGGTTTTTGCAGTCATTCCTATGGCATGCTGCAGAGCTGAACTCTGCCTGAGCCCTCTCCCATGTTTCAGAGCTTTCATTATAGATGGGTTTTCAGCCAACTGCACAGCCTACAATAACGGAAAAGCAGGCCCAGGCTGTGCAATCACTACAGCCTTTTGCTGCCGGAGTCCCGACAGATGTTTCAAGTTGCAGACACAGAGGGTTGGTTTAATTATAGTAGTTTCCCTATACATGCATATCCACTTGGGCTGAGCTGCAGCCTGCTTATTTTAGGCACGTCGGCCAATTGCAGCGGGACAGATCGTGACCAAGAGAGACTGGGTGTCAGCCAGGAAGCCGAGCCTCTGCAGGGCGGGGCAGTCCGCCCCACCTCAGCTATCATCATCGATCTTCAGTGGGGGTTTAGGGTGTCATTATTGTGACTGGGACCGAGTGAAATACAAATAAAACAAGTTAAAGAAGATATCACTCAGGAAAGCAGGCAAGGATTTTTAATTTAAAGCTGCAAATATCCTCACATCATAATTTAAAATGATTTATGCTGACAGACAGACGAAGGTGAAGAATCTGCATCTACTGCAGAAAGTGGGAAACATCCTTGAAAGTTGTGGTGTGGAACAAGGCTGCCTCTTTTTGCCACTTTCCTCTCTAATTTCCCCATTTCTCGCCATCAGTGTCCACAATTCCATTAACAGTAAATGGCTCTTGATGATGGGACACAGAAGCTCATTACCCTCTGGTCAGCTTCGTGTCCGCTCAGTGGATATTGGTGTTTAATAGCGTGGCAGCGCTCCTCATTTGTCCCGGGGATATTGCACTGCAGTTGTTGCAGAGTTGAACTAAGAAGGACGCTCTCCTACAGTTGAAGCATTTGATAACCTTTCATTTTGTGGCCATGCTATAACAAGGTTAGCATCCACCCCTGCCTACTCATGCACCGAGGCGTCTCCATGGCGACTGAGTTCTCATTTCTTGTTTCCAGGCTTAGTGGTCAAACTCATTTCACTGCTAGACGGGAGGATACCTGCCTCAATCTAGCCCGGTTATATTTTGAGAGAATTGCACAAAGATTGCCTTGCGTGGGGGGTTTGTGGAGAACAGCCTGAAGGAGTGAACATCCCTGGAGAAACATAGCTGTTATTTTAGCATATTTACATCTTGTTTGTGTCCCTCTTACAGCTCATATGTCACACATAAACAAGAGGAGGACACCAGTTAGACAATCCATCCATTTCAAATGTCATTTTCTTATATCAGTTGGATTATTATCTTATTGAAATAATTTTACTTTTTTGGGAGGAATCAGATCGTTTTCAAGGTCTAGTATTTAGGATTCAGTTGCATCTAGTGGTAAGGTAGCAGACTACAACCAAGTGAGTACCCCTCCACCCTTTGAAGTGTATAAGAGAACTACAGTGGTTGCTAAACAGTCAACATTCCTGTTTAATGTTAAACATACTTGTGCCATGTGCTCGGTTTGTCTACATTGAAAGGAAAAACAAGTTAACAAAATAGTTAAAAGATTTCACTGGGGGATCTTAGGTTAGCCAGTGTTAGCAAAACGAGAGCTAACTGGCTAGGTGACTTGGGATTGGTGAATTTGTCCATTCTTAGTTACTGTAGAAACATGCCAAAACAAAATGGCAGCCTCTTTGGAAGAGCACCCACTCCCTCTGTAGATATCAAAGACTTATTGTAGGGTAGCAGAAACACAACCATTCTTAGTTTCAGGTGATTATACACTAACGAAAACACAATTATAGTATTAAATGATCAATATTATGTTTTAACTTCTGCAAATAAATCCCCCTTAATCCAACATACTGGACCTTTAAGAGTGGATATGAGAACAGAATACTCAAATGTGGACTGCATATTTACCATAACTATGCTTAGTCCTGGACAGAGACAAACCTTTCACCTAATGCCAGCAGCTGAGAGAGCTGCTTACTGGTTACAAAAGTGCCCATTCAGGGCAGGATCCATGTTTATCTAGCGCAGTGGCTCTCAAACCCGGAGGTGGGACCCCCGGGGGGGCGTAGAGCGACTGCAGGGGGCTGTGGATGACCCAGAAAAAAAGAACCCCAAAGTTGAATGAATGTGATTGTGTGAACAGAAGTGTTCGCTTTATTTTACTAAAATTCGCCTCGGATCCCCAGTTATTGCTAATGATTGATAAATATTGTGGGGTGACAGAGAAAGTGTAAGAACCAGAGGTCTAACTCAATGACTGTGAATAAACTAGACGCCACCTCTTGTCCTCCGTCTCCACAGGTGGAGGTGAAGCCGTATGTCCTGGACGACCAGATGTGTGACGAGTGCCAGGGGGCACGCTGCGGGGGGAAGTTCGCCCCCTTCTTCTGTGCCAACGTCACCTGCCTGCAGTACTACTGCGAGTACTGCTGGGCCAGCATCCACTCACGGGCCGGCCGAGAGTTTCACAAGCCACTGGTGAAGGAGGGGGGTGACCGCCCTCGACACGTGTCCTTCCGCTGGAGCTGAGGGGGCGCCACCAGTCAGCCCTGCCCCGGTGAACCCGCACCCGAGCCCCGGAACACCTCCTGCACCCCTCCTACCTTACAGGCCGGGACAGCGCTGCAAACCCCCTCTCCCTCCCCCACAGCCCCAGCTACTCCACCCTGCTCCCCACAAGCACCTCATGAAAAAAGCAAAAAGGATACTGTCAAACCCATGGGACTGTCTTCATACCACATGGCTCTGAACTCATTGTCTAGTGATCCCCTCTGATGAAGCATTGCGGGGAAATGAAATGCGAAAGTCTATCAGCTTAGAATTTGCACTTTGGCACAAAATCTTATGAAACAGACACACACACACACGCACACACACACAGAAACACACACAGAAACACACACACAGGATGGTATGTTAGACACCTGGCTACTTTCAGTTCCCCGTTCTGTTGACTGGGTGGTGTGGTACGTCCTGTTGGACCCCCCGTACTGACACAGAGGTGGGACCACACAAATATTTAAAAAAGTATATATTTTTTGTTTTGTACCTATCTATACATATATAGATAATTTAAATTTTATGTAAAAGGAGCATGCACTTATTTTGAAAAGCTGTAGTTATATTGCCCCTAGTAAAAAAAAAAAAAAAAGTCATTACCAAAGGCAAAATGAAATTTAAGCATACAGAAAATTCAAATAGGTGGCATAAGATGTAGCAAGATTTAACAACTATCCAGTAGTGTGGGCCCGTATCGCCCAGAGTAAAAATACCACGGCTATATTCGCTCTCAATTTTGACTCTGAAAATATTAATACCTCATACACGCAATCGGATTAGTTTGCTTTCGATTTCTAGGTCTTTATTTTTATAATAACATTATTTTTTAGTGTTATGTAAATGTAATGCTGCAATAGCTTTGCTGCTAAATCCATGGTATAAACAGATACCATACGTACTTTATTCAGGCTAGGGTGTAAAATAATAACCGATCGAGAGGAGTGACGAGCTATCACAGGGGGAGGGGGCGCCCCTAGACGACGATGGCTGCCTTTTGTGGGGGGTCGGGTGGGTCGCCCCTAACTGCATGTTTATTTCAATCAGGTTGCTGCATGCAATAGAATTTTTCAGTATCATGTCTACTATTCGATTCTGCCCATGTTTGCACAACACACTACAGATGTACATTCGACTCGCACGGAACTGGACAGAGGCAGGGAGGACTGGTCGTAGAAAATCGCAGCGGCTCCGCGTCGCCGGTCGGCCGCCGCAGACGCGTCCTGCACAAAGCGGGCAGTGAACACATCCAGACGACGGGGGGAAAAAAAAACAACCTTAATAATCACAAATCAAATTAAATGTAGGATTACCATTTAAAACTGTCTATGATAGGTGAAGTACTTTTTTGCAGTGATTGTTGATATAATTGTGCAATTTTTTATACCGTATGTAGTTAGGTCTGAGTATGCCTAGAACTGTGATTCGCTTTAACTGTCGTTAATGTCCGACATAGAAGTCCTGTGAAACTTCATAACTAGTGTATGCAGACGTATATATGTTCTCTTGTACACACACTTGCACCAGTATACACAGAAGCCTCTCGACACACACGGACATACAGACACACACACACACGGACGGCTGTCTTTCTTACGCACACAAATAGACGCCTACAGAGTCTGATCCGAAGAGAAGACGCAACAATGTGAGCTTAAAAACTGAGAACTGAGGTTTTTTTGTTTTTTTTTTAGTTGTCCCACCGTCGACAATAAGCGCACGTTTACGTCCCTGAACGCAACCAAAGAGCTCACGTGTTCGACTTTTAACAGACACAGAGGAGGCCGCCGCTCGCACGGCCTGCAGTGGTGCAGTGGATTAGATGAGGAAAGAGGGCAGATGGGAAGAAGAATCTGGGTGTGTGTGTGTTTGGGGGCGGGGGGGTAACAAAATGAAACATTGAAGCTACTGGAGACTTGAGGTTGATTAACTAAGCGCTGCACATGCTCTCACTACATGGCAGGGGTGGGGTGGGGCGGGGCGGGGCTGGTTGTGGGTGGGTGGGTGGGCGGGGTGGGGTGGGGTGGGGTGGGAACCAGAAGATACAGATGTGCAAGCTGGGGTTACCATATTTATCCAGATGTTTTTTGTTTTTTTTTTCCTGCAAAGCTTGAAGTAATGGACCTGCTAAAAAAAAAAAAAATGGTGGACATATATATCTTTTTAGTTTTGTATCAAAAGGTTCTAGTGCGCAGTGCAAACAGGACGGGGTGGGTGGGGGAAGAGGGGAAGGTGGTTTTAAATGCAATGAAATTTAAGTATTGGCTGCTGAAGACAGGGCGGCTCTGGTTTGGGGTCAGGGGTAGGCGGCCAAGTTACACTGGTTTTAGCAGTTTTGTGGACAATCCAAACAGGATCCTGCATCATTGCAAGTTAATGTGTGTCGTCCCTCCCCCCTCCCCTTTTTCTTTTCCTGTCCGTGAGTTGTGATTGTCTCGTGCTGGCGCCCCGCAGTCCCTCTCCTCTTTCTCGTTGTAGTCGCAAACTGTTTGGTTCTTTTTTTTTTGTTTTCGTTTTTTTGTTTTGCTTTAGGATAGATGTTTTTGCTGTCCAAGAAAAAAAATGAATTGAATCTAAAGCAGAAGATACTTTTTTACTGATAGAAAAAAAAAAAAACCACGAGGCTAACCATGAGTAATAATACGTATCCCTATGAAAGTGAATTCTGGGTGTTTTTGTGACATTTCTTTCCCCACCCAGACAGGTTTTCTATGTTTGTTCCTTCTCTATGATAGATATTTGTTATGCACTACTCTTTGTATCTGAACAGTTTTCGATGGTCAGCAGTTCTTTTTGTTAAAAGACAAAAAAAAAAAGACGATAAAAGCGTGCTTTCTGACTGACAAGATCTTTTGCAATACCTCAATTTTGAAATATATTAGGAGAGAAACTGATATTTTCTAAGTAAGTTTATTCAGATGAAAAAAAATATATATTAATTTAATTCTTCGAGAGAAATGATTTAACAGATGGTTGATTTTTTTATTTTTATCATGCTTATTTGCTTTTATTTTAAGAATTTATTTTTTTGAAAAAGACAACAACTGAAGGAGCTAGAGCTTTATAACTAATATAATGACGTAGTTAGCGAGAGTACGGTCTACTTTATCACAGTGGAGGTTGGGGGTGAGTGTCCCACTGGTCTAAAATTGGTAGGAACATCAGAGAAGAGCTCTTTAGGAAGAAAAGAAAAAAACTATCAGGTGCTCAGAGAGAAAAACTGAACATATTTCCCACGTTTTTGTATATTTATAATCAGTCATTTACTATGCTGACCAGAGTTGTGAAAGAGATCTTCTGTTCATTATTTTTTTAAGAGAAGTTTTTTATGTTTCCTAAAAGTATGTGCTCCCTTTTTTGTTTTTGTAAAAAAGCAACGCGACCCTGATTTTGTTAGCCTGACGTCGTTTCTGGGAGAAGAAAAAAAACAATGAAAAGGAGACTTGCGAGAGTCGCTGAACGGCCGGAGGTAGAGAGAGACGAGAATGTTATTTTTAACACAAAAACAGACACAAGTGTTTTCACCTGTAACTTGATCGAAAGCCCCCAAAGGTGCATCAATTGACTGGTGGCCTTCTATTCACGCAAGACTTGAATTAGTCCCATTTTTTAAGGCTAATAACCTTGATTCTTTGTTGTAATGTGCAATACTGTTTGTACTGTTTGTAGAAAAGAAGAAAACAAGAAAAAGAGGCATAAATCTTTATTGCAGAATTATTTTCATTGCAAGCATTGTGATTCACTAAAATCATTTTCTACTGTGTATTTACCTACTCTACCTGCTAGTACCTTCCAGTAGTAATGTAGCCTTTGTACTGAGAAATTTTCATTATTTTTAGAAAGTTTTGCTAAAAAAGAAAAGAATTTAAACATATTTACATATTTTCATTTTTATTTCGTATTTTTTCTTTACAGACTTATTTCTCAACCATTAATAGTTATTTCTGGGGGAGACTTTCATATCTGGTCAATGTCATTAATATTATTTTGTATTTTTACTTGGAATAAATTAATTTTATGATGCTAATTCCTTAAAAGTTTATTTTTTTCGTTTGTTCACTTTTTTCATTTTTTTGAAGCTGAAAAAAAAACACAACAACTTTGTAATATTGTTACTAAAGTGTCTCGATTCTTGAAATGCTAAGCTTTATGTGTTAACTCGCTGATGTTGCTTACATTAGTGTGAAAATGATCTACGGAGATAAAAAAAAAAAAAACTACTCACAAACAACAGATTGGTGGTTGGTGATGTTTAAGTGATTCGCAATGTAAACAAATGAATGGGCAATAAAATAAAAATGGCAGAATGGAGCATACATGCAGTATGTTGTGATGTAATTGTCGAAGATGGACGACACCACTGACCATTTACATAGCTTTTAGCTACTATTAGCACTAACTCTCCAGTAACCCCCTCCTGTTCCTCACACACAGCTCTTCAGAAACAAACAGCCACGTCACACTCCTCCTCTTTCTCGTAGGTTCGGTCCCTGCAGAATGCGCCAGTGTGATTGTATTTAAGTATGAATGTAAATGTAGAGATGAACTGTGTAATATGCTATACGTTTGGGAAGAGCATGTACCTCTGTAGAATGGTAATTTTCATCACAACTGTCTAAAGTGTTTCTTGTTTGTTTTTTTCCCCCCCAACTTTTGGTTTGTCTCTGTACTTTGATATTTTTTTCAACCATGCATTTTCCCTGCTGATCTTCTAAAAGACAAGTTTGACTTTTTGGGAAAAACACTTTAATACGTGTTCTTTCCAAGAGTTAGATGAGAAGATTGACACCGCTCACATGACTGTACAGTATAACGCTCTATGGCTAGCTTGGAGAGTGTTAGCTTAGCATAGCATTAACACCCACCCAAGAACTAGTCGGGCATGTAGGCCTAACCCGCTCATAAAACTAAAGGTTGTTAAAAAGAAACAAGATAAAATGTGTTCGTTTGACATCTTTAGATTTTTTGGGACGTAGCCGGGCTTCCAGTCTTTATGCTAAGCTAAGTTAACTGGTCATTGTGTGTTGCTCAGTATTTAACAGAGAGACATGACATTGGTAGGTACCCGATATCGGATGTCTGATTGCCAAGAGTTAGATGAAAAGATTGACGCCATTCAAAAATATTGCAAAAAATACTTAAAGCTGCATAGCCAGGGGATTGTTAACTTAGCCTAGCATAAACACCCTGCCAAGAACTAGCACGGCACGTGACCCTCTCATAAACCCCAAAGCTTGTAGTTTTTACTGTTAAAGAAACATGATAAAATGTGTTTTTTTTGTCACCTATAGAGCTGCTGGTAGACACATTTTTGGACACTGCTGGGCTAGCTATCATACAGCTTCCAGTCTATATGCTAAACTAAAATAATTTGTCATTGTTTGTATGTCAATATTTAACAGAGAGACATGAGATTGGGACGCACCCTCTATCAGTAGCTTAACTGCTTAAAAGAGCGGGACGAGACGATTGACACCACTCACATTACTGTACAGCACATGTAAAGCTATAGCCAGGGGAGTGTTAGCTTAGCCTAGCCTTAAAACCCCGCCAAGATGTAGTCCGGCACGTAACCCTGTCATAGAACTATGTGAACTTTGTGTTCGGATCAGAGAGATAGAACATGTTAATTTGTGAACTTTGAGACAAATCCTTGGACACAGCAGGGCTAGCTACCACCCCCTTCCTTATCCATAATTGGTCACTGGCTTTGGCTTCATATTTAATGGACAGATATGTGAGTGGTATCCACCCTCTTGCTCGCTTTCTTGCCAAGAGTTGGATGAGAAGATGGATACCAGGCTCGAATCTAGCCAGTAAGAAGCCAGCTGCCAGTTAGCTTAGCATTAAGGCAGGAAACAGGTAAACAGCCGGCCTCACTGTCCAAACGCAACAAAATCTAGCTTATAGCTCCTCTGAAGCTCACTAATGAACACGTCTCTTTGTTTTAGTCAAAACAGAAGTGTACAACTGACACGTTAAAGTGTTAGGTCGATTATTTGCCGGACTAGGCTATTTATTGGCGGGGAGCAGTGACTTCCTGAAGTTTAGTCCAAAAATCTGTCCATCGTAAAACCCCTGTAACAGCTCAATGTGTCACTTTATGGTTTGGTTTTTGTAGGAATTAGACAAAACAAGATATAACATGTTGACTAGTGATACCTTTGTGCAGAAAGAACCTGGCTGGCTGCCGTTGTTCTGATGCTGAGTTTAGCTTTAAGGCTCCAGCTTCATATTTACTGTGCTGACATGAGAGCGACGCTGATCACCGAACATTTAATAAGACACCAAACCATTTCCCAAAATCTCAAACAACTGTATTTATTTTATTTTAGGCTGAAGCTCCATTTCGAAGTGTTTGTGACGTCCCATGCTCTTCTGTCATCATCCAAAAAGAAAGAGACTCCAGAGCTCATGTGAGAATGTTATTTCTGGCCAGCCTTTTCTACCAGTTTATACAGCTGATGCTAATACAACCCCCCCTCCCCCTCATGTCTTTTAAATACTCCCATACTTCGTCAGTGTTATTCACCACCATACTACCGAGTATTTATCTATCTCTCGGCCCCCCTTTTTTTTTCCTCTCCAGTTTCTCTTTCACTTAACAGAACCATTTATACCTGAACTATAACACAAAGTGTATGTGCAAATGAAAAAAAAGACGATGATTTGGATGATGGCAACCATTTTATATATTCCTCTCTATAGATATACGTATGTATTTCATGTAAACTAGACTTGGATAGTATCCTGTATATTCACTTCTGCTTCATGGGCGTTTCTCTGGGTAGGTAAACACTGTAGGTCTCGTCATGTTGTGATCTCAAAGTAGATGAAGAAAAAAAAAAAAGACTGGTAGTGTGCTTTTTTTCCACAAAACATCCCACTAATTTAAAAATGTACTTTCCCCCCCGTACGGCATCTGTGCTTTTATTTTCTAGGGTTTTTTTGTTGTTGTTTTTTTTTAAATTTCCTGACTTGAACACTGGTTCTATCTTGACGAGGCTTTTATGAGATTGTTGACTTGGTCTGAACTTTTTTGCAGTATAACTGTGATTTGAAAACATGGAGCTCAATGCTGCTAATGCTTACTACTGCTTCAGAGTTTGTAGTTCCCACCTTAATTTTTCCTTTTTCTGTACTAATAAGCAAATCTTATTAAACGTAGTTGTATGACGCTGTGAAACCTTGTGGTCTTTGGCATGGCAATCTTCTCCCTCTCCGTCACCTCTGTCCCCTGTTAATGCACCGGACCTTTGGACAAAAAGAGCTCATCAGTACTAACTTGCATTCTGCCGTTGGTGACTCACCGTCTTTACATTCACACATCTGTCCACTCACTTTCATGGATTCATTCTTCAGACCCGCTGAGGCAGAAAATACATCTATAGTGAACTGGTTCTGTATCTGGAAAAAAAAAAAAGATCTCCCCCACAAAGTCCATTTAGGAGCGGTTCTGAAACTTTCCATCAAATCGCAGCATCTTCAATCGGCAGATGCAGTTTGCCAAGTTGTACAGGTTTGGTGGAAGCAGAGTAAGGCTGCAAGAACAGAATCATGTGAGGACACTGAAATATTCTACCTGATCATTTTAAAAGTGGCGCAATGTTCAGAATTCTGAAAGAAAAAAGTATCCAATATTCAATTTCAAATCAAGTCAAATTCTGACCTACGAACTTGCACATCTGGACCACAGATGGTTATCACAGACCTGTCCTGTCAGATTAAACTGTCAGTCACATGATCCAAGTAAGATGATCTCAGATAAAAGACCCAGTGAACCTGCATTCTTGACTTCCTCTTTAAAAAGGTGCACTACAAACTTTTTTTTTTTAGGCAACTATTTTGTGCTCCTTTTGAAACTTAAGACTTGCTGGTTTGTTTTTAACCACAGTGTAATTTAAAATCAAAGCCAGTTCGCTCAAATGTTTACAACCACTGGCTTGAAAGTTAATCTAAACTATTAGCTGCATAGCGCACCTTTAATGGTGAATCTGAAACATTTAAAAATTGTAAAACTTGATTTTCTTTTCTTCGATCAAAGGAATAATTAAAATCATAGTTCAACATTTGTTGGTATTACGTTATACTGAAGTTTTAGCATGAATTATCAAGTGATGACACAAGGGAGGAGGGCGAGTTTAATAAAAAAAAAAAAATATTTTGGCTTCTCTTTGCTTCCATTTAATGTCCACTTATCCAAGCATTTTCAGGACTTCTAGTCCAGGTTGGCTTTAAAAAGTGTAAATTTAAAAGTATTTCTTGACCTTGGAGACAGAAATAGACAAAACAACTGCACCATAAAAAAGGTTCATTCAGTTGTCAAGAATTGACTTGAAGGCCAACACAGACGGGAACTCCTTAAATTGCTTTCTGCTGCCGTGTCTGCATCCTTTAATGTTTTGCTTTGCAAGTGTGTGGTTGTAATAAAGCAGGAAATAATCCTTAAATATGTATTCATGTGTCAGAAGAAGATCAATGTTATGTTGTCGGTTTATTCAGGCTCAGTCTTATCTGTGCAAGCACACCATCTACTGGCCATCACGGTCCACATGCAAAGAACACAGCAGATATTTTGTTCAAAGGTTTGTAGAATTTATTCCAATTCCACGATCATAAAGAAAAAGCAGCAATTACAGAATTATGTACAAGTCTATTATTTTTTTTTTTAAAATACTTGTGGCATGTTTCAGGTACCAGTTTCAGCTTGGCCCCATGTTCAGTCTCTGTAACGCTGCTTCAAGTCCAGTGCTTTTCCAGCTCATTGTTACAGCACATTTGGAGGAGCTGGACACGACGCAGACTCTCATCACCTCACCGCAAAGCCTCTCGACGGCCTCGGGTCATGTGAACAGTCTCTCCCTGGGGCGAGTAGAAACCATTGCCATCTGGAGGATGGGGAGCTCAGCAGTCAGCAGTGTGCTATAAAAAGCCAGAACACCGTGTTGACATCCTGTGGTTTCTCCAGCGAGCTCGTCGCTCTCGGCCCGCTTCCCTTTGTTGTACAAAAACATGTTTGTATTTATCAGTGGGAGAGGCGTTGACAGGTGTGGCTGGGTATCGCAGTGCTTTTAAGACCTTGTGACGAGGGGGCGGACCAGATAGGAGGGAGGTGGGACTGGGTAATGGTGTTTGAAGCAGTTAACACTGTATTCTCTGGTAATACAACATGGGAGGAGGGCAGCGGGCTGTAAAAGTAGCACCTGGTGCTGGAACTATAAAGGAGAACTATAATTATCAAACACTGTACGCTTGAGAGACGACAGCACTGTACACAGTAGTGGAGCTGCTGTTTACTCATGTAGGTGATGTCAACAAACACCGGACATGTTTGGTACAGATGGTGCATCATCATCATCATCATCATCATCACACCATTATAGTCTCTTAGCAGTTTTGGAGAGGGTTTGTTGAAAAGAATTATGGGATGTCTGACCATGTTAAACATCAGAAGGAACTGTATTAACACTGTCGCAGCACACATGTTGATTTGAAAGCACTAAAAATAGATTGAGCTCTTATTCTGGCTGTGTTTTAGTTATTGCTTTGAGATTGTAACTATCAGCCATCAGTGACTCATCAGTCATCTTGTGACAGGTTTGGGCAGATGACTGCAGCAGTAGGGCTCTCCTCAGGCGCCGACCAGGTCCTGCTTGGCCAGCAGATGGAGGCTGTGTGTGTGTGTGTGTGTGTGTGTGTGTGTGTGTGTGTGTGTGTGTGTGTGTGTGTGTGTGTGTTTCGTACAGTGCTACTGCAGGGAGTGCATGAAGTTGTCCAGGTTGTACTCTGTGTCGTACTGCTGCTGGTCCCATAGCTCTCCCAGGCCGTCCAGCACAGACTTCATGGAGGCCTTCCCTGAGGTTGACGGCGAATGCTCGCCCTTCTCACCCCTTTCTCCCTGAAACGCATTTACATAAGTGACATTTCAGTCAAACGTACAGGATGTTCCACAGATACACACCTCTTCTTGCATGCAGTCCTAGTGTATGTTGGGAATGTGAGCCAGCAGGCTTTTGTCACAAGTCTTTTCACTTTCACAGTGAAGTGCAGAAATAACCAACACTCAGGTGTACAAACCCAGGTAGTGCTTGTACTATTCAGCAAACTAATTCAGTTACTAGATAATGACCTAAACAACAGTCTGAATTATTAACTTGTGTCTGTAAGGCTTACTTACTGACTCAGCTTTATTAAATGATAACACCTCAAGTTCTGAGCTACAGAGCAGTCTTTGGTTCAGGCTGAGTAGTATTCAACACAGAGCTGTAACAAACCACAAGACACCCCAGCCACAATTACCCCTGGAATCAACAGGTGCTCTGTATCTGGATAATGACATCAGATCCTCGGGGCCCTTCATTGAGGCCCTGTTTACGCCAAGGAAAGATGCAGATATTTCCCTGCAGTTTCCCTCATTTACACGAAAACCCCATTTTTATCACAGAAAACGATTATTTCTAAAAACTCCAGCCAAAGTGGAGATTTCTGATTAACGCCGGTTATGTGTTGCCGTGTCAACTGGGAGAAACAGGGTTTTAGGTTCTCAAATGTCACATTATGCGCCAGAAAATGCGGACGGGTATTGCGAGCAAGATTCCCAGTCCACATTGTCTTGGGCTTTACTTGCCTTGAAGTCTAAAGCGACATTAACGAGTAACTCAACTTCGCCGTCTGTCCACACGAACGAAACTCGCGCCATATTCGTTGTTTTGAAAGGAATAGACATTTTCCCTATGGCGACAGTGGCAAGCAAAAAAAAAAGAAAAAAAAAAAGCCTTTTAACGGGCAGAAACCTCGGAGCAGAACCAGACTCAATGGTGGGCTGCCATCTGCTTAGAACAGTTGGGTTGACACAATGCATTCATTTCATTTTTCCTTTTACAAGACGATGCATGACAACAGCAAGTATAAAGAGATAGAGAACAAACACATACTAATGTCAATAATAAATTAATGCCTTTCGTCTTTAATTCTAAATTGGTGGGTTTCTGGGCAATTTTATTATTTTGATCGTGTGTGTGAGATCTGACTCCATGCAGATTTTTTTTTTTAATGGATAAAGTTGAGCCAGACTGATCGTTTCTTTCCATCTTGAAGTCTCACCTTGTCCAGAGTGAAGAGGTTGAGAAGCTGGTCTGTGCCCATGCTCTGCATGCTGGCGTTGTCTTGGCTGATGACAGTGTTGGCGATGCTCATCTTGAATTTCTGCAGACCCATGATCTTCTCCTCTAGTGTGCCTCGTGTGATCAGCCTGTACACGTTCACCACCCGTTTCTGTAGAACACAAAGACGACGGGAGATGTAACCAGGGTGTATTAGATGCGTAGGACAGGGCCCCTCTGCCAATTTCATTTCACTTGGTTCATTTTGCATCGCTGGCTTCAGACAAGAGCAGCTGTGTCACACAATCCGAGGCTGTTCAAAGGCCATATTTAATAATGCATAGAGGAAACACTGATGGACGTGGCACATCCTGCTGTGGGAGCCACAGAGGAAGCTTGAAGTCAGCACCATTTTAATAAAACTGGACTTTGTCAGAGCAAACTATGATCTAAATATTCTTTAGATTTACAGCCTAGGATGTGGTCTATACTGTTTACTGATGTACGGTCACTGTATGCAACAACAGCACCTGTCCTATCCTGTGGGCTCGGTCCATGGCCTGTAGGTCCCTCATGGGATTCCAGTCATGTTCCACAAACACGACAGTGTCTGCACCTGTCAGGTTCAGACCCAGACCGCCAACATGGGTGGTCAGCAGCAGCACGTCAATGGAGGGGTCATTGTTAAATCTGAGATGGAGAAGAAAGACAGAAGGATTAGACTTTGCTGCTTTTTGTGTGAATATGAGCTGCCACCAAGCAGAATTTTTTCCCAAGGTTTGAATTGTTTGATAATAAATCAATCTACTGACCTGGATACGATGGAGTGGCGCAGGCCCGCCTGCACGCTGCCGTCCAGCCTCAGGTAGGTGACGGATGGCAGTTTGGGTTTCAGCAGGTCGTGTTCCACAATGTCCAGCATGCTCTTTAACTGACAGAAAATGAGAACGCGATGCTGGGCCACCACTGCCTCGGTGCCTCCCTCTGATCCTCCACCACCACCGAGACCACAGTCCAACAGCAGCTGGAGAACAGAAAACACATCAGAGCTTCAGTTTGACACAGTGGAGATGTCCAGAGTACATTTTTCACCAGTGCATGTGTGTAGTTTTGTTCCTTTTTGAAACGCACCCATATTATTTTCATAAAAACACTTGACTGCACAATTTGGATTATGTGAAACATTATAAACTTAGCACTGATGTGGTGTAGTTGATCTAATAGCTCACATCCAGCTGGTTACCTGTTTGAGAGCGGAGAGTTTGGGCGCGTGCTGAATGTCCCGCAGGCTCGAGTTTTGAGCTGCCAGCTGCTCAGTGATGCGTTTGTACTCTGGATGCTGCGGCGTCAGGACTAAGCTCGGGTGGTTACACAGCTTCCTCAGGTACTGCAGTGCCTGAGAGAATGCAGAAATGAGGTGCGTCTGTAAAAGATACTGGCATTCACAAGGCATTAATACATGCCTTGATTCCAAACAGCTACACCTCTGCTCTGTTTTTTCCAAACCAGATTGCCTTCTTGGAAATATTGTTGTAAACATGGATGAAGCAATGCTGGTTTTTATGGAAATGGATTCACAGGATCTGTTAGAGGTTTACCTGGAAGACATGGCCTGTGGCCTTCAGTTTAGGCTTTTCCTCCTCCTCGGTCGAGGCTACGGAGATGCTGTCCTCCACACTGGCCTTGGCTCGAGACTTAGCAAAGTCTTCATATAACTGAACCTGCAGGTAGTGAGAAAGCAAACCATGTTGTTATACCGAGGCTCAGTCATTATCCAGTTGTATGTCTGTTGTATTTTATTCATGATGCATTAACTCATATGGAAGGTTTATCATCAGCTTCTTTTAGTCAATAGACGAGTTTAATATCCCAGACAATGATCTTGTCTTTTCAATATTACAGAATAATTGTTAGCCTGTGGGTATCTGACTGCCTACTTGACAACTGTCAGGGCCACACGTACCTGCAGAGGACACAGGTTGCAGTAATAGTCCTGAATGATTTTAGGAGGAAGATCCTGGAGGACATCTTCTTTCATTCTCCTCAGAAGGAAGGGTAGCACCTGTCGATGTAACGCCTCCATCGCCAGGACACCTACAGAGAAAAACCAATATTAACCACAGTTAATATCCTGATCTTAATAAGAAATGGGATGTTAGAAAAGGTAAAAATCCGTTAAAAATTAAAAAAGGGAACCGTCATACCTGCCTCCTGTTCCCGTGAGGAACTTTTGGCGTCACGGCTGGCCAAGATAGGTTTCCCGTAGCGAGCAGCAAACTGCCGTTCTGTTCCAAGGAAGCCCGGCATGAGGAAGTCAAACAACGACCAGAGCTCGAGGACATTGTTCTGGGAACAGACAGAATGGGAAAATATTCATGCACTGACAAGTAAAGATACAAGGAGAGAAGTACATTTCAACAGCAAAGACGGCATCTCACCTGAATGGGTGTTCCTGACAAGATGACTCGGAAGTTGGCAGCCAACTGCTTAATGGCTTTGGAAAGTTTGGTCTTCCCGTTCTTGATGACATGACCCTCATCAAGGATACAGTAGTTAAATTTTATATTTCTAAAAAATGAAAATAAGAAGTTCAGAACGTTAAAAAACTGAGCAGCTACTTCAAAACAAAAAAGACAATTACTCTTAGCGATACTCACCTAAAAAAGTCGATGTCATTCCGTACAACATCGTAAGAGGCGACTATGAGATTGTGTCTTTTCACTTGGTGTTGCAACCTGAAAATATTAAAACACATTCGTTTAGCTTCTGTTGTAAATGAGACAGGCCAAGTATGTTTGTATCGTATAAAAACATTCATCATAAAATAATGAAGCCAAACCAACACTGAAAAATGCTTAACAGCCTTGTTCTGCTGTACTTAATCATTTTAGGGTTGAGAACATAAATCATTCTCGGTGTTGCTGACGGGCTTTCCCCTTGCATTAAGTCTGACTAAGCTTACCGCATTCGTTCTGTAGGAGGCCCAGTGTAGTGGAGCGGGTTGAGGTACTCTTTGGTGCAGAACTTGCCAACTTCATCCACCCAATGGCCGGTCAGCGTGGGAGGACACACCACCAGAGAGGGCATGGGGCTGCAGTCTGCGGCCTTTGTCTTGGCATATTCCTGTGCCCTGAACAGACATCAAAACACACAGACAGATGAGTCAAGTTTACTAGACAGAACTTCAAACACCAGAAGAGTGATTTAAAGAACAAAAACAATGAAATCAAACACCAACATCAAGACTGGGACAAAATCATGGTTTTACTGACTGACCCTGCAGTGCCTGTTGTAGTAATGAATTAACCTTTTCATATTCAGGATTTTTTACTTAAAAAAGGCTTAACAAAGACATTCTTATTTGTAGCTCAGCTACACTTCTGAATCATACCAGTGAAAACTTACAGCCCTTGTATTCTTTATGTACAAAACAGTTCATGTTAATCATGTAGACAACATGACAACAAGAATCTAGTCTCATAAGGAGATATGGATTCTGTCTGCATTACCAATTAGTTACATTAACTTAAAAACAATTTAGAGAACAAGCCTGAAGCTAAATATTATGATAAAGCAGTCTAATCTTTTCTGTGATTTCGAAGTAGTAGGGTGATAATACTAATACTAGACACCGATTACATACACTAGCATATGAACAACTGGTAAAATGAAATTAAATGCATACATATATTTTATTATTCACTTATAAATCCTTATCATGGAGGAGAATAATAATCATATGAGGGATGTTGCTTCTGAATAGAGCTGATGCTGTAGAGCTGAAAGTCAAACAACAATAACAGTAATAGATCTGTCTGGACTCAGTACCTGAGGTAGTGATCTCCTGCCAAAATACAGATAGACTGTAGGGTCTTGCCAAGACCCATGTCATCACACAGGATCCCATGCAGCTTGTATTTGTTCAGGAAGGACAGCCAGTTCACTCCATCCTGCAAGATAAGATAAAGACACACTGAAAATACTAACACAAAAATCTGCGCACTAAAATAAACATAAAAAAACAACTAATGCACAGTGACTGCAGTTGGTTTCAGAGAGACATCTTCCCCTCAGTCAGTTCAGTGGGTGAGAACAAACAGTAGTAACAGTGGTAGCAGCCCGTAAACTAGATTTCTTCACTCCATTAAAGAGATGGATGGCTGGTTCTCAGCAGAGCAGCCTGACAGTACATTTCTATAAAGGAGCCAGCACACATATCCCATTCTCCATTCAACAGCTTTAAATTTACTCTGAAGAAAACCATTTGTTGTCAGTGTCTATTAATAGTGTCTAGTGCTTGCAGTATTTAAAAGTAAAAAAAAACAACAACTCCTGAACAATCAGATTCAAGGTGAATAAGCAGCTCAAGGACACAACTCTGAAGTATTCAAGGAGTTGTGTAAAAACACAGGCTGGTCACCCCTCATTTGCTGCTTTAGGAGGTATTGCAAGGTGCAGTGGAACTTTAAAACTAACACACACCTGCTGGTACTTCCGGAGCTCAGCCTTGATGGGCACTGGGATCTTGTAGTTCTCCAGTTTTCTGCCATCTAATAGTTGCTCCAAGAAGTGGCGTTCTCTAGCCTTCTGACGAATCAGATCAGCAGACATGGCTGGAGGGTCTGGTATACCTGCCTGGTAGACATGTAAAAGCATTTCAAAACACTGGATAATCACATTGTGTCATCACTGTTTTATCACCCGAGTGATCTCAATATTTTGCAGACCCTCAACTGCATCGAAAATACATTTAGCCTCCGCTTGTGTGCTCTTACCTCTAAGGGCAACAGGCGGATAAGTGTCGCAAAGCACTGTGTGGCCATGAAACGAATGCTATCACTGGGGTCACTCATACGGCCTAGCACTGGTACAACCAGCAGCACAATGTAGGGTACGATATCCACATCCAGCTGCTCCATGACACCTGCAGGGATGGCAGTCAAGGACACTACTGTACAGGAATCACACAGCGACGATAACAGTTGATGCTTTAATCCTCAACAACTTCTCAACACTGTTTTCGCCCAATTGGCTTGTGAAGGATACAGGCTAAAGCCTCGATGGCACCCTCCTGTTTGGTGCAGTCTTCAATAGCAGCTAACCAGGGGAGTACACACTCTAGGAAACTGTTCATAGTCTCCAGCATGGCTATCTTGCTGAGCACGCCCACACAGCGGGCTGCCATGTGACGCACCGCTGTGTATGGGTGCTGCAGGCAGGTGTACAGATAGGGAAGGTGCTCCAGCAGCTAGACAACATCAAACAGAGGAGACACATGCACACAATAATATTCTTCCATTCTAATAGTCATTTAAGATGGTTTTATGAACTGGTTCTGGAAATCAATTTTCCAGTTATTACGTTAAATTAACTTTTTGAGACAGACCCTTTGACGATCCAAGGAACAGCATTTATCTATACAAGGCTTCTTATGATGCCATATAATTCAAATCAGTGATAAGACTTCTGAAAATGGTGGTATAAAAACACAGTATAGACGTCTTAATGGATCAGGAGTCTTACCAAAGGTTTGAGCTCAGCGGCCATGGCTCCAGCCATGACTTCCAGCACTTGTAATGAGTTAACCAGTTCCTGAGCTGCACCGTCTCCCCTCTCCAGCTGAGCCTGCCTATCTAGAACACACAAGAGACACAGGGTGATTCAGAGTACTGAACCATGTTGTCCTTCATTATCTTGAAATGAAGTGTATTAAATCTATTGTTAGAGAAGTGATGAAACCTCTTTCATGAGTGATCATAGATGCATTAAGTTAAATGTGCTATGAGTCAACCTGAGAAAACTACCACATCAAACTGAATTTTGCAATTGTACTGCAACAGTTTGCTGTATTCAAGTCCATTTAAGGCTAAAGTACTTGCTGGCATGTTGGACCTGTTTACACAACACCCTAACAACAGTGTGGGCAGTAGTTACAGTTATGATGCCAAAAATAAGTGAAGAAATCGCTGTGACCAATCTATCCACTATTAAAATGTGATCAATCAAATCAACATACCAATGCACTGATTTTCAGTTACCACGGCTCTCAGTGGTCCCACTGTGTTCTCCCAGAGGTATGGCAGAGACTTGGTGAGATCTGCACCGAAGTGCCTGGCAACAGTTGTTAGGGAGAACTCTGCCCCTCGTCTCTGGATTAGAAATGGCTTCTTGCTCTAATATCAGATCAGATAAAGGAGGGTAAACAAACTGTTGTCGTTACGATTTTGATGTGAGGAAAATGTACTTGAGTAAGTCCTCTGTACCTCATCATTATCAGTGCCGATGGTGCTGCCAGGAGGAAGCTCTGTGCTGGGGGTCTTCGGGGCTTTAGGGGCTGGTCCCCTCTTACTGGTGATGGCAAACGCTGCCCTTTGGTGACGGTACAGGGTAATGATGCCTCGGGTTTTGTTGACCATGTGATGCATGCCTTCTTTCTCCAACCCTGGGCCTAATGGCATGAGAAGGTCAGAAAAAAATCTTAATATCAAGCAATGACTTCTTCAGTATTGATACATTGTTAATGAAGGGCAGTTGTTCAACTTTTTATTCTACAAATACAGAAATCCTGAGTAACCTTTGGCATTTTCTTGTGTTGGAGGTACAGGACAAGCAGATGAGGGTGTGGCGGCTGAATCCACACAGGATGAGGCACAGAGGTTTTTGATGATCTTGGGGTTGGGGCATGGTGAGCGCCCCGCACACTGCTGCAGCAGCTTAGCTATAAAAGAAGCAGCATATCCTTGGATCAGGGTGTTCTCCTCCCGCTTGATGGCCTCCATCAGAGGCCTGACTAGTGGGTTGAGTTTGTCAGGAAGCACCTGCAGGTTAATGACTGCGCAGGCTGTGAACATGTGGACGCGCAGATGCAGCTGCTGCCATTCTGCACTGGTTTCCATCACTGTCGATTGAGCCTGCTGTCGTTTACTGTCCAGTGCCTGCCACTGTTTAGACTTTACGTTCAGACCTGCCGTGGATTCGGTAAAGATGGTGGTTACCTAGGGAACAAGTAGGGGGGTAGATTTTGAGTGACCGGAAAAGGAGCCATCTGTTTCACAGTGCCACATCCATTGACCTTTGTTACTGATTTGGTGCCTAGCTGATTCTCAATTTCAAAGCTGTCAGTTGAGCAAACAAACAAAAATGAAAATGAAAAAACTATCTACTACTAAAACTGAAGTATCCAAAAACCCTGAAATGAGTCTAATAAAAATAACAATTTTGATCAGTTTACACACTAAAAGTCTGTGGGTTCACACACACCTGTTCAGAAATCATGTGCAGTTGGGTTCAGGGGTGACAACCATTTTATCAATTGGCCCAAGTGGTTAAAAGGTTTCAGCTGAGTGTGCGTGTGTTGCTGGACGTACCAGTTCATTGGCTTGATCAATTGTGAAAACACTACAGTTGAGGCGGTCTTGCAGGTCTATGTTGGAATCAGCTAGCAGAGCAATGAGCTGCTTGCACTCATTCTGCATGCGTGTGAAGGGGATGGCGATCTCATCATAGTACAACTGCTCTGACAGAATGGCCAGAAGGCGAGGCTGCACCATGGATGACACCACTTGACAATCCTTAAACAGGTTGGAAAAGTAAATTATTCATCCTGTAAATGCCTGATTACACTACATCCGAATAATTTCTAATATGTAATGTTTCCACCGTAATCAAAACAGTGTCTGAGCTTCGAACCTTCTGCACTGCAGCCCACTCGCAAAGCACCATGGACACAGCTATGCGCTGCAGGGCAGACTTGGAGTTGAGGTGGAAGAGCAACAGCTGGCCTAAAGACTCAGCTGGTCGGATCTCCTGAGATGCAGCATTGAGTTGAGGGTCACAGATACACCTACACAAAGCCCCCAGCAATCTGGAACACAGATGCAAACAGAGCAGGGAAACACTGTCAGAACTGTGAACAAATCTATCTGGCATTTGTGAACATGTTTTTTTTGTCAATTTTGGGTTCTTTCCAGTGCAACAATCAAATCTTACTTGGCAGCCATGAGGCGAGCACGAACCACTACGTAGTCCCTTGTCGCTGGGTCATCTGTCACCGTCTCTGCACCCGCAATGTACTCCTGGACTGTTTCCTTCACCTGATTGGTCCCTAGACGTGCCTTTGTGCCAGCCTTATCCTGATGCATCAATAAAACATTAACTATCACAGTACACAGTACAGTACATACATTTCACGTGGCATTATAAATATTATTTAGGGTGGGCAAGGTTATAATCAGCACATTTGTCTCTGCTTCTAATACACGTGCATAAAAAGTAAGGCTGTACCCACTCATAACTTGCAGTCACTTTACATCAGTGTTCAGCCACATTTCATTTAGCAAGCTGGCTATCAAGTCACGCATTGGGTTGAACTTCTGTTGTATACTAATGTCTTCCTCCAGACTGTTCAGGTTGTTAGAATGTACAGGACATGGCATTCCGAGTCTTCTGATACCCTCACCTTGTCTGCTAGTCTGTTGCCTGGCAACCTCTGTGAGGTCCATTGTTTTGTGTGATGCCTTCAAGAGCCTGACATTATTTGCATGAGCTTGTAGATACATTTTGCAACAGAAACACACTACCATGTCATACCGACCTTTGATATTTTGTTGGATCAGATGTATTGTATGGTATACAACATGTTGCTTTTTATACATTTGTAAAAAACTGACCAAAGATTAGGTTTCCCAAATCTTAAATGTATACTATTATTTAAAAAAAATATTAAATTTCCTTCCAACTAGCAGATACTGTTCCTCGAATTAAGCACCGGCTTTTATTGAAGAGATAACCAATACACAGCTAAGAATGGAACAACATAAAAATAATTATTCTTGAGTCTTATTTAGCTATGAATAAAGCATACAACCTTAGAGCGGGCCTTCACTTCCAGCAGCATGTTTATGTCTATGGGAATGTGTGAGGCCTGCATCATGAGACACAGCCAGGCTCCCATCCATGGACAGCTGGCCGCTACCACGTACTGCTGGGGGGCCTGAGACAGCAGCTCCATCCACACCTGCAAACAGTGACACAGCAACATATCAAGGCAAAATCCAAAAGCTCATTTGGATTCACAGAGAGAGTCAGCCTTATCCCAGTACAAAAAAAAAAAAAAAAAAATAAAGTATAAACCCAGGGATGGGAATTGGAAAATTGGAGCACTTCACTTCCGATAATTAACCATAGACTGTCTTAGCAATTTGGTAGTTTGGATAATTCAACAAACCTTTTGGACCAGTTCAAGGATTTCCTCATTGCTCTCCAGTATACAAGACTGAAAGATGTGCCGGAGCATATCTTGTAGGATCGGGTTGATCCACAGTGCACAGCTCTGAAGAACAACAAACGTGACACAGAACCTTATTGGGTGTGCGCTGAACTTAAAAAAATTTAACTGTATTTGTATTGTTAAACCTTCTGTCTCCAAAAATCGACAGGTATATTTGCAAGATTATTCAACTGCTCTCTGTCAATATTACCTCTTCAGCTTTAGACAGAAGTGTGAAAAGTGTCTCTAGTGCTGCCCGTCTTACTGATGATATGGTGTGCCTCAAGAACGGCCACACCCGAGGGACAAGGACTGTTAATGACTGCTGCATGCTACAGTGGACAAGAAAATGAGTCAATATAAATACAGTCAGGGAAAGGTCATGCAAGACTACAACCAGCTGAATATAATAATACCTTATGAAGAAGGTGTACATTAACATCTGCCTAGACTTACAGTGTCAGTGCCCATTAAAATGTTCTGCTTGTAGCAAGTTTGCTCAGTGGTGGTGTGCACTGTGTTCTTTTATGTAAATCAATTCAAATGATGTTCAACCAACCTCTTGGCACAATGCTGATATTTAAGTGTACACACATACACACACACACAACTCAGACAATTTGCCTGCCTTCAGTTTATGACAATAGAGGAGCCAAGTACTTGTTGTTCACAACTGTTTGTCCCTTTAAAGTCTGTCATCATTATGATTTGGATATCTATATAGTGAACATCCCTGAGACCAACCTGCACTGTCGGACCTGCGGGTAGGTGAGCAGTGACGACAGCAATGTCATGATGCTGTTGGTGGAAGCAGTGAGGTCATCAAGGTCCAAAAGAGCATCCCATAATGTGTTCACAATGAAGGGTACCTGAGAGACAGAATTGTGTGTGAAACAACCAAATTAAGAGAACAATATGAGAATTAAGAGGCAACCGGTGGCAGACTTCATCACCAACTAAGACTAAACAAGGTAATTATTTTAAGATTCTGCTATTGCCTGACCTTATTAGGCAGTAGCTGTACCAAGCCTTCTACCACGGGGATAAGGGCAGAGGCTGCCACGGCCCTGACATCATCGTCTAGGTCCTGTAGGCCTACGGTGATGGCAGGAAGCACTCGGGGAAGTAAAGCAGAGATCAGGTCCTGAGAAAGATAGAGAGAAAACCAGACAAATAATGGTCAGCATATATGTATATACCATATGTGTGGGTATTAGATCACAAATCATGACCTTTACAGTGACATCTCTCCACATGCAGCACAAATGCTTACAGACCAAAAGAATCTCTTCGTCGTTCCACCCCCACAATTTATATTCACAAACATATGGCGCTCAAATCAAGTACATTATATAGAATCCTGCTGTGCTTATTTCAGAGTTCATCATATACACACAGAACAGGTGGTACCTGTCGGACTGCCAGAGCATATTTGATCCCGAGAAGGCCTCCATGACGGGCCTCCCACTGGTCTTCTTTTAGCAGCTTCAGCAGGACATCTACTGTCATGGAAACACCAGTTTCATTCATGTGGCGAAGGGCCACACCAAGTGTCTGGGCACACGTCTCCCTGACAGGAGCCACCACCTGGTAGAGCAAAAAAAGGTGCAAAAACACAGGAAAAACTAAATGACTCACACCTTCACACAACACAAGGTCACTACACGACTAGTTCCTCCGCTCTGGCTGAACTTCATTTTTAAAGCCGTTAGTTGTGTTTTTTCATATTAAACTGGTTGATGTTTATTTTGCACACCTCTCATGTGGCAAGAACTTAACCTCTCCGCACCCACCCGCCCGCCGGCGGGCGATTGCAGAAAAGTGACTGTATGTCTACACTACGCAGTGACGTATCCCGCTTCAACTTTCATCAATACGGACATACTATACGTCGTTAGAAAGGGTAGAATCTCCGCAATTCATTCATCCAGTTGATTTTGCAAAAATCATGAGCACCAAACCATAAATCATTGATATTTACCAGCATGGTAAACGTGAGATGCAATAAACACACGACGTCTCCCTACCTTTGTCGCAGCCCTACAGCCGTAATATGTGTCCATTCCTCAATTATGTATATTCCAGTTGTCCGTAAGAATCCACTGATCAAAAGCATCAAAATGGTTTTTCATAAAATTACTCCAGCTTGTGAATGTCGTTCTGTAAAGTCCATTTGTTTACCGTCTACCAACTTTGTTCGGCGAATACAATCCATACTTTCCCGGCCGCTATCGGAATTACTCTAGTTCCTGTATGGTGTTGTTGGGTATGCTTGTTTTCATCACTTTGCTGGCTACAAAATAAAAGTGTCCCCATCTTTTTCTGTTCAGTTTTCACCCCAGCACAGCCCGTGAAGTAGATCGAGCGCTCCCTGTTTGAAGGACCAATAGGCTTTGTTTACTGTTTTTCGCTGCCTTGGTATAGGGACAGCGTATTGGCTATCGACATGTCAATCATTCAGGCTTCTAGCCAATCATTTTACCTTTCCAACGAGGGTAGGCATGCCCAGGTCAGTTACGTAGCAGCCGAGATATTTTGCTGCGTCTTCGAGCTTACGAGCTCAGTTTACGCAGGGGGCGCACGGTAAAGGGACGCAGCGGACATTTAAACTTTTATTGTACGGCCATTTTCACAGTTTACAATGGCGAAAGCCACAAAGAAAGCTAAATATGTCCGGGAAGAAGCCCTGGAATTGATCATGGCATCATCTGATGAAAGTGAAGATGGTGTGTACGACTCAGAGAGAGGAGATGTTTGCTCAGGGCCTGGACTCCATCTTAGATCGGTGAGTAACGCTATCTTTGATGATGTTTGATTTATTTATTTAGCCATGAGTGAAATTTGATTGAAAGTTAGTGGGTGGAGGGTTTTTATGCTTACAGTGAACAGTACAGTATACATTAGAATTTCATAAATGATGCTAAATGGTTAGCGCCCCAGGGCCTAATTAGCCTAGCTAAGCCTAGCTTGCTAGCTAGCTAGCTAGTTACTCAACTAAAGTTATGTAATCCTTGTAATTCTATTCTATAATGTAATTTATTTTGAGCCTCTAATTCCCTTTTATTTAGATTTTTTATCAAGCTTGTAAGCAAATTGAACTAGATCTTCACTGACCAGACACTGGGAATATTCCCCCAATTCAATTATTCTGTTTATGTACAGCTATTTTCCTGACGATTTTGTGTAACATGTAATATCATATATATGTGTTTATTTGTTTCCTATGTAAATAACACTCCATTGAATTGCATTTATATATTTTTTCATTATATTTGGTGACATTTGTGCATTGCATTGTGTTTTGTAGGTCACAGTCTAAAGGCAGTGACGTGGGTTGGGAGCCTCAAAGTGCGACAGTCAGACGCCCAGCCCTCTCTCCTGCTGAAGGCGGTCGTCAGAAGTGCCAACGATCCTCTCCTGCATCCACCAGTACCTGTACCAGCAGTGTCAGAGGGGGTCAGTGACGCAGAAAGAGTTTCGTCAGGCCCTTATTGAGGAGCTTGTGGACCAAGGATCCGCATCAACATCCCAGCCATCCACCTCAGGTATCTCTGCACCCCCAAACCCAGCAGCATCCCACAAGCTGCATTATTTCACAGAGGGACAAAAAGTGGCTAAGCGGGATGCAGTCAGTGTCGGCAGACGGCTCTGCACACTCTGCCACAAAAAGACACCAGTTGGCTGTTCAACTTGTGATGTTCCCTTGTGTTTTGTTGCCACAAGGGACTGTTTCAATGAGCGGCACACACAAAATGGAATGTAGAATGGCCCAAAATGTCCACTGCGCATCACAGCGCACTTTTTATGTTTATATTTACAGTACAGTTGTATGTACATCATTTTTGGAGACAAGTTTTCTTATACATTTCCACTACTTATTACTTTTATACACATGTTAGAGTTTTTGTATATTGTTCATATTTAGTTCATATTCTATTTTGTTTTGTATATAGTTCATTCATTGTTCATATTTTGTTGATATTGGCACAGTTGTACATACAGTAATAGTATATTGAAAGATAATAAAATCCTTGTTTGAAATTCAGTTCAGTATAGTCTGTCATTTTTGTATAATGGTTACTATTCTGTAGTGTCTTGTCACATGACAATATCTCAATATGGCAACCTAGAAGCGTGTGGAAACCCCTCCAACCACCCATCAAATGAATGTGTGAAAAAATTATGTTTTGAATCATGAAGAAAGGTTTTATAGTCACCAAAATGCTTCAGTAATGTTTCCAGTGTCACAAAAGTGAGTAAAAGCATTTGGCACAATTTGGCCATTTGGAGACATTTTGGAGAGGTTTGTGGACGCCAGTGGCACTGCTGACTAAAAACTCCATAACTCCCATAAGGTTAGGCCTAGAAGTCTAAAATTTCAGCCAGGTGTAGTTGACAAGATGTAGAAGGTATGTGGTATATTGCCATATGCCTTACATAAAGCACATCATAGTTATTGTTATTCAAATATGACCTATTATTTTTGAAGACAAAAAAACATTTTTAGAGCCATGTTTGAACTGATGTCATTTAGGTTGTGGGTATGGTACATGCTAAATAAGCCCATTTTCAGAAACTAGAGGGTGTCAGCTTTCAAAAGAAGTATCATACATCCATCTAGGACTTGCAGTTATTGTGTTATAAGCTTTTCCATTTGGGTATGCTAAATAGGCGAAAATTACCGAAAATAGGTGGGTGCGAACAGGTTAAGCAAATGTTTCACAAGATTTGAAAGAACACTTGAAAGAGGATAAACAAGGGGATCCCCTCTTTCTTAACATAATTTTTCACCTTAATGATGTTCTACAGTGTTACCACAGTGATGAGGAGGAATAAAAATACAATGCATCACAACAGTATAGACAATTAGATTTAGGAGAGGCAAGTGTGTATGTCAAAAAACACTACCTACACCAACACATTTTAGGATGCTATACAAATAAACAAAAAAAGGGAATCTTACCTCATCAGATACAAAGTCTCCAAAGCGGTCCAGAGCAAAGACACAGAGCAATCGGATGACAAGGTCCTCTATCCACTCCTGATGCTGCCTCAACATCTAAAAACAGAGGTCAGACAGTTTATATTTTTATGTTTATTTCTCACTGAAATGTTAAACAGTGGACAGGGGTTATGACATACCTGTTCTGCAGTGCTTCCCACCAGCTTCCCGCCCCCAGCACCATGGGACTTGAGGATTTCTCTAAGACCTGTGCCAGCACCATGACGAACCTGTAAGCAAATGCATACAATCTAAATTTATTTGCTCACATTGGTCCAATAAAATCGTGTTAAAAAATAATTTTTTTGCTCACTCCCAACTAAAATTAAGCATCATAGGACTCAAAAATGCAATGTTTTTACCTCCCATGAAGGATTGAATAGGTCATTGCAGAGCTCCTCACAGAAGCTCTCCAGAGGCCACTCTTGTATCTAAAGACAAAGCAATGAGAAATCAGTCACTTCATCAACGATTACCATTTATAGCAATTAACAGTTCAGGACTTGGCATCAATGAGTCATTGAATTGGTTGATACTTTACCTCCTCTGAAAGACTGGAGTTATCTGGAACATTGTCAATTAAGACTTTATGTTCAGTCGCCGGTTGATCAATTACTACGTTGGTGGTTTTCCTTCGCTTCTCTTCAGGTTCACCCTCAAAACTGTCATTACTAAAGGGTAAAGAGAAAGAGACCACAAAGTAAAAATTATAGCTATAATTAAAAAAGGGGCATGCTACAGGTACACAGGATATATAATGATTTTACCTCTTTTCATTTGGATCAACGTCTCTTGATCTTTGTTTGGCCACTAGCTTGGCCATCCTCTTAGCCTTATTCTTCTGACGATTGCTCATGCCTGGCCGGAACTCTGAGTCAATCAACTCAGCAGCCTGAATAGGCTGAAAACAAAGCAGGGAAGTTTATTATTACCTTTAATGTTTAACTGAAAACATACATCAAATTTAAACCAGGTCAAAACAAAACACATTAATTCTCTGATTGCATCACAAGTTTCCAATTGCTGCATCCTGCTTTAAGTAGATCTGATATCCTATTCCAAATTCACAGTGGTTCTCCTCGGTTATGAGCATTCTCCTTGTGTGTTCATGCACAAGTCCTGTTCATTGTTATTATTACTGTGTAGGAATTTCTGTAGCAACAGGCCATCAGTGAACTCCATACTGTTGGTTCAACCATAGCTACCAAAGTAACACATACATTTAGGTTGATCATTTCTGGCATGTTTGACATCTTGAATATGGTTTGGGGGAACTACAAACGGTGTTTATGAAGTTGTATTCCCACACTGACTTCTCCTCTTCTACTAACATGAATGTGTATAGCACCTCACAGTTGATAAAGGCACACAGGCCAAGAAGGTATAAAGATCAGACAGCATGATCAAAGACTAAAGCTGGTAACACAGGAAACACCATGGTTTGCTTCATAAGAGAAAGAAAAAGAATGATTCACAAAAGGATCGTAAGGCTGAAAAGACCACAGCTGAGTCTATATGAATTTGATAAAACTTTCTGAACAGATATCCTGTTAAGACAAGATTTCCTGCTGCAATGCAAAAGGTAGAAAAACAACATAGTACAAATCATATTTATGACACTGCACAACTGCCTCCGTCATGGTGAGACAAGTTATAGCCTGCCTTCCTTCGCCTCATTAAACTCATCTAGGCAAGTCATCCTCCAGTCAAAAACATATAATGATGTATGTGCAGTGTTTAACACTAGGAGGCCATTTTCCTGTCAACTGCTTATAAATGTCCATTTCCTCTGTGCTCATTGAAAATCTGATTTTAAAAAGGGGCAGACCTACAAGCTTGATCTGTGACATCACAAATACAGAATAACAGAGGAAACAGGTAAATGAACCAGCACAGAAACATGGCAAACATGACAAATGCTGGTGCTTTCACAAAGGACACAAGGGGTCACTGAATTGTTTCATGAGAAAGAAAACATGTGAATCATTTAAAGACCTAGGGAAGAATTCTTTGGGAAAAATACAATATTCATATATTCTGGAATTCTTAACAATGGAGGAAGAATAGTTGCCATTTCAATGTATTAATCTTACCATTTCCCCTGTAAAAACCACATCTGAGGTATCACCCAAGTATCTCACAATAGTGAATCACTCAACTGCTGACATAAACAGACCCACACTTCCTGCCTCACACCACACCTATTTTTCAACTTTATAATCCATCCAAGCTTACAACTTGGAGTAAGAGCCTTGTTGAATCAAAGGCCACAAAGTACTCATGCTCAAAAGTCTCCCGAATCAAAGCCTACAGGCTAAAATGACACCCACCACGTGGTTGCGAGAGCTGGAGCCAGCTGTGGCTTTGCTTCCATGGGCTCGAAGCCCACTGGTTTGGCAGGTATAGTCGAGGTCCTCATCATTGAACAGCTCCTCTGTGTCCATGCCGATAGCAGCACCCATGTCCAGACCCAACTTCTTCTGAAGAAGCTTTCTCTGGCGGGCCAGACGTTCCTTTGGGTCCATATCACCTGTCAACAAATGACAGGAAGCCAGGGGAAAATATTAGAAACATAGCCTTAGAGAACAAGTACAGGTGTGTGAGGAATACTGATAAAAATGTATGTGAAAAGGTGTCATTTTGAAGTTAAATACAGCCTGGAGGCAAAAATGACATATACTAACACAGTATTATAAATAGCTTTGAAACCTGCTAAATTTAGCTTGAACAGTACAGGGAACCTTGAATGATAAGTGAAATCAGATCACAGAAGCAACGGCTGAATACAGAAACACACAACACACAAAGTGGCATGAAGTTCAAATGCAAATGACCACCAAAAGATAATGGTGAGGAGCTTTTGCTATTCAAACTGCATTAAAATTCATGGCTAAGTAGCTACACTGGTGGCATTTGTGTTTGCGTCAGGATCAACCTGGTGTTAGTGTCTTTGTTCCATTACTCAAGTCTAAGTCGTAACCATTTTCTATAATACAAGTCTGTGATTTTAGGGATAAAGAATATATTTAGTGCATACAGTCATGGCAGAATTCATATCCCCAAGTCAAAACTAACTGGTTGAGCATCTCTGAGCTACTTGGGGGAGTTCGAGTCTTTATTTTCCCCAAACACAAAGCTGTTCGGTGGTCAGTGTCCCCAAAAGACTGGCCATTTACCAAGACCATCCTATTCTTAAACATGGTTTAATGAGTCACACCTTTACTTTCCACAGGTTAAAATCCACACAACGCATTAGCACAATGTAACAATGTTATCTGTTTTCGGGTGTGTATGTGGGTGTGCAACAAACTGAAGATTATTGCCAAAAAAAAGAAAAAGAATTATTACAAACCAGTTTTGTCATCCTGCAGCTCAAACTCTGCCCCAGCAGATCCCAGCAGAGAGGCCCCGTGTTTGAGAAGGCGGGAGATGTCAAAGTGGTAGAAAGTCAGTCGGTCACAAGCGGAGTCCTCTAGAGACAAGTCTTCACAAGACTCTACAAGAAACAAATACACAAGTCTCATAACTGCATATTAGTACCAATGACTATTATTGAATGAGGTCACTCTGCACTAATGCCCTTCATCAAAAACAAGCTTATGTTTTCCACCTAAAAAAAACTGGGTTCTTCTTTCGCCAACAGTCTGCAAAACAGATGAGTCTGTTACAAAATAAGCTTGTGTAAATCAGTGACGCATTCACAGATATTCTCCCTTTCATTTTGCACAAAGGTCTCACAATACACGTGCTGTCATTAACCTATATTAATGAATGTTTAGCTTTTGATTAGCAGCCCCAATATAGCAGTCCAGAAAAACACCAAGGTAAACGTTGGTTATTTGACCATTTCATTATCCTACAGTAAAGTCACAAACACATGTTGCATTTAATTTGTGTGTTTGGCTACACTGAAATACAGGAAGTGACCATGGCAAGTAGAATGCGTTAGAAAAGGTGCATTCTTTCAATATGTGTAATGACTGTGACATGTAATTTTATTGTTTGTAGAAAAAACAACACCACAAGAGGAGAGCGCAATACCACCTCCTCATTGTTTAGGCGTCTCATTGTATGCTTAACTTTTTTTTTTTTTTAAAATACAATTGGAAAGTAGATGGACCTTTTATAAGATTGTCTTTCTTGTTCTTTACCAACATTGTGCATTATATGTTTGACCAGTAAAACCTGATATGCTTCGAAATGAGGGCGGATCTTTCATATTTTTCCTATGTACTTGTAAGGTCCATTAATTGCTAGGTAAAAACAGCTTACACGACCGACACACTGATTACAAATATTGAAACTAAACACAAGGTAAACATTAGTGCTCTGAGCCTTTCCATGAACAGAGATGCTAAAGCAAAGAGGCTTAACAACGTTTGAGATAATTTAACACATATGCCTCAGCTTCATATCATTCAGATTAGATTGACGGAAATATTTCAATGACCAAACATAATAGCTCACCTTCTTTTGGCTTGGGGGTTGGGTTCCACTCAGGAATATTCTTCACAATAGCTTCTACAGCTTGTCCTGCTGCTATACGAGTGTCCCAGTTAGGACTCCTTAGGTAGGTCAAGACCTTGTAATTCACAGAAAATAGATGTAATTTATAACACATACCACTGCTTGACCTATAAAGAAAAGAAGAGAGTGAAGTAAAATTGCCAACATAAAACTCTATCGGTGCTCTTGCTGTTATGGTTGTAAGATCAGACAGAATCGCACACAAAATTAAATCTAGAGAGCAAGATATACACTGTTGTACATTATCAGTATTGCACATACCTGCCTATTTAGACAAAGCTATCAAAAATACCTTTGCTAGGAGGTTGGTGAGTTCATGTGGGTGGAGTTTGACCACTTCTCCAAGTTGCTGAGCTGCTGCTTTCCTGGTTACTGGTGTTGTTCCGGTGTCAAGCAGGATAAACAAACGATCAAGTCTAAAGACAGGTTACAAAAAACACAACAAGGTCAACAGAAACATTGCAGACCACACACAGCACAACAGACAACATGCATGTCTAATTCTTTCGACAACATCTAACATTTAGCTTTAGATTTCATGAGTAGACCAGAATGTACTGGCTAAACTTTGAGTTTATGAAGATGATATTTGCATGTTGTCCTTTTTTTTTTTGTTTTTTCTTTATATAGGTTTCATTTGTTTGCAAGGGAAAACTTCTCAAAAATATTTTACTATAATTTGTTTGGCTTTGTACCAAGGTAACCTGTAGTGATCCTGGTCTTTCCCTGAGGTCATTAGCGGTCTATTAATAAAGTGAAGTAGATTAGAGATGTACAGGGCATGAGACCAGGTACAACTAATACTTAAGCTGGACTGCTGAGGAGTCTCCTTTACTATGCAAAAATTGGACCACTGTCACCACGTGGGGTTATCAAAACAACATATCATCACTGTGGAACACACCAACTTAAATACACATCAGAACAATGACAGCAATGTATCCCCAAGTGGTGCATTTGCATTTTAAAGTGACGTTAAAGATGACCACGACTTTAGCATCAAGACAGGCTGCATATAATTAATTAATACAATTTGACAGGCTTGTATGCATGTCTGTACCAATAACTAATGTCCCTGTCCGGGTTACAAAAAAATTACACGAGTCAACACAGGCAGTCCAAGGAGGCATCTCGTGTTTGCGAACTGCCTTTCCAAGCACACAACTTCACACCGTAGACGTTGGTTAACGTTAATCTTCAATTAACGGCAAAGCATCAGCAGAGGACTGTGGAACACTTCACATTTGAAATAAATTTCAAATGACATCACCATCGTTCCAAACTGAGTTATGAGGCCACTTCTTTCCCGGCCTGCAGAGCTGCGCCACTATTAGTGATTAAAGTTACACCACAACGTTAACTTACACTGTGTTAGCTAGCTAGCTGGCTAACGTTAGTCGACCGTCGCCATGCCATTCTTTGCCGAATCCAAAGCTATCAGGCGGTATCAAGTTAGCTAGCTAGCTAGCCAGCTAATTGTTAAAGAATATCGAAAAGATTAAAAAAATAAAAAAATAAAAGGACTTCGTCTTACCTCGATACAGCCATGGCCAATTGTTATATGGCCTCTCAAGTCCCACATTCAACAGGCAACCAGTAGTCTGATACGTTTCCCTTTCTGCTGTTTAATGTTCCCAATGAGGCAGATAACTCATTAGCTAGTTAGCAGCTACCGCTAGCTAGCCTAGGCCCAGGCTGTGTGCTTCCGACCACCCCAACTCTTGTCTACCGAGGAGAGCGAGTTCACCACCAATTCATGGCTTCAAAGTTGTCTCTCTTGTCTCTTCGGTATCTTCTCTCACCAAATGTCGCTGGGTACCGTACGCATATCAATCTATAGCTCGAGTTACCCCTCAGAACTCTCCGCGGATAAATATTTTAACCTAATAAGCTGTAAAGAGTTATTTTGTTGCACGTTGAGGGCAACCCAGAAGACTGTTTTTATACGAGGAGCCATCTTGCATTTATTCCTTCCTCCATAGCAGGCGGATGCTGATTGGCTAGAAGCATCGAAGAGAGCCAATCAAAATGCACGTTAAAAGGGGAAGCGAATGGAGAGGAAAAAAAAACGAGCATTACATTTTTTTTCCTCCATAATATTTGATTGACTTCAGTGTTGCATCCTACGTGGCTGTTAGTTTATTTAGAAAATAATATATGTACCGCTGATACGATGTGCATGTGTTTTCATACTTCACAAATGCAATCCACGTATTATTTAACCACCAATGACGGAATTTCATCTGCAACATTCTATCAAACCACCTTCATTTAACACTTTTAACATTTATCCTGAGGTTTTCACACATTTTCATTTTAGATTTGTCTAGATTATCTGACGGTTCTTTCACTTTAAGGTGCAGGCGAACGCTGAGCTGACCATGGTCCTGAAAAGCCAAAGTTTCAGTTTAAAAACAGAGAAACCGTTGCCATAGCCTTGAGCTGAGTCGTATGGTGTTGTGGTGAACACCACAAGTGGCACTCAGCAAAGGTCGATCATGCCGAGTGTGTCAGATAGCTATTGTTAATGTGGTATTAAGTAGGATTAACCAGCAGGGCTAGTATGTAGGCAATTCAGTCGAAATATTTGCAATACAATTGAAATTTGTATTTGTCGACCTATGCAAATATGACCATTAGTGCACCTATCAGACACACTTACACACACATATTCATCTGTTTTTCAATAGTTAATGAATATATACTTGATTTATATCCTCTGATTTATAAAAAAAAAACAGAACTAAACAAATGCAAAAACAAAAATTTTCTAACACTCTACTTAGCACATGAATATTCACATTTTATTGATTAATGTCATGCCAACTTTACTGAATATAGTTTGTGCTACTGACCTCTCGACAAAATCGAACCTCTTTGCATCAACACAGCAGCATGTTGCATGCCTTTGACAGGCTACAGGAGCAAAAAAAGAAACACTGGGGGGATTGTTTCCAGAGTAGCTGTGGGTGCGAGCGTTTTTACTCAAATTGAAATTTCAGCACGGTATGCAAGACAGACAAGGGAAAGAAAGCATGACTTCATGGATGACCTTTCTCAGTCTGACCTCATAATATCTAATGGTCTTTTAAATTGGGAGACTTTCATCACACAGCCTTTATTTCTTTCTCATAAGTTTAAGTATCCCGGAGGAAGAATTCTATTTTTCTGCCATGAATGTGATGGCGGAATATTACAAGTGCAGTCTGACCTCTATTATTTGAAGGTTTATAGTTTATCTCTCAGCAATATGACTCAGAAATGAATTAAATGAATTTCTACTACTGCCTATGTGTTCCTGAAGCACCGACTTTCATATA
The DNA here is from genome assembly GCA_963678695.2 of Diplodus puntazzo. Taxonomy (NCBI): domain Eukaryota; kingdom Metazoa; phylum Chordata; class Actinopteri; order Spariformes; family Sparidae; genus Diplodus; species Diplodus puntazzo. The sequence goes on from OZ023168.1 coordinate 15,817,784, forward strand.
AATCAGGTATTTGCTCTATTCACAGCTCAAGGTTGCTTGAAAACTGCAGATTTCAGGTCTGAAAGACATCCTATATTATTCTTGATATTAATGAAAAAAAAAAGAAAAAATGCAACAGATCTGCAGCGGTCATACAAGGAAAAAGCCCTGCAGGAATGGGACTAAGTCCACGTTCTACAGTGGATGAGCAGCAGGGGAGAAAATTGACTTATAGACGGAGTTGCATCTAATATTTGTTACATCGAGAGCATCAGTGCACAAAGCAGCTGCACAGAATTTGAATTTGAAATGATTTTATCACATAATGAGCATCCTGTCCTTTTTCAGAATTTTGGTTATGAAACGTTGTTATGCAATGTCTAAAATAAGCACAGGGCAGAGCATTTTGGAGTGCTATGTGTGCTCACATTCAGATTCCAGTAAACCTGTTTTATCTTTTCACCGCTACAATCTGATTAGGTTGCAGCGTATAGTGAAAGTCATTTGGACTATAGTGTTATTAGAAGATCAATATGCTATGTAGAAATGGGTATTATTGATATTTTGTATAGTTTATTCATTTTGTTGTTTGTATGTAAAACCAAGAAAGTCACTGGGATCCATGACCCTTATATGAATCGAGTGAATATCTTCCATTGTCAAATCACTCTGGCCTGTCTACTATGCACATAAATGTTAGTTTCTTGATAGAAATAAAAGAGAGTATTTTATTTTATTTTTGTCATTTAAAGGGATGTTTTGTAGGAGACTCTTGTGTTAAAAGAGCTTGACACTTGAATTGATCTGTTTACTCTTTTAATCCAATTTTCTCTGTTGCCTATTAAAAATAACAACATAGTAAATCAGCATGAAGCATTATGTTCGCTCAGCGCAGCCTCCGAGTATTGGAGAAAATGAGCTCTCAGATATCAGCTGCGGCTGACGGCTTGCAGAACAAGCTACATTACATTAATATCGAACACATCGTGTTTCAAACCTGATCTGTGTTTCACCGTCTGATGTTAGCGAACAGGGCTGCAGAAACAAGAAACGGCTGAGACAAGGTTAAAAATAGGCACAGCTGCAGAATCTAAACGTGTGGGAATGAAACATGACATTAAGTAATGCTTTTTATTCTGACTGAACACTGGATTTAAAGAGCAGCTCCACAAATTTTACACTTTCAAGTGTGTTTACAGGTATTGTGGAGTAGCACTACACAGGCTTGGGGAATAATGGAATACATATGATGGGATTATGTAATTAGGATACAAAATAAAAGTAGCTGTATTCCAGTGAAGTTACAGAAAAGAAAATGTCTTTATATCGCAGAGGCATTGCGTAATAAAGGGGATTACTAACAGGATTACTATAAAAACATAAAGAATGATATACTAGTACATATACTATACATTTTATTATATAGGAAGGGACAAGTAACATCACCTAATATTGCCATGGTTGAATTATGTTACTGGCTGCATTTTTTTTTTTTTTTAAGATTCTTTTCTGGTATAGACACCTTTATTAAGCAGTAGACAGAGAGGAAATACAGGAGAGAGAGGGGGATGTGACATGCAGCAAAGGACCTCCAGCCGGTATCGATCCGGGGTCGGCTGTGTATATGGCATGCGCTCTAACCACTCAACCAACTGCACGCCACTGGCTGCGTTTTTTAACAGATAATTAATATTAGGAATACATTTTTAAAGTAACGCTCCCAGTCCTACTTCACATTTGATAAAAGTAGTATAAAGCCTTTTGTGGCTTCAGAGGAAGCTGCATGTAACTTGATAACTGGCCTCCAGTGATGTCACTTAGTGTTGCATTGTGGGATAGACGCAAGGTTTAGAAAAGGTCCACCAGTCTAGTATTGCACTTCTATACTGTGCTGTTCTTCCTTTTTTCCCTTTTTTTTAATTTCAGACATTCTTCTTTCTTTTCAAATCCCTGACACCTAAATTACCTCATTTCAATTTGGGGCGCAGGGTGACATCACTGGAGGCTACTTATCAGGTTACATGCCGCTTCCACTGGAGACACGAAAGGCTTACAAATTACTTTTTTCACATGTGCTGTAGTACCTCTGAAGACCTGTAAACATACTTTAATGTGTAAAATTGGTGGAGTTACCCCTTATTTATTTATGCATTTTTTTTTTTTGCTGAAGCACATTTCTAACAAGAATTGGCTGCCATGTATTGTATGTCGTATCAGACCTCTTCATCGCCTCTGAACACACTGCTTGGATCTCAGTGACATTGCACACTGGCTGGTGTGTGCACCATCTGCCTTCTAAGCAGAGTGAAGGCAAATAGATCATCCACACTGAAAAGAGATTGGGATACAATTATAGGAAAAACATTTACAAAACTTTGAATGCAATCTATCATCTGACTGTATGTAGTGGGCTTATTCGTTCTCCTTCAGAAGGTGAACAATGTGATTTTCGTGAGGCACTTTTTGTGTAATGAGCTCATGAATCTGGAGGAGGATGCATCAGTCAGAGAAAATCTGATTTTATTTTTTTTTTCCTTTTATCACAGTGCAAAATGCTCAGATTTGATCCCTGTTTGATCCTTAAGTGGAGATGTCACTCCCAGACTAAGCACATTATATTTTAACATTATTTCATAGTGAACCCACTTATAATATATATATATATATAAGACAAAACAGAACTACATTTACAACTACCCCTCCCCTCCTTCCCAATCTCATCAACCCAGATAACAACATTTACAAATAATAACAAATTAATACAAAGAAATAGCATGGCCAGTAAGAAAGCTAAAAAACAGCAACAACAAAAAGTTGTCCCCTTTCATAGTAACAATCTTGATACATATAATTAAAAAAATGTATTTGTATAAAATCAAGGTATTCCCAGTTAACTGCCTGTGGTACGCAAATGAAAACACATTTTTTTCATACATATTCCCCCTCTGTCTGAAACATTCTGTCTCTTTAAGCCCCCCCCGAATACACAGTCTGTTCTGATTGGTCAGCTCACGCACGCCTGACCCAGCACCGCAAACAAGAGGTTTAATTACGCAAAAGTGTGACATGGTGATGTAATGTGATGTCAAAATGTCACAGAATTACAGGTGAGACTATGACGAGGCGTTTCAGGAGCAGTGTTTTCTGTGGGAGAGAGGACACACTTTGACCTTTTTAACTTTCCGGCTCTCTTACATACACAAGAATGTATATAGAAAGAAAATCAAACACATATCAGGTCATCTTTAATTATTGATGCCTTGTTATTACTACCACAGTATTTCACAATATCCTGCAAGGACCATAAAGTACGGCTTATCATCAGGTTGTGGGGTATAGCTAATGGTCCCTTGGTGAAATCCTTTGTTAGGAGACTCCAGCACAGCAGGCTAGCAGCTGTTACAAATATCATTGCTTTCCCCAAGTACACAATAAGCCACCTTGCTGTTAACTGTGCTCCAGAATAACATGATGTACCTCCAGTCATCCTCCATATTATGTTACAGCTGTATATCATGACAGGTTACACACAAAAAGAAATTCAAGCAATTGTTTTCTGCAGATTTTTTTTTTTTTTTTTTACAGATTTTTCTTGTTTTCAGCACTTTTCAACCCCAAGGTGTTCAATAATAAAGCAACACAACGTTACTTCCTGGAGAAAGATAGTTGTCTGTAGACTCTCATCCCCAGATCTTCAAATATCGACACTTTCGCTTGACAGCTCGGGTCAGACGTCTACCCAAAAGCATCAGTATTGGACAACCTGGGAAAGAGACTCGAGAATCCACCATCTTTCTCCAAGAAGTTACATCACGTTGCTTTAAATAAAACATACGTCATGCCTCTGTGATTCTGATGGGTGTGATTAATTTTTGGTGTTGGATGACTTGGGAATGAAAATGTACTGATCAGCCTCCTATTCCCTGAAATGTAATACTTGATGTATGCCTATTGTATGTCAGATAACAATTGCAAGAAGAACCAAATGTATTGATTCTTTTTGAATATTGTAGCATTAGTGGTAGTAGGAGAGGAAATGCTGCAGCTCTTGTTATAGTTTGGGTTTGTTCTAGTCAGAGCAACGTATCTTTGTCACTGTCTGGATGTGTGAGGGTTTTGTTTTTTCGCCCTGGCAATATGTAGCGCAGTAATGTACCAAAGTGTCTTAAAGCATCCTTACACCAAACTTCCCTTGTTGTTGTCTTGAAAATAGGCACACAGAGAGACGCGAGCCTTCGCCTGCATGTCCTGAAGGAACAGTTTGACAAGGCTTCAAGATGTGTAGAAGCTTTTGTTTGAACGCGGAGCGCTCCTCTCTGTGAGACGCAGATATGAAAATAAAACAACTTTTTTTTTGTTATTGCTCATTCTGTTGGTACTTCTATTTCTCCACTTTCATCCTAATTGCTTTGTGATTTTTAACCAAATACTTAGATTTCGTCAAAACCAGACATTCCCGCCTCCCTTTCTTAAAGAGGTCTTTGTTTCTGTTACTTCTGCTGCTTTGATTGTGACAAATTGTCCCCCTGTGCTGCTGTCATTCTGTTCAAGCATGCCTTTGTTCAACACCTAAAGAGACAAGGCCTTCATTTCCTCAAATGACAGGGTAAGGGAGGAAACCAAATTACCTTTTTCTGCCTGAGTGCTGTAAAATGTGCTTTCCTCCCGTCCTTTATCACACAAGCCATTACTGCGGTTAAATATGAGTCTCTTTTTGAGAAAACTCCAACACACTGAGACAGCCTCGACCTCCGGACTGTGCTTTTCTATTGAATTTCGTTAAACAATGCATTTTAAAAGAAACAGTTCAAACGTCGGACACAAGACGTACATGCCCATATGTGCATTGAAAGAGAAGAGAGCTATAATCTTTGGTTCAGTCCGTACTGGCTGTGAGTGGATCCATCGTTGGAATGCAAAGTTCAGCCAAAGTACAAAGTGGCTGAACTTTTGAATGCAAGATGTCTCTCTTTGTGTTATTTTGTAGATATCTATGAAGTTGGTGTGCTAACAGGCTAGCAACAGCCCGTTGTAGCCCAACACTCCCCTGGTGCTCTGATCTCCCAGTCTGGACCGCTAGATATACGGCTAATCAAGCCAGCTAGTGAATGACAGCTACAGCTAGCGGCTACTCTGGTGACACGCTGCCGCCTCTTACATATTGCACCATTAACACAAAATTGCAAAACTTTGAAGCTGTCTCTTTATGGTGTAGCTCAGATATTACTCTGTGTGTTCTCTTTGCAGATGTCTTCACATTACAGGTGGAGTACCACATGGGCCAGTTTTAAAAAGTAATGTCTCCTAGTTTCTGTGCTGGAGTTTCACAGCTTTTTGCCTCCTTCAAAGTCTCAGATACCAACAGTGTAGCTGTTCTCATGGCGTGTCTATCAACGTAGGTCAAAATGCAACAAAACGTCACGCTGCTGATCTCACCGCAGGCGGAGGAGGCAAACACAGAGCTGCTCATAATAATATGCAGTTGCTGAAGGCTCATTTATTCACACTGCCTTTACCTCGCCTGCTGCCGCATGTGTTTGTAATCATATGTGTGTGTGTGTGTGTGTTTATGATCTGTTGCTGCTTGTGTCATTTATCTTTGCTACTCGTGTTTATCAGTTTTTACTTGTTATGCAATTTATTTACTTCACTGCAGTATTACATAAACTACTTCCTTTCATTTTGAAACGTATCATTAAGTGTTTTTGTTGTCAGCAGTGGTTCTTTATAAACCTTTGTGGTGGTTTACATTTAGTTTAATCTTTTGTTGGCCTTATTTGTAAATTTATTTATTTTTTTAAATTCTAATACTTGGTTCTATAAAGCTCTACCTGCAAAGTAGCAGTTACTGTTCATGAGTCACACAGAAGAACCAGTTGAGTTATGTTTCTTTAGTTTGTCAACTCACTGCTCTGTAGTAATGTCATGCTTCCTCATCACAGTCAGTGTCAAACTTGTAGCTGATATTAAATGTACTTACATGATATTAAATTACACCTATATTTAAATGCATGTATATACTGTGTTCTAGGGGTTGACAGATTATCGGCCTGGCCAATCTTTTTTTAAATCTGATTGCAGCTGAAATGAAAATCCATTACTTTGGCTGCAATATAAAATCTGCAAAGTAACTGAAGTTATCAAATGAATGTGGTCGAGGTAAAAAGTCCACCATTTTGCCTCCAAAATGTAGTGAAGAGGAAGTATGAAGAACAGTGTACATTTTAAGAGTTGATTTTACTTGTCTACAAAAACGTTTACAGTGTAGTAAAATATGAAAACACTCAAGTAACATACAAATATCTTACAATTGAACATAGGCACTATACTTGAGTAAATGTATTTAGTTACATCCCATCACTGACCATGATCCTGACTAGGTTTGTGCCCTTTTGGCCTGCACCTCATGTACATGAGCAGAAATAAACTGATGACAGAGGTTACATTCATGGCTCAGACTGTGACAGTGGGGACTTTAGCTTGTCCAAGTCAAACACAGGAAAGGAGAGACAATACCACACGGAAAGAATGTAAAATAAGCAGAGAAATCATGGAGAAAACTATTTTAAAATCATGGGATTTGTTTGTTCGCATTTGAAGGCCAATTATGTCACAACGCCGCACAAAGGCTGTCCCAATTCAAAGGCTCCTCCAAATGCAGCCCACAAATGAAGCCTTCTTTTCCCTCTTTTTGGAGGATGCACCGCTACTATCCTTAGCGGCCCCCCATATCCCAGGATTCTTTGCGCGCCCGTAAAAGAAGAAAGAACAAAAATGGCGACGTCGCGTGGCATAGATCCTCTGGCCGGCAGAAATCGCGACGTAAGGGTAAAACATCTGGTGACGCAACCAGGATATGCTCCAAAGGCTAGAACGTCCCATTTAACAACGGTTGACGCGGTTAACAAGGCCTCTCCGAAGGACTCGCCTTCGAAGACCGCAAAGGCCGGGTCCTTCGAAGGATGCAGACCCTGAATTGAGACACAGCAACTGATGTTACATTGGCCACACCGTTGTAACACATGTGAGAGTGATCAGACAATCATTCTCCAACAGTCGGGGAGGAACAAACAGTCAAGAAGCCTACCGTGACTTAACACCTTTGAAATAGACAGTGACAAGATACAGCCCATCAAACTATCTGTGAAGCAAAAAAAAAAAACTAAGAAAAAATGTTTTCTGCCATATGAAGGGAGTGGACACATCTGGGTTAGACTGAAAAGATATGAGACACCTTTAACCAAATATCCAACAAACTACATAAACTACTTTCTCCCTTTGATTTCTGTCCAAACTCTGTTTTCAAGTGAGAAGTTATTTTATATATTAGTGTCCCGTCTGCAAAACACCAGTTCTAAAAAACAAATCTAAAAATGTGATAGACTATGATGAATGTGATTTAGCGTGACTTTGGGGTGTTTGCTCATGAGAGATAACTTTAATGTATGGTTTTTGCTGTGTGGGATGTGGCAACTTTGAAGCTCACTATCTCCAGAGCTCTCCGACTGGCAGATCAAACCGCTGTGATCGTTATAGATGCTGCATTTAGAGAGGGGGAGAAAAACTCTGCTGTCATTAACAGAGAATTCATGGAGTTTGGACAAAAGACGCACTCATCTCAATGTGACCGATTAAATTGCAAACATTTTCTTTTTTAAAAAACTTTTATCCGTGAAAGGCCTGGATGTTAAATGCCGGTGACAGGTTTTACTGTTCTTGTTTCGCAGTGGCATCGAGACACACCGTGGCAGTTCTTTTCCACGGTTGCTCTAATTATCAAAGGATTACATCACGCTGATTGTTATAAATGTACGTTCACAATATGGAAAATACAATTAGCTAAATCCCGTTAGTGTGCACAGAGTAACAGATGGATGGGTGGGCGTTTTTCTTTTTTCGTTTTTTTCTAGACACTATGTTTTAGCGACCACAGGAAAGTATGTGAAGCTTGGACTGCTTTTCTCCTTAACTTCCGCTGGACCTTTGAAAACGATCATAGAAGAAGAGACTCAACCCGTGTTGCCTGGTTGGGAAATCGTTTAGCCTGCTCAATGTGGTTTGCATTCATCACCCTTACCTCACACACTGAACACCTTCCTGAAATCAAGAGGCTGACAAAAGCATCGACGCTGGGCCGAGATGTGTTTTGAAAGGTGTGTGAGTGAGCAGCCGCTGGCCTGCATCCAGACTCAGGAGGATGCAGTGAATAACTAGGTGGTCGGGACAGAGCTTCCTGGATGGCTCCACGAATCCACCTACTGGTTCTGGCTCTGCTGAACCGATGTCCACAGCGAGGGAACAGCAGTGTTTGGGAGGGGGAACAGAGAGGTTCATCAGTCTGCTTCCTCCTCCAAAGGAAGCCCTGCGGCGCGTAACCCCCGCGGCAGGAAATGCTATTTTAGTAAGGCCTACCATATCGTGACATGTAGGAATCAGGAGTACATTAGAGGTTGGAAATGTTGTTTTTACGTCAGACCTGACCGCATTGTTTTAAAGCAGGAACTGGCTTTAGACCCCTTGGGGTTTCCTTAATAGTATAGCCATGATTACTGACTTGAATAAACAAAATGTTGGCATGGAGGGGAAACAAATTGATTTGGATTGTCAGAGGAGACTGGCTTTGTGTGTGATTCTTGTCTTGTGTTCCTGTCCTTTTCCTGTGGCGCATGAGGTTCACCTCAGAAGGTACGCTATGTTAATTTACTTGAATAAATATTTAGTTTAGTCCTTTCCAAGCTTTTACCAGCCAGTGAAATGACGTACAGAGCCTTAAAAACAAGTTTGAGGTGGGGTCGAACGAATGTAATATGATAAAGCATGAAAAACGATCTGTTCACGTTTCAGTTCGACGTCTTCTATCACCAGAGATCACAGGCTTATTTTGGTTGGATATTAAAGCAGCTGAATCCGGAGCACATTGACAATCTGAGGCAACTTTCAAAGTGTTTTGACCTCTGGCACGTTTTCACGACATTACTCGAGTCGAGAATATGAGGTGAACACTCGAGGTGAAGCTTTATTTTCAACAGACACAGCCCACATGCAAGAGTATGAAAGAGCTGAGAGAGTGAAGTCACCCAGATGAAAAGCATGAACAGAAATGTGGAACATACTGCCCTCTGCAGACTGTGGGATGCCTCTTCACTAGACATAAACTGCTAAGGGCAATGCATGAATCAAACTCTGCAAAAAAAAAGGTGTGTGATGGGTCTGCTTCTGTCACTGTCTCCTGCACCAAACAGACTTACACTCGACAAAGAGTTGCTGTTTCTGTGACGAATTCAAATCACGGGAACAACAATAAAAGGAAGAAGCTTAATAAATGACGGCAGAAACACAATGAATGCAGGTGCTTTTTGTCAACCGGGAGGGGGAGGTCAATGAAAGGTTGGATGAGTTTGAAAATGTGGCGAACAGCTAAGAAACACCGACAGAAGATTATGGAGCAGGGTGTTTCTGCTCAACCATCATCAGAATATCAAGTGAGGGAGTATCTTGTGAGAGGGCTGGGGTTCATCCCTCAAGTGTTATGATGATGCATCACTTTCACCGTTTCCGGGCATCTGTGATAAGTGGAGAGCGAGATGGGGAGCAACATGCAATAAAGGCACTTTCACCCCCTTTAGCACCTTCACGTCCACCATTCGGAACCGCACACAGGTGGAAATGACATTTTTTTTTATTAACCGGCTGCTCTTGCTGCTGGTTCTAAGACCTCATGAGCCCCTGTCACTCTCTTGCCTACTGAACAACTAGAATGTTTTTCAACGCAGCTGAAGTGGCAGGTATATGAAGACACTAGCAGCATTTCATAAAGACTTTATCTTCTGATGGTGGAAACTGCCTACAAGACATACATTCAGTCCAACAGAGCAGCTCTGCTGTAACATCTACCTCCACAAAGCTCTTCATGTTCAGTCTTTGATGACTTTGGTGGGAATTTGAGTAATTTCATACCAAAAGTTCACGTGTATGTAAATAATTAAATCAAATAAATGCTCAAAATCATCAGTTTTGCTATTCCTTGTATGTGTACTCTAAGCTTCTTCAACAGATATTATCATATTTGGTCCTGAATAAAACTGAACGCCACTAATCTGGCTAAATAAAGCTTCAGAGCTGAAAATCCCACTTTTGTAAAAACACAATTTGACTGTAGATTTTCCCAATGAGGACTTTTTATGGTGTCAGAACACAATAGTAATATAAAAAACACAACATGTGGTTTGTTTTAGCGTCATGGCCACCATAATTACTTCATTATGTGGAAGTGTATTTGTAGCATGAGCAAAAACAAATCAAATATGTTGTAATACTCCAATGTTAAAGATCTTTTTGAAAATGCCACATTATTTCAATAGGTCAGTTTTTGTACTGTGTCTACTTAAAGGGTTTCTATCTTTGTGTGAGTAGATTTTACTGCACAACAGTTTTATTGGATTGCATTTGACTTTGGTTGGCCATTTGCTATGGTCTTATTGTGTTCACCCCAGTCTATACCACACTGCTGCACAAGACCGAGATTGCAGAAAGTTTTTGCTCTTGTTGTCTACAGCAGGGGTATATTATTGACTGGGAAGGCCCAACAACAGCTGCTGCTCAGAATAAATATGTCACTGTCAGTAGACTGGGTGAGTCAAAAAAAGTCTGGCGTGTTTTAGAAATTACTTCAATTAAATTTAGTTCTGATTGTTTTATTACATTTCCCTCATGCTTATTGTAAATGAGAGACCAAAATCACCCAAAGTCAAACCACATGCTGTCTTTGTTGGGGCCTTTTGGCGTCACATGGTCATAAATCAGCCATAAGTATTGTGTTCCAGCTGCAGCCAATAACTTGGATGCCTAAAAGATGATGTAGGGTTATTGTCGCACATCCAGCTTCCCCCCAACAGAAACTAAAAAAAATAACTGATGACTCTAGGTTGTCCACAATCACCCATGTCTTAGGATTTTAATATAGCAATAATATGACATCAAAGAAAAAGGGACAAAAATCTCAGCTCAACTAACAGATTTTTTTTCTCTTTTATTTAAAACTATCACTGTAGAAGTGCACAGCACTGACTGAAATCCTCTGTGTACAGAAGAGCAACAACCTCTCTCTGCAAATAAAGCGTGACATCTAGAGGAGTATTTTCTTTTTTCTAGTTTTACAAATGACACTCATTCAAGAAACAAAAAACAAAAAACAAAAAAACAGAAAACCAACATAAACTGTGCTCTTATCTCAACCACAAAGTCCCTTTTTTTGTAACCATCGTTAACATAGCATAGTAATACTCATAAAGGCTACAGGCACCAGGTACTTGTACATTCAATACTTCTGAGGTAATTTGGCTCAAGTCATTACTTAGCGTTTTGGTCTGTAGCTAAATTATACAGCAACACTAGTGTTTACACAGGTGCAAACTCTGCCTCTAGCAAACCTCTCAACAACATTCATACTCTACATCTTAAACTAAAGAAAATCCTACTGCAGACTATCCACAGAAAATGACAGCAGAGTATGCATATTGCACATGTGCGCACACCTTATCGTTCAAAGTGCTGTACCGATCTCATCAGGTCTCTTGAAATTAAAAACACTCCTATTCCCTTCACTGCACTCCCTGTACATTGCTCACTGCCCGAAAAAAAATGACTAAACCCTGGGGATCCATCATCTGTCAAAGCACGGAGCGGCGCAGGTGTAGTGCATGCTGACTTGGTATGCCCTGTTGGGGATGCTGGACTTTGGATCCAGTGAGGTAGTGATGGCCTGGGTGGTGCCGTTCTGGGGGCCGTTAGGAGCCTGCAGGCTGCCGGTGGAGTGGCTGAGGTAGGAGGCAGGCCTGTGGTTAGGAGCCAGGCCCGGCTGCGTAGCCTGCTGCGCGTACTGCATGCCGGGCCGGTGCAGGTACTGAGCCACAGTGGCTGTCTGGCCTGAACTGTGGTACACCGCCTGGCCCTGCTGCTGCTGTTGACCGGGCTGCTGGCACTTCTGCTTGTTGGCCTCTTTGACGTCACTGTCATGTGCACTAGAAAAATACGAACAAAGAGTAGCACTGTCAATTAACATGTTTAGCATGAAATGTATAAGCTGCTGCCTGCTTGTACTGTGTGTCCCTGGTGACTACAGTTGATTTTATCAAGTGTCATGAGCATGCACAGACAGAAACGCACATGAGTAGCTTCTCAGCACATGGGACCAGGTTTTCCCATGTGTATCCCGCCAGGCGCTGCAGTCGAGGTGGCCATGTAGGGGACAGACGGAGGATGAGGCGGGAGGTGGCCACACAGGCAGCCGCCACCAGTGAGGGGGCAAAACACAAAAACACGTGATCTGAGGGAAGAAAGAAAGAAGATGGCAAACATCAACAGAGGCAGCAAATAACTGGCTTCATAAATGGTATAAACCCGAATTAAGGCTAGAATCGAACTTTGAACATTTGTTTTGAAGAGGTGCAATATGTCGGAATTTTAGTTTAAAATGGGGCACTATGTAGTTTTGAAGAAGACAACTCAGAATTTTGATATTTGCCATATTAATGAGGTAACAATACAAATATCACTGAATAAACAAGCTGTTCTCAGAGAAAAATATGGTCCCCAGAACACCTTTTGAAGCTAGAAAGGTGGCAGGGTCCGCCAAATATAAACGTATTCAGTTTATTCAAGCGTGAAAACAAAGAGAGTTTGTTTATTGACTTTGTTTATGCAAAACTACATGGTGCTACTTGTAAATACTCAAAATTAATTAAAATTATTGGCAGGATGTGAAGAAAAATGACAGTTTTGACATTATGTCAAAACATGTATTGTGTTGAAGAGATATCTATAGAAGTTAGCACGCTAACCAGCTCGTGCCTCTCAAGTTTGTACCTCAAGAGGTGACAGCCCAACACCAAGACCCCACGGTGCTCCAGTCCGGGCAGAGTCAGCTAATATGACCGTTAGCTGCACGGTTAACTGCGCTTACTAGCTAACGGTAGCTACAGTTAGCAGCAGTTAGTCTACTCTAGCGACATGCTGCCCCCTTCAAGCTTGGAGTTTGAAATCAACAGGTGGCCAATTCTTACATATGTCACCTTTAACCCTAACCCCCACTCAGAGCTGTAATCAAAATAACAACAATTTTAAAATGGAGAGAAAAGAAAAACAAAATTCAACCTACCTTGTAGGGAAACCTCCAGAAAGTAGTCAGCATACTTGGCCATGTACACTTTGGTCTTCTCCAGGCAGGTCATAGGCCAGCCATCATGGAGGTCTCCCTCATGGACCGCGATGGACAGGTAGTACTCTATGAAATGAGCGGCTGTAGGGAGGTACAGGTTCCACTGGAAGGTCTCCAGCAGGAGCAGCTCCATGTGAAGTAACCCCTGCTTGGTCAGGACCAGGTTCATGGAGCTCATGCAGCCCAGGCTGTTCAGGGTCTCCAGCTTGGGCACCCGGTCCTCCCTTTCCTCAAATTTACCTGAAATGGGGAGTAAAACATCACACCCTGCAGAGACTGAGCCGTAACATGCTGGAGTGCTGGAGTTCAGTTTCTAAACTTACTGGCCAACAGAAGACATGAGAGTGAGACCATGTGAAGCTGCTGCAGCGTCACATCATAGCGGTCCATGAAGAGGTCGAGCAGGTAGACGGCCAGGTGTCTGGCTGCAGGACACAGCCTGAAGCGGTTGCTGACGATGGCTATGAGGTCCGCAAAGTATCTTCTTAGGTTGAGCTGAGGGGACTGACCTTTGTAGGAAGGCAACTTGAGCTCCTGTTAGACAGTGAGTTAGGTATGAGATCTCAGAGTGCACTACCTTGATCAACAATTCTCTGTTATAATACATTACTCAAAATTAGGATATTGGGATATTTACTGTTTCACTTGATTGTTTATTTCTGTGAAATATTTTTTTTTAGTTTTTTGTGAATATATTGGTCATCTAAAATAATGTGACCCATTTCATTTGACTTTTATTGCATTTCCATGCGCATGCATATATTCACCCATATTCCAATATCCCTAACTAATAATAGAACTAATTTTGAGTAGTGATAATTTGCATACACACATAGCAGAGATGCAGAACACAGACACGTACTTAGGTCAGTTTTTGAGAAATTACATATAGTCATATAACTTTCCTGTAGACTTACCCTTGCCTGCCTAACCCCTGAGCTTAAAAAATGACCCCAAAATCAGCTGTTTATCACTTGGGGACACAGTTTTTGTCCTCAAGTGCAAAAACAACCCTTAATTTACCAGCCTACAATCAGAATTGCATCCCAAAAATCCTAACCACACTGAAGCTAGAACACGGGTGCCAAAACTTTTTCCTACGGAGGGCCAAAACTGAAACACAACCGTGAGCCACAGGCCAAAGGTAAGCTGCTATTGTAATGTACTGTATGCTATTGTAAAGATTCAAAATGGTACTACAATCCCAAGTTCCCTTAATTGACTGACTTCAGCAAAGTGTCTTCCTGAGTGAAGTGGGCCCTTCTTGAGGCGGCCCTGGGCTGGGCTGATAACCCGGTCTGGGATGGTAGCCTATAATCCTGTCACAGATATACTTCTATCTGTATGTGGAGAATTGTAAGTATGAAAACACCACAAACCAAAATGTGCTTGACAAAATTCACAAGTAGAGTTTCAACTCAGGCATAATTCTTCAGATTAATAAATACTATAAATAGATTCATAGGAAGGCTTATATGAAATGTTTGTTTTTTCAATGAAAAATTGCCTCTATTATCAGATTTTAATCGATATTTATAACTATGAGCCTATATACGAAAAACACACATGCCCAATACAAAGAGCGCAGGTTCAACAGGGATGGCAAATGCAAATTAAAAAAAAAAAAAAGTAGCCGCAGAAAAACAAAAAGAAGATAAAAAATAATAGTAAAAAGTGATTAATTTCCATGGATGCTCCGATGTGTCTGTTTTGGCAGCCATCACTGAAGTTCTTATGCGTCACTCACTTTGTACCGGAGCGCCTGGTAAATGTCTGCAGCGAGCTGTCCTTTCCACCATTGGTCCTCCAGCTCCATTTAACACAGTCCTTCGGAAAACCTCTGCAAGGCAAAAACACATGACAGGCAACCGGTCAACTCACACACTGAAGACCCAAGACGAGAATCACAGCATCTGACGCACAATAACCCTTTAAACTGAGCTCACGGTGGCGCGTCAGGAGTTTTGGGAAGCAGCGTCAACAATGATCGGCTGTCGTTCATGTATTAGTTTTTCTTTTATAGGCTACACTATGAAATAAAAACATGTTCCGTCTGACGGCTCAAAAGTGGAGACTCACCCAATGAGCACATGTAATGAATGTTACGGGGGCAGTTTAACTGAAGTAAAACTTCAATTCAAACTAGCCGGACGTGCTCGCTCACACTCATTGTTGTAGTCAGTCAGTGAAGGCTCCTCGGCTCAGCACGAGTTCAGCAAACGCTGCTGCTGCCTTCAAATGCCGCCGGAAACACCAGCTTCGAGAGGGGAGCGCATGAACAACCGGCGGAAAAGTTCTGTTGAGCGTGTGAAAAACGCAACGGGTGGTAAATGTGTATAATATATAGCACATCATATTGTGTTTTTGATCGAGTCTATTTCCCTACAGTAATAGTTCAGTTTTGATTTCCGTTAAATCCGAATGAAAAGTTTCCGATGAGCGCTTGAAAGCATCACCCCGTTGCCAGGACTGATATTACGCACAGGACGCAGCCAATTACAAGTGAGTGTAGTAACTCAACACCCAATCAGTTATAAGTGACAATAAATTATACGGCCAGAATGTGTAAAGATCCAGTTTTCCAAAGCAAGGTGCGACCATGACCTCTATGTTATGTTAGAAACCAAAACACCTAAACGCTGTTGACTGATTTTATTGAAAAACTGTAAAGTGCCATTCGCAACTTAAAATGCATCAGCTTTACTCACATGGAGGTTTTTCTGACAGTTTTCATTTTTTGGACAACAGAACAGGTCACTGTAAAATGTCACTGTATGGTATCTAAGATATTGGTAACATAAAAACTTCATAACGGATTCAGTTAACTCTTACCTGCCGTTAACCTTTCTGACAATGCCGACATTAGCCAGACCGACCTGAGACGTTCATGGACTTTTGGATGTGGAAATAAAATCCATGGAAATACACTTCACATATATTCTTTCTAATTCGATTCCAAGTCATACAGTATATTGTAGAATAGGATTTTTGGGGGAAATGATCGGGCCGTTACCTTACCTTACCTTACCTTACCTTACCTTACCAATTACCTTCTTTTATAAAGGCGCAATGCAACACTCTAATGAATACCTGTATTCTTAAAGGTGCAATATGTAAGATTTAGCCACTTCTCGATTTCAACCACCAAACGAATACGAGGCAGCATATCACCATAGTAACCGCTAACTGCTTCTAACTGCAGCTGCTGTTAGATTGAGAGCTCAGTCAGATGCCTAGCAGACTGCTGGTGATAGCTTGTTAGCATGCTAACTTCAGTAGATATCTCTGCAACACAAAGACTTATACCTCTTTGATAAATTTCAAAACTCATATTTCTTCACATTTTTGAAAATCATTTCAATAATCTTATTATTAAACTAAAATTCTTACATATTCCACCTTTTAATAATGGTTATTCTACAAAAAGAAACTCAGGCAAGGTGTGTCTCATGTGTTTCATATCATTAACATTCTAATCTGATATTTTACTATAGTATTAACATTCAGAGAAGCCCATCTGTCTCTACTCCTGAGTGTAATGAGTGTTACATGATACGTGTCTGGGTCCACTTAGAACAATGCTGAGAGCTAGCAACTGTTGCATGAATGGAAATCACCATTTTTGGCAAACATTTACCATTACCGATCACCTCCCTGGTTGTTCACTGGTGTGGCACCGACTTAAAATGGGTCAGTTTTCCCCAGCACACGTCAGCTTGACCCAAATAGGTTAAAGGGACACCGATGGCTTCCCTGTCTTTCAAGAGCAAACAAACTAATACTGTATAATGCACCATTTGCTGATGAAACAGAGAGAAACTGGTCGTATATATCACCAAAGGCCACAGGAAATACATTGCTTATCTGCGTTCAAGCAGCATGGAAGATTTTGTCTGGATGTCTACTGTGTTGAGTCGGCAGTGCCAGGAGAAAACAATATTTATGAAATGATTCCAAGAGGTAAAGCTATTGTAATGACTTTACTTATTGCTTCCAAGGAGGTTAGTCATGGAGTCAGTACGATTCAATTATGTGAGATCCAGCTATTTATTGTTGGGCAATGTTTCCTGGAACGGGATCAGTCACACAAATACCCTCCTTTAAAGAACTAGCTTCAAAAACTAATTGAACATGTAGCTTTAGAAACATCCACTAAAACCCAGGAAACACACTGTGTTATCTACTAATTAAATGTAATCATATCTATCAAAGATATAGTCAGCTGGAAGTAAGCTTACATTTTGTTTTGATTTTCTTTCTGTGTTCTGTGGGGAGAACTGCTGCAAATTCAATAAAATCAACTCATCGTAGTGGTTCCATTTTGTGCTTAAATAATAAAAAGAGCAGTCCAGAGATTGTGGCTGCATGTGGGGTGGTGAGTCTGAAGAGGATTGGTAATGCTAGCTCCTATGTGTAAGAGGCTGTTGAGGTGGTGGGTTTAGTCCTCCTCTTAATGGACTACAAATGCCTCCCAAAGGAAACAAATGGTGTCCTGGGTGGAGGGAACTGGTGGCAGTCCTTGCTCTGCCTTTCTTCCCCTGGGTGTCATGCGGTGCCTTGGTTGAGGGCGGCAGACGTCCATTGACTCTTTGAAAAACCCACCGCTGCTCTTTTTTTCTTCCAGAACTGCCTTACAGAAATACGAAAGTAGAGGATGTACGCTGTGTGTCAGGGATTTATATTACTCTGGATCGGTGTTTGCAGAAAGAGCATTCTGTTTCGGGTCTAATCACATCAGAAATATTGTGGTCAGTGGGGGTTTAGTTGACACCGAGGATTTTCAGTGACTCACCCGGTTTCTAAATCTGAATCATTGATTTTTCCTCTGTACTTCTGACGTTTCTTGGTAGTACAAATGCTCATCCTTGCCTTATCTTAGGTTTGGGGGGCGCTGTGGCAGCACAAAGGTCACTAGTCACATGGGAATGATAGAGTGCAGATATTCAGTGATTTCACATTAAAGTCAAAAGTTTACATTTAAAGACTACCTTAGTGCTTTGAAATCACACATCAAAATTGCTTGTATACTGTCTCTCAAGAAGGGTTGCCTAAAGGGGGATCACAGGCCAAAGTTGGCCTACCTTAGCGTTCAATTTGGCTTGCGCAATGTTTTGAGCAAAACAAATATATGACAACAAAAAAAAGAAAAATAATCCAAAAAATATGATAATGTTCATTCAGCTATATTGTTGTGAGGCAAAGGGGCCCTTTTAATATGTAGGATACCTAGTTATTAATTATTTTTCATAACCTGAGCATGGCGGATCGCATGCACAGGCAGTCAGTCAGTTTTGGTTACTTGGGATCCTTGATGAGATTTTTAGCCTTCCAAGGGAATAACTTTGGGCACCCCTGCTCTAAAGCAACATTTAAATATATAATATGTAACATTTCTACATTTTGATGTCAAGAAGAATGACAAGACTTTTTTTGTAAATATAATTCTTGGGCTGATTCATGGCTTTATCTTGCTGGACAGCGAGGTGATGATGTAAACGGGAAGAGAGAGAGTGGGGATGGTGTGTAGCATCGGGCCGCAGGTTGGACTCAAGCCAGGGCAGAGCCTCTGTATGTGGGTTGTGCACTCTACCGACTGAGCTACTGGGGCGCCCCTGTGGAGGTTCTGAGAGAGGGCAAGGCTCAAACATTAAAATGGTTAAACACAACGTAAATAAAACTTGAACACATTACCTCTTCCCAGAACATTTCCTCCTGAGTCTGGTTTAGATTTTCATTGTTTACAATTAAAGACAACAACTCGTCTTTTGGTTTTGATGGAAAGCCCACTAGCGGCAGATTTTACATACTGCGCATTGAAGTGCATATATATATATAAATATATATTTTAACAAGTATATATGAAATAGCCTTCTTAATAAATGTTATACATTAAAAGTGTCTTGCTACACAGTTACGTTAGAATAGTTTGCAACTAAGTCCGCTTGTGAAGACGAACTAGTGAGTAGATGAGTCTCTGTACAGTGTGATGACGTTTGGTGTTAGTAACAACTTCTATATTTATATTTTTAAGATACAGATTTTTAAGACTACAAACTAAACCACTCTATAGAGTCTGCTAACGACCGGCCTCCAAGACGACAGGGTTTGAAGCCAGTTGTCCTAGTGGCCAAACCGTGCAATTACATCATCACTTGATTCACTGGGGCCCAAAAAATACTTTTTTGAGAAGCGTCTGCAAAAATGAAGGATGCATTATACAACTGCGAAATTACTCATTTCACTGTCAGAATTTGAGTCACTCAGCCCAATAAAATTTGGAAAGTCTATAAGAGCTGCCCGATTAAATCATTCTATCCCTGTTCGTTAGCCGGGTGCTAAGTTACCCGGCTCAGTTGGAGAAAAGTCTCAAGTGTGGACCCGAAATGAACCCTACAATGTGGAAGACAGTTGACTCATTTTGGCTTCAGGCCTCCGTGACCGTGTCCAGGTATAATTATGACGTCCTTGCCTCCAACACTACACGGACCTTCCGTAGAGCCACTTTGACTTGGTGAACCCTTCCTTTTTTTGGCTTTGCATTATCAATACATTTTTAACAGTGGCCAACTTAATCATACAACGTCCTTTTGGGACGGGTCATCCTGAAACAATGATGTTCTCCTTTATCTACTCATAGACTGGTAGGCTACCACTGACAAACCAACCTGTGGCATTCACAAGCAGCCAATTTAATCTAAAAATAGCAATTATACGACTATGCCCAAGTCACATAATGACTATGCCATAAGCCTCTAAGTGAAGGGAGTGAAAACCAGACTAAATAGTATTTTATAGTACACCTGTTTATTGAGGTGGGCACATAATCCTTATATTAAATTGAGCATAGTAGCTGACAAAGGGTAGGAAGGAACATTTCAGCCCCATTGTTCCCTGCATGAAACAATGAAGTGTGATGGATGCAGCCAGAGTTTGCTGTCCGGAGGAGGTGAAGGGGGGAGAGGTGCTTCGCCTGTAATGTTATTTATTTATTTATTTTACACCATTCCGGGTTTGTTAAAACGCGTTCTGACAGAGGTGAAGTGTCCCTACCCGGGTTAAACACAAACGCACGAGAGTGTTTGTGTCTCTGTGTGTATATGTGTGTGTGTGTGTGTGTGTGAGTGTAGCTGCAGGCCCGGGACGGCGCGGCTCTCCGTCGGGAGGCACCAGGCTAAAGGCTAAAAGCAGCTCAGAGGGCTGTAATCCCCGTATGAGACCATCATGGCTGCCACTCGCTGAGCTGTCAAGGCTCCCCCTCGAAAGAAAAGGTAAAAAAAAAAAAAAAAACACACACACACACACACGCACGACTGCACTCACAATTTAACGTTTATGTTCAATCCGTCTCGCACGGTGTTTGTTTTTATTCCGCAGTGAAAAGTCGGTGCAAGCTTCGCAGAGCGCCCCGTCGTAACTTCGCCGCCACGTTTTTTTTCCTTCTCTTTTTTTTTTAATTCCTCAAGTTATTTCGTATCTCGTCGCGTCGCGTTAATTCATAACCGCCCGCACGCTCGGACGGTTAGCTTCGCGAGCTAAAACACAACCGACGTGTGTTTCCATGGTGCTAACGGTTATCACGGGCGGATAGTTTGATCGGAACTTCGCTGTTCACGCAGGCGGTGGTTTTGCTCGCTACAAAGGCAGGCTCATCACTTTGTTGTGGTTAAGTCAAACTGCACAATGGCCGCACGACTCCACCGATTAGTTGACTACTGAGGATTACTACACCGAGCTGTTCTCTGTTTATTGGTTGCATGCGTTTTTTTGTTGCTTATTTAGATGTTTTTTTTTATTGCACCCTCCCACTGCAGCGCCTGTAGTTGTGTGTTGAAGTTCACTACTGTGTTGTGAAGTGCACCTCCTGCACCTGGTGGTCGATGTGCATTACTGGTGTTGTAGATGATCGTGAGTGTGATGACTGTATATATATATATATATATATATATATATATATATATATAATATATATATATATATATATATATATATATATATATATATATATATATATATATACACGTGCAGAGGCTTTTGAATCATAGCCAGCAACAGGTGGACTTTGCAGAGGAGTGTGCAAAGTAGGGCAGTGAATACAGCTTCCTTTTTTTTTTATAGGTTTTACTATAAAATTACGAAAGGGCAGCCTCGACACCCAGAGCACACTGTCTTAGTGTTGCTTTAAAAGCAAACCAAAGTACATTTCATAAAGCACTCCTTGATTTGTAGCATCCCCCTCCTCCGAGTCTGCCTGATTTTATTTGTCGACTCCTCTCTGCACTTACAGAAACCCTGTTAAACCATGGATTCGGTGGATACGAGCGCAGTCGCCTCCACGGGAGGTAATAAACGACGTGTCAACAACAAGAAGAACAAAGATCGGCACAAATGGCTCCACCGCAGGAAGACTGCCGCTCAGCCCCCAACTATGCAAAGTGGAGATAAGCGTGGACCAAAGAAGATAGCAGAGGAGTGGGAGCAAAGCACTGTGGGGCCTTCATCAAAGAAGCCCCCCCAGGAAGCACAGCAGAGTCAGCACAGGACGAATGACAGTGGAAATACACTCAGGTTCACGTGTGCTCAGTGTAGGGACAACTTGGAATACGTTCCCAAAGACTTGGCGAGACACTTTGAGGACAAACACAGCGGGAGCCCGCCAGTGTTTTCCTGTCACATGTGCACTTTTAGCACACAGGATTTCTCCTACCTTCAGGTTCATGTGTTAAGCCACAAAGACACTTTTTCTAGTTGCAGCATTTGTAATGACAACGTTCAACGCACATGGCCTGAATACAGTGCCCACCTGACTGTGTATCACTGCCAAAATGGCAAATACTCATGTGAAATGTGTCAGAAATTCTCTACAGGTGATCTTCGAGTATTCTTAGAGCACGTGTGTGCACATAATGTATGCCTGGAAGAAGCGAACGATGATCTGTCGCTGCACACAAGGGACAAGAATAAGTTTGGGCCTAAAACAACCACTCAAACCTTGCGTTGTCAGCACTGTGGCTATGAGGCATCTCAGAAGTGGATGATCACTAAACACATAAAAGCTGCCCATGGATGCCAGAATGGTTACCAGAGGAAGAAGATGAAGAAGGGTCATTCCATAGCAATGAATCCAAATGACCCAATCCCAAAAATTAAGCCTAGATTAACAAGAAGTGCAGTTAGGGAAATGTGTTGGCTGACACAGGACTGCCTTTCTCTGCCAGGGAGAGAATTCCTGGATAAATACTGCCATCTGTCAGATCCACAAACGACACTAGAGGAGACGCAACATTTTCTGATGAAATCTGTTGCTGGGGAAACCGATGACCAGAAATGGACCAAGGCTTTAAAAACCGTTCTGTCAAATGTCCCTCAAGATATGAATCTTCACCCTAAGGTGGAGAACGGCCTTGTGTCGCACTCATCAGACCTAACTGTCCTGACAGTCAAGAACAAGATAACTGTCGCTCAGAACGGTGCAACATACGCCAAGAAGTTGAAAATGACGACATCATCAGATAAGGAAACCGGTCCCCCTGAAAGTGCTGACGATGCTCGTTGTGTTGTCGACCAAAATGGATGCCAGTCAAATTTTAGTGCTCATACGCCTTGTCCACAAAACGAAACCAAACTAATCAACGACTTCTCAGCGCCAGGCCAGAAAGAGCCATTAGAGTGCAGTCAAATGCAGGAAAACAGGGAAAATCAGGAGCTAAAGACTGATCAGGAAATTGAGGATCATGGAAAAAAACAAGAGGAGCCTATGCAGGACAACGATGGGATGAATATCCCCAGTGAGCTGAAGCTGACGAATGACAGCGAAGAGCAGCAGACATCCAGTCATAAAGTTGTACCAAAAAATAGGAGACGAAAGCGAAGACGAAGAAGGAAAGCCAGATCTAGAAAAGTAGTTAAAGGATCTTCAGGATTGCCCTTGAAGATAGTGTTGAAGAAGAATCCAGTGAAGGAGAAGCAGTGGGTGTCACAAAGCTCTTTGTCTCCATCAGGAGTTGGTCTGACAGATGACTGTCATGGACCTCCCAGCCCTCATATAACATTAGAGAATTCAGCAGAGAGTCTCCAAAACACGGCGCTAACAGAAGTACACAAGAAGAAATGGACCAAAGCCCCCAAGACCGACCTGCACGACCCTTCTGAAGCCATCACTTCGATTCCACAATTAAATGCAGGGGAAGAACTAACAGAGCCAACGGGGTCTAACAAGATGGACGGAAACGCGCCTGTTGTGCTTGAAGCTTTGCTGTCAACGCAAGAATACGCAGATAAGTCACTGTTATTGGAAACAGAGGTTGACATGAGCGATTCAACTGCTGGGACAGACCACTCAAATTCAAGGGCTGCAGCCACGACTGAAGTAGAGATGTGTCCCGAGAACATGCAGCTCCAAACATCAGGCAGCTGCATCGACCGCCATGTTGAAGACGATGAGATGAGTTCAGCTGCTGACAGAGCGAATCCTCACAGCAGCTGCACAGAGTCTTCCCCCGTATCCCAACCTGTGATTACACCACAGGGTAAGACGGCAAATTATAGTTTATGCATAGGATTTAACATGCATTGCCTTTTTCTTTAAGTACACCTGAATGTTCACATGTTCCAAATCAAGAGCAATATCAAACTTGTCTTGTGTTAAAATGAGTATTTTCACCTTCTGTCTTGCAGGTGAAGATGTAAGCCTTCCTGTCCCTTCAGAGCCAAGTGTTGAGGGTAATAGAGACGGAGAAGTGCCCGCAGACTCCTGCCCAGATGTCCTCTCCAACACCAACTTACCCGCAGTGAAAGCCATCCAACAGGAGCCCACGCCAGCCTCTAGCCACCAGTGGCAGCCGGTCCCAAAAACCAAGGAGAGGATCTTGAAGTTAGTAGCCATAAGTCCATCTCAGTTGGTTAAGCGTCCAGCTGGAGACCAGCCTGTTGTGGTGCTAAATCACCCAGACGTCGACCTCCCCGAGGTCACCAGGATCATGGAGGTCATCAACAGGTACAAAGGAGAGGTGCAGAAGGTCGTACTGTCACGTAGAACTGTCAACGCGCTCTCAGCCATGAACGGTGAGTTCCCGAAGACGGGTGACGCAACAGACGCTCCACCTGATCCAGCTGGGTGTGGTAAAAACTCTGTACAAGAGAGGTTCGTGTTGAAATTAAAACTACGAAGGTTGACCAGGAAAAAGTACGAGGTCGTGGGTGCAGTCTCTCCCAGCAGGGATGCCGTGCAGAAGTTTCGCTGCTGGTTCTGCGGCAGGGTCTTCACAAGTCAGGACACGTGGATGGTCCATCGGCAGCGACATCTGATGGAGTGGAAAAAGCCAAACTGTGAAAACTCTTTAAATGTCGCACACACTGGATGAAAAACAAGAATTCGTCTGGAAATAGACGACTTTGCAATACAAAAAAAAAACAATAGTGGAAAGTGATAGATGGCCTCCTCAGTTTTTTTTTTTTTTTTTTTAAAGTCTTAATTATGATTGGTCGGTTTTGAGGAGAATCACATGATCATGCTTCCTGGAGGGTTCACATTCTCAGGGTAATTTAAACCTTTACCTGTCGTCTCTCCCAGTTTGAGTAGCATGCTACAGACTCTTTGTAGATTATTTGTAAAGCCACACGTGTCGATAATTTAGTTCTTTTTATTGTTTGTATTTTGTCTACGCAATATAGCTTTATTTAAAGTGATTTAAGTACACTGTCGTATGGAATTTTTTATAGAACACTGTAATACGTATATTTGCCATGCCATCTGAATTTTATGAATCAGTTTATGTACGGGTAGGCTATACAGCGTGGTAGCTATCATATTTATGTTTCTGGAACGGGACGCAGAGACCCATAAGTTACTCAGATAAACCAAAACTGTGTGTTTAAACGACAACAAAAAAAGAGACAATAAGCTGTTTTATTCAACATTTATTTATGACTCTTCGGTTTAGTCTTTATATGCTTTTCTTTATGCTTTTTACCGGCCCTTTTTGAAGAATCGGTGTATTTGTAAAATCTTTTGTATAAACTCCAAATTATGTTCAAATATAGTATTATCTGGAAGAGGTCTATTTTCCTGCATTCATCCAGCGGGAGCAGAAGTCCCTAAAGACACCATTAATTCAAAAAAACAAAAACAAAGTAAACCTGTGTTTTTTGACGTAAGTGAGATTCTAGCAAGATAATTTTCTTTGTAAACATGAATTCAAGAGGCCTGGATGATTTGATTACGTTTTTTCCCCAGTGAGTTTCCTCTCTTTTGACTTGAAACGATAATCTTATCTTTTAATTGCACTATGAAAGGAGGATTTATATTTCCCCGTTACCTCACCTTATCAAGCCGAAGCCTTTGACAATCTCAACCAGTGTCCCACTGTGGCTAAACATTTCCTTATGCAGCCGTGATCCCTCCGTATTCTCAGCAAGGGAACAGTGGCTCCTCTGTGTGTATGTATGTATGTTTGTATGTATGTGTGTGTGTTAGTCAAGGACCATTGGACAGATGCACCTGTCCTGCATACTGATATTGTGTGTGTATACCTGTTTGTGCAGTGCACACTTCAGTGTCAGTAACTCACTGTGTAAATATTCTTTTTTTTCAATATAGACAAGAGATTTATAATTGTATATAGATAGAGGTACTGTAACATATTACCTGAGAATTTCCACCAAGTGCCTAGGAATTTTTTCGTTATGCAACAAATGTGCATGAGTATAATAGCATTACTTGTTGACCACAAAATAAATGAACCAGTTTGTCAGTTCCTGGTGGCATTGTGTGGTGACTGAAGATGTGAGCTGAGTGATGCAACACAAGAAAAGAGTTTATTAAAACATAATATACAACCTTGTATTTCTGGCTCCTGTAGATATTGCTGTCATAAACATTCATTGTCTACCTGCACAACAATGTCTCATCCCTTGCATTTATTTTGAAAACACTGTTTACTGACTGAGCATTAAAAAAAACAAACACCTTAATAAAACAAGTTAAAAAGTCCTCTGAGTCAGTGCCACTTCAGCTCTGCATGGCCAGCAATGCAGGCGAGAGGCAGCACATGGTCCTGCTGACGGGACCTCGAAATAACATTGAAGGAGAGAAGCATGAGATAATGAGTTCTGTAAACAGTAGCTTGACACTACGCATAGCACTGGAATATTTGAGTCCAGTCTCTTGGCTGTTTGCCATCAGCGAGGGTCATCTAGGGCTTCACGGGGTAGCACAGCTTGGTGGCGTCCTTGGTGTTATTCTGGCTGTCGATCAGCACCAGTGAATGCCTCTGGTGGTTCTCGATGATGTGGGAGACGCTGCTGAAATGCTGAAAAAAAATGAGGATCGACGAAATTATAATGGATTTTTAAATATCATAGAAAACTCTA
The DNA here is from genome assembly GCA_963678695.2 of Diplodus puntazzo. Taxonomy (NCBI): domain Eukaryota; kingdom Metazoa; phylum Chordata; class Actinopteri; order Spariformes; family Sparidae; genus Diplodus; species Diplodus puntazzo. The sequence continues at coordinate 15,844,347 of OZ023168.1, forward strand.
AATTAGTTAAGGAGATCAAATTTGACATTTTTCTAATGTTGCCCAAAACATTAAAAAATATCCTGCAAGCTGGTTTGCAGGATGGAATCCTGTGATGTATTGTGGAAATGGTTGAGGTTATTATTGATGATTAAGTGTAATGATTACGAAGTGCTCTCCCTTCTATTTCAGCCAACCACTTTACCACTAATTAAACTATACAACAGCTTGTTGTGTATTAAGTTGAAATACTGAATAATTTCTCCCTCAGTTTTCCATATTCCTACATTTGCTACAAAAGCTGCTAAATGTTCCATTGCCAACAAACAGGTGAAACACAAAATACTCTCATGAACAAAATAATTGGAATTCAAGTGTCACACTACAAACTCCAGCAGCTTGTATGTAGATATGTAAATCCATTTAGCTGCTTTGGTTTTAGAGTCCTGGTGTTGTGTATGCTGGCTCACCGGCTGTGCCTAAAATCACACCCCATTTACTACACAGCTCACTGCCCAAACATTTCAGGTGCACAACGCCTGGCGTACACAAAAACCAAGGCTAGTTTTGATAACACAACTGTGCACACATATGAACTCTCAGCAGTGCAGCCTCCTGCACTGAGGATGAATGAGGTAGCAAACACCATTCTACATTGTATTTTTTATTGCACTTTAATAATTGGAAACAGGTCAAATTATTCTCTTCACTAGCCTAATACTAATCCTACAAATACATCCTACCCCCTCTCCATAGTGCTGCCAATGTTGTCTGACGTCAGGCAAATGCTTCATCATAAAGTTTACAAGCAGGAGCTCCCAGTTGGAGTGGCATTCCATTCTACTCTGTCTAGTCGGAGGTTGGGAAATTTCCGAGTTCTGAGTTGCCTGGAAAGCACTTTCGTCTAACAATAATTGTATTCGAGTCCGATAGACCATATTCTCACTGTAGCTATTTTCCTCTAAAGTCATGTTTAGGGTGGGGACACTAAAATGTTATACTACTGTAATGTACCCAGATGTAAGTCATATAAAGGTAGGACATCTGACAAATTATTGACCTTTCACTGCTTCCCAACTGATCATCAACTGAAAAGATAATGCATCGTGAAATTGCAAAGGGACATAGGGCCATATTTTTAAAGTGAAACAACCCCATTAGCTTATGTTAGCCTTCACCCACTTCCTTGCTAAAATTACCATTGTGGTGTTACATAGTTAGCAGTCCGCTGTTGTCAAATGGAAACTAACGGGTTATCAAATACGTTGTTTTATGTTGAAATATGGCCCAGTGTCCATTTTCTTTTCTGTTGGGGATTAATCAGGAAGCAGTGAAATGATAACAATTTGTCAAACCGCCTTCATTTATACAACTTCAGACCTGAAACACAGCTGTAGGTGTGACATATGTGTGAATGGTCTATAATTAAGTACAACATTACGTAACCCAGGACAAGAAGCTAGATCAGCATTCCTGCCCGGTGGACATAAACATGGCTCTTTATAGAAAAACATTGATTAATCCACAAAAATACCATTCTGTCATCAGCCACAGGCCACACAGACAGTCAAACACACTTAACTGGAAAAATAGTGAAGTCATGTACTGTACCTCCTCCCCTTTCTTCTCTCTGCCCAGAGCGTACTGCTGAGTCGTCGGTATGTAGCGGACTGGGATGTTGTACACTCTGCCCTTGTAAAACACCACTAATGTATAGGGCTGCTGTGCGTCCTGACCGGAGCTCTTCCTCACCATAAACGCCCCGTCCTGAAACAGAGAGCGCTCACAGTCAAACCCTGGCAGGGGGTTATGGGATATAATCCATATGCTGCTAATTTGGACGACTGCGCCCTTACTATATTCAAGCGAAACAGGACATCATCAGCAGTCTTGCGATCACATGAGTTGGCATACCAGGATTTCTTATAGACATCTGCGTCCTGAAATAGAGTAAATAGAGAAAGGAAGGATTTGTTAAGCATAACTCTGGATTTACTGTAAGAATAAGGTCTAAAAGCATACAGTAAAAGCACACCTTATCTTGGTCTGTTGACTCATTTTCAGCAGAAACACTTCGTCTGTCAGCTGTTTCTGGGAAAAACACACAAAAACGTCATGCTAACGATGTTTTTTTGTTTGATCATAAAGAAATATCACAATTCGTTTTTGACCTCTTTCACTTCATTTTTAGAGTACAGAACTGTGCGTGTGTGAATATGGGTGTTGACCTGCAGTGGGAAACTAGCAGGAGCTGTACTCACTGAGGGAGGTAAACTGTGGAAGAGGAATTCTGCAACAGAGACCACAAACAGAGCCAAGCATGGTAAATACACACCACAGAGCTGCGATTAAAGGCAATTTTCCTCAGCCGAGACGCTTTAAAAATGTCTGTGATGCATAGCTTAAGACGTATGTTTGCACGTTGCACTTCTTACTTTGGTCGTTTCATGTCCAGTGTAAAAGCTTTATGCTGAGGCTTCGGCTCAGTTTGGCTCAGAGGCAACGTTTGGCCTGGGGAAATCCAGATAGAATGTAACTGGGCTGTGTTTGGTGTTTAGTAAGAAGCAGAAGAACAAATCCACAAATAAGATACATAAATTGTTTTTCAGTTGTTTCATTGATTTCATGGTTTCCTGTTTCACTTACTTTCAAATTCCCTGGGTTTTAACTCTGGCTTCTGCAAAAGAGTCACATTTAAAGATATTCAGCATCATAAACAAAAGTTCAAAAGTACACACACCAGCCGATCACATGAAAACACAGTAAAGAAATGATCATCGAAAGTGTATTCAGAGCATTTGATTTGATTTTTGCGATCAGAGACTCCTACCGGCTTTACAGGTGGTTTTGGTGACCTCCTGAGAGACAAAAAACAACAAACCATCAGTTATTTCTTCTCAAAGCTTAAGCAGGTTATAGTATTCTGTGTATAATTAGCAGAGCAAAACTTACTCTCTGGGCAAAGGCTTGGGTAGGAGTATAGGAGGACCCTCTACAGATTTATTATTGGCGCCTAGAGGACCACACAATGCCATGATCTACTAGTTATCATCAGTGTTGTATAAAGTCCCCAAAAGTTAGACTTCAATACAAGTAAAGATATTGTGTCATGTATATAAATAGTTTTTGAGTACAAGTAAAAAGTAGCAGAAAAATGTACTCAAATAAAGTACATGTACCTCACAATTGTACCTAAGTAGAGTACTTGAGTAAATGTTACATCATTCACTGGTCACATTCACTGTAGGCAAATCTATTATTCCTACTTCCACTGACCATCCTCTAGATGGCGTCGCATGCTTGAATGTTTCATGGTAGCAGTCTGTCCTAATAAAAATGAAGGCGAAAACGTTTCACTTATTGTCTGATTTAACACTCACTGTCGCCTGGATCGCACACTTCATATTCATCATCATCTGTCGGCTCCTGAACCTGGAAAATCACAATATAAGCAAATCAGTGTTCCCCTAACTGTGCAGCATTACAGCACCTCTTCTAAATGAAATCTTGCACATTTGTCACCACTTACAGTATGAGGAGATCTCCTCATATTCAGCCTGGGGAGAGAAAGGAACTCATTATTAGTGTAGTGACAGGAATGCAATGTAACAACTGCACCCAAGTGACAAATAATGACTAAATGAAATGCTGTCAGTCCTACCTGGGGCTGGGTTTGGGTGGTAATGAATGTGAGTGTTTTGTCGGAGGTATTGGAGGTAGTCTGCAAATTAGATGCAAGGACATGGTTAGTCACAGCCTGGAGTCTAAATTGGGATTATTATCTAAAACATTTTGTGTTGTATGTCTGTACGATTTAAATGAGACAAGTCTGTGTCAGACTGACCTGTTTACTGGAAGAGATAATGACTTCTCCTGCAAAGAGGCAATAAAAAAAGGAACAACAATAAATTCCACGTATAAATGTAACTTAAAATACTCGTAAACACTGTTATATAAGCAGCCTACCTCTTGGTCTGGAACTTCATAAAGGTCTGAAAAATAACCAAAGTCAAAATTAGGTACGGGGTAGAACCACTAAACCCTTGTTCTGGAGCTGGATTGCATTACTTTCATTATTTTAAACATGTCTGCAGCTGACAGCGGCTCCTGCCCTCTGGCATTCTTTTTTTTATTTGGACTAACTGCTTTTGACTGTTTCCCATTGTAGTGTATTTGCAAAGACTTTCCACGCATTGGTCGATAAGCTTTTTATTCAGTACTACAGAATAATATAATGGAGGCCTCCTTTTTTTCCTTGTTCACCCATTCCATCAAAGTGGCTTCAGTGTTGGTCGGTGAACCACTTTGTTCAAGACTGAAATATATGGATAACCGCTTTTAACCATAGTCATTTGGTTTATGATCAAATACCTGCAAAACTCAAGACACTTCCATCAGCTGTGGTGCTAATTATCTCAAGTTAGCATGTTAAAACATATATAATCTTATACCTGCTAAAAGTCAACGTACTAGCATTGTCGCTGTCAGCATGTTAGTGTGCTAACATGACCATTTAGCTCAAAGTACTACATTGCCATAGTACAGCCTCACAGAGCTGCTATCAGGGATTTAGATTCTTATTTTTGCAACACCCTGTAAAATACAGTTAATCACCACTGTTCAACTATTTCCAAATATTCACAACGACGCAACAATGAGTTAGCAACTAAGTAAAGGTCACGTGTGTCGGATTTAGCGGAGAGGTTGCAAAATAAAACCAACTGAATACCCCCTGAATACGTGAAAGTCCCTCTTTAGAACCAGTGTTTGGTTTGTCTGTTCTTGGCTACTTTAGAAACATGGCAGACTTTGTGGAAGAGGATCTGCTCGCTCTGTAGATATTATTCTGAAGTAACAAAAAACAAAACGATTCGACATAAAAGAGAAATGAAAACATAATTGTGAATATCACATTGCATTTCTGCCTAAAGATCCCCCTAATTTCTACACCCTGGACCTTTAATATAATCATACAACTGTGATTATACAGGTTATTAGTTGCAATAATCGTATATGTAAGCTCTTGTGAACTTGTAGCAGATGCAGCAGGGTTATTGTACCTACCAGGACTGGGTGGACACTCAGGTGAAGGTGTAGGCAACATAGGAAGGTCCCTCCCTGCTCTCGTCCCACCACGCATTGTAGGATCTGAGGGGAGGTATAGAAAGTATTGTTACCTACATCGAACAGGTTACGTCTTCGGTTCGGTTTGTTTGGCTGTTAGGACTATGGAGAAACTGATGGCACCATTTCCATGACACTTTGGCAAATTTGGAGCGGGTCCGAATCACAGGGCGGATGCAACAACCCACAACTGAAACATCAATAAACATCTTCAAAAAATTATAATGTTTTCTTCAATATGCAAATTCACATTTGACCGACGTAAAACTGTCCTTGTGAACTCCTGCAGCCATGATGTTATTTCATTCGAACAACTGGATATTTGTACATGTTACTAAAGTGTTTTCTAGTGATATGTAAAAAAAACATTTCCTATTTAGATGTACATAAATGCACAGCTGAGATGATGAGGCTTATTTTGACATTATTCTGATAGTTTTGGAAATATATCAAGACATATAAAGTTGAAGGGAAGAGTAGATTAACATCTTTGGCAGAGTCTTCATTCTCCGAGTGCCCTTCTAGCTGTTATTATATTTCCATAGTAGCAGTCCTTGCAGCAGCAGTATCCATATTACTGTGTTTCTCTTCCCTAATTTGATGTGTATCTTACTGGGGGAAGGATTCTCTGAGGGCTCTATGTAGTTGTCATCATCGTTACTGCCGTCTGGATTGATGTAGTCTTCCTACAAAAACAACAACAGACAACATATTGTGAAATGCCGACTGTGTCCACTGTCCGCACTCATTGGGACACACAGGAAAATTGCGAAATTAACCAAGTCACAGTTATATTTGTGGAAGTCTCAACACCACACAGGCCTGCAGTACAGCATTCATATGAGCTTGAGGTGGGGAAAGTCGCTTTACCTCATCGCTCGTCATCTGGGTGGGTTCAGGGGGCAGCTGTTTGGAGGCTCTGACGGGGCGGAGGGGCTTCCTGGGTGGCCGTTGGGGCCGGTTACGGCAGTTGTCTGGAAAGGAGAAGCAGAAGCAGAAAGAGGACATCAGAATTTGCATGAAGTTTGGAGCCATCTGTGTGTTGTGACCATGGCTCAACAGTGGTGAAGAGGTCGAATGAACCAGCTTCAGCAGGAAGAGAGATGAGTGCAAAGGAAAAGCTGTGGGAAAAAAAACATCTGAAAAGAAATCAAAGCTCATGTGATTCATCATTTGATCATCAGCAGAACTGAAGAGATCGGCATAAAAATCAAAACTCAGGCCCTGAATGAGTTCAAAGTGCAGATATAAATAGCTCTTCATGTGAAATGACTACCAACCGAGATACTCCCCCGTAAGAAAGGAAGCAGAGGCAGTTGTGGTGAAGACTCTGTTGCCGCTGGGAGGAGGCTCGTAGCTGTCATCCTGCTCCTCATGAGGATCCTCGCACATGTCATTATCCTGGGAACGACATACTCTTAACGTTTCGAACACATATCAACTGTTTAACATACACACAATTCACAATTTTTACCAACTTACATAATCAGGCTCAGAATGTTGGTCGTCATCTGTAAACACAGAAATCGAAAAAGGGGTTTAATTACAAAGAGAGAAAAATGGGCCTATTAAAAACAAACATTCGAATTGTGGATTTCATTAAACTCTGATACCTAGAAAATATTAAATGCCAGCATCAAATTCATCTGAGCAGGTGTCAGAGTACGTTGTCTAATTTTAGAACGGAGTCAGCGTCTGTGTGGAGGAACCAGTGAAGCGAGTCTCCCCACCTCTCGAGATAATGAATAATCTCTCAACAAGTGACTTAATTGCTGTTTTTATGATGCAATTTGAACGGCAGCTTCACATGATTGAGCACAGCATGTTTCTCAAAATAGCCCCTAGAAACAGGTGAAATGAAACCCAATGGGTAATTTGGTACTTTTGCTGATACTTCTTTATGTGGTGCACTGTATTCACCAGGTCATTCTGAAACCATCAGATAGTCTTCACGACTACAGTTAAATACTGTACACTGAACTCATAAAAGGGGCAAGATTCTCTCTCTCATAATCTGTAGTAGGTTCTATCCATCTAGATTATTTTGGTGTTTGTTAAATTTTGGAGATACCGTCCACCTTCTCTCTTTTTTTGGCACTTTGAGCACCAGTAGCTGAGTGCCATCTAGTTTCATTATAGTCCAAAAGTGGCAGACATCTCCAAAGCTGGGCAACTCACAACAGAACAATCAAGATGGATAAAATAGCTCTACATGTAAGCACAAATTGATTATGGGGTAAATTGTCCTTCTAAAGGCAACAGTCACACGCCCATACTTTACAATATGTACACTGAAAGAGTTACAGGTGAGTATAATTCCTCCTGTGCAGAGTGAATATTAAAAGATGTACTTCTTACAGTCACATGTGACAATGTAAGTGATAATAATCCACAGTCCTCACTCTGTACATCTTTCTAAATAATACGTGAATCATAACGATCAGCTGAATGATGAAATGTCATTTAAAAACCTAGTTCAAAGTTACACTCTTTTCATTACCAAAGTTTTTTTTTTTTATGGTTTTGTTGGTGAGATAGTAACAGATTGTTTTGCAAATTTTGTACCAAACACTGTACTTGTAGAAGATATCTACTTCATTTGGCTGATTCAGACTCACAGAATAAAGACTGTTAATTACTCAAACTGGAACTGCATCGCAGGTGCTTTCACAGCCTGTATGATTAAATTCAACAATACTTTTTTCAGTGTACAGATGGGCATTTGAGCAGTGTCATAGGACAAACTTCAGTTAAGATATTCTGTATATCCGTGCATCAAAAACTACTAGACCTGCCACAGTAACTACTTCTGTTGGGCAATTTATTGTCCCAGAAATAATTGCGGTAAACAATATTATATGGACATTTTAATACCAATTTATGCTACTTAATGATTATAACATAACAATGCAAGTATGACCTATGAACTTTCTTTTATATTTAACAACATCCACACTTTGGAATTGAAATGGGAAAAAATATTAAAATGTCCTGAATAAATAAAATACAAATAAAAAAAAACACATAACCAAATCAACAAAAGTTGCATGTAATCATAATCAGCATTGATAATCAAAGTCCTGTACATATATCAATAAGTTGATAAGATATGTATGTTAATATAAGATATGTTTTATAAATACATGTCTTGTCATACATATCGATAAGATATGTACGTTATCAAGTCCTTTTTAGGTAATTATTGTGACAGACCTAAACAAGGGCTACTCAGCTATGTTCTTTTTCATGTAATACATTTATATCATGTGGTTATCACCTGTCAGTGAAATCTACAGACTCACACTTCTTGTTGAATCAATGATAATGACTCTGTTCTTACCTCTGTAATCTCTCGCAGGCACCTTTGGAAGCGGCTTGCCTTTTAGTCTGCCATGTGGAGAGATAATATATAGGATGTAAATAAATATAAATATATAGTTGTTGGACAATGTGAACACATCTCTTTACAATGAATATGAGCTTAATTCAAATTCAATAAAGAGTGGAATTGTTTGACTAATGACACTTTGTCTCGACACATCTTTCCACACAGACACCTGTGCTGTAAATCTGTGAAAGGGCTCCATTTACATGAGTGCACTTAGCAGACTGCTGCGCATATTTAGCAGTCAGGGTGAGAATAAATGACTTGTGTAACACATATGTCATCGTCTATCCTTGTGTGCCTTCAGAGGACACGTTTCAGGAAAGGAAAGTGAGAGAAGAGCCATCTGTTTGAGCTATTTTTGCATTGTGGGTATACCTCTGTTATTCCAACGGCTGTGAAAGAGGAATTGACTACCCCTGCTGAAACATTTATACACCACACAGACAATTTTTAGATCTCCAGACTCCTCAGAGATTTGTCTACTACTTAGCGGAACGCATTCATTTAGCATGTTTCCATTGTGTTTCTTCATGCGTCACACAAGCGTGTAGTAATTCTAGAGGCTGACCTTCGAAGTTTGTTCAGTAAGCTGCCGTCGTTTTTCTTGATGTCTTGAACGATCTTCTGAAGCTGCCTGGAAAACACAGGATTTTTTAAATTTGTCATTCAGAACACAAAGTTTGCAGTGAGCTGAACAAAAGTTACAATGGAAAGAAAATTGTTTTATTCATTATAATCAGCCACTCCTCCAATTTCTCTTTAATTCTTCTCTCTATCACTGTCCAAAGGTCCTCTATGTAGTTTTGGGGAAGGCATTTAATCAGAAAAGAAAACTTTGAATGAACTGAATAAATGAACTGTCATTAAAGGATAACACAATACATATGGTTTTACTTTGTTTATATTTGCAGGACCCTTTGAAGCAGCACCTTTCTAATCTAATACAGCATTCTGGGGACCTTATTTCTCTGAGGACAGCTTGTTTAATTAGTTATGGAAATATATAGAGTACATATTTCTACTTTTGAGCTTGAATGCATTTTTGCAACTACAAAGTGCACCATTAATTGTAAAAGAATTATATTTCTATATGAAAAATAAATGCTCAAAGTGACTGAAAAATTATTACTTAAGGAGAAAACGTAATTCATTGAAAAACGTTTCCAGCAGCAGTATCCATACTGCGATGGACCACAACTCTTCTAATTCTGTTGTATAACTTTATGTTGTGGAATGACAAATACATGAACTCTGTACTTTGCACAATGCAAACACTGCAAAACAAAATTTAGAATCAGTATTAGCAACAAGTGATATTGTGATATTGTACATTTTAAGTATAAGTTCGAGGTTGTGTTTTTGACATGTGCACGCCAAACACTGAAGCTGCTAATGAAAGACTCATTCTCAGGCGCCTTGAGGAAGAAGCAAAGAAGAAGAAGAAACAAAATCTGAAGAAAAAAAAGAGTAAGTTCTTACCGGATTTTTGCTGTAGCAGGAGCAGCCAGTTTACCTAATGTATCCATATTTAATTTATCCATATTTCTTAATTGGAGAGTTTTTAAATCTCTGGGCCTCATGCGTTTGTCGCATGTGCTCCCCGATTGTTTGCAGAAATGTAAATGAACGCTACGTTTGGGCACAAGTCGTGTCTTTGTCACAGAGAGGAGGGGATCCATTCTCGCTAGCCCTTTGTAAGACAAATCACTTCTCCTTTCCACTCCCCGTCTCACTCACACATACTCAGAAACAGATTCCAGTCGACACATTTTCTTCTTACATCATATTTCTCTTGACTGTCTTTCATTTCACCTCCAACCGAATGCTGCCATTTAAACTTCTGCTGACAATATATCACCTGAAGGAGGTCACTGAAGGAGGACTTTTCGTTAGTGGGGTATGTTTTGGAACAGTTTATACCCAGGCCAACCATACAGTTATCACTCTATTAACTCCTCTAAAACATTTCTTAACATTTTAACATTTTAAAAGCTAAAGATAGTTTTAGAGAGTTTTAGCTTTGAATCATGTCTATGTGTAAGGTCATCCATGGTGTGTCATGGAAAGTACCGTGTGGTAATCCTCAGTGTTTTCTGCAGATGGGAGGGTGAACAGAAGTGAGTATGCAGTCTTTTCCCATGAGACTGGAGGGATGATCCACTGCAGTGTGTCTGTGGTCACCAAGGGGATTTTTTTTTTTTTGAAAAATTTGTGTCTGTTCTACCCTGTTGCCTGTGGTGAGAAACTTCAAGAATTAAAAAGAATTAAATAGGCAGTTTGGCATTTTTAAGGAAGCAACTGTGTATGATTCATAATGAGAATCAACCCTTTAGTCAGCGTGTTCAAAACTTATATGCATGTGGAAGATTCCAACTTTGTCACCTAAAAAATTGCGTTAAAAAGCGACTGTATGTGATTAACATTTAAAGTATTTTTAATTAATTTGACCTACATTGAGCTTGAACTGTCGAAGAGGACCAATGGATACACTCCAGCCATTATAATCCACCTAGTTAATTGACTTGCATTTCTATAGCAAGAACTGGGGGAGGGGGAGATAAGAAACCCACATTTAGTGGTACCTGACACCTTTGAATTGATACACGCCAATATGGTTTCAGTTTGACTGACTGATTATACTTGAATATTGTCAAACATGTTTACTTGAGATATACACACCCGCTTACACATGGGAATACATGAACAGGAACATATTCCTCACAAACAAACAAGAGCGAACACGTGCAGACGAATGTGCAGGTGCAGTCAGGCAGACACACACACACGTCACTCATCCTTTTTTCGTCACTTGTGGGGACACTACATAGACTTGCATCAATTTCCTTGAACTTTACCATAACTCTAACCACTACTTGCCAAACCCTAACTTTAACCAAAGTCCTCATCCTAAAACTTAATGAGATATGTAATAGGGTCCAGCATTTTTGGTCCCCACAAAGCCATCAGACCCTGAGTGGGCTACAGGTTTTAGGACCCCAAAAATGTAGAAAAACAGAACCACATACACACGTACACCTGCAACAACACAAACATATTAAACACATTGTTATTCTATTCCTGAAGCGATGTCTTATTTTCAAGTACATACATAGATTTTTATATATTATAGGCTGCTCATACATAAAGCGTCTCCAGTGTTCTGTCACTTGGAAATTATATGATTGCTTGATAATAAACAATATCCCGATGGATTTAAAGGGCATTCTGTGTTTTGAGAATAACCTCAGTGTTGCTGAAATGTTTTACTACTAATAACAGCAATTATATAAGACATACGAGAAGCACAAAATGGGAGGAAGGAGGTAAGGTGAGAAGAAATGAAGGTTAGATTGCAATATGGGGTGACAGCAATATTTCAGTGAAGTGTTACTCACGGTTGGTGGATGAGACTAAACTTGCTCATTTCGCTGTCAGACAGGCTCTGTGAAAGCATCAGAGAAAAATTAGAGGACACAAAGCTCACAAATGGCTGTGATTCCTGATAGCAAGTATGATACTTCAACTGTGTCAAACACATGCATTTTGGACAGTTGTTGTTGGAGGGTTGCAGTATTGCATCACCTCTTATCCAACAGGAGATGGCAGCATTTCACTGAGGGCGATTCAAATAACACAGCGTGTTTCTCTTACGTAACCCTCATGTTATTTCTAAACCAAACCACAGAAGAAGATACGATTACTATATTAGTATAGAGAGCATGAGCACTGCGTGTTCAGAGTTACAAACACTACATAATGCATATAATCACACCAAAAAGCACTCCCCCTATGTTGGTCAGATACTGCAACTGCAGTTGTTGGAAGGGCTCAAGAGTACAACTCAATAATGGGAGTTAAAATCAAATAGTTTTATTCATGTGTGTGACTTATAAAACACATCAATTTAACCAGAGTGATTAACAAACTAACTGGTAGTTTATGAGTCACCATCATGAAGGACACAGAACTGATGACAGAATCTCTAAAAACAAAGCAAAGATAAGAATATGTGTTTCATTGCCTGTTTTCCCTTGTTTTGTGAATCAGTACAGGTGAAGAGCTTGCTCCGTGAACCATACAGCACTGTCACTGTAACAACACAACACCACCATCTCACACAATTTCATAGATTTTCAAACATTTTAAAAAATGTGTTCCAATGTTCCAATGACTCCAATGTTTTTGTTGCATTTAATGTCTGCTTCGCAGTAAGGCAATTGTCATTCGTAAATGAAAGGAAATGATTACCATAAAATATGCAACAAATTCCGCTAAATTATGTATTTCCCTCTTCATTCATAATTCATCGCTCCAGGTCGTTACTTGCTCTGTCGCTTTCCTGTTTTTTTATTTGTCATTGCGTAATGAAGATCCATGACAAGGAATATTTGTGAAAGTTTGGAATGTGTGTTTAAGTCTGGAGGATGTCAAATGAACAAATAGGGATTAGCTTGTTGATAAAAGGGTTAAAGTATAAAGGATGATTCTAATATGGCTAGTTAATTTAGACATGAATTATGTATAGTTTGCTCTTTACCTGCAGAGCATCCTGTGAAACAAGTGTAATGATGTACTATTATGTTGCATACCGTTGATTATATGGTAGTTTTTCATAGCTGTTAATGGTTTATACGAGATACTCCACGGGGACGGACTTGATAATGCAGCTCATATTACCTTAGTGCGTGAATAAGGGGAACCTTGGAGCAACAAAAGCATATATTACCTCTAGGAAGAAGCCCGTAGTACAGTGAACGCAGAGCTTCTGATTTAATCCTTTGTAAATCAGTGACTGAGATCACTTAATATGAAAGGCTTTACCTCCTTCAAAGAACTGAACCTTGGCCTCACAGATACACACTTGATCATCCCACTGGCTTACAGGAGAAAAAAAAGGTATAGTATAAAATCAGACTTAGCCTTTTGACACAGAATAAAATATCAAATAGTCCGCCCCAGTGGATACTCCCAGGCACTGCTCCCACATTGAATTATTTATAGGAGTGTCTGTGCTTGTTCAAATGAGACACAACAGCTCTACAAGCTCCGGTCTCTACATTGTACCACAGAGCAGGACCCCTCACTCACAGCAGCACTCAATCAAATCTTCACATCTTACATGTTCTTGGAACATACATACAGTTTTATTAGCATGTGTGAGCCATGAAAACAGTCTTCATGGTCGTATCTTTTTCTAGCTTGAATTCTTGTGATAAACTGACTGAGCTGAAGATTATTTGAATGAATTCTGAACTGCTCCTGATATATCTACTTCCTATTCCCTTTAACGGTCCAATATATGAGACTTGAAGTTGAAAGCATTTAAAAATGAATTGACATTATCATCAGAATGTGAAGAAACAATAGCCCTGGCGTTATATCAGAGGCTTACTATGTACTGCCAAAATGTCTACTGACGTTAGCATGCTAACCAGCTAGCCATGTGGTATCTCAAGAGGTGATATTCTGATAGCGAGCAACACCAACACTCCTCTGAGCTCCCAGTCTGGACAGAGTCAGCTAACACGATCGCCAGCCACCAAGCTAGCTGAGCTAACTAGTTAATATCAGCTACAGTTAGCAGCTATTTGGATAATTGATACAACAGGTGGCCAGTTCTTACATACTGCACTTTTAAAGCCACTATTATGTAGAACATCAGAACTTCGGACAGACGCACAATCTGGATGAAGTATTAGCACAATTGACACTCAAGCTAGCAGCCGTGTGAGGCCATCCAAATGTTAACATGCTCTAACAATGCTAACATGCTGTTGCTTAGCTGGTGTAATGCTCATCACATTCACAATCTTAGTTCACTGCGTCAATGCGCTAACATTCCTGACAGCTAAGGCTACTTGAAATAGTTAAGATATAGAATAGATAGGGATGCACCGATACCACTTTTTTTCAACCCGATACGATACCGATACTTAGATCTGAGTACTTGCCGATACCAAGTACCGATGCCGATACTACCACCACCAAAACAACCCCCAAAAACTATTAGGCAAAATGCAATTAATTGGAAGACAGGTTTTATTTTCTTCTCTGCTTGTTACAACAAATGTTGATAAATGAACGAGTTTCCACATTTAAATCAAACAAAATATCAATTAACTATTTTGCACTGTCTCCAGCTTTCAGATTGACACAACATTGATGAACCTATTGCAGAATGTCCATATTTGAATCAAACAAAATCTCAAAAATCTCATACTTCAGTCAGCATGCAATGGTGTGGTCTCTGAACTAAGTTTTTTTGGGAAAGTGAGTGGCAGGTTCTTTTTGATGAAAAGAATCATCTCTGCATGATCAGCTGTGAGCCTGTTTCTTGCTCCTCCGCCGCTCCTCATGGGTTCCCGTAGTTCATAGTGGCTCCGCCTCCGCATTGACTTTCCACAGAGAAACAAACACAACACCATGCAGCGGGCCAAGAGCTCGTTCCTAAAACGGCACTGTCTCGTTAGTAGCTTTGTTTTGTGGCGTCAGACCTCGAACAAACCACGGTCCGCTGCACAGTTTGTTCAAAGGCTGTTGTGACTCAAGACAGTGGACCGACACATTTATCTGAGCCTCTCAAACAGACGCACGTATCAGAGTGGGACACCTGTTGCTCACTACGAGAAGACCGCGGCAGCCCATCCGGGCTATAAAGCAGCTAACATTAGCAGAATCATTTAATCATTGTGTCCCGTATGAGAAGAAAGGGTCCCGGTGGACAGCTATTACGGATGGTCACGTTGCATATCGTTAAAGATATAGAAAATAAACACCCTTAATTTGAAAATGAGTATAGTGGCTCTGAGCTAGCAGTATAGCGGCGCAGCGCCACTATTCCACCGTCTGGGGAGAACACTGATTGGTATTGGTTCTTGGTATCGGCAAACTTTAACGAGTATGAGTACGAGTATATTAGGACAGTATTGGCCCGATTCCAAATACCAGTATCGGTATCGTTGCATCCCTAAGATTAGATATTAAAAAACCAAGGTATTCTTCCCCATGAGGTTAGCGTAGATGCTACGATAGCATCTGTTATTATCAGAACTGCAGGATTAAGATTTACTTGTGTTTGCATTAGTTAGCTAGCCTTAGCAAAGTGAGCTACAACAAATTGGCAACCGCTTGAGGGAGCAGATGATTCAGCCAACAGCGATAATGTAACGTAAATGCAATGGAAGGGGGAGATTGAATGGCACATTTAGTGGCTAAAAGAATCTGTAGCATATGTGTAGGTACATTCACACTGATTAGATCTATGGATATTAAAATAAGTTTTGCTATAAGTGATCTTCTGTGTCTGTGTGACATCTCAGTTTCACCCACAAGCAAGCACATGGATGACCACCTTTTGTTTCTGTTCTGTCTGTCCTATTGGTATGGTGAGCAGCGGTATCGAAACATGGAACATTTGTGAACGCTTTTCTTTTAAACGAGTTCACTTTCGAGATAGAGGAACACTTCTGCAGCCACATGGCCACAAACGTACCCTTGGTTTTTTTCCAAGCAGCTGTGCAGGGTCTGATGACTGTCATCAGGTGAGAGACTTTCCACTTGGTCCTGAATCTACACTGTGATGTTCAAGAATAACAAGTGTAAGTTAATTGTGGTTTAAGACACTAATAGTTTTCTTTGTATTCTTCATTATCCATTGCAAGGGGACTGTGTCAAAATTTAAATGTCATTTTGTGAAGCTGTAGCTGGAGCACATTAGCGCCTAGTCTCTGTTGAATGTTATATTTGCTCTTTGTCTTTATGGCTATCGCCTATACACATTTTACAAACCCTCTCCTTTTTTGCAGTCCAGTGACGACATTTTTGATACCAACAGCAAAGTGATCATGTAACATACAGTAAATTCCTTTCCTTTACTTTGAGGGGCCTTTGTTTGCAGCGTTGATGTCATCACACACGCGAGTTGAAAGTGACTTCCTCTCACACAGGCGCCGTCACAAAGATAGCAGCTGACAGCTTTTTTGATCTACTACATATCTCTTTTAACCTGTCTACCTGTGTGAGCGAACGCGGCATCAAAAAGATGGAGATTACCTTTATCTACACTGTGCCGACTGGCTGTCATTCCCATCCACAGTGTAGTACGCAGCCACCCACCACTCAGACAGAATTGGATTGTTATTTCACGGCTCATTCTTAGCAGCGTGATGAAGAGATGTTGTAGGAGTAATGTGAAGGAGCTGCATTCCAGGCACAGCCCCAACGTTTGCCTTATGAGAGCATTTCAGAAACGGCGTTGTCTGCTTACTTGTGCGGATTTACTTGACGATTTTATGACCTTTGCTCCACATGCTGCATAAACATCGTATGAATATGCAAAGTAAGCCAAAGGCAGTGCTCAGCAGCAGCATAGTTGCTGGATGACATTCAGAGCCCACGGTGCAGACCCTCTCTGGCCAAAGACACATGCTGAGTTACTGATGAGTCAAATAGAAGTTAGCATCAGCAATTATTCCTCATTTACTGCCTGATTTCCAAGAGATTGGTTATATTGAAGACAAAAAAAAAAAAAGTTTCAATCACAAGGTGTCTATTACGTCACTGGAAATTCCGGTCGTGTAAGTCGTCCACCGAAACATTATTATCCTCCAAACTATTGCGATCAAACCAAATCATGCTTGTGCATACATGACTTAAACTCAGATGGGGAGACACTACAGGTAAAAAGGTAAACAGTACTACTTTTAACTAGCAGGTATCAACGTGAAACCTCCCCGGTCAGTTTCTTACATTAAGACGCTTATTCTTTTGTATTAACAGTTTTCTGAAATTCTACGTTTGAGTATGCAAATGATGCACTACGTAATTAAATTCAACTCATTGTACAGTCAGTGTACAATCCTAAGAGAAATCGTCAGAATATGCTGTAGATGGGAATTAAACTGGAAAGTTTGCTGTACGTACGGGCTTAGGCAGAAAATTGGTGGATTGGGTAAAGAGCTTATCTAACAAACTTTCCAACTTGTTTACTCAAGTCAAGACTAGCTTTCTGGTATTACAAGGATTTCTGATATTTTATGTTTAAATGAGCAAAATGAGGCTATCTTATTAAATATGCACATTAAATTAAACACATACTCAGAACAGAAAACTGAACCAAAATAAACCCAGAAATGTGTATTCTGGACGTTTGCCCTCCTTCTGTCTAAATGAGGACATGTTGTTGAAACAAAATAGCCCCAAATTTCAAAACTGACCAGTGGTGTCTGTTTCCACCTGCAGTGTGACAAACTTTACCTCTTCAGATAATGTAAAATAATGTCTGTAATTATGTTTCTGCACCAACAGAAGCACCAACATCTAAGATTACCGTCAGCAAAATGTAACCATTTTATTTTAGAGGAGGGGCTCTTGAAGTTCTTAAAATAAATTAAAAAAACATATATACAGGTATGTAAATATTCACTCTAATTCATAACACAACTGTGTCATAAACCTAAACATACCTACACTGAAGCATCAAAGCTTACAGTTGCTCTTGTAAAATCCTCTTGCAGCAGGAAGTGACACTTCACTGCCTGAGGCTAAAGGAGCTTGTTTGTCAGAATATTTGAGGAACTGGATGATTACACAATGAGCCGCAACATTCATAAGTGAAGAGTGCCACCTACTGAAACTCACTCCATCAAATCCAAGGCACGTTATTTCTCAAACTGACAAATGCCTTTACAGTAATGACTTTTTAGACCTTAAGATGTTGAACAAAAATCTACGATGATGCAGATCGCAGATTAAATATTAACACTGCTCTGTCTGCTCTGTGAGGACAAAATACAAAATACGAGGACACGCAAGGACAAAGAGACAAATCACTCTTTACAAACACAGAAGCTCTCTCATTACATTCTACAGGTCAGGTGCTCCATTAACTCATTCACAAGTTCTCAAACTTGCCACCCTTCAGAAGCCCCCCAAAAATGACCTAATTTAACGGAGAACCACAAGATTTAATCATTTTATCTCTATTCAAGTTAGCCTGGTGTTAAACCATGAGTTAGCTGGCTCGGCTGGCAGAAGTCTCTTATGCGCACACTCAATAGACCCGACAACACCGAAGATCCGTGTAATTTTATATCTGGGAAGTCGAGCTTTTTTTGGCTTTATGTGCCACTTTATGTAACATCCAAGCTGTATCCAGCTTTTATGTATCATCCTAGGGTTCATCATAAGACTGATAGCATACTAACATATCTTACTTTGTTATAAACAGTACTACAGAGGCTGCTTAGGGCTTTTGTTGAAACCAAAGTATTTTGCAAATTGAAATTTTTGCCTAATGGGGGTGCTATAGAACAAGTTAAGGGATTACTGTAACATGGGAAGTCTTCATCAGGGAACCATGAATGTCTACAAAAAAAACTTTTGATCCAATGAAACTGAAATACGTCACTTAAGAACTAAAAATGACAACATGCTGAATGAAAAGTCGGGGGTGGCTGTCATTAACTGTCATTGACTGTCTAGGAGTAAAGCTGTTGAAGCACGAGGCCTCCGTCAAGTCTGTAAGGTACTGAATTAATTAGATTATAGGCCAATGCATGGGATCAGTAGAAATCAATAGAAAATATCCTCTTGGGACCTTGAATATCAGCATCGAAATACATTCAACAGCTGTTGATATATTTCACTCTGAAACATGTATATCAACTTCATGGTGTCACCAGAGGAAGGAGTCGGGAGATCACAAAAATCAGAGGGCTTCATCTCCTGGGGACCACGAATGTCTGTACAACATTTCATGTCAGTCCATATACTACATAGATATTTCAGTCTGGACCAGTTTGGTGGACCCAGAGCCTGATATCACCACAGAGTCACAAATTAAACACAGCAAACAAGAGTACACACAACCAGGTGCACACCTCAACTAATAGTGTGGGACTGTGCATGTTTGTCAGACTCTGCTGCCTTGAAGCTGCTCAAATTGAAGGTGTGTGAAGTCAGCGGGTGAAATATTCTTAATACTACATGGGTTTACCTGACCTTAATGGAGTCCATGTGTGCTGGCTGGATCTGTAGCCACGGGATCCATCAGTCAATACACATACAGCATGTATATGTATTTTTCAGATCTGCACTGCTCAGTTCAAAGCCTTCGCTCTGAAACATTCATCATGTGGGTGATAGGATTCCACAGTGAGTGTGTTTTAGGGAAGATAAGGCTGTGAGTTAAGGGGAAATATTTCCATGATGCCACCTAAAGTGGAATCAGTTTACGGTCAGTGAAGGATGAATAGAAGAGTGGACCTGTTAGCATGGCAACAAGTGTTTATAAGTGGCCACTAGGAAGACACGCTCCTACAGGCGTGCCAATGCATAAGAGGTATTACCCAGGTATTAATAGTATCCTCAAAATGATATTAGGAAGTTATAAACCCACGCTCCAGCTATTTTAATGCACAAAATCCTCTTTAAACACCCCCACCCTGCCCAAAACCGAAGCAGATTTAATGATACTTCCTTAAATAAGTAGGGGATCACAGCTTTATTATCCGTGAGTCTCATTTCACAGTTCTTACTCTCTCCCAGACTGGCACGCAAGGCAGTTTTCACCTGCACTTCTTGTGTCAGTGTGCCTCTCACAAAGGCCCTCGGTGATCACATGCAGCAACATGGATGATGGAGGCAAGGCAGTGAGTGATAGAAGCAGAAGTTGCAGCTGATTTATCAACCTCCATATTAGGAGAGCCAGTGATTACACACGAAACGTGCGGGAAGTAATACACGCAAGTGAGTGTGCACTAGTCATGTTTCATATCCTGCAACATCTCCTTGGTTTTGTAACTCTTGACATTTGCAGTCATTCTTGAAATGACATTTTTAGAGGTTAAGCGTTCAGCTTTGTGTCGAAAAATATGCCATGCGATCTAATTTGACTTCGAAAGAGGCGTGCATGTTTGGCATCATAAACTGGGCTTACAGTTGCACAAATAGCTCAAGGAGATGTAATTATTTTGCTGTTTTTAATACCACGATCATCATAATAATTGCCGGGGGGGCGTTTGTCTATATGATGTAATTGGAATAACAACCACAACCCAGATATGATCCTGAATGTATTATTAAATGATGTAAGCGTGGGAAGGACAGGAAGAGCATTTTCTGTAAAATTCAGGTGAAAAGAAGGAAAAAGGGAGGGGTTCACTCACCAAAAGTCTCTGTCCGTTAATTCTCAGTCTATTTACGGTGGCAGCACATTCCTGCATTTGGTTCTGAGGGCAGTAAACACATATTGATTTAGTTTCTTGAATGAACTGTTTACTGAATTTGACTCCACAGTACTTGCCTCCTTGTTCTTTTTATTTCAACACTTGCTGGAGCTCTATATGTACAGTATGTAGAGAGAGAAACTGCCAAACATGAGGTTACACACAATCCACATACCACTATTAGCTAGTGAACTACTGAAGTTTAAACACTGAGAAAATAGGTCACCACGCTGGCTTTACTGATATTGCCTTTTTTCTCGCACTCACCTTGCACAGGAAGAAGGCTACTTGAGCCTCGTCCCATCCCTCGCACTCCTCTCTAGACGGCAGGTTCATTTTTTTCTCAACAGGGAACCTCCGAGCACAAGTGTGCTCTTGGAAGTACAGTAATAGACTGACCCGTCACGCACCCGCAGCTTCAACACCAGCCTCAGCAGGGAGAAGTAGACACAGGGAGGTCACCTCATTAAAACGAACACCCTTCATCCATAAGCAATGTGGCAATTCACAAAATTTTCACCCCCCCCAAAAAAAATCGAAACTCGTCAGCGAGATTGCATTACGGCATCCACAAAAGGGAAGCAGGGACTTCCTCAACGTCCTTCTATATAAACCTGTTAAGAAACAAAAGTGTCATAACAGACAGTAACTGGAGTCTCACCTCTCAGCTCGAATACACCCTATTTACAGTTACAGTCAGACTTTGTGATTCATTGAGCATTCAGGTTTATTCCACGGTGTAATCTTATTTAAGGTGCAAGACTCCAACGGTATGAGAACAAGTTTCCTGAAGTGAAAATAATCGCTGCACTATCTGTGATGGAAGTGAGAGACTGTGTTTTTTTCAACTTTTAGAAGTTTTCATTAAGACAAGAAAATAGGGTGTTTTTCTTGTTGACATGGCATCTCTGATGGTGAGAAATATGACCGTGATATAAAAATCATAATGGAGATCTAAAATTATAATAAAATACTTTTTATTGGACTTAAGGATGTAGTGTTGGAGCTGCAGTGCAATGTTGAGCCTGGTCTTCTTTTAGCTCCATCTTTGTAACTTATTTTCTTTCTTTAGCTGCTAAACTCGCCACTATTTTCACCAGTGAGCCGCTAACTTTGGCAGCCATTCGGTTTCTAGCTTAGCATAAAGAGGAGAAACACTTACAGACAGCTAGCCTGGATTTTTCCAAAAGTGTTGTTTTCACAGTTTTGTTAGATTTTTTTAACAGGGGCTGGATGCTCTGGCCTCAAATTAGCACATGTCAGAGGCAAGATGATGACCTCCTGGGTCCAATCTCCATAATTAACACACAGATGTGAGAGTGGGATCCATCATCTTGTCTAATTCTCGGCAAGGAAGCATATTTTGAGAAATGCAGAAGTACTCTGTTGAGGCAGGAACTGAGGATAAGCATGATGAATATGAGCCTTTGTGGTCTGAAGCGGTGTTCGTGTTAAAGAGAAGTTTTATCTCAAACTACAGAATTGTCCCTTTTTCCAGTCGAACAATTGCAATTATTTCATTTTTTTTTTTTTTTTTTTTTTTTTTTTACATTTTCCAATTATTTTCAGTAATAGTGTGCATGTGTTTGATCCTCTCATTACCCAACAGCAAATTGAAAAACTCCCAGATAATGAATGTAACTTTAAAACCCAGCCGCACACTTCCTTAACACATGCTAATCAATGAAGAAGTGGCTACGTCCAATAAAACAAAAGACAGATATTGCTTCTTTTTATGTCACTGCGGTTTCTTTAGCAGGGTATTTCTTCAGTGCAGCCTTTTTCTCTTCTTAGGAGGCATCCACAGCCTGAAATATTGATGGTACAAAATAGCAACTCTTCAGCAAGAAAACTGGATAACTAACACCTACCTTCAGGCTGTGTGTTGTACTCCCTTTTAGACGCTCTGTTGAGTATCAACTCCACAATTTTTAACCCGGTGTCATCAAGTTTTTACCTCGTATTTTCCTTTAAGTATCTTTAACCTTGTATTAAATGACTGTGTGTAATGTTGAACACTTACCCTCAGAGAATCATCTGACCGTGTCTCTCGTCCTGAGCATTTTAGCGTCTTTAAGGTAATTGTTTGTTCATGCAATCTCACTTCCAGCACCAACAGCAGATGCACTAAGCTCTCAGCGCCAAACTGCTAACAAAGCCAGCAGCTAGCAAGTGACTCACGTGGAGCATTTAGCATCTGAACAGCTAGATATGTCTGTCAGGCACTGTGGGAAAGCAAAATAAGGCTAAAATGAGAGTAAATATTAAACTTAAATTTGCCAAACCGCCAGAAACACAATTTCCAAGTGAATACTAATGACGCTGTGTGTCTGCTGGATGTGTTTGTATGCTAACATGTTAGCCGTATCAGTGTTATGAGGCGACGCATGCCAGATGCTCAGTTTTCAGCTTGTTCTGCTGCCACCAAGTGGTTGTTTTTATTTCAGACTTGCACCATGTCAGACGTGCACCATGTCGTTAGTAGTAGTAGAAATTAAAATCAGAAGAGAAAAAGCTGTTCTCACCGGACAACACAATTTTATAATGTTTTGCTTTGTTTATATTTGCAGGTTCCTCCCAAGAAGCCACTTAGCTTCAAACTGTGTTTTGTGGGACCCTTTATTTTCTCCTCTTTGGACTATTTGTTTACTCAGGTATGGAAATATATTCATTAAAAAATACATCACCTTTATCTTATTAATGTTGTAAATATCACATTTCTGCATTTGAATTTATGTTCCAAAAAAGTATCACTGCTACAAAGTGCACCTTTAGGGTCGTTAAAACCACACCACACATACCATACAGTGTATTCGCTCAACCCAGGTTCAGGTTAGTAGGTACTGAGGTGGAAAGTGACAAGGTACGTACTCAAGTACTGCACTGTTTTTACTAGTTCCTTTACATATTAAACACAGCAACATGCGATCATGATGCATCAATGTAGATTAAAGTACCCTTTAGCATCTGAATAACATATTACATAAATAGAATTTATTTGATGTCGACCAGCTACAACAATAATGAACCCCTTAATACACCACTCATAATGATCCAGTAATATAATAATAGAAGGGTCAGGACTGGAGCCATTCTGAATGACATGTGCTGTAACTTTTTATACTTTTCGTAGATTCTGTGGGTGATATGTCTGTAGATTTACTTTTAGTTACACTATGTAGTTTTGGGGAAGTGGTTTTAATCAGAAGAGAAAGATCTTCACGGGCTATTTTTGTATGCAGAAACAACTAAATAAACCTTTTTTAAGACTGAATAGAAAAACCGACCTTAAAGTACAACACAGTTTCATACTGGTTTACTTTGTTTATATTTGGCGGACCCTGCCACCCTTCTAGCATCAAACAGTGTTCTGGAGGAACTTATTTTCCTCTGAGAGCAGCTTGTTTATTCAGTCAAAATACTCATGGATCTTTATTGTTACACAGCCGCCATTGATGACAAAAATGATGTGATTCAAACAAAGCTAGCTGGTCCGCAGACCTCCTTCCACACTCTCTGACCTATATCTGGTGTTTTTCACGATTCTCCGGAAGTTATAGCGACTACAGGAGGTAAAGATGACATGACACTATTGACTGGTGACCAAATTAAATGCACCTTGAATAGAATTACAGATTCCTCTGAGTTTAAACATTTGAAACACATAACTTAAGTCTAGTTGTTTCTAACATTTAAAAAAAGGAAATGTTTCCTGTTATGCCTTTAAAAGAGTGAAGTATGAGTATACGGGGTATAAAATGGAAGTATATTTAACTTGAGTAAACACACTCTGCTAATTCAAACCACTGAATCTTCACACAGTCACCCTGATATATTCAGTATCTTTGTCTGGAAGATGAAGTCCTGTGGGTTTGACTGTTCCGTGCTCACAATCTCGCTTGCTGCCGCGTCCCTTCTAAACCAAATTAACAATTATTCTAAACAGTTATCGGAAATTGTATCATGCACCCGTTGAGCGGCCGTAGAAAGTTAAATGGGAAATTGGCCTCATTGCTCTTGCAGTGATCGCTGCTGGCGGCATTAGAACCATTTGTCTTCGTGTGGCCCCGAATTTTTCCTCGGCCTCGGCTTGTTTGGATGGGGGCCAGCACCCTCGTAGAAAGCTGAGTGATTGGCTGGGGTAAACAGCCAAACTATTAGTCACGTCTGCCCCGTGACACCCGTTAACCCCCGGAACTCCGTGCTAATGAGAGCGGCGTAATAAATTCCGTGTAGATGACAGAGGCAAGGTGTGCTTATTAAAGTGAAGAAATGAGCAGAGGCTTTGGTAATTAGATGTACAATCAAGGCCCGTAATGATCCCCCCCCTTTGGCTAAATCAACAAATCACTTATATTTGGTCTACTGAAGCTGATGCATTACTGTCGATCATTACAGCAGAGTGACATTTTAAACCTTTCTTTTCGCGGTGACCACCGTGGCAGAGCAATCCCAACAATGCAAGACGACGGCTCATGTTGTAATTTCCTCTTTGGAAGCAAAAAGGAATAGACGAGCTAAAGAGAGTCATCCATTCGGCATGTATACGCACTTCTTCTTCTCTCCCCGGATAAATGTTCACGGCTCGCTTATACAGTACCTGTGTGTGTGTGTGTGTGTGTGTGTGTGTGTGTGCAAAGGCCGTGGTGTACGAGCTTGTGGTATCTCGGGGGAAATGGCCACAAAGGCTCTCATTTTAGGCAGTAAGCTAATTAAAGCGGTGGAGCAGATGGCGCAGACTCGGTCCGGACATAATGAGACGGTGAGTGGCGAGACGAACCGGACATGGCAGGACAGCTGTGCAGGGTTTTCGCGAGGTGACCGGCGTTCAGGCATCTCCCAGGAGTGAGAGGTGTGCTCCAGCCAGGAGGAGAAGGAACCACAACGACATGAAAACTTTCCAGCCAGCTTTATAAGAGGCACCTGCGTCGTGCCGTGTTTACTTCCTCCAGGCTTGTGTTTTTTTTTTTTTTTTTTTGCATAACAACTTTTACTGGAAGTGAGAAATGATGTTTTTAATCTTCTTTCTTCTCCTATCCTCAATCATTCGATCTTGGCAGGTGGCTCTTGGTAAACACCAAATCCATAAACACCTGTTGCCAGAGCCTCTTCCTGTCTGCCAACTCTAACCAACCCCGCTCCAACCGACACCTCCTCTCACCATCAGGCAAATACAAAAAAACAACCAAAAAAAACATCCACATCTGTGGAAATAAACAACTGTGGCATTAAAGTGGGCGTTTTTTTTTTTTTTTTTCCTGGATGGAAGTTGAGCGGCGCACAACAATACAAACAGCTCAAATTCCTAGAGGTGCAGAGAGACTTTTTGGACGGCCTTGAAAGAGATGTTCCGTGCTCCTGTTGTGCCGCGTGCGAGGAAAAGGTCGAGACCGGCGGACGGCAGTGTTTCCGGGCGCGAGGGGGTGAAGTTTGAGCATGTCAGACTTTACCTGGTGGAGAGGAAAATGGGCCGCAGCAGGAGAAGCTTTCTGACCCAGCTGGCCAGGTCAAAAGGCTTTATTGTGGAGGATGTCCTCAGGTTGGGAAAAACGCTTGCCATTTTGTTTTTTCACTGACTGAACAAGACTCTGTGCTTGAAAGCCTTTTCAGAAGAGAATGTGAAGCGTAGAGGGGTGTGAGACTCTGCTCTGGGTTTTCTGTTTCTTGCTTTCTTGCTTCTTGGCCTTGCGGTTCGCCTCTGAAGGCTTTTATTGTAAGACTGGTGAAATGGAAGGTCACAGTGCTAATTAGAGGCCTGTTTGAGCACGGCTGTCCTGTCTAGAAACCAGGCCGATAAATACAAAATGAAGAATTAATTGCAGGCGTAAAGGGGCACTGTGGAGGGTAGGATAAGAAATGTTAAGAATTTTAATATTTACAATATTAATGAGGTAATAAAACAAAGTCAGAAATATAATTTTGTTTCTATAAGTTAAATAAAGACGATATTCTCAGAGGAAAATAAGGATAGAACAGTGTTTCAAGGTAGGAAGGTGGCAGGGTCCGCCACATATAACCAAAGTAAAACAGTATGAAACTGTGTTGTCCTTTAAAAGTGCTCTATGTAGATTTGGGGAATAATCTTTAACGGGAAAAGAAAGATCTTTGTTGACTAATTTTTTTACGGCCTTGAATTCGAAACTGAGGCTATTTAACCTTTCCTCTGAAAAACAAAAGGAAACAAAAAACTCCCCCAAAAAACAAAACATTATGCCTTTTTAAGGCGTTATGGTCCAGTTTCCTAATTAGAGCGCCTCTATTGTCTCATGAATACTTACCAAGATAGGGTTAGGGCATCCGTCCTGTCTCTGCAAAACCTTAGAGGACTTTCCCATTCAACTCACAGATCTTAAATACATTTAGGAAAGGGGAAGGAATCGGCTCACCCAGCTACCTCTTGTTGAAAAGTAAAAACACTTGGAGAAAGGTAACAGAGCAAACACAAACTTTTTTAAATGAGTTTTCCGAAAGTTTTTTTCAGTTAAACCGCACTTAAGGAGAAACGTTTTTTCGGAGCTTTCTTGCCACGTTGACTCATCTTTTGTGCGCTGATTATACGAGTAGCGTGCCTTCTTCATTTTTCTCTGCCTCTAATTAAAAGCATCCTTTAAACCCCAAGCTGTGAACACAGCAGAAGCCCGCCGCTTGACACCGCTTCAGAGTCAACTTCCTTTGAGGCTTGTGATACCGTCGACGCAACTTCCCATTTATAAAATTTTTTTTGGGGGACTGAGCTCAAACTCAGACTTGGTGCTTCTCTTGTGAGAAGGTGTATGTGCGTGTGTGTGTGTTTCTCTGCTTCTATCATTGAAAGAATACATTTCACTTTTAGAAATCCACAGTAAGAGGACTTGCTCCAAATTAAAGTTCCCTTTAGGTTAAAAAAAAAAAGAAACGGTTGAGGTAAGCATGCAATTTAGTTCTGCCAGGGGTCCTCACAGGTATGGCTTAACCAACATGTGTGTGTGTCGGTGCTCAGATGCGCGTCTGAGTGTGCACGCCAGCCGTGCGCCAGCTTGGCCATGGCAGCATTCCCAGAAACACAGCTTGAGCGCTCCTACGGTTACACTTGGCTTGATACAATTGTTTGAAACCAACGACAGGAAGTAGAGCGTGCCCGCCTCAAACTGACATTAATTCTGCAAGCCGACAAAACTGGTATCAGCTGCAGTTTGATAGCAACACCTCCCGTATCAAGTCCTCCACAAGTTACAGGCACGCTGCCTTGAGCATATGTTCAGACAAACTGTGTGGATTCCTCTGTGCATTAAGAAAATGCGCACACACACACACACACACACACACACACACACACACACACACACACACACACACAGTCTCCTCTTGTCCTAATTTCAAGTCTGAGGCTTGTGAACGTGGATCCAGATATCGACGTGTTTGTCCTGGCTGATTGATGAGCTGCAATAAATGCTCTTTCACGAATGACCGAGGCGAAGCGAAGCTGGATACTCGACAGACGTTCCCTCAGGATCCAGAGGTGTCTTCTTAGTTTCACCCAGTGTTGGCAAAAGAGGGACGGTTTGCTCACCTCCGAGCCCGTGTGATGTAGGCATTTCGGAGGTGACTTAGGGACCATCAATAAATTGCAGATTTATTATGATGAAATAAGTATAATAATAATAATTTGCACCTTAATATAATAATAGTTAGATGGCTAGCATGTATAGCCATGAAATCCTCAAATAACGATATCAAATGCTGGACTCTTTCGTAAGTTAGGCTAGCTAAGACAACAATAGACTGCTGCAGGGGTGACGTATATTTGTAGGCCCAGAAGTTAGGATCGCCCTGGTTCCCTCGACAAAAAGCGTACAGGATTTTTCCTGTTGGATTTTGGATTATTGCAGAAAATAAGCTCTGTGGCAAACACAGGTTTATGACACTTTCACGTTTTATGATGAACACCACTTTTATCACTTCTGAAGAGTAAATGAAAGCGCCAAAAGTACAAAGCTAACGTTCACGCTATAATCTAGCTACATGCGGGCGTCAACGCCTTCAGCGCCACCACTGAGCTTCTTACTACGCTACACTATACACATTTTACTATGAGTTGATCGATTTATAAGTCGTAAAGTTAGTGTTGCAACTAAAGTAGGCTTGTAAAGACTTGTATGTAGATGAGTCTCTGTGATCGGCATGATGATGTTTAATGACGCCGAAACCTTCTCTAGTCTTTTTTAGCCTCTTGTATCAGCAACCACCTTTTAAAACGATCAAAATGTGGAATATTAGTTGACGTATTTTATGTTGTAGAAAAAAACCCAGAAAATCCCATTATTGCATGTTCACCACAGTCCAGACATTTAACCGAAAACCCATTATAAAAACTCATTGATTTTCGAGACGAGGGAACAGGACGCTAACTTATCGCTGGCTTTAATGACTCATTCTAGTAAGCTGGAGATGTTAATGTTTCGTAGTCTGTGTTAGATAATCCATTGCTAAAATCTCTGCCTTTGCATCTTTAGTTTCAGAATTGCTAAAAACAACAGATTATCACAGCTCCATGCAACATGCGGAGAAATCCAAAGCTTGACTGGCGTATCTCGCCAAATTAAGCTGTGACTGGACAAACCTCGTTTGGCGAGCGGCCACCTCCTCGTGTTGTTTATCTGTGACGCGACATCTTGGTTAATTAGGCGTGGTAGCAGCTCATCTTGAGCGGAGTTTAATACTATTATAATGGAATTTAATTTAGATTTATTATGATTAATTCACTAACAATAATCATGCATATCTCAGTGTGGATGCTGCAAAAAGGAAAACAGATGAAACCTTGCAATGGTGTAACGATCTGATGTGGACATACTGTATCTTTGAGCCGCACGTTTGGTTTCACTGGGATGAGTAAGAGGGTAGCTGCTGACATGATCAGGGGCAGAGAGACGGCTCGAGAGAGTTCTCCATATCAAAGCTCATTGACTTTAGCCTGTCCTTGTGTCTGGGCTCAGTCCCACTGATTCTGTGGAGTCAAATCTGTTGCCAGGCTCGTATTCGCCCTCATTTGCATGTCGATCTGCTGTTTTACATTCTGCGCGGCTACGCATGAGATAAGGATCCAAATTCAGGGCCTGGATTAGATCAAGGTAAACGGGGGAGAGTGTTTTTTCTCTATGATCTTCAAACTCCAATGTAGCAACTCAACCCCCTACGATTTTTGAGGGAAATCAACCCGAGAGCCAAATCTCTATTACAGCGGTTAGACAACTGTTCACGGCCGGTGAGTTTAAGCTTTTTGGAGATAATAGCTGTGTCCCTGATACCTCACATGCTTCTCTTTGTACAAGTCGGTGGGCTCGGAAGGATCCTTCTTTTTTTCAGCGTGGACCATCGGTGGCCAGACTGGTATACCGAGCAGATAGAGGATTAGTTTCGCCAGTGATTTGGCCAATTAGGCCTCAGCCTGAGCTCTGCTGGGACGTGTCTTAAGGAGTCTTTCCACTGATTTACACACGCCAGGAGAGAGGAAGAGGAGGAGCATGCTGAGGGTAATTATGCACGGCTGAACGCCCTGATTGGGTATGGTAGTTAGACTCCGTGGCAGGAAGCAGAGGGGAGAAGGCCGTGATAAAAAGTCTGTTGAGAAAGTCTCGGTGGAGCTCTAGGAGGCACCGGTTGAATGAGTTCGGTTATCAAATAGTGGAGGGAGGCACCGAGGGGTCTGAGCTGATTGTTGTTCACCCAGTGTTGATCCCCAAACAGCACGAACAAGACCATGACTCTGAGATCTGAGCTGCATTTCAAAAGCTTCACTTGAGCCTCCTGCACTCTCTGAAGGCTGCTGAGACCGAGACGGGAAAGTTATTTCTGTGAAGTCAAGCAGTGAAGAAACTCTTTCAATCAAACAATTCAAGGTGTCTTGGAATCCTACTAACCCATAACCCCGAGGCTGACGTGACTATTTGAGTATGAAAGTGGTCGCACATCTATTGTTATGAATTATCATCTGACTCTGCAGCTCTGCAGTGCTTTTTAGGATCTTTCAGCTTGTAGTTTTAGAT
Organism: Diplodus puntazzo; assembly: GCA_963678695.2. Classification (NCBI taxonomy): domain Eukaryota; kingdom Metazoa; phylum Chordata; class Actinopteri; order Spariformes; family Sparidae; genus Diplodus; species Diplodus puntazzo. Next base: position 15,875,090 of record OZ023168.1, read on the forward strand.
TCCAAACCCCCAAGTTCGCTGTTTTAATCTTTTTATACTACAGGTGTTTTTCGTGACGAGCTGATTCTATGCTAGCTGCTGAGAACCAATTAGAAGGCGAATAGCTGGTAAACACAAAGGAGCATTTAGCCGCTCCAGAGCCAGAAATTCTCCCTTAAAAGGTGGTGGAGACCAAAGCAGAGTTTAAAGAGGATATTCGACTTGGTCAGAAAAGCCTGACTCCAAATTAGAGTGTTTAGTAAAATTAAAATGCTTTTTTTTTTTTTTTTTTTTTTAAATCAGAGTAGTCTGGTGGATTTGAAGAGAGACTACAGGTGGATATAACAGCTTTAGTTTCCCGTTGGCAAACCCCTCATGTATATCAATCTGTCTGTGCAGGGAGCAATCAGGCCTAAAGCTGAGTCCACAAAAATCAAAGTCGGGCAGCAAAACTGACAAAAACAGGTCAGGGCTAATGCACAGAGAAATACAAAACTAAATGAAGTACAAACCAGGATGATAAATAGGGATCCAAGGCAGGAATGCAGAAAACACATGGAGCAAACACAGTGACAAAGACAAACAACAAATAAAACAAAAGTGTACATAGAAAAGTGTAGGAAAAAAGACAAAGACAGAAAGTGGAAAGTCACAAGACACACGTGAGGATGAACCCTATAATACCCTCAAACCGTGACATTTTGTGCCCTTTGTCATGTAACACAGGGTGATGACAAAAAAATCAACAGGTCCACCTTTGTTATCAGCTCTGATGTGACGATCATTTCAAACAACATGATTTGTTAATACCTTCATTTGTGCGATTGGTTCTGACAGCTGTTTGCTCTTACCTCTGCAGCGATGACGTCACTCATGTGGTTTCAGAGGACAACCAGGCTTCATCCCTGTGGAAGTGGCTGAGGGAGTGCGCCTTAAAGAATCTGCCCGACATGCATGTGTTGGACATCGGCTGGTTCACCGACAGCATGAGGGAGGGGAGACCTGTTGCTGTGGAGACCAGACACCTCATTCAGGTATGTCTGTCTCACAAGCCAGATATTTTTTTTTTTTTTTTTTTTACTGTAGGTAGATATAAGATATATAGGATAAGCACTAGATGGCACTACGAACCAAACGGGAGGCTTTACATTGAGTGTGGTGTCACAAATAAAAATGACATGCACGTGCAGCATTTGAGGAAACACAATGATTTAATACTCCTTCATGCAGGAAATGCATATCCTCTCCCTCTGAATCTATAATGCCACCCCTCCCCTCCCCCCAACAGAGAGGACACATCTAACTTCCCATCAGCCTCTGGTCATATTCCCACACGTCACCTCACTGATAGCAACAGAAACATCCCCCCATATTGTGTGGGAGTGTCAAATGAACCCATCAGCTGGACATCGGCGCTAAGAGCAGCCCACAAACTGGAACGCACACATGGAAACACACATATTTCCACTATGAGGGGCTTGGCAGCATATGGATCTAAAATAAAGAAATATGTTGTCTCCTGTTCCTCCCACAGTGGAGTGGAATAAACCACTCGTGAAGTCACGTTTTCGCCAGGCTCCATCTCAGTTTCCCCTCCAAACGACCTGTGACGGCGTCAACGGTCACGCTGACATTCGCCTCGTTTGTGTCTACATGTGAATTATGCCCCCCCCCCTTCCATAAAAAAAAAAAAAAAAAGGTTTTGTCTCATTCTGGCATTGATTCCGCATGGCCACGTGAGTGTGGCACATCAACTTCTAGTCGGCTGCATCATTAAGTGACAGGGCTAATGATGCCACGCTGACATTTATTGACCCGTCTCCCCAGGTAACCACGAGCCCACTTCTCTTCTTGTTTGGCGACGCAGTCCCTCTCTGAAGCGAACGAGGTAACGCGCGGTGGCATTTTATGCGTTCGTCGCTTCCAGTAGATTGTTTTTATGAGTCATAAATCCATTTAAGGAGCTACCATGTAGGGATAAAATATTCCCCAAACAGGCTACTTCTTGGGCACATTTGCCTGCGGCTCTTTCTTGATAGTCTGGAAATGCAATGTGTTTTACTATCATAAATATTCTACAGCGGGCCAGGGAGGAATTTTAAGCGCTAAACCCATTGAAATGTAATATTTGTATTTATAATGTGACATTGCTTGCTGGCTTGCAGAGAGGCTGTTTAGCCTATTTAAGTGGAGAGGTGGTGAGATGTGAGAGTACGCTGCTTGAAAGGGAAGGAAAAAATGGAGATGATTGCCAGATATTCTTTTCCTGGCTCGTGAACATGTGTCTGCCTTCACTCTTCTGAGGAAGAACAGGTGGGCCGGGCGTCGGAGGAGGAATATTTGTGGGTTAGTGTGTAGGTGCGTGGGTTGCCGGGGCCAGGTGACGTCCTTTAAGAGGCGGCACCTGCGTGACCTTTGTCCCGCTCAGCGGCCCGAGAGGATTTCACAAACCCACCTGAGTGCACTTCTCTGCCTGCTTGACAGGCATTAACATTGAGGCGGGAAGAGGCCTGGAGTGGGCGAGGTCCTGCTTCCTGTGGCTTTTTTCATCTCAGCAGATGGTACGTGGAGGAATAAAGCTGCACACATTAGCTTAGTTACATCTAAGCCCATACAGTAAAGGTGGAGAGGACACTGGAGAGAAGGCCAGGAGGGGATACGCTGCCTGTGAGATCAGTCTGAGAGCTTTAACGTCTCACTGAGTTATAGGCCTGTATAATAACCGAGCCCAGATGGGGAAAACCAACCTCTGCATGCTGATGCACAGACGCTCGCCTCCACGGACCCACAATCCCATATTGGATTAAACAAACCGCAGCTGAGGTGGAAAAGTGATGTAGAACCCCCCTGTTGTATTTCGAGGGAGAGCAGTTAGGGGGAGTTTTCTACGACAGTTTTACTTTTGATTGGCAGAAAAATTGTGCCGTGAAATATATTCAAAGTTATTCAATTTTTTTTTTTTTTTTTTTGCCTTGAGAACAGGAAAAGGCTCCTGGCAGAGAATAAATGATGAACATTTTTTGAATCCCTTACCGATTGATTCGGCCCAGCAGTGTGAGAGGTACCAGCTCTTTTCATTATCTTTTTGAGACACCCCTGTTCCGTCTGCAGCATCTGCCCCAGTCAACACCGCACGCTGACAATCTCACCCATCTTCCTCTCCCTCTCTGTATCAGTCTCCCACCCAATCCATTGGTAATTTTATGGACACAATGTTCCCTTTTGTGATGTCTAATTGTCGGCAAGAATATTAATATTACATTGGTAATCCTTTTGACACATATATTATAAATGGGGTACCGTTTCTTCATAGAATGAAAAGGCAATTTACAGGAGGCAAATTGGATGATGGCAAGCAGATTTGTAATGCCACGGGTTAGGTAGCGTAATGGATTTGGATGCCACCAGACTGTGAGATGAGTGTCATTAGCCTGTTGCCCTGGAGACACACAGTCATAAAAATAACTTCTCCGAGGCAAATGGCTACATTTTTACGTAATTCAATTTGAACTACCGGCTCTGTGCTTGTCAGGGATAGCCTTACACACATTTACACATTGAGCTGGTCAACAGTTTGCAAGAGCTCAGAAATGAAGATGATATTATGACTGTGTGTGTGTGTGTGTTGTCACTGGTTATTTCTGTGCACAGGAGACGGTGCCCACATCGCCAGAAGGTTCTACACCCACTGCCCGGGCCGTCGTTTCTCAATACGCCTGCCAGAGACGGACAACCACAGAAAACAAAAACAAGATTTTCACAGTAAGACACAGTTACTTAAGATCATTTTTGACACTGAGGCTGCCGCTCTGACTGACTTTTGCAGCGTAGAAAGCCGCCTAATCTGTTCTGCTCTAATTGGACGGCTGGCTTGCTTCACTCACCGGTGCGCTGACACAACTCCCTCCCAAAATACATTAACCTGCAAATGAGCAGCATCTGCAGCTGCCGTACGCTGGAGGTGCAACAGCTGACATGCCCGCGATCCTTGGCACGGGGGGCTGGCACGGACACGCCCTGAGGCGCCGCCGCACTCCGCCAAGATGGGCGATGGACGTGACATTCCTCTCAAGCGATGATGGATCTGTACCTCCACCATCTGGTGGGCAGTGCGGGTGGGAGGGCTGAGGAAAGGGACTGGCAGGTTCCCACACAGGAGGGGGAAGTGGTTCATCGGCTGATTGGCTCAGATGTTGATGAAATTGAAGGAAAGGGGAAATGATGCATTGACATAATGGCAGTGAAGCTGCAGGTGCAGAGTGAGAGAGCAGTCACGAAAGAGAAACAAGGTAGTGTCTACATGCAGTCTATATATAACCATACAACTATAATCCAATGTGCAAATAAGGGTATGAATAGTGCTAAACTACAATAATTCAACATTTTTAATAATTGATAAATTATTAAGAGCACTAATGAAGCAATTATCTCAAACTGTGGCTATTTTCAGCTTCATAAATTGCATGCGTTCTCTCTTTTTTCCTCTTCTTGGATATTGAACACCCCCCCGGCATTAAGTCATAACAACAGCAAGATCGTTTCAGCTGTGTTCAGACTTCAGGCAAATCAGATTTGTTCCTCAAATCAGATCTTTAAGGCATTTATCTGTCTGCGCCGTTGTTTGCAAGTGATCAGATCGGATCAGTGATCAGTTTTGTGCTCAGTCGTCGCCAACCAACCAATCTGGATGGTTCGCTCTGGTAAAGACACAAGCGTCAATCACGACACACACTTTCCAGCGTGAAAGCATGAGAAACAATCATGCTATTGTGGAGCGCACGATGCATTTCAGCCTGACTGTGCACAGACTGTTGTTCAAAGTGTTGTCGTCCATACTGCTCTGCTAGTAGCAGCATGGATTCTTCGTCTTGACTGACCACTAGTGATCGCATCTCACTTCCCCGCTGTGTACGCAGATAAACACGAACATCTCTGAGACAAAAGGGCCCGATGCTTTTTCCTCAAAGAAAGAATATTCGCCGAGTTTACTAGAAGGCCTAAATAATTAAGAATTTATCATAGAAAGCGTTGTACAAAGTTTCTCCTAACTCAACAACTCACAAAATTGAGTGATTTTATAAGGGAGTCTGGGGAATCTTTGTCCGGTCTCATCTCCCAGCTGTCGGTGACTCTAGTTGCTGTTTTGACCTCTAGGTGTTCAAGTTAGCCTGTCCACTGTGGTGCAGGACATTCTCAAATTGTAAATTAATGATAATGATCCTTACATAGAAGTTATCCTGGCCATTTCAATGAATACAAAAACACGACCGTTGCACACCATTTACAGTGACGTCATTATATAGACGGATTGCTCGGTACCCGAAACTGTGAATGAATTCCCACACTCCTCTTTTCAAACCAGATATGAGTGGCCAGAGTTTATAGACTGAGACGCATCTGTCTGAATGAACTGACAAAGATAGACAAAGGTGAAGTAAATAGGTCAATCAAAACAGATGAGAAGAAACACAAAGACAGGAAATGGAAAGTAAAATGTGACGCACGAAAAAATGAATCATGACACAGACTTCCTAAAGTCAATATGGATTAAGCCAAATAAAGGATTTCAAAACTGGCAGTCTGATCATAGCCTTGTCTTTTCCTCAGAGAGGCAACAACACAGGACAAAGTGTGAGTTTATTCATTAATTTAGTCTCTAATGGAGACGTGACAGCAGACAGAAACGGTGCCAGGCTGCCAGCCTGACTGGATCACCAGTCAGCCTTCATTTTCCCAGGAGATTCTGTGCCCAGTGGCAGACACACTGACACAGTTAAAGTGACGTTTAATGGACTGTTAGCTGGAAGACAAACAGTCAATATGAAGACACTGCTTTGTGCTCTCAGAAATAATGTAAATTATGATGGACATTATAACAATTAATCTAGAAAACAACTAATCATGAAATAATTGGATCATCATCTAATAAAAATAGTAATTGTGTGTGAGTTTAATCACGCTGCTGTGACCCGATGAAACCATCTCTAAGTACATGCAGAGACACATCCATACTGATGCACCCGCTCTCATTTTGCTTTTCGTGCTCCCTCTCAGAGGCTCCGTCTCGATGCCATATTTGGCACAGAATATGAAATCAGAGTTCTGAGATATGCACACCGTGAAGTGACTGGCAAACCCTATGTGTGTTTGTGTGGGAGTATGGAGACCAGCTGATGAGTTTGTGTAAGACCTATTTAGCACAGCTTACCGAGGGCCTGCTAGGCATCTGTTTCATAATGACTTTTTACCTCCCAGTGACAGCAAATGTACATAATAGATGCTCACACGTGTACCGAAACCCACCCACATGTGCGCTGTCCACGCAGGCGCACGCGTAGAGATACGCGCACCCACGCACGCCTCACCTGGGGAGGACGGCTGTTCAATTTCTCATCCCCCCGTTTCTTTCCACAGCATTAACTCCATAATTAGCAATCCCACTCAATTTCCCTATCCCCATGATTAACTCATTATCCCCACATAAAGCCACATCAAAGAAGACTTTCTGATTAGAGAGAAAGGTTGTTGTCGACGTGAGCTTGAGCCACAGGTGAAAAACACTCCGCAGAGGCAGACACAATGCAATTACCTGAAATGAATTTACAAAAAAGGGAGTTGCCCTGTCTTTTGACTTCATATCAATCCTCTTTTTTTTTTAACTGTGCAACAAACCACTCGACACAGGATGTGATCTTCGTATACGATACAGTGCAATGCAGCTAATGAGGGCAAGCTATTGATCCACAATGGTAAAGCTATCCTTGATCTCCTGCCGTCTGCTTGATTGCAAGGCGCAGTAATGATGTACTGCTGGTGAATACATGTCTAATGAAAAGCCTTTGAGGGAACTGAGATACATTAAAAATGTGTTTATAACTGTGATGTCTGTCTTTATCCTGCAGCTATTATTATGGGTATGTGCTTCTAATTATATCTCCTTCATTTCACTGCTAAATGTGAACAGAGAGGTTTTTCTTTTGAATGAAAACTGTAGAGCGAATGTGCAGCTTCTCAGTTATAGATATGTTCGTAACTCAGATTTAAATGTCTTATTTCTAACACTCAGCCACTAAATGTGGGTTTCCATTTTCCCCATTCAATTGCATTCATGTTACCACACCGCTGTTGCTCGAATCATCTTCCCCCGCAAGTGGTTGCCAGTTTGCGCACTAGCCAACATTGCTACTTAACAAACATAAATATTGCTCATGCTATATTATGTTAATGTCGCTAATGCTAGATAACGTGAACAATGCTAATGCTAATGTTGCTTATACTAGCTAGTTAACGTTACTGCAGTAGAGTATAATGGGAACATACTCAGGTGGAAATCACAATTTTGACACTTTCTCAACAAACTGCCCTCAACCAAGACTCCTGATGCTGCTGAAACTCAGACACCACGTGAAACGCATGCTAACATTGCAAATGCTAGATAACATGAACCTTGCTTACGCTAAGTTGCTAATGCTTGCTGGCTAATGTTCGGGCTGTACAGTATACTGTGAAAATACTTTGGGTTGGAAGCAGTCTTTTTTACGTTTTTTTCCACAAACTGGCAACTACCGAGATACTGACAAAACACCGATACCATGCTTATGCTTATGTTATCTAATGCTACCTGGCTAACGTTCCGGCAGTGCAGTATGCTGACCACATACTGTAGGTAGAAATCAGCTATTTCTATGTTTTTTCCACAAACTGGCAACAACCTAGACTCCTGATCCTGACAAAACACGAATACCATGTGATGCCAATGCAGTTAAACTATTAGCTCACAAACCTTGGTGAAGGCTGGAACCAACTGTCAGAATTCTTACACCGACATTTTTTAATTATTGATTTACAATCATAGTAATCTTTTTAAGTAAAAGGGATCCATCCTCGAAGTTCTCTGGATGTATTATTAATTTTTGAAAGGATTTGTCTACATGAAAATGTTATCAATATGACCTCTAACACTGCATTTGGCATTGATTTGTTGATGTCCTTGCCGTCCAGTCATGTAGACTCTGTCAAAGTGTTGGAAAGTGGCCAGATACAGATTACTGATGCTTCTTAATTCATGAAGTCACTAACATGTGCTGAAAGGTTCTCACTCATTGGCAAACCAGACGAGTGCTGTAGGCGGCTCTGGCTGCTAATCTATAGCAAACATACAGTAGTAGACTATAGTACAGTATGTGACCAAATATATTTTTGTTACATGCACCTCTGTGTCATGGAAAGCCTTGGCTAGCTGTCACCTAGCAACCGGCACCTTATGAGTTTGTCTTCAAATTGACATCCTGGGATGTTTTTATTTTTTATTCCTCGTATTACTTCAACTGCTCCTGCTGCCAATTTGCACTTTTGAGTAACCCAGTGTAGTACAAAGAATGACAAGGTCAACAAGTAGAGGAGATGGACAGGCGAAACTCAAGACTTCATCCAGGGAATCGCTGTTCAGTCAAAAGTCAATGATCTTTTCCTAAACCTAACAAACCATGGTATGTGTGGAAGTTAGAAAGGCCTGAAGGCAGACTTCTACCACAGATGCTTAAAGCTACCTTGTGTATCTGTGTGCGATGCCAAGTGGTGTAACAAAGCCCTTTAGTATCAGTATTTGATGACCTGTAGCTTTAAAGCTTCCACCAGTAGACTTTTAGACATGAGGCCTTCGTTGATGCCCTGAGTCCCCTGGAGGCAGTATTTGATGTCGCTGATGCAGACTGCAGAGCCAATACAAATCTACATAACTTTCCCAACAGGGGACCATTAACTGTCTCGGACAACCATTTGTAAGCAGGACAATTATTCTTCGCATGGTAAGGGCTGCATTTATCAGGAGCAAAAACAGCCCAGTTGGTTAGATTGGAATTTCTTGGCTCAAATTAAATGAGGCTCGATTGATTAATGTTCTGCAGTGACGATGACTGTCCTGTTGCTCCCGCTGGCCAGCTGGGAGATATAATGTCAGCAGCTAGTTTACGACGTTCAGCAAGCTCTCTTCGCTTTTTTGGTCTAATAAACACATAAATAACTCAAATGGAACAGTCACATAAAACCCAAGCAAAATAGCGGTCAGGTCAGAAAAGGCTACCTGGTACAACAGTTAGCCTACACCTGACTGCTGTAGGTGTGTCACCGCTATCAGGCTAGCATGCTAAATTTTGGCTGCACTTTCATGCTAATAGCTTTAGCAATATGTCCGCCTTACCGCGTGGAAGACTCCAGCCATGCTCATTGAGTGCACGGGCAGACACGTAGTCTGTCCGATGGTTTCATACTGACTGAAGGAAACAATTTGACCAACTCAAATATTTCCACAACTGAACAAACAAGCTGTTCACTGAGGAAAATAAGGATAGAACACCGTTTGAAACTAGGAAGGTGGCAGGGTCTGCCACATATAAACAGTAAGTAAAACAGTGTGAGATTGTGTTGTCCTTTAGGATCAGTTTGTTTATTCATGAAAATGATGACAGCTTGTTTATTATATTTGTTTCGGCACGAAAAAGAGCTTCTGATTAAAATGTCTTCCCTACCATGAGGTGATTCGCTAGCGCTCACTAATTAAAACACATTGTATGTTCGTTAAGGTCACTGCCCCTGGCCACAAAATGTATTCCACCAACCAAACAAATACGCATTGTGAGTCAAACACCCAGAGACTTTAATAGTGTATTACTGTATGTGTGCACTGATGTGATTGTCTCGGTGCATGCTGTTTGTGCATAGGGGCGTAGAAGGATCCATTAGACAACGAAGACAGAGGAAGAGTCGGAGGAAACAACATTCAGTGTTTTTCGGGATGCAGGGAGGGAGAGAGTAGCATCCGGGGCCAGCAGGGTGTGCTGCTGCAGGAGGAGGAAGTAGGTGTTGCAGAGAGGTGTCAGGATCAGGAAGAGAGGATGTGCATCATCTCGCGAACAGCACCCCAGTGAGGTGTCAATCACACACTGGCAGCAATCGGCCCTTCATTCCACAGCCATGCACTATTGATTTATTTATCCCTGCTCCCTCTTTATCCTTCACCATCTCACACTCTTTCACTCCCGTAGCACTTCCCCCTGCCCTTTTGTTATGTCTAACAACACCCCATTCGTACTTCTTGTTGTCTCCTGCTGTCTCGCTCTTGCTGTGAATGGGAAATGCACACTGCCTTTGTGCATGTACACACAAGTCAAGCCCTACACCCTGTTTTTTAAATTTTTTTATCATCTGCATAGCCATGAGTCGTCTGCTGTCATCATTTTACCATAAACCTGATATATGCCGACACAAAAATTGACATTTGTGTCTGGGCTGATTGACGTGCGGCGTCGAATGGCTTCTCTCGGATGGCAAGCGCACGAGCCAAAATGTACGAGCACACGCAGTTTGGGAGACTAATGAGAGGAGGCAAAGAAAGAGTTAGCAAGGGGAGGAGGCGCAGAGAGAGAGGGCTAAACAATGTGAATTTGTCTCCCTTCAGCACGAGGCCTCCAATGCATTGATAGGAGGAACGCCACGGATGAGGAGATGGTTGGAGGGGGGTACGGGGCACTGAACCTTAAACGCATCAGATTCATTCCCTCCAGCCCTCAGTGGTGTTAACATTCACAACTTAAAGAGCGAACAAACAGAAAGCCGTGAGGATCAGAATGCTTGTTCAGCACTTGTTTGGAGGGTTTTTTAATACTTACCTACATGACAACATCAACATACTTTCATATCAAAATGTCCTCGACTTTACTGTGAAGGAATTCGTAGAAGCAAAAGTCAAACTTCTTTTTGTCATCAGAGATACTCCTTAATATTCCATGAAGGAAAAAAAAACTCCAGATTTATGTCTACTATTTATTCATTAGATGTGGGATGGATAAAATCCATCTCCTCGCTATTAATCGTGTTAAAACTCTTCTCAGTGGGTTCCCTGACCTCCTTTCATGGTTTCTTTTTGCGCATGCAGAGAGGAGGGCTGCTGTGCGAACACGACTCGCAGGCATGTCCGTGATATCCAGTGGCGGGGGGTAAATCGGCGTGCTATATCAACGTCCCCGCGCACCAAGTCCCCCTACCAGCCTTAACTCTTCATTAATTAGATAAACGAATATACTGGGTGGGGTTTTTTTCCTTTTTTTTTTCGAAGCCCGCAGCGCTGACTCCGTGCAGCTGCTAAGACAACATGACAGTTGACAGACTGGCTGCAGAGAGTGTGTCGGTGTGTAAGATCTTAAAATCCAGTTTTTCCTGCGGGTGAGATCATTATAATTTTGGTGGCCATTATTTCACTTCTCTGGCATCCAGAAAATATCTCCTGATTCAAAGAAATGCACCATTGTTTTGCGCCATTTTGTATAGTCTTTTTTTTTCATAGTCTAACTTGTGTGTGCTCTTAATATTGTGTGATGCTGGGAGCCAGAACAAGTAAAGCCAGAATGCGTCTGGACAAACTACAAAATGTAACACACGCGGCACACTGAACGCTCACACAACACAACACAAGCATGCCCTATTGCCTATCCAATTACAAGCTTGCTTCTCCTATTTGTCGCATGCTGTGAGGAGAGTCCAGCTGCATGTGTGTGTTTGTGTGCCTGAGAATGTGTTGTATGTGTGAGTGTGTGTGTGTGTGTGTGTGTGTCTGTGTGTGTTTGAGCTTGCTGGGATATAAAGAGTCGTTCCCTTTCCATGTGCTCCAGTAAACGGGTCAGTGCGTCTCCTGGGCGAGCCGGACTAAAGTCTGCTGCTCACTGACCTGAGGCTGCATGTCTACACAGGACAGCGGGGGGTGCACTGACCTCGGATCGCGGCTTGGCTAGAGGAGAGGAGAGGAAGGCATAAATACAGCCGAGTCCGTCCCAAGCTCACGCTGGGCTTCGTCAAGTCCAGGTCCTGGATTTAGAATGCTTCAGTACGAGTCCCTGTAGTGGATTTTTAGTGTTTGTCCTTCAGGCACTGCGCACCGTGACATGTATGGTATTTCACTGATTCGTATTTTCTATTACTGTCTTCCTTGTAAACATAACTAATTCATGCACTACATAAAGGGCAGAGTAGCAGCACACAAGAGTTAGCATAATGTGAAACGCTGACCCGAATGCCATCAGTTGTTACCTCGGCTCCCTGTGATAGCTAAGCTTTTAGACAAGGTATTACATGCTCAGTTGCCTGATTTGTTAGAGCCTCACTAAGATATATCCAAAGATATATCAGCGTCTGGATATACCCCTACACACCTTTTCTAGTCCAGAATGAAAATGAAAATCTATCCGCATAGCCCAGGTAGAAATGTTCCCAGACAAGGTTCGAGGACGAGGTTTTTATTCATCATGTTTATTCTTATTTGTCTGTTGTCGTCATCCTATTTTCGTCTGCGCCCCTGGTTTGCTCCTCCTGGCTTACTGGTTTGTCCTCAGTTTTTGTATCAATGTATTCATGTATTTTCCTCTGCCTGTCTTCTGTTGTCGGTTTTTGTCTCCTGCGTTTTATCGTTTGCACTTTTGCATTTTGGATTATGGATTGGAGAACGAGCTCAGTAGGGCTCACTTATTGTTATACTGCCTGCCTGTCTGCATTTGGGTTCTACTTTTGAAACGTGGTAGAGGTGTCCTGATTTCCAGTCAAATATATTTAATTTTGTTTAGTCGCCACCAACACGGCTGGAAATATCTCGAGACCTTTTTTCAGTTTTGTTGCTGGGCAAATCCAGGAATCACTCAGTTGCAGATTGCAGTTTCAGAAAGTTGGATTGGTGAATGGTGGATGGGCCCTGTCCAATTGATCCAATGAGTGAATGACGTCAATATCGGACCCAAGACCGAGATTAGATCGGATCGGAGGAGGGCCCATCTTTACTACAAACAAGGCTTCTTACAAGTGTTGAAAAGCTGTGGTCCCTCATCAAAAATTTCCAGTGGTTTAGCTTTTACAAAAGCTGACACACAGACTGAACCTGCTGACAGCGGCTTGGCACCCTCGTCCTGTGTAACTCCACCATTATGGTACACAGCCGTACATGACCCATAAGTACGGACATAACTTTGGTTTGCAGTAATGACAATTTATCCTGGCGACCAGATTGGATACGAACCTTTATCTTGAATAACATTGTCGATTTTTATAAGTACACAACTTGTCTTGTCTTTATTGAAGGCTTGACTGCGACAATTTTCGCAATCATTCCCTCCTCATGCAGTGACCGACCAACTGAGCTGAGAAAGTCTGCAGGCTTTGAGTTTCTCTATAAAACGTCCTTTCTTTCTTTTCTGTCACTTTGTGTTTTATGTAAATAGGTGCAGCACTATGAATGCCTTGCAGGAGAGAATGAAATTGGGCAGCATTATCCCTTTTTATTTATACAATACACATCCCTTCTCTTTTTCTGACTGCCCCAGATTTTGGAAGAGTAACAACAGCATGATTGTCCTTTCTCTCTCTCTCCCTTTTTTTTTTTAAGTCTCTCTGATGTAGGAGCTAGACTGAGGTGACCATCTCTCTCTTGAAGGGTGTCATTTTATTCCACTCATTCTGTTTGACCCTTTGTAGTGGAAACGGGTTGCTAATTCCTGATCATTTAAAAATGGGTTCTCTGTTACACAAATAGGAAAAAAAAAACAATTATTTTGCATATAAAGCAGTTTTGCAGAAAACTTCAGTTGTTGTTTGTCTGTGTTGGTGTTGTATAGAATTGGAGTTAATGAACATAATATCCCACATCCACACACAGTGTTGGAATTAAAGAAGGATTTTGATTTTTCTCAAAAGGAAGACAAATGACAAGATGGCAGCTTCTCCTCTGACGCAGAATAATAAAATTTATGGGTTGGAAAAGAGATTTTGAGGAGGCGTTACGGGGTAATAACACAGGGAATTAATACTACACAGGGAGATAGCACATTATAAATTTAAGAAAAAAAGGGAATGCAATCATCACATCCCTCGCTTAAAGAAGCACATAACACAAAATGCGTAGATGTTTTGGCAAGAATAACCTGGGGATATTTATGAGCATGTGCTTCTACAGAGGAGTGTGATAATTGTATAAAGTCGATTTTCCCTCAAAGTTGGAATAAACATTGATATACTGTTGTTTTTCTTGACATTTATTGTTGATGTGGCTTAATAGGTGAAACCTTTATACCTGGCTCTTTATTCCTGAGAATTTGCTCCAAAGAAGTGCCGCCTATTAGAAGTAATGGCAGCTCTCATATTATCAGGCACAACCCCACCTGCAGCTCTTTATTCCTCACAGCACCAACCCGCTCTGTCTCAGACGCACTCAGACGGCAATTCTATTTTGAAATGTTTTGTCATGGACCACATGAAAATATTACCTGTGTAGCTAATGAATCCCTACACTGATGATCCATCTCTCCTGCGGTGACATGTTTTCCTCCGCTTGGTTCCGCAACAGTAGCTCATCACTCCAGCGGCGGCACTGACCGTGAAGCGGTCCAGCTGAACGCGGTGCCAAATGTTCAGCCGCGTGCCAGTATTAGAAAGTGTGACAGAGAAGTTGTTTCATCAAGTGTTTTTTCTCACTTCGTTCTCTTGAAGTGCAAAAACAATCCATTGTAAAAATGTTCATTCAGTCGAATCTGTTTATATGGAAGCTGCTAAAAAAATGACAACACCACTGTGTGTCACAGGAGACACTGAGTGGAGCAGACAGTTTGGCTTTGACTAAAGAATAAGTGATTAGGGTTTAGGGAGAATAGCGCAGTGGTCACAGTGTGGTCACTTTCAAAGCATTTCATCTTTTTACTGGTCTGGAATGACATCATTTTAGTGGCAGAGGCTGCATCAAAGCCATCAAATAAGACAATTATTTAAGAAACATTAATGTAATGAGGCAAAGATACTAGCATTAACCTACCTAACATAAAAAACTGTCAGCAAGCAAGTGTTGGCTAACTTTACAAACATTAATGTTTTGCTATTAAACTGTTGGCATGTCACTGCCAATGGCATTTTTTTCTTGGTCAAAGACCTAAAATGCCCTGCAGTGAAGTCAGTTTCTTCTGCAACTGGTCAAACACTTTTGTTGGAAAACATTTTTAGCCATGCTAACGGCTCTAGCACCAGCATGGCTAGTTGGTCAGTTTAGTTCACACTGAATCTCAATCCCCACTGAATGGCTTGGCAAAAAAATGTCGTACAGACACTCATGTGACATACTTGAGTTATCCAGCTACTTATCCATTCTTATACCTACTGCGACTACCTATCTACTGAAAAGGTCAATTGTCAGCATTCCTAAAACGACATGATGGCTGAGGTGCAACAGCAATACATGTAAGCAGCCTATAAGAACTCACCGTTGACTTTTGGAAAACAGGACATGAACAGCGGTCTCCTTAATGAAAGCCCTGTGCTTGCGTAACGCAGTCCATCCTCAAACTCCCCAAACTAACTTTGACACGTTATTCTATGTCCTCCTTTGCAGCTGTAATAATCACTGCAGCCACTAGAGGTTAGCCGACGCTGTATTCCATTAGTTCATCAGTCCTGTGTATTTAAGAATGTGTTTCCCTGTCACTCTTTATTGGTCCATCTGTGTCTTGTTTGTTACCTGGTCCTGTCTACTCTTCATGTTATCCTGATTTGTACTTAGTTTAGTTTTTTTAGCTCTTGGATTATTCCTTTTCTCTGACCGGCCTTTTAGCCTGCCTTTTGTTTTGTGAATGTCAGCTTTAGTCAGTAAAGCTTGCTTT
Organism: Diplodus puntazzo; assembly: GCA_963678695.2. Lineage (NCBI taxonomy): Eukaryota > Metazoa > Chordata > Actinopteri > Spariformes > Sparidae > Diplodus > Diplodus puntazzo. Next base: position 15,890,749 of record OZ023168.1, read on the forward strand.
TTGTTTTTCTACCTGCCTGCTGTGGTTTCTTGCCATTTTGGTCCTTTTTGTCTCAACCACAACAGGCAGCATATTAACATGCAAAACTACAATGAACATCCTGTTAACATTGTCACTAAAAGCATATTGCACCTTAGCATTTGCCTCTAAGTGCTGCTGTGCCTGAGAACAGCCTCACAAAGCTCAAAAATACCATTAGTCTTATTCAATCCACCCTCATACATTAAATCCACTATTTACCAGATTGGAAAAAAATCATGAATTCTTTCAGTGTTTTGTTTTGTGATTTATATATTATACCATTTTGTGTTATTGCTTTTTAAATATTAATTGCCATAATTTGTGCCTTAATTAAGTTAATGCATTGTGGACTTTCAGTTAAATGTAGAGTACTTGAGCACACACAGTAGTGTGACTCATATAAATCATTTCACTAATCCTTAGTATTCTCACACTATTTTGTATTTAATGCAGATTAAATTATAACATTAAACCTGCCTTGACTTTTTTGCCACTTTTATGGTGATCTCAACATAATGACCTTCCCAAAAACTGCTGGTAGAGAAGACAAAACCTTAAAGATGCCCCCAATTCACTTCAAAATATCTTCCAGACAAATCGCCAAATAATGAAATATAAAGAACTTTGAAGTAAAATAAAATGACAACGTCAACTTTGAATTTATCTAATTTAGCTAGTTTATAACTGAATATTAGATTTCCCCAGACAGTTCAGTTGTAGGAGTCCAACAAACCAAAAACTAGGCTGAATATAATATGATTATTTTAAATTAATGAAGTTTGTGGATCATATGTAGCAAATAAATATCACAGAGGAGAGGACACCCAATCCACCTGCAGTACCCACCTGATTCCTTTAATTTGTGGGTGGCAGTCATGAACGTGGACCATGTGATGAAGTCACCACTAACGGCAGTATACCAGACTCCCTTAACAAATAACTTGATTTTAAGAGTTGGTGCATGAGGAGAAACTTTGGGAAACGGCTACAGCACAATGTATGTCATTGATGCTTTTTGTAAATTCGGCATTAAATACAAAACATTAAGATGTTTCTTTCCTTGTAAAAAGAGTCAGTTTGTGTCCTCATCACTGTCGAAGCCTGTGTTAAGTTTCTGTTTTTTTTCTTTTACCTCAAGGTAAATGTGTACAATTTTACAAATACAGTTAACAGTGACTAATATAAGCTGCTACTCTCCCTCCATCAGGGGAAAAGTCGAGTGTTTCCCGTCATGCACTGTATTCTGTGGAGAGGTTAGGAATATCTGCAGCTGTTTTTATGGTTTAATTCTGATGCTTCGAAACCTTACCTTAACCCCATTACCTAACCCTAGCCCCATATGTATGAGAGAGGGCTGCATATTAAAGGTCCCATATTATGAAAAAAAAAAGTTCTCTGGTCTCGACATATGCAAGCTGGTCCTCCCTGAGCCTGCCAACTCCCAGAATGAGAAAAGCAAACGATTCCTGCATTGTCTCTGCAGCCCACCCACTGGTAAATCGGCGCTCCAACAGGCTGTTCAGATACAGCTCCTTTCGTTACATAATGAAAGGAGTAATTTTCATAGGCCGGCCTTTTTGGTGGGTCAAACTGGTTCGGTTGCATGACAGCATTTCGGTGAGCCATAGCGATACATCCACCATAACATTAGCGCATGCTACCGCTAGCATAAGAGGCATCGTCTCCCTGAGAGGGGCGTGTAGCAGGCAAGGCGAGCATTGACAGACGGAGCTCATTAGCATTTAAAGGTGCAGGCACAGAAACAGCCTGCTCTCAGTAGCTGTTTCTGATCTAGCCTGTCAAGCTTTTTGGTGTCGGGCAGGTAGTGCATGGTCAGTTTTTAGAGCTTGTTGCTAAAAATATCTGTGTCTGGAAACAATCCTGATGAGAACTGTGACAGTGAACCAAAACAGTAAAGTTACAAGCAGAAACAATCAGCTGAAAGACAGTAAGATGCTCTGTGATGCTGCAGGGGACTGTGCGGACATCCACTGGATTGTCACTCCAAAAGACCCCTTAGTATATCTGTAGTCATTTGATCTGTCATTAGTATACTAAACATACTAAATACTGCTTATAATAACTTTAAAATAATCTTAAATGGGCAATACGTTGGAATTGTAGTGGATGATGTAAATATATTGTTGCAGAGATATCTACTGAAGTTAGCATGCTAACCTGCTAGCCCTGGCCCATTGTGCTCCAAAGCTCTTGCAATGGTGCAATGGTCCAGTTGATACAGCTAGCTGCATATCTAACTGAGCTAACTAGCTAAGGTTTACAGTTAGCAGCAGTAAGCTGTTGCGCTCTTCATATGCTGCCCTGTATTTGTTTTGAGTATGAATTTGACAGGTGGCTGATTCTTACATATCCCACCTTTTTTAAAATAAAAAAAAAACAAAAACAAAATGAAGGATCGTATGGGGTTGGCAGAATTGTGTTATCTTTTTTTTGGCCACTCTCTGGTAGATTCATCCATCCTAGGATCCTGTCTGCAGCCTATCCGAGTGTTTAGAGATGTCGCCTTTTGTAAAGGGAAAAGTCACGGCTGCCTCCCCAGGGGAGCCTGTTGTGAACAAGTGGAAAATGACAGGTTCCTGTCTGGTATTCGCCAGCCTCTAATGTCTCTGTCCGGTCATCCAGAAGAAAATCAACATGCAGCATGTCCTGCTGTACGGTGACAGGGACGGGGACGGAGACAGAGGGGTGATGAAGGAAGAAGAGGGGGGACGGGAGGGAGCCCTGGTTTCTTGTATGGTTCAGTGCATCGCACATGTGAATGAACACCTGATACATCTTTGCTGGGTGTCCGTCCTTCCTGGATTTTCTCTTTCTTTCCACTGTTTAAAGGCTTTAAAGAAGGGTTGATTCATGTTTTATACATGATCTCACAGCTGGAAATTTTCCCCATCTTATCTTTGCTCCTACATAATTATTCTCTCTCCTTTCACCTGTCCTCCCTCTAGGATGCTTTTGAAGTGCTTGCGGAGAGCTATGAATTCAACGAGATTGAGGGTCCATGCCTGGCCTTCAGGAGAGCTGCGTCTGTCCTGAAGAGTCTGTCCTGGGCGGTGCAGTGCCTGGACACCACTCGCAACCTGCCCTGCCTGGGGGAGCACACTAAGGCAGTGATGGAGGTAGGAGTCTGCATGCAGAGCCTTCTCAAAGTGCCGCTAACAGTCAATCTATCTGTATTACGTGTTGGGAGTTGAGTTGTCATCAAACGACAGTGTTTAATTTGGGCAGCCACACTAAATGGATGGGACAGCGAATGTTTAGTTCACGTTTCATCTGCTGGATTTGATTTTCTGACAACACAGCTTGTCAACGCAACGTTTTGAGAACCCAACTCTCAATTTTTCAAACAAGGAGAGTTTTAAAAATCCGCCTGTGTCTGCAAATAATAAGTAATGCAGTGTCTAATGTGATGGATCACTTCTGTCACCACACAACTTTCAGGTCGCTTTGACTTGATTTTCATGCTGCTGTGAAATGATCTAGGATCAGTGGCTGCCTTGAAAGCAGAAAGTCAATCTAAACATTTTGGAAAACACTTTGGTAAATGTTCAGCTGTGATATTAAACTGTGTGATAAATGAGCTTAAACACTGAAGATTTGAAAGATAATGCAAGAGGACAACTTACAAAGTACAAAACAAAGGTCAGGCCATGTTTGGACATTTTAATCTGGAAATATTTGATATATATTTAATATAACAGTTAACCACAAAACTTTAATGACCTTCATTACTGTGACAATGCTGAAAGAACTAACTCGAGTATAAAATGGTAACACTGACTACTTTTTTGTTGGGTGGGGGGGTTGATGTTGGAGGGTGTCTAAAATGATTTGAAGTCACCTCAAGATATCAGGCATTTCTCACTGTTTTGTCATGTTTTTGACTTGTTGCTGCCATGCCGAGGATGGCACCATTAGTCAGCTTGGACTCACAGCTCTTATTTACTATGAGTCACAGAAAATATGTGTCATAATATCTCCAAAGTTGTTTGTTAATTTACAGCCGCAGCATCATCGGCTGGTAAGGTTTTCAACTTGAGCTGAGATCAGAATGAATTCAGAATTCAAAGATGGCTGTGGTCCAACCCAGCACGCTAGAAATAGCCTCCTGGGTTGGACCACGCCCCACGGAGCTCCGGAATGAGTGTCACGGACAGGGTAAGGAAGTCCGAAAATATTAACGGTCCAAGACAGTTAATAACTGACTCATAAACAACTCTCTTACAAACTGGACCTTTAAAGGGATTGTATCTAGTTTGGAGACGAAATTCAAATGCAGTCTTTTAATATTTACAATATTAATAAGGTAATAATACAAACTCAGAAATATTGTGGATAACAAGCTAATCTCAGAGGAAAATAAGGTCCCCAGAACACTGTTTAAAGCTAGAAAGGTGGCAGGGTCCGCCAAATATAAACAAAGTAAAGCAGTATGTGACTGTGTCGTCCTTTAAGGTCAGTTTGTTTATTCATTTTATTCAGTCACGAAAATGAAGAGAGATTGTTTATTTAGTTTGCTTGGACATAAAAAAACAGCCAATAAAGATCTTTCTCATCTGGTTAACATATCAAAATAGTGTAGCTTCTTTTCATGGAATATACAAAATCCAGGCCTTATCTCAAAATAAGGTATTTTCGGCTGAATGTCAGAGCTATAAGGAGGAGAAGCAGTGCATTTAGCGACGTTGAGGAGAAACTGACCACCTCCATCACCCACGCTATACTGGTGGGTGATGATGGAGGTGTTACTTCAAATCGTGCGCAGATTGTTTCAGCACGCCGTCAAGAAAAGTGTGGTTCAGTCCGTCTCCCTCTAACAATGCCAATCTGCACAAATATGCTTTTCTCAAGGTGACATCAAAGTAGAATTTCATCTTGCAAAACACGTTTGCCATAAGTCATGGAAGGTTGAAAAAAATTTCAATGCGGAGTTCAATCATTCCAACAAGATATCAAATAGTTTTGAGATTCCAAGTCCTAGACAGACATGGTAAAAATATTTGCCTCACACATGAGTACACACACTGACAGGCATCGCACAAATGTATCTCGTCTGGATGGAAAAAAAAAAATAAATAAAAGAAGGAAAGCCTTCTTGGGTCACTCGGCAATCACAGTCCTCACCTACAGCCGCGCTTCAGGGCTGAAATCATCAATGGCAAGTTGTCGGGGAAAAGTGTTGAGAAATGTTTGCTCGGCGAGAACGCAGAGTGCCCGTAGGAAGACGAGTTGAGCTTTCTGACACATTAAACCTAACACACACACGGCGGGTCTCAGAGCAAGTTTCAAAATCTGACAAACCTGTCAGCGCCGAGGCAGATTCATTAAACAAAATAAAATAAATGTCCCAGGAGACCAAATTAGACTGCCTGTGAATGACCTCTCCCTGTTGTTGTTCTTACATGATTCAGACGTACACCCAGCCTTATTTTTTTTTTTCTCCCACTAGGTTGTCTCTTTAAAAAAAGATCCCGGCTCAAAACAAAATGACACGACACGAAAAACAAAGTGAAGCCAAACAGAGTAAAAACAAAACGCTTGATGTGCCTGTGAACATCGGAGTGACGCTCTGTCAGCAGCGACTGAACCGCTCGCCGCTCACTGAACATCCAAAGTGGGGAAAAGATATGAACCTACTGACATGAAAATCTCAGAGCACCGAGGCAGAGTTGGGGATGAATAGTCAGTATGTGTTTCTCTGTGTGTGCGAGAGACGCGGTGCCTGTGAAGCTGTGTGTCTCCCCCGGAGCGCCGAGTGTGTCGGAGCATTATCTCTGCGTTTGAGGTTGGCCTCAGCTCGAGGGTTGAAAAGCAGAGGTGGACGGGTGGATGCATCGCTGAGCAGTGAGGGACTGCTTTAAAATACGCTGTACTCACAGTCTGGATCTCAGGTTCACTAGCTCGTTCATACTACATGTCATCCCTTCGTGCACAAGCTTAAAGGGACAGTTCAACCCCCACGAAAAATCAAAAACACGTATTTTTTCCTCTTACCTGTAGTACTATCTATCCATCTAGACTGTTTGTTGTGGCTAGCTACCATTGGCATTGTCATATTGAGCAAAAAAGTGGCAAAACTTCTAACAATAGCTAGCTAACATTATGGTTACCAACTCTAGCTAACTTTAATGCTGCTAATGCTAGCTAGCTAACATTACGGCTGTACTTTATGTGTGTAATGTAGAATTCTGCCATTTTACTTTTTTTTTTCCACAATGCGGCAAGTACCACAACTCATAACTGCCGACGAAACACATACCACATGATACTGACTGTGTTGAAGCATGGGTCCAATAACTGGAACCAATTCCCATAAATTCCCTTAAATTCTCCCATAAAGAGATAAACAAAACAAAAATTTTTCAATTTTTCAATTCACAATCATAATAAGTTTGTTAAGGAAAAGAGATACTTTAATTCTGTATCTTTCGGCAGGAGCTCTGTAGATGTGTTATTTAAAACAAAGAGATTTGTTTACATAAGAATGTTATCAATGTGACCTTTAAATAATTTGGGGAAATGCAACAAATTGAATGACAACAAGAAGCACAAACAATAACCAGAAAAACTAAGAAATCAATTGGCATTAATAGAACAAAAAAAATTCGATTTGTATTTTTGATTTTTTTTCAACACTAACAACTCTTACAATTTACTCATGGAATATGGTCAATATTAACCAGATAACCGCTGCCTGATTTTATGGCTGCACATAATGAAGACAGTTAAAGCAGCTTCTGTGACCGGCAAATTAGTGGTGCTCTGTTGAGCGCATTAAGACAATTAAATGACGAATAAAGTTGTTTCAGCGAAAAAACAATTGAAGCAGGAGAAAACATTACCTTGGGATTTTTTATGAATGCCATAAAAGTGGTATTAATCCCAGGTTCCACAACAACAAAATCGTTGGTTCTTGAAAAGGAATGGAAATGAGTATGCAAGGAGCACCTGATTTAAGTGGAAACTGTTTTCAAACGAGCGGCAATTTGGGGCCATTTGTTAATTGCTGATGGAACAGAAACCAGGGAAAACATACTGATGCTGACACTGACAGCCTCTTTCTTAATAATATCATCTACTTTTATGTTTCGCAGGAGATCCTTCGATATGGTCGTTCGTTTGAAGTCGAGAAAATACTGTCTGATGAAAGGTATCGGACACTAAAGGTCAGTAGATGAAAAACAAACTCATTTGTTTACTTTCTCCGTCTTGCCGCTTTGAAATTGCTGTGAAAGTGATTTGCATTTGCCGTCTCTTAAGGACACCCAGCTCTTCGAAACTTTTGAATGCTAACCCCTCCTGAGAAGAGCCTATCATTTCAGAGCATGTCTTCTTGATTACGTCCTTACCTCGTTTCCTGCCAGCTGTTCACAAGTGTGTTTGGGGTTGGACCTAAGACGGCTGACAAGTGGTACCGCGGAGGCCTGCGCTCATTCAGCGACGTTCTGGGAGACCGCGGCATTCGTCTAAACCGGATGCAACAAAGTGGTGCGTTAACATCTCACAAAAATCCCCTCTGCCACCCCACAAATTATAGACTGAAAACCTCAACTCTAGTTCGCTTCCAAGAAAGATTCAAAGACCTAAATAGGTTCCTCCAGGGGGGCTTTCGTTTTCATTCCATTTGGGAATTTTTTGTCTGTTTTGATCCCTCAGGAGGCTCCTTAAGTGAGGCTCTATCTGTACTTGTGTTCCCTGAAGGGAGAGCAGCAGGGTAAAAACAAAAGAAAAGAGGCAGCATGGGTATTCTTCAATAAAAATCAATGAATAGTGACTGTGAGAGGGAACGCTTGCTGTGGAATTCCCATGAGCTCTCTTCATTAGCCGGGCAGAGGCAAAGACGACGGAGAGGTCGCTGACTTCCTGTGGCAGAGTTATGATTTCCTTCACAGGATCTTGGTTTATATTTCTGTGGGGAATCGCCCTTTATTGCTTTTGTAATATTGCTACTCGGTTTAATTACAGATGGATTTTGGATAAATATTTTTGGACAGTTTCTAGAGCGGTGATAAATTAATTTGGAGCTGCATGATTAAAACAACAGAGTCTGCAGTGACTCTACTGGCTCTGTGAAGATGTTCCGTCTAAAGAAATCAAACTGTCGACGTCCGAAAGAGGCGTTTGATCTTTGTCAGTTTTTGATCTTTAGTAGTCGTGGTAAAGTAAATGCAATAGATCTCCAGAGAAAGGTGTCAGACTTAAGGCCTTTGGCGACCAACACCAGCAGGGCTTATCATGTTGTGAACATGAAAGCGTGTTGAGATTTATGATCTTTGTCGGATGAGCAAAGGTGTAAAATATGAGTTTGAGGAATGTAAGGACTGAACATTTTTTGACAGCTCCTGGTTTGATTGCCACAAAATGTTGCACTGACACTCGTGATCCCCAGAGGATGAAGCCTGCTGACACTGATGATCCTCTGTCATTTCCTGTAGCACCACCAGTGTGCGCTGTGAATTATCTAAAACAACCTTCTAGATGGACTGGTACAAAGTTTAGCACTGACGATGTACCGGCGATCCACTTTTCCTCACCACCATGAGATTAACGCAGCCCAGTCTCATGTTGTAACATGTAGTAGACCTGTCAGTCCACTAGAGGACAGTGTATGAGTCTGATGGTTTGCCTCTATAGGCGTGAAAATTGCATGTGTATATGAAGGTGCATTACCATCAGAGGACGATAATGACTGGGGGCAGAGCAGAAACGGAGCATAAAGAGCCAGAAATATCTTTCTAGGAGGAGGTTTGTGTTTTTCAGTCAGTCCGTTCACAGGAATCTCACCCTGGTGACCAGAGTTTGAGTACCATGTGGGGTCAATGGTCCAAAGTGACTGTTTTAAGGATTTAGTCATTTGAAGTGAAATAATATTTCGGCAAACCTAACAAACCTTTATTTTGAAAGTGTAACTGGACGTTGCATGTACAAATGGTAACTTGACAACGGATTGAGACCCTGTTGTTTTTACGGGTATGCAAGGTTTATTACACAGTTTGGTGTGATGCCAGGTTGCTTGTCAACTACTGAACCTATTTCCATAAAATCTGGTACATTTATACCCCACACAGGATGACCTTTAATAACTTTTAAGGTTCCTTAAAATGTCCAATTTAAAAGACAGTTAATTTTCAAGTCTCATTCCCAACTTGTCAAATACTTATGCTTTGGGGTCGTAGGTTGGGTAGCTCTCCATTACAGAGTCAGTATTTGAAGAGTTTTTGAAGAATTTTTTACAAATTGGACCTTAACTTTCATTTACCATCATTATCACCAAATACTTGGGGTTTTTCCTCATGCTGTGGACAAATACCTGCAGCTGTTGTCCATGTTTAGCGTATAACATGTCGGAGTACTTCCAAATTTGACCCCATATCCATGTCTCAAGACCAAACCAGAGGAGATTAATGTCTACAGCTAGTTGCACCCATCCAGAAGTTGTTAAGACATTTCTCTGTGACCCATAAAGGCCAGTCTCATCATACCACTGGAGGAAAAGTGAGAGATCACCTAAGTCAACAGGCTTCATTCTCTAGAACCATGAATGTCTGTGTAAAACTCTATTGGCAATCCATCAAATAGGTGTTGAGATATTTCAGTTTGGCCCACAGAGGTGGACTTCAGTAGAGCCACACCACCAGTGTGGCCGACAAGCAAACATATAATAATATGGTAAAAAAAACAGAAAAAAAAACAGGATGTATCTGACAAGAAGCTTAAAGCACATCTGCAGTGATTCTTCTCTGAGGTGATGCAGCGCTCAAATCTGACAAAAATAGCTGAGTGAACAAGAATAGAGCACCACCGGAGCATCCAAACATGTAGATAGCATCAGCCTCAATTGTCGTCAGCGATAGAAATCCCACAGAGCATTTAATGTATGCGCTTAAGAGTCTGAAAGGGAAGTACTGACACGCAGCTTTTCATTTGTCTGCATCATCTCTCAGCTTCTTCTGCTGCTCAGGATGTTGCTGGGCGCGCATAGTGGAGCGCTGCATGAGGCGGTAATTCAAAAACATTATATTACTCCGCTTGCAGGTTCCATTCAGTTAGCAGCTCCATCTGATATTGTGTTATGCTGACAGACATCTTCATCAAACTGGTCATAATCCATCACTCGGAACACTGCAGTCTCTGCTTCACGCCGAGAAGTAATGTGATTTTTTGACATGGAAAATGTGTTTGAACCTTGGTCTCTCCACTGTACTCTGTAAATCTTAAAAGAGCAGAAACATTACTTATTATATATTTATACTGCTGTGGTGCGGACAGATATAGTAATATCGTGAAATTAATTGGAGGTGAATCTCTCTGTTCCGAGGGATGAAAAGGGAATAAATGCTTTTTACGTAGCACAGATGAATGAGAAAACACAAAAGCGAGATGCATGAAATCAGCAAGATCCCTGTCAATCCATCAATCATAATTTAGCTCCGTGTCTACAGTGGCTGGAATCCTCTCGTGTCTGTGGCAGGCATGCACCGCTAGTCGCCTTCTATCAGCCGGCAGAACGCATCACATTTTACCTTACTTTTAATTCACCCTGACTCTCCACTTCCCCAGAGCAAATGGCTATGATTGATGGCAGCTCTCCCAGACTAATAACCACGTGGTCTTTTCCCTGTAGGTTTTCTGCATTATGGAGACATCTCCAGGGCTGTCAGTAAAGCAGAGGCCCGAGCCCTGAGGAACATTATTGACGAAGCTGTCCATGCGATCACACCGGACGCCGTGCTGGCACTGACAGGTGGCTTTTGCAGGTACAAGACTTGTCTCCTCCTCTCAGCGTTGATATGGTAGTTGAAACAGAACAGGACTTCCTGTCCTGCAGTTTTTACATCTTCCTGCTGAAAAACATGTTCAACTGGAAAATGAGAATTCAGCCACTGTCAACTCTGCTTGGTGAAGTTTCATAGTCGACGAAACATTTCTGGAACTTCACAGCAGAACGGCTTCACAGCATTCTCCTAGACAACTGAAGTAGACAGAGACTTGTTTTAAGATGTAAAATGTACACATGTAACACATCAGATACATTGATTTGACAACACAGCACATGAAAGCTCACAATCTCTTTTTTCTTTATCATTAAAAAAACTGAAGCTTAAATGCAGAGAATGTTCCCAACACAGTATACCATTTACATCAAGATGATAAAATGCATTACATTGTCACTTTCAGACTGCAAATTGAGCGCTCTTGTAAAACTACCTACTGAGCACAACTATTTGCTCACAGCCGGCGCCTCCCTCCGTCGCCGCCTCTTTGAGCTGCTCTTTTTTATTTTTTTTATGTGCGGTGCTTTGTGCCTGAGTATAAACGTGGAGCACTCCGCGCTGTGGTGTTGTAAAAATCCAGCCATAACTAGTGGTGTGTGCGGTAAATAATTCAAAAGCAGTCTGGCAGTAAGGACAGGCACTTGCCTCTCAACAGGGGTGACGGAGCTGCCACAGCTTAGCCGTTGGTCCTTAATAGTGCCTGTGTACAAACATTACATGTTGTCAGGAGAGAGTTCTCTTTTTCCTCTAAAGACATTTGGAAAGTTTCCCTTGTCTCTGTTTGTTGTGTTCTGTCACACATTGTCAAAGTTTGGTAAAAAATTATCATAGACTGACTTTTAAAGTGAGACAAATATCTTTTCTAAACAACAAACACAGTGGGAAGTGACAATTGTTACATATTATTGCAAAAGTAAACTGCTGAGTTATTGTTACAGCAAAAGTGAAAGTAAGTCTTAAGTCTCACCCAATTCCATTGCACATGCTTTTATTGTGAAAAAAACCTTTGAGAAGGTTGATTCGAAGGTCTATGGACAGAGGATGTAATTCACTATAAATTGTAAAGCGTACTGAGGCAATGTGATTGTGATTTTGGGCTGTTCGGTGAATGACAGCAGGTGAGTATAAGCAAAGAAAAACATTGTTGTTTTTAAGTTATGGGGTGCGTTGAAGCACATGGTTAGCACAAATTTGAGGCTGAAATATATGGATTGCCTGAAGACTGCCCGTGTTATGTGTCTACAAATGACAGGAGAGTCTTTTGGTGACAGTGGTTGGATTTTCAACACCTGTCATCAGAAAAAAAATGGAGGACTTTCATTCAGGAGACTGCAGTTTGTGCAGTTCTTTTAACTTGCTAACCTAGCAAATATGTCACGTAAATAACAATGGTACTTAGGTAAAATTATAGAATAAAAGTAGTGGTTTAACTTGGATCAAAATGTTGTACTAAACCTAAGCGACTACTTTTAGTGTCTAAACCTAACCAAAATTCTACTGTATGATGACAGTCTGGTATGTGTATCGCTGTTACGTGGCAACGGTCATGATGTTGTTTTGGGAGATTACCTATTCAGTCATCTAGGTATGAGAACTTTAGATTTTCACAGGGAATACAACAAGCATGAAGCACTAGCGAGTGCGAGCAGGGAAGCTAAACAGCGACGTGGCTTCAGGGAAGCTAGCTAACAACGTTTTTTTCTGACCTGGTTATGCCTTATGCTGAAATGCTCACATTACAACACTAATTTGGTGTGGATTAGTATTATATAATGCAACAAATTTTATAGTATACGGTTTATGTGGGAGGTGTAAAAAATTCACCATATTTGACTGTTTTATCTTAAGTGATAATGATAACAAAACATGTGCTGCCAGATGTCAAAACAGAAATTACCAGTTGAATTAACGTTAGCAAGGTTGCTAAGAACACACAACCTGTCGATTGACTACGACAGACCGAGCAAAATTAACAGTAGACTAAAGAAAAGTAAAATAGCAAGCAAGCCAAGCCCCAGATGGTCGAGGTTATGGAGCAATATTCAGTAAGTTCAGTAAGTAATACAATACAGTCTAACACTGTTTGACCCAGCTAAAAGTGAGCAAACTCACTGTATAGCAATTTTCTCGCCCTAAATTACGTTAGCTAACAGTGTAGCCACCACAAGCTACTTGTCAAACCTCACCAAGTAAGGCTGTAGCACTAAAATCTCTCTCTGTATTTACTTGAGCAATTTATGAACTCAACTTTTCATTTGTAATAGAAAGTTTTGTGATTTTAATTATTTTTTTATTCTTTCAGAAGTTACATAGCCTTGCTTTGGTAAGTAAAGATCTTATCAAACAGCACTAGAAAAAAAAAATCCAATATCTCTAATCTTCAAAAGGATAAATGACAGCTGGAATGATATCTGATTATGTAAATAACTGCTCCTCAAGGGGAAAATGTGGTAAAAGAGATGAGGAGCGTGATTAGAGCATCATGGATAGTTAACATCAAGAATGAAGGGGAGGAACAGTGCAAAGATTTATGGGCCACGAGTCTGCTGCACGGCGTAAAGGGGCCTGTGAGAGGGCTTTTATTGCTTCAAACTCGGGGAGATGAAGCAGACATTTACTTCGTCTCATATTTGGTGCGGGCTTGGGGGAGTATTATGTGAGACCTAATTGGAATCATGCGGAGCTATAATTGAAGAATGATGACTTGTACATTATCAGTCTGTAAGTGAGTAATTTACCTTTATCTTGTTGAAAAAGCAGATTCTCCAGACATGGTTAAAACACAGCGGGAAGCATTAGAAGGCCCATTACGCCAAAATAGTTCATATGCTCGCTAAGATGCCAGCAGCACTGCTAATAGCCCGCTAATTCGCTCCAGTGTGACATATTTGAAAATGTTCCCTTCTAAAGTCCTGTCAAAGCTCGATTTAATTACCTATAATTTACAGCGCGATGCAGAGCCTCTAATTAGCTTCATCTTTTCCAGCCGATAGCCCTTGTCAAAAATGGAAATGCACACATACTATATATCTCTTTAAATAGATGTACTGAGCTTGGGCTAATCTTTTATCTTGGGCACATCTTTCATCCCTGGATAACATCTACAATGAAACGACTATGCTCTCAAAAAGTTTCAGGAAAATAAGCGCTGTGCTCTAGCAACCTCAAGCTGTCATCCCCTTCAGAGGGAAACAGCATGGCGAGGATTTCTGGATGCCACTGACATTGGCCTTATTGAAAGGACAGCTGTGGAAGGCGGGTGACAAGTCTTAAAGTGGTTTTGTTGGGGCGGGGGGATTAAAAATAGATTAGGCTTGAAAATACAGCTCCTAACGCCACTGTGTGTGAAAGGCTCACGCGGTGTCAGCGGAGCGCAGCATTTATTTCGGCGTGATGCCGGCAGGTCCCCAGCTGTGGATCTTATTTAACATCAGATTGTCTGGAAAAGAGTCAAAGGGACACTGATGAGAGGTGTCTGCGCTCAGATCCTCAAACAGGGCGCTGCATTGTTTTCCCCCCTGAACAACAACAGAGATAAGTAAGCCCTTATCAGTTTAGTTCACGGTGTCATGGTTTTAAAACCAACTCTATTATCAGCGGGGGGAGAAGAGCAAAACAAGCTGTCTGATCATGAGGTATGGCCCCCGCACGCCTCGCACTTCCAGCTTTTTCTCCACTTCGTGCTTTATCTTCCTGATTATCACCTTGTTTTTCTGCGTTAGCGAGAAACTGAAATCGCAAGCGAGATACAAGGTGAAATGATTCACGAGCCCCCTTTCTTTTCCCCGATCAGCCACTTTCAACTCTCCTTCCCGCAGATAAACGTGTTCCGTGGAATTTCCCACTCGCAGCAACGCTGTATTATTTATACATGTCACCCTGTCGTCCAGACAAACTTGTAAATAACCATGTATTTTTTATAGGCTTTGTGCAGAGGGGGATTAATAATTCAGCATTTTCCCTCACGCAATGAAATAGTAGACTGGCTGAATTCAACTGTTTTGCCCCGTGTTGCACTAAATTGAAAAGAGCGACTATGCACAGCGTGTTGAAAGTCCATCAAAGCGACGATTTTCTGCAAGAATCTTCCACAGCCGTGCCTCCCCCGCTGAGCAGGAGTGGATGCCTAATGTTAAATAAAAAATACAGCGTTCTGAAGGTGCACCATTAGCGGCAGAGAAGTAGAGGAGGAAGAAGAAAACTCCCTCTTTGCTCGCCTGACGTGCTGTTGACTTCTTTTCCGCTGACTTGAGTAAAACTAGAGGAGGTATCTGCACAGACCTGACACATACTAATGCGCCGGTGCAATTTGGGAAGGAGCTTAGGAGTGTATCGCCTCTCTTTAAGTAACTACAGATCCCCATGTTAGCTCCTCACTAACACACGCACACACCCCTCTGTAAAAATCAAGTTGTTTGTTAAGCCCCGGTTGGAGGTAAACTGAATTTATGCTGATGATCTCTCCCTCTCTCTCCTGCTTTGGTTTTTTTTTGCTATTCATGGCACACATTTATGCAGTGCACTCGAGTGAGTTTTGCCAGCGCAGCAGAGGCTAGCGGTGAGGTTCACTTAACAACTCGAGTGCGCTGCACAAGTGTTGTGGAGTCTCAGCGATGCCAATCAAGAGTGCTGGAAGGTTTTTTTTTCCTTCTCGCGAATAAAGATGCTCTTCAGCAGATGGAAATCCGCGACGCTCTCTCAGATAGTTGTATCCTACCCAGTCGATTCATTAAAGAAGTGTCAACCTCTCACACGAATGCCCGCATCAACGCTGCCGAGTGTAAACACAAGCACAAAAGTGAGAACTCCCACGTCTTCTATTATTTTAGAGTTATATACAGTCAGTGCAAATTAAACGACTGAGACTCAAGCTGCGCCTGCCAAGTGAGAGCCAGCCACTCATTCTGTTAATGCCACCGGGGTAGACGCTCTCTGCCACTAACACTAACCATTAACGTTATCATGCCTTGTGGAGCGCTAATGGCTGTTTTCTAATACTTCCTTGCTCCCTGAATTAGCCACGGTGACCTTTGAAGCTTTCCCACAAGCCACTCACAGCTCCTCTCTGCTCCTTTAATGTTCCTCTCCCTCGCCGCCATCGCTCGCGAGCTACAGATGGCGAGGAGAGATCAGTCGCGTGGCCTCGTGGCAGCCGTATTGCCCCAAACACTCAGCGTAATTTTCGCTTTGTTGTGAGCTGTGACACCAGCGCTTATGTCAGTGTGATTTTACCCACTGTTAAACAAAAGGTGTGTGTGTGTTGGTAACAGTGAATTTGAAATGATGCCTGGCTCTGCGGCGGGTAGCGCTGACTTGGGCCAAAGCATGAGGTGGCAGCCAACTTCAGCAGAGCCCAGCCTGGCAGGGGGAGGCTGCAGTCGTTCGAGGGGCAACTTTGGTGTGTGTGTGTGTGTGTGTGTGTGTGTGTGTGTGTGTGTGCATTTGTTCTCACTTTCAACACTGTTGAAGCAGCTGCCATATGAGGTTGTTTTAGTGGGTTACAGCGCTTCTTTTCATCATTCCATCTGATTGCTGTTTGAGAGGCGGGGAAACACCTGCGACAGGTGGTCAGTCCGAACTCACTCTCGTTATTTACACTTCGGAGCAGTTTCCAATTCAGCTGAAATTGTCGCTCTTGTTTTAGGCCACCATTTGTGTTGCCTTGCTCGAATGCCAACCGAGCTACAAATAAAGTACCTAGTGGATACACATGTTCCATGTGGTGTGATGTATAGGAATTTTAGTTTAAGATGTTCATAAATTTAATGAATTTATCAACAGAATGTGAATAGCAGTTTTGAGGTTATGATGTCATAGTATTGTGTTTCAGGGATATCTACAGAGGTTCGCATGCTAACCAGCTAGCCACAACCCATCCCGGACCAAAGCTCCTGCGGTCCCCGAGCTCCCACTCTGAACGTTAGCTGTACCGCGAACTGTGTTAACTAGCTAAGAGCAGCTATAATTTGCAGCAGTTAGCGGCTAATCCAGCGATACTCTGCCCTCTTTCTTTTGAGTATGACTTTGACAGGTGGCCAATTCTAACATACTGCACCCTTTAAAGTATTAGCGCAAATTAGCAACAGTTTGTTGATGTAGGATGTTGAGGAGATATCTAACCTTCTAGCCAACTGCCTGTTCTGGTCCAAAGCTCCTGTTGTAGCGTTTTAAGCACCAACACTCCCCTGCTTCTCCAAGCTCTCAGTCCAGACCGCTAGATGTATGGCTAACAGAGCTAACTAGCTAACAGCAGCTACAGTTACCACCAATAAGCAGTTACCTTGGTGATATTTTATTTACATATTGCACCTTTAAACCACAGAAGTCAACAGGGTTTGTTATATTTCTGTTGAACTGGTGGGAAGCGGTAATAAGCACTAGTGCACACAGTGCTGACACACGTGGGTGTGTCCAACTGGTTCAGTAATTGTGATGACTGGAGGTGCATATGCAGCCCTGGCACAGCATCCACCAATCTGGAGGATTGGCTGCAGCAGGGTGAATATTTAGCCAGTAGGAGGAATACATTATCAGTTGAGAGCGAGTTGGAGCAGTTTTCAGTAATGGCCAATCAAATGAGCTCCTCTCATGACCTTCAAAGCACAAATATGCAAATATAAATATGCTTTGAAGTGATGATGTTTTTGCAGCTAACTAACATTCATCAGTAAAATGAAGTGTTTCAGCCTTGTAGTTCAATCAAGAGACACTTAGAGATAGGAGAGGGGTACACTGTGACAAATATCTGGATGCGTGTCATATGAAGCTGGACTCCTTATGAGCTCAGCGGAGGGACCCATGGGTGCTGGACGTGATAGAAACTAGAGGTGAAGGTGGTTAGAGCAGGGCTGCATCGATCCTACACTAAACTGACAGCAGCAGAGAAAGTTCGACTGCAACAATATGATTGACTCACAGACACTGATTTGAGTTAAAGGGGCACTATGCAACAATATTAGCAAAAATTACCCTAACTATGCAGGCTGAAAGTCATTCTGAATGTTCTTTGACACTTTCTGGGTCGTTTGGTCATTGCTACGACTCCCCCTAGCGCTTCTGGGCGGAGAAACGGAACATGCAACTTGCTGCCACCGGTCCGAAGTCAATCCGGAAGTGAGCGGGCGGAAGTATCCCGCCGCCCCTCGAAAATGTAGTCAGATTGTAGTTTCGAAACTGCTTTACGGCAAACACACCCCCAAACATGGAACCGGGTAGATATAAACTGCCAGTTGCAAGGCAATTGTTGTATTCCTCATGTATCAGTCGACTATAAAGAGACCCAAAGAAGCCACAGTCGGAGGAACAGAAGAAGAAGAAAAAGGAGCTTGACAAAAAAAAAGAGACCAGACACGAGTAAACATAGGACGAGCTTTTGAGGAGTCCAAAACAGGCGCCGACTTGGCCGTGTTGCTGTTGAAATTGTGAGTGGATGAACTTTGTCTTTGCAACGTGACTTGATAGTCTTTTGAACAACGTTATTGCTTGACTGTTTTACTGTGAGCCCTGCATGTGTTTAGCTTGGTTTCTTGATGGCTCGCTCGATAGTTAGCAGGGTGTTTAGCGTAGCAGTCACTTGCTACCAAACACGTTTGTTTGCGTTCTGATTCCAGGTTCTTGTTGGTTTTTAGATATCTAGTTCGGTCTTTGAATGTCGCATGGTTTGTTGCCTGTATCTTGCGATATGTCCGGCTGAACACAGAGCACGAAGTGCATTAAGTGCCAGACGTGACTCGCTGTTTAGCCGGCCGGCTTCTTAGAAAACAGATGCACATGGTAACGTAGTAGCAGCTAGGTGGGCGGGGGAGGCTCGTCAACAAGTCTTTTCGACAGTGTATCTGCGCCGAAGCTGTAGGGGGAGCCCTGCAGCGAAAAGCGTATGCACAAAACTGGTGCAAAGCTAGAAAACGGCGAAGGAATCTGGTCTGGAAACTGCTGCTGCATAGTCCGGCTTTAATTATTGTGTCTATTAATCATTGCATTAGATATAGATGGTGTTAGATGACATCATGAAGTGAGGAGACTCTGCATGCTCCAACTGAGTTTGGGCTCAGCTTTGCCTCTTTCCTGCTGGCACTGGGATGCTCATCAATCATTTGATTCACCTCATGAATACGTTGCATTTTTCTAGCAGTTTTTATAAGTCGAATCATTTTATAGTTCTTCAGAATCTCAAATTGTACTTTTCTGATCAGCAGCTACAAACCATAAATGGAAGAACCTCTCAGCTTGGCCCACCAGAGCACTTGAACTAATGTGAGTATGGTTGGGCTTGGCCAATTCACACAGGCAGTGTTGTGCCTGAACACATTCAATGAACGATCGTTCATGAATTTGTTCATATTTTAGACGAACGTGAACTGAACGTACGTATTTCTGCCTGATGAACGTTATTGTGAACGCGTTCATTCTGGCGTTTGTGAACGGCGCGTTCTCTCAGTTTAACTTTGTTCAAGACAGTGCCAGGTTTCCATTGAGCCTTCAAGGCGAATACCGGCTAAAACACACTGTGAACAGGCCTTAATGTAGCGGAAAAACATTCAATCTGGCTGTTGTGTATTAAAAGGACGCTGGGCGAGAGGTTAGTGTATGCAACTCGCTTTACTTTCGATCAAAACGAAACTTAACTATTTCCGACAGAAACAGCTGCATACTAAACATGGAGTGAGGCATTACCAAACCAACACAGATGCATTCGATGATTCTGACCTTTTTATGTAAACTTTGCCTGCCGGGTTTCAAGAAGCAACTCCGTACATCAACAACTTCAACAGCAAACCTGAAACGGCACATTGAACTAAAACAAGTGAATAAAAAATCCAAAGACACGGCAACAGCGAGCCAAAACAGATCCTCTACCACCCAAATCACATTAACAGTGTACAGTAGCGGCTCCTCTGTCTTCATCTCCCAGCCGCAGCTGGACAACCTGGTTTTGCAGAATATTCTGCAGAGCTGCAGTTTCAGTGTTAAAACTGATAGAATAATAGCTGTCTGTGTTCTATATGGGCTGTGGCAATAATTTAGAAAAATAACAGCTCGCAGCAACATATGGGGGAAAAAAAAGAACTATGAACTAGTTCATTTTTGGAACTCTGAACTTAGTTCAACATTTTGAATTATGAACTATGAACTGAACTAGTTCATTTTAAAATTTGTGAACTGAACTTTGAACTAGTTCATGTAGAAAGTTAACTTTCCCAACACTGCACACAGGACTAAACTCACTTATTTAACACTCAGAATAGGATTTTACTCTGACTCATTACATCCTCTGACACGGATCGACGTGAATTTTAACAGAGAATCCATCTGACTTATTGGAACAAAACAAACCTCAACCCTGAAACCAGAAACCTGCTTTAACTAAGTCGTACCTCTGATACGCCGCGTGTGTGAACGAGCTACTGAAACACGACAATCATCTCAAGCTGCATCTCCAGAAATTCTGATTGATGGCAGGAGTGATTTGAAAACCGTGTTGTACTGTAATTGACGCATTGACTCCAGACTGCAGCTTTGATATGCCCTTTGTGTGCACCTTATGAACATGCACAGGGTTCTCTGCTGATGCTGGGGTTCTTCCGCCGTATCTGCTCCTGCTTGATAATCGCTTGATAATCACTTACAGCACTGAAACACCCCTCTGCTGGCAGTTGTGCTGACTGAGAAAATGCATTGTGTAAGCGCAGTCAGGCTCCATACGGGTCCGCTTTATGACACTGATCCAAGTAGAAAATGATGATTATCATAAAAGTTAAAGCTCTGACAGCTGAGGCAACAAAAAGGGAGCTTTTACACTTAACAACTTAGGACAAATTACTTGTTGAAAAAAATGAAAGTAGTCAGTGCCATTAGTATGGCCTGTGCTTTTAATAGCTCCGTCTGCCACCTTCCCTCTTCATCAGTGGAGAGCTGTGACTAAGAGATAATTCTTTTCATTATTTCCTCGACACAGTGTGGGTAACGGTGCTGTGTCTTTGTCTCCAGGGGGAAGGAGTTTGGTCATGATGTAGACTTTATCGTGACCACACCTGAGCTTGGGAAGGAGAAGAATCTGCTGCCCAGCATTATTAAAAGACTGACGAAGCAAGTGAGTATGTTGTTCCTTTACTCTTCGCACTGAAGGGACGTGATGCGAAAATGTTGTGCATTCCCTGCAACTGTATAATTAGTAGGCACTTACCTTAGCTGCTGATTAATTCCGGATTCGCAAACGCTCAGTTTTCTGGAAGAAATAGATGACTGCAGAATGTCCTCTTGAAAACCTGAAAACCGTCTTTGGGTGCGGAGTGTTGCATTATAATGAGCAGGAGTTCAGAACACTACTTTGCATTGAAATCTAAATTATTAAAAACTTGTTTGGAGTTTCATGAAACTAAAAACTTTGAGGTCCAGTTGGCCATCTGTGTTTCCATATGCATAACCAAACACTTTTTAATTAAAGCCGGCGAGTATCCAACAATTATGCTCTGAGAAAAGAGTGTGTACCGGAGGAGGTCACAATAACACGAGTTTAAAAAACAACAGTGTTACAAACTGCTGTCTTGAGAAGAACTGTGGTAATATTTGAACCATAAGGTAATATTTACTGCAGGGCGATGATAGCTGATTGCATGACTAGATTAAAATGAATTCTCATCCATGAATGATAGCTTTGCCAAAAGATTCTCCTGTGTTTACTGGCTGTGATGTATGAACCTCTTTGTAGAGTGAACAAGATGTACCAGATGGGGCCTAGTCTACAATATTTAGTAGAACCAAAGGTAGCATTTGACTAGAATGACATTAAAATTAGTTAAATCACAGAAACGTTGTCAGTTGTCGCTCAGAATTTACATCCACACACACTGCCTGTAACCGTTGCATGGTTATCTAAGCTGACTGACAAAGCTAACATTAGCTTGCTAATAGCATGTCAGTATGCATAATAATATCGACTGTGAAGATTTTAGAGTACATGTCACAAAAATGAAAGCATATACTTTAATGTACAAAATGTTATGCCCATAGCATTCCACCAAATGACATGAAAAACATTGATTAATGAGCATAATAAGATATTTCATTCTATACATCTTGAATGCTACCAGCTGTGTCACATATTTTTTTTGATGTACATCAACAATAAATTTAATAAATCATTTTGTCCCATAGAACAGTTTTTAGGTCGAATATTGATTCTACAGTAACTTCCTGTTGTCAGTTTTGATCGCTTTTGATTGGATGTCACTATTATTGTTCCCCAGCAACCGATTTACACACGACTGAAGTCCTGATCTCTGTCAACAAATCTCTGCGTATAACTGCAAGGGACAAGATTGTGTTATCAGGACTGTTCTGGTTCCATTTGTAGTCCGAGTGGTAATGACCAATCACATTTGAGCAGGCTGTGGTTGGAACCCATCCGTTACTTTCTCATGACAATTTAACTCGTCAATTTTCTTTTATTACAGTTATCTGCAGTCATGTACATTTAGGTGAAAATAACTCAAGAGTCATCTCTCGAACAATAGAAGATAGCTGATGTGTTCTGAGACAGCTAAAGTCTTTGTAAACAAAAACATTTGTATTTCATGATGAAACCAGATTTAATAAGTCACCAGTTTGAAACTATCTCATAGCTGCTGAGAGGTAGAACAGACTTAACATCAGTCTGTTCCATTCCAGGTTTTTATGTTAATGTGATGGTGGTAAATCACTGTGTCTATTTCTTACACTGTTTACTAACTGACTAATAGGGCTGTCTAACAATCTGTATTGATCCTAATGGATTTTCCTTTGCATGGAGTGATACGCCTTGTACGCTCTCCCAGTACACAGGAGATCGATTTTACGCCTGAAAAAGTGGCTGCGAGTTAAATCCGTCACAATATCCTGGTGACCGTGGCATATTGTGCAATCAGACAATTTGACTATTTAGATATAAAGTCGATTGTACCTTCATTGTCATGGCAGAGTACTATAAGATACAATTATGAAGAATTCAGAACACTTCTAAGGTCGTATCTGACTGCAGCACATTCAGAGTGTTTTGACATAAAGGCTTCAAACCCAGTTGGTCACTTTTCCATCATTCAGAACTGTGTCCTTGGTCACTTACAGCAGCCTCTTTCACAGAAGTTGGAGAGAAGGTGGCTCTGCTGGTTTTCATCACTTTTGATGGAAAGAGATTGGGGAAAGGTGAATGAATCAGGTAAAAAGAGAAATAGTGCAATTTAGTGGGTTACTTGAAGAACTTTTTGCCAGGCTTTCAAGGAATGTCCCCAGCCCCGGATTCACCTTAATGGAAACTGAGTCCTTTAATGGAAAAAGGGCAAAAAAAGAGATGTGGGTGAGAGGACAGAAAAAGGAGAGGATGAAGGAGGGAAACAGACAGAGAGAGACATACAGAGCTGATTAAAGCGAGATAGAGAGAGAGAGAGAGAGAAAGAGAGGGAGAGAGAGAGAGAGAGAGAGAGTAGAAAGTGAGAATAGATAGGAAATGTGTGAATGAGAGATAAAACAAAGAGAGCAACGATGTTAATGTCAGTTCATGTTTACATACACTTAATGGTTTAATTACTGGTGGTACCCAAATGACGACAGTTATGCGCCGCTAATATCACAGTAATGTGACAAATATCAATGCTCTCCAGAAGTGTCCAATTAAAAACCCAGTGCATGTAAACACAATTATCTAATTACATTAAAGTGAAGTCTTCATCACAATAATTGGGCAAATAGAAGTCCAGCGTGTTCGTGTTTCCACCCACTGCTTTTTACCTCTGGCTTTACACGATTATATGAGAATGGAAATTTCAATAATGGCACCGCTTGCGAAACGGCAGAAATCAGAGTTGGAGTAAAACGATTTGTTGTGTGCATAGATTCGGCCCCTCAGAGGGGGAAATTGCCAAATCAATTTAATGTCTGCGAGTTCAGTTACACAAACATTGATTGGATTTGCAGTTAGATCACTGCCAAAACCTGAATCGTCGGTGAACTTTTCTTTTTGATAAAAAAAATGGTTTGTTTTTCATCTGTGAATAGTGACCTTGGCTTTCTTGAAGATTAGTAGACTTTCAAGCAGCAGTTCCTAAACTTTTTCTCCCACAAATGAACTAGTTCACATACATATCTTTCATTTTTTCTTTTTAACTACATATTTTTTTTATTGAACCTCCCATCCCCAACCCTCAGTAGGGTTTAGGATCAGAGGTTACTTTTGTAATGTGTTACAGCGACGTATCACTTTTAGCTGTAAAAAATGATATTAATGCATTACTAAAAGGAAGTTGTTACATTAACTAAGGCAAGAAATCACCCTACCTGATCATCGTCACCGTCACTCACAACATTAATACGTATAACATATAGTTAATATCTCAGGAAAGCTACACGTTTGCAACTTAGTTTTTGTGCTGAAGAGGACTGCAGTGTGATATTGTCCTTTTCAGCGGCTTTGTAATCCAGCCTTGAATCGCAGTGTCTTTTTGGAGATCCACAATGATAAACTTAATACTGAATGTCTTCTGTGATTATGTATCCATATTCCATGTTGTTGTTAGGTCATGGCAAAAAAAGGTACTAATTATCATCATGCTACCTTCTCAGAGTTGTAGAAACTTGCCTGGTAGTGTTATAAACCACTGTGCTGGGTTTTAGCTTCTAATAAGCCTTCAGTCTCGTTTCACCTCTAGCTGGAATTCCTCGATCACATTTCATTGTCTCAACAGTTCCTGAAGCGGCTCCTTGCATTGAACGCCCACTAAAATCCTGGAGAAAATATGTGAGCTGTCAGGCAGACTGAATAAACTGCTACAATAGTAGTGTTCGGTCAGATTGACAACTGAAGAATGCTGACACACCTCCCGGGGACTTGAGATGCTACGAAGGAGACACTTCATGCGAACAGCAGGAGGGATAACAGAAACCAGCAGTTGTTGATATCGGAGATGGCCTGAGGGTCGAGGCAACGTCAGTTTTAAAAAAAAACAAACAAACAAACAAGACATCTGGAGGCAGATCGTGTAGCACATTGTTTCTGCTTTCAATTACAGCAACAAAACACTTTTTTTAATGTAGATATGACATGTTTAAGAATACAGCAGTAAGAGCTTATCTTCTATGCTGTATAGCTAAAAGGAAGACAATTAGAGTGCAGCAGATCTTCTGTTGTCCACTGACTACACACCAGTCCCTCAAATGGGATTTTGTCCGCCTTCAGATCGTCGTATCTCAGTAAAATGTTTGTACAAGTAAAGGAAACCTATTATGCTTTTTGTAAAAAACTGTCTAAGTTAAAAATGTCAGAGTCTGCACCAACAGAAACTCCTCTCTCCCCCAGAAAACAGTGCTCCTGAAACACCTCGTCAGTAGTCCCGCCTTCAATTCCGTGACTTTGTGACATCACGCTACGTCACCATTTGCAAAATGTTTGTCTAGCGGCTAGTTTTGCTTTTCTAAGAATTGATTTAGTACAGATTGCTCTGTTGTTGTTAGTGCTGGGTAAGGCATGAGTGAGCAGACCAATCAGAGCAGATCAGGGCCTTAAAGAGACAGGAGCTTAAACAGAGCGTTTACAGAGCTGCAGCACTGGTTAGTATGAGAAAACTGATGTGTTTTTGAACATTAAGCATCTAAATCTATTCTAGTTGTAACCCAAATAAGATCATGAACCTGAAAATGAGCATGATATGTCGCGTCCTTTAATGTCACGCAGACGGTTGATTCCTTTCCACTTAAAATGTTGATGCAACATGTTAAAGCAAAGTTGGGCTTCCAAAGGCCAACGCAAATACATTATGGTATATAGCTGACAAAAATTGTACTGTATGTGGCATTCGGTAACAAAAACAAGAAAGAAGATGTGGAAGGACCTCTCTTTGTCAACACAGTTTTCTCTCCCAGATAAATGCGTAGCTGGAGAGGGTCATGAGAGGAGACAAGTGTTTGATGAAGAGCAGGGCCGCGCTGTCTGGTCTAGCTGTCGGCTTGTTTTTTTTTTTGTCGTCGCCGGGTTTAAAAATAAATCCCTTCTTCCCCTCTTCCATCCACACCTCCACATGCCTCCTCCTCCTCCAGCGGTCTGTCCTGACTGTAATTACCTCCCACTTACTGTATGTTATCGCGCCAAGCTCTCACCACTTGCAGCCACTTACACTCACTATAGGTGGAGGGAACGAGGTGAAGGTGTGAGTGTGCGGGGGATAAGGAGGCAGAATGGATGCGAGACAGTGAATTAGGCGGTTGGGTCAGGTGTTAAAACGGCTTTTCGGAGCCCGAGCACGGACGGTTTTGATACCACCGGAAGCCTTCTTCTCATGGACGGCTGGATGGAACAGGGATGCAGAGGGGAAGCGGCCTGCAGGGACGAGGACACAAGAGACAGTGATTAAGTGGAGGAAGCAGAGGTTGACTCTAAGTCGTGTAACCTTGTCATCTGCAATCAAGCCCCCGGGGGCCCACGTGTCTTCACTCAGGCCTAATATCACGGGCACCCCCCCCCTCCCACCCCTTCAGCACCCCTCCTCAGCACCCCTCTTCAGCCTGCAGGGAGTTAAAAATACATCTATCTAGAAAACGTCCTTGCAAAAACGGGTTCATCATTTTTTTTTCCCTCCCCCCCGCTGCTGATATTCTGAAAGCATAACTTGGGGGCAGAGACAAGGTCAGCCACCAGCTTCTGTGGCAGACTGATGAGATTCAGCTTGGCCATGGCGATAGCAACGGAGAGACGGAGAGAGGGCCATGTTTCATCCCCCATCCATCTATCATCTCCGTCTCTAAATACTGTATAAGTGCTGCTTCCTGAAGGCCGAGCTTTGTATGCGCTGCCGCCGCCGTAATGCCATTCAGCTCAGGCTTTTATTGTTCTGCATCTGGTCTGAGTCAATGTGGTTGAATAAGTGATTCAGGCAGAGCTGCCCATATACAGCTGGGGTTATTTTTGCAGTCACGGGGAGTTAGTCACATTGAGATCTAAATAAAATCTGAGCTGCAAAGGCTACTTTGAGTGACATTGAGAGGACACACACATTCGAGCCACACGAGCCACTATACTTTAACTCCGGCAATCAGTGTCTTTCATTCCGTCAAAGCGCTGTTGAAATGGTCCTGGCTAACGCACGCTAATCTGCGACTTGAAGGCGAGGTTTGAAGTCTCTTTCGGCGGGGGAGAGAGAATGTGAGATGAGATCAGAGCATCACAGCATTGTGCTCGTCCTCTGGATGCAGGTGGTCGCGACCACTCATCAAGAAAAGAGTCTGAGTAAATATTCAAATGGAAAAAAAAATTACAAGCTTTCAGATCACTATTTCAGAAGTGTTCTCTCTTTTTTTCTTCTTCTTATATTCAGTGCTCCGGGGCGATGCTTTGGGGGAAAAGATTATCTTCCTGCCGTCCTCCTCTGTAATTCCCTCTGTAAACAGTTCTGCTGGAATAAGCTTACTCTCAGATGCTCGCTGACATTACCTGCTGCGTGGGAGATGATTACAGAGTGCTACGAGGCTAAACAGCCCCCGGCGATGCTGAGACGGGGGAACTTCATGACATCCTGTTTTTATGGTGGATTTGTGAGTGTATGTGTGTGTGTCAGAGCCGAGAGAGAGCAGCGCGACTGCGGCATGCGCGTGTGGGCAGGAGGGCCGCAAACCTCGTCGAACGAAGGGCATTCACATCCAGGTACTTAATGGTCTGTGCGACTGTCATCATCATTCATTAATACTTCTCTGTGAAGGCATCAAAATGATTCAGGGCTGAAAGAAAACGCACCACCAGGAGGGACCGAAATATCTGCCAGAAGAAGAAGTGACCTACATTTGCGGCCTCGTGTATGAGATGGGTTGCAGACCTTCTCCCGCAACTTGTCTCAAGTGTGTCTCAAGGGGATTTTAATTTGAGATTAGTCAGTGTTTAAGTGCTTTTATGCTGTCATTCTGGCCTCATTATCTAAGTGGGGACTGTCACTGCCTTTAGCTAAGCTATTACTGAACGTAAAGGGAACTTTAAGAATCCCTGCCTATTATAGGGAAGGTGAATGGTTATCTGTAATTGCAGAGTGAGTGCATTCCAGGGGTTGCAGCAGAGGGCGACTCCAGAATTTTTTGCCTGCAATTGCACCACCAGTGAAGATAATTAGAGGAGGGAAAGTGAGGAGAGAGGGCTGGCCCTTTAGTTGAGATCTGCTCCCTGTGGAACTCATAGCATGGCCCCCTCGGACTTCTCACGCGGGCAGAGTTTGAACCTAAAGGTTGGGTGTTGACCCGCAAAACAAGACAGGAAACTAAATACAGATCCCAGAAATGAGTGTTTCTCCAGAAATGGTCGCTGTCCACTTTAAAGATATTTAAGCTGGAAAAAAACGACTGGATTGGTTATAACTCAGGGCACAGAGAGTCATAAGGATTGCAATAATATCTTTATCATATTTTAATCATGGACCAAGGGCCAAATGAGAGCGTGTTTCTGTGTGGGCTTGTCAAGATGACAAATAGCACTATATAGAAGACTTGAGAGGCAAGTTAGAAAAAACTAATTCTGGCTTCCATTTTCTAAATCTGATCTTAACTGTTTCTGTTTTTATGACTTAAGAGCAGCTAATAAATGACTTTTGCCAGGATCATCTTAAATTCCTTGATTTTTTAAATTTTTTTACCCCACTTGGCTTCAGGGCTTCCGTAGTATCACAAAGTTGAATTTTTCGTTAATTATCTGAGTGTCACTCTGCCCGATGAATAATAAACATCAAGTAATCATTTGGAATCATACAGATTTAATTTCTTGCTGGAAACATCTGAAGGGTCAAATCAAAACTTATGGTGGGCGAGGGGCCCCACTTTGGGCAACCCTGTTTTAAACCATCCCCTAATCATGTTAATTACAATCACAATCCAAGTGTAGGCCTAAACAATATTGACTATAACTTCAGTCATGTTGGCTAAATATCATTCCTGATATGAAGTGCAAACAAAGACACAGCTTTTGTTGCACCACAGTGATGATGCACCGACCACAGCTTTATCCACGGGCACCACGGATAATCTGCAGATTATCAACAGATTCAGCAGCCGTAAAAAAAAAAAAAAAAAAATTGGCAGCAAAATCCTCCATAATCAAATTTTATGTGTTATAATGTTCTGTGTTCTTTACCTGGTGCGTCCCATGTACAGAGGCTGTGTCCTTGTCACAGCAGTCCTCGGCTCCATCTGACCAGAAGCTTAAAGTTCATTCTCTTTCCATATGGAGAGTTTCCTGTCACAGTCACATAATTAGTTTACTCTTTATTATTATAGAGTAAGGCATAATAATACATAACAAGTATTTCTGCTTTGAAAAACATACAGCTATGATTAAATCTTTACATTTGGCAATCCTGCTTACGACTTAGTTAGCTGCTCAGTGCATTCTGGGAAACGTTTGCACAGGTCGACAGTCGGGCAGGACTGTTTAGCTGCAGCTATCTGGGCTCTGCTGACATGGTGCTTAATGTCTCGTGATTAACCTCAGTCATTTGCTGGACGGGCAGAGTGGCTTCTCGCTGCACCGGCTTCCCCAATTATTGCTCTTTAAGGAGAGTGCAGCAGATTTATGGCCAGTGAGAGGAGAGTAGTATCCCAACAATTACGCCGAGCGCTAGAATTAAATTGACAATTTGTAATCTTAATCGCCTTAACACTCCTGCATCCAGAGAGAAGCATAATCAGCCAGGGCGAGGCCCCGAGGAAATCAATTCAAAGACTCTCTGGCTGGCTTCTTCCTCTCTCTTCCTCTTTTTTGTCTTTCTGTTATCTCCTCATCCACCTATTTTTTTATTTTCTCTTACAGGTCGAACCCTATATTCTCTAACTCTCTGGCACTCTCTTACACTCACAGCTTTGTTTCTCATCAGTGGCCCCCTCTCCGTCTCTCTCTTCAACACACTGACATCTTACTTGGCAGAGATTTCCATTATCTAAGGAGTGGAAACACTTACCATGGAGTGAGCTCCAGCCATCCAGTATGGCTGACTGAAGACTCGTCTTTCTATTGAATCTTACGCTCAGCCATTTTTTTCCCCCAACGCTGCTCCATCCTCAAATGAGACCGATGACAAGTCTGAGCAGATGTTCACACAGTGGTCCATGTCCTGCTTCTCGTATCCATGGTTACATCTGTCTGCAGCTGTGACAAAAGTTACAGTTGTGATTTTAAGCCTGATTTAACCAATCATGTCGACATCGCTGTCAATTTAATTGACGAGCAGATTTTATTAATGAACTCACTCTACAAGTAGCAACATGGTTCACTACAATATCTCAAAGCTGATTTCGGTGTCTAAGATAAGAAAGTACATGTACAAAGTACAAATATAATACAATACAATAAAACCGCTGAAAAGGTTTTTTTTCTAAGAATAAAAGAATGTTCTGAATCAGAGTGGAAATGATTTGGTCAGCAATCGGGTTTGGGTTGTTTATGTTGGGGTCCAAAATGTTCTGACAGGCTCGGAGGATGAAGCTTTCAGTGTTGTCAGTGATTTTTTTTCTTGTTTGCTTTTTAAAAATAAACAATAAAAGTGATTAATGATTTGGTTTGGGGGGTTTGTCCAAAGTCATTTGACCAAGTGGGCTTAAAGCAGCCAGTGTTTCTACAAATTTGATATATACTCAAATATGCTAAATTTATGAATGAATGTCTGCACAGAATAGTTGTTGAATTACTTCTTTCAATCTAGAAGTTCACGTTATATACTGGCTACCATTATAAATGACCGAGGGAATGAGACTGTGCAGACTATTTACTAACAGCCATTCAAAAAAGAAAAAACCTACAAATGTTCCACAGATAAGATCCACTCACACATCATCCTCTCTCATTTCACTCTTGCTTATTATTCTCTCTCTCACGAGATGTGTAAATAACAAGTGTTGTTTAAAAAAACATAACCTCGACTTAAACACTGTCAATCCCTCCAGGCATATACAGAGTATTTGCTATTTATCTCCAAGATTATAAAGAATCAGTTTTTTTGCAAGTTGCAGTGCTCATTGTAGGCAATAACATTTTCTAATAATCACACTGATTATTCAGCCAATTCTTCCAGTAGGATGAAAATGCTATCACAATTTCTGCAGTTTATCTGTGATAATTGACAAAAAGCATAAAGCCAGGCAGTGAAACAATTTGCAGTGAAAATGCTTTTTGATTCAAGTTTCATCTTGAGTCGTATTCCGGTAACTGAATTAAGCATAAGTTCAAATTTAAAAATATGAAATGGCTCTTGCCACGTAATCATGCAGGCTTTTGATATCTACTCATCTTAATGAGTGTAAAGCTGAGGAGGCATGACTCAGGTCTCCTCAGTGCTTCTGACCACATTACTTCAAACATGGCATCCTCGCTTTGGGGATGAACAGTTATTGGAAGTATTTAGGTCTGAACACCTTGCCGACAGATTATGCTCCAGTACTTTTAACCTTCTGTGAGCCAGTGTGCAGGCTCTGATCCTCAGATAGGGCTCTTTCTGGCTTCTCTGAAGTCTGGGCTGCAGATGAAAGGTGACCGGCTTTTTGCTGAGAGGGCTCCTGGGTGCTCGCTTGAGAGAGACGGATGGCTGTCCTCCTTAAAGTCTCTTGCCAAGACCCATGCAGATAATTTCAGTTGCATGACTTAAATTTTATGATGCTATTAAAGCGATTTGTGTTATAAAAATGATGTTATTAATGGTTATAGAGAATATTTTATAGACTGGTGCACAGCGAAAAGGTCTGTAAAACCCAGTAAACACAGATTGTTAAGTTCTACCAACATCCATGCAAAAATACTGCACTTTTCTCTCTCCACCAGCACATTCTGCTGTACTGTGACTACCAGGCCTCCACTCTCGATGTGTCAAAGCTTCCCAGCCACAGGTTTGAGGCTATGGACCATTTTGCAAAGTGCTTCCTGATCATGCGGCTGGAGGGCAGCCAAGTGGAAGGAGGTCTCCACCTGGCCGAGGGGGACAGCAGGGGCTGGAAGGCGGTGCGTGTGGACCTGGTGGTGCCACCTATGGATCGCTACGCCTTTGCTGTCCTGGGCTGGTCTGGCTCCAGGGTATGAAGGATTATACAGAGTGTGTGACAGTGAGGAGTAGCTGCAGGTCGAATCCGTAAAAAAAGGAAAATGTAGCAGTTACTGTACTTCACGATGAATCATTTCTGTGTGTGCTGACACCATGTGATGAAATGTTGCTTGGACTCAAGAACAACATCCAGGTCAAGGTCCAAGAAGTCTTTATTTTGCCAAAAAGGTGTTGAATTAATTTCTTAAATCTAGTTCTCAGGAGACATTCTTTTCAGACAACTAAAACGACTTCAAACAAACTTGAAGGGCATCAAAATGAATACAGAGTCACATGGAAGTGTATTATATTATATGGACAGTAATGTCTGACATAGAATCTCTTCTTCCTCGTAAAGCTCTTCAGGAAGCATAAGGGCATTCATGTATCACTGTTTCCTTTCAATGCCATAAAAACAGACAAGTAAAACAGATATTTGGTTTCAGACAATTGATTCTTTTCTTCCGCAGCAGTTTGAGAGAGACCTGAGGAGGTTCGCGCGACTGGAGCGGAATATGCTTTTGGACAACCACGGCCTGTACGACAAAACCAAGGTACTCAGTAACAGGACTGATTTCTCATCAGTGCATATCAGCCATGCAAAAAGATCTTAAGATTCAATGCAATACAAATATACATACATAGCTTATCATATAATAAACACAATATGTAACCACTGACTGATTTTCTATATCTTATAATAAAAAGTTAGTACTACAAATTTATGATTGTAAAATGATATCAGCTAACCAATATAGCAGTCGGGTTGTATCGAGTATAACTTAACACGTTTATACCAGAACACACTGTGGCTACCACTTCAACAAAAACACAATAATCTGCATGAAATTGCCAAATGGTTCATTTATTCACCCATAATGAAACAGGCAGATTTTTTTGGTGAGTTACAGCAGATTTTATTTTTCTCTTAAACTCTAATTTGCTGCTCTCTTTGCTGTGAGAAGCTTCCTTTCTGTGTGTGTTCACTACAGAGATGTTTCAATTTGTGGGGGTGAGGTTTTCTTTTTTGTTGCACCTTACTTTTAAATATAGTTACCTGTTTATTTTGAGTTGTTTAAAAAGTTGTTTAAGTAGGTGGTGATTCAGTCTTAAAGGGGCAATATGTAGGATTCTTTGTTCAAAAACATTCAAACTGAGCTGACTAGCTGATGGCTGCTACTGTAAGCATGATGCTGATATGCTGCCCCCTATCTGTCCAGAGTATGGGTTTAGCAGGTGACCAATTCATGCAAATTGCTTCTTTAAACCGACTGTTCTGAGCGAGCACAAGAGCAAAATGTTTTCTTAAGTTACAACCAGTGGAAACTTCAAAACTAGGTCTATCAGCAGCGAGTGCAAAGACCACCTCAAGTGTTTTCCACAGAGTTTATACTGTCAGGTGAGATTTGCTGCCTCATCTCCCTCCGAGTGTGTGTGTATGAATCCGGGGAGTGAATTACTTTCAAAGCTAGGTCCGCAAAGGTTTTTTTGGAAAGATCAGGGCCGACGTGTTGGAATACCACAGCATGAGAAAATGTTGACAGATCTGAAATTAGTTGGTGCAATATGTGTTTCCACTCTAAGCGAGCAGAAAGGTGATACTGAAGCGAGAACAACATTTTTAATTATAGCACAGTGCTTAGTGAGAAGTGGGCAGGGTTGCGGCTTGGATGCGGCGCAGCGCTCCATCACACACGCTCACAAACAAATGCCTCGCACTGTATACATGAGTACACGAGAGCTAGTTGAGCGGATAAAACGCAACCTCATTTTCAAATATACGAAAGCACAGGCTTGTTAATGTAAACATAATTACATTGGGGAGTTCAAGGTTCATTTACACATTCCCAAATTAAATAAACAGAATCATACCTTATAGAGTGGCAAAAGGCAAACAGGAAATCTATTGAGACATTAACTCTTTGTCTGCTCACATAGCAAGAGTTAATTAGATTTTATGAAGGAGCACCTTTCCTTTGTTGCAGTCATGACTTTAATCAGCTTCAGAGGGATAAAACAGTGGGGATGTGTGTTGCCATCAAGGAGTTCAAAGTGTCATGCAGAGAAGGTAATGATACTATGTAGAAACAGGCTGTCGTGACTGACACCCTATGACAAAGTCAAACCATCAGTTGTGGCACATGAGACATTTTTAGCCGTGCAGAGAAGTCACTTTCCACATGTGACAATCAGCTTTGACAACAGGTGCGAAGAGCTCACAGGCAGCGGTGACAGGTGGCAGCGATTTTTGCATTTTCCATGCAGAGAGCAACAAGTCAGGGAGTATGATTGTCAGGTAATGAATATGAATATTTCTAATTAATATATCTAGCTGAAAGTCAAGAACAGACAGGAAGGCAAGTTTGTGTGAAATGTGTTGATCAGTGAAGCCACTATTAAGATTTTGTATTTTGCACTAATAAGAGTGCTCATTTCTAATCACTTTGATAATCAATTAATCATTAAAAGGTGCAATGTTTTATATATGGCCAAAATTTAGACTTTATTTAAACTAATACTTTCAGCAGCGTGAGGAAACAAAGGTTGATGTTACGTCAACTACATCTATGTATTGTGCTGCAGATATATCTACTTAAGTTAGCATGCTAACCAGCTAGCCCTGGTCTGTTCTGTCTTGTTATACCATTTTATACCGCAAGAGGCAATAGTCTGATAGCCCCTGTAGTTTCAGATGAATGAGTGCTGAGTTGGCTACTTAGTCTAGCATGCAAATTATGTAGAGGGAAGTATATATTATTGCATCTATATCACTTATTAAACACAAAAATACAACCCTGCACTATCTGAATTTAAGCTTCTCTCTTTTACTGAACTAAGACGACCTCAACTGCCATGTTAAGTCATCGTAAGACACACTTCATTCAAACTCGACTTAAATAAAATAAAACTTACCGGTCCATCTTAAAAGTCTTGGTTCATCTTCCTATTATCAAGTCTGGTTTGGTTGAAATAAATCCTCAATTCATGGGGTAAGATGTGAAAATGTTCTTCCTATACAGCTGATTTTTGTGTGCTGTTGATGCTCGACCCTCCCTTGCTCCTCTGCCAATTCATGCCTCTACTGTCCCTGGCTGCCTTGTTTTCATGTCACTTGAGTCATAGTCCTGTTTCGAGCTGTAAATCGCCTCTGTACTCCTCAAGCTGGCATCCGAAGGATTCGAAGACTGTATTCTTGGAGGCAACTGAGCCCAGCTGAGCTAAGCCCTGTTGCCTGCATTGACTCCCAAGCGATCTGAGGTTGCAGTCCAGGCAAACTTGAGTTAGCTAATTAGGACACTAGCTACACAGCTAACCAATCTAATTAGCTAACAGCAGATAGCCACAAACATAGAGTAGAGTGAACTGTCCCTACGTATTTGGAACTACCTTTTGTGTTCCTGCCATATCTTACAAATTACATCTTTAATTGATTTATTAAGCAACGACTCGTTCTTGCTCCTCAAATGACTGCAAAGCATCTCCCTTTTTATCATTATATATTTAAAATGTCTTGGATCGTTTTGGACTGTTGGTTAGATAGAGTAAGCATTTGGAAGACATCACTTTGCACGCTCACACAAATCCTGTGTTAGTTTTTCAGTTTCCTGCCATTTTTTTTTTTAGACTTAACGATTAATCAATATCTTCAGCCATGTAGAGAAGTCATTTTCCCCATGTGACAATCAATTTGACAGCAGGCGTGATGAGCATGGAGGCAGGGGTAACAGGTGGAAATGTTTTTTTTTTTAGTTTTTTTCCTACATTTTCCACGCTCAGGGCAACAAGTGGAGGCGTTTAAACACTGTGTAACAAAAATTGGATTTTGCTAACGGAAACCTGACAAACACAAGTTTGTTTGAAACATGTTGATCAATGAAGCCACTTGCAGTGTTTGTATAAATCCCAGTCATTTGTAAGCCCCACATCAGCTGAAATTGCACAACCTCAGCTTTCTTTTATCTGCACGACTCTCTGATTTACAGCTTTCAGACAGTGAGATACACTTCTGCAAGCACAAGTGCGCGAGTGTAAACTTAAAGAAGATTGACAGGACTCTTCAGCTGAAGGACTCAATTATTCAGCAGGGAAAAGTTTATAGTACTGACAAGACGACAACGAAAATTCCAGGCAACCATCCATCTTTGTGACAGGCATCTCCGAAGCTTGTGTTTATCCTATCCTTGCGACTATTCATTGCATCCTGTAAAGGAGCCCCAGCTCATTTCCAATGCATAAGGCAGAGTGTTTGAGCAGAGTGGAGCGGGACAAGGGTGTACGGCGTATCAGCACACGGATCGACAGGGGAGACACCCTGTCACCGCGATGTCCCATCAGCTGCTCCCCGGGGACAGAGGTCAGAGTCAGCGAGATCACTGGGTGGCAGTTTCCTGACAGATATTATACACAACCAGCCAACTCAGATGGTGTTTATTCAAATGCAAGGGCAGAACCAGGCTTGCTGACAGTGCAGCCATCCGTGCACTGGAGTGGACAGGGGGAAATCACACACAAAGACACACACACACACACACACACACACACACAGACACACACACACACACACACACACACACACACATTCTCATAGAAAACCTTTGCATGTGTTTGCCGGAGTTTGATGAAGTAAGAAGGTGCGTCAAGCACTTTGAGGAAAAGTCGATTCTTTAAAGTGATAAGGTTGAGGAAATGAGACTACAACAGGAGATTTACAGCAGACTACTATCAGCCTATTGGAGATTTAAAAGTGCAGCGAGAGGCCAATCTGTTAATGCGCGCACAGTCGCTCACTTAAGCAGCAGCATCACTTCCCAGGCTAGTTTCAAGGTCAGCAGAAAGCTTAACGGGGTTTACTCAGACAAGAGTCGCACAACAGCGTGACCCATTTCTCACTCTCCGCTCCACATCACAGCCGTAATTAACTTAATGAAGATTCAATTAACTGTCCCGGCGTCAGTCCTGTCAGTGCCTGCACGCGACGCTGACTGTTCCCTCTGTTCCCTCTCGATGTTCGCCGTGGGCATGAGAGGAGGAGCGTCCCCCCTTTTTGCCCGCACTCATCGGCGTTAATTGGTTCAACGTATGGCTGAGGACGGCGCGATAATGGTGCTTTCATCTTTTTCGCGTCCCTCCTAATTGGCCAGTGTTTTGCAGGGATTCGCTACTGCTCGTGTGACTTGTGTCAGAAGAACAGTGGAGAACAGACGATGTCTGATTAAATGGGAGACAACCCAACTAAGGACCAAAGGCGGTCATTTAGAGGACTTTAATCTTGTGGGCTTCAGAGAGGCTCTCGACGGACACAAGCCGATCTCCGTCTTATTATAAAATACTTTAAAAAAGATTAGAGGGTTATACTCGAGCTAATGATCTCCTCCCAATTAAGAAGAGGCTCAGGGGGGATCTTCAAATCGTCGTGGGAGGGGACTTGTCAACAGTCAAACAGGGACACAATGACTCATGCACAGCAAACATGTTCCCAGTTTGAAGCATTTACCGTCATTTAGGTGAAAATGATGTCATTTGAACACAGGTGACACCGAGGGAACAGCAGTGAAATGGCTGAAAGTGCAGGTTGTGGTCCATAGTGGGAGCATTATCCAAACCAATTATGGGGAATGACCCCACAACACAAGGCTTTATGGGTATCAGGAGGTGGGTGTTGACAGCTGGAGTTCCTCGTGCTCATAAAGCCTTGCATAACAAAATGAACAGACCATAACCTGCGTTGGAATATGGGCTTCTTGAAGGGAAACACAGCTGTATTGACATGCTAAGCTACGTCTGTTTCGCTTCCACAATTTTCCCTTCTGATTTCTGCCTGCTGCTAAATCCCCCAAACTGGCAGGATAACAGATTACCAAAACTGTAGCCCCCTGTTTTACCAGGCAGTCCAAGGAAAAAAAGGAGCCCCAAGAAGGAAGTAAATCACAAGCTGAAGTTCCATTTTGCGTTTTCACTTTATCGGAAGAACCATTAAGATGAGGCCATTTGTCAGAGGGTTAGTTTTCACACACAATGACAACAACAGTCGTAGTATTGTTTTTTGTGCTTAACTGTTATTCAGTTGTCACATACGGAAGTGGACAGAGATTGAAAACACCAGATTACCAGCGTCTGAAGGAGCAATAATCAAGTGTGTTGTGCATGTTTGATCTATTTCTGCTTTAATATTTGAATGAACATTAACAGAAATGTTCCAGTCTACTAATTGTTGTTGATTTACCAAAAATGAATCTTGAGCATTTTTGTCATCCATTATTTTTGAATTTGAGGTCATTTATTTAGGAAAGGTGTCAAACCTTCTGAGATGTTCCAGGGCTCAGGAATTTGTTTGCACAAGTTAACTGCTGCCAACTGTAACAACAGTTAGCTAGTTAGCTCAATTAGCCCTGCATCTAGCAGTCCGGACTGGGATTTTGGAACACCAGAGAAGTGTTGGTGTTTACTCCACTAGCACAGGGCCTTTAGCCCAAGATGGGTCAGAGCTAGGTGGATAGCATGCTATATTTAGTTTGTACTTTTGCAACATTTAATGTCAGAGCATTCTGTAGAGAACTTTAGTTGATTTTTGGATGATGCAAACTAAATTCTTACATACTCTATACCTATAAGATGTTGAACATGTAAGCAAACAGTTGCTTACACACACATCCAGCAACATAATCTGCAGTTGTGTGTCTGGGTAGCTGATAAATGTGAGTCCAATATTCACTATTTTAGCTCTATTTTTTTTGTCTCTACCAACTCCTGTGAGATTTGTTCGATCATTTAGTTGATAATTGCTCCCATAATGTTCACCGGCTACTCCTAAACTGCACCTGTCTGCTGTTTGGTGCTGAGCAGGTAGTGTACAGAGGGCTTCTAGATATTTTTCACGCAAAACAGCTGCCTGCTATGGCTGGGAATGAAGCTGTATGAGCTGCAAGTTCAGGTGGTAATTCATTATCTGTTCATCACATAATACCCCATTATGCACAATACCAGGAGTCTGGAACTGAAGCAGCTGAATATATTTCAGCCATCATTCATCTTATTATTCACATCTGTGCTTTTATTTTCCTACTGTGATGAGTCTAAATCTCTCAAACGGGAAATGACCTTCACCTTCGTAGTTTCTGGGTCATCAGAACGCACCAACTCTGAGGAGACTTTTTGTGGCTCAGGATCCAAATTCAGATCTTGGTTTTCCTGGAAAGGTTCCTGCTGTGGGAATTTGCCACTCAGTCCGATGGGTTCAGCTGTAATTGGTCGCTGCGAAACGAAATGTCCTAAACACCAAATTGCAGCCAGGACATCTTTTGCACCCTGATGTGATCGATATGACTGCACCTCCATGTGTCAGGTTTGGGTTGGGACACCCTGCTAGCAATAACTGACATCCAGGCGTCCTCTGGAAATACTCTGCTGACTTGTAGTGCCACAGGCACTTACAACCAGCATCGGTACCGGCCATCGCAGTTGAATTTTAACTGAAGTGCAGGTCTGAGGGAGGGGTGTCGGCCGGGGGATAGGTGGGTCTCTCTATGTGTCTGCCTGTCTGTGTGTGTGTGTGCCCTTTGCTGTAAGTCTGAAGGTTTGTGATAATTAATATGTGTAGTGGGCTTGATGAATGAGGACAGGTGGAGGATTTCATCATGCCTAGACAGACTGACTCCCTCCCCGGGCAGGAGGGATCCATGACCCTGCCCAACACCTCGAAAAAAAACACTCCCCTCTATGTGTGGCAGGATCTACCCTTGAAACTCTCTCTATGTGGTTGTGTGTGTGTGTGTGTATGTGTGTGTGTGTGTGTGTGTGTGTGAATGCTCACTGGTGCGCTGCGGCTCAGTTGATCCCAAACCGATGTACACCTGGTAAAAATGTGTTCATGTAAATGCAATTCCTTGTCGTTTGTTCTGGCTATTTATGCACACTTCCACATACCCTGTGTGTAAAGTGTGCTCTATACTGTGAGTGTGTGTGTGTGTGTGTGTGCGTGAGTGCGCGCGTGCTCGTGTGGGTGTGTATCAGTATGTGTCTTTCTCAGAGGGTAATTACTCTATGTCATCTGTAGGAGTGTGATTAATGAGCTTCTGGTCAAAAGGCTGTGAGCATAGATGTCCTGGCTTCGGCCGTGAAGCACAGTTGCTGATATAAGAGCACCATTCATATTCTCTCTATACCTGACACGCCTCCAGCACTACACCGCACTCTGATGTGCTGTTCAAGTAACTTAGTGTTATCCAAACGACAGCATTTTCCCAGTTTAATACAAGTTGTAGGCAATAAGAAACTCTCAATGTTGGACTTTTGACACCTTGAGTGATAAAATCTACTGTAGCCTTAAATAAAAATGTAATTGTTAATCTTCCTTTTTCTCTCCATTGATTTATTGCACTTAAAGGTGCACTACAAAACTACAACACAGTTTTGTATTGTATTACTTTGATTAAATTTGCAGAGCCATTCTATGGAGCCATCTTTCTAGCTTCAAACAGATCTAGGGACCATATGTTCCTCTGAAGACTGCTTGTTTATTCTTAATTAATGAAATACTGGTTTGTATTATCAATATATTAGTATTGTAATTATTACCTTTCTGACTTTTAATTTCTGTATCAACACTACAATGTGCACCTTCAAACATTAGCAGTATATACACTACTGTTCAAAAGTTTTGAAACCACTGCCTCAAAAGCTTGGCTAGGTGCAGTCAGAAGGCTGAGAGGATTATTTTATATTTCAAATGCTTTAATGTTGTACAAACTCCTCTTTACAAAATGATGTTACTTTGTATGAAGGGCTTATGAAAAAAAAGAAAGCGAAAAGTAATGTTTGTCTGTATGCAGATTTAAAAAGAAACAGGTTCCCGTTTCAATGTGAAGTGCCCAGTAAAAAGCTGGAATTGAACAGACTTAAAACTTCAAAATAGAAATGGAAGGTCAGTCTTGGGTTAACAGTATTACATATCACAGTTTAAACTAATACGGTCAAGCCACTGACAACACTGCAGAGGCACCGTCATGTTTTATAATGATCTCAATAATAATCTCAGATCTCTCGATCTTCTCCCCTGTCATGTCACGACTGTGGGGACATCAACATTATTTTATTATATGATAAAATAGTGATTATTTAAGGAAAAGGAAAAAAAACACATCAATTTAACTGGTTACTCCAAAGTCATAAATCAGAGACCAGTGCCTGTAATATTGAGCAGTAACAGTAATGTATCAAATGACTTGCTTACATGTCATCTTACAACAAAGCCTTCATCATCAGCCTTCATTCATCTTAATCAATCAGAGCAGCTCTGATTGATTAAGATGAATACTCAGGGCAGGAAGAGCCAATCAGATACAAAGATTGACCCTAAACCTGCGCATTCTTTTAGAGAAGACACTTACTATCTACGGTACAGTAAGTACAGTAATAACAGTAAACATGGAAGATCAACAACAAATTAACAAAATAATTGTATATCTGAAATATAAACATACATAGATACATTAAAACAAAACTGAATTGAAGCCAATAGACAATTATAAAGTAACATCATATCAAATGTTCAAATCAGATGCAAATAATGGGCTAAAACTATTCTTATTGCTTGATCTTACATGCGTCCATCATGACCTATGATATCTTTATACCGTCACTCTAGAGCATGTTTCAGACGGTGCTCGCTCTCCTGTTACTGAACTGCAGACATTAAAATAGACTGCACTTATTGCAAGTGAAAATACATCGCTGGAGGAAATTTAATCGAAGCTTTTATTTTTAAGCAAAAGCGAATTTAATTTTGGGCCCGGACCAAACAGATGTAATGCCAAATTTATTGGAATGTATAATATTTTATTCATTATAACCTAACCTCAAAATGCGAATAAATACTGCAATGAAAGTTATTGTACAAACCCACAAACTCCTAATGTAAGATTTTGTGAGTTTCTGTTTGTGTGAAAAATGTTTAATTTTTCCAACAAAAATGAAAGCCATCAGAAAAATGTTGCGGGTGCTGTAATCTCATAAACACTCCGCACATGAAAACAAGCTTAGTTCAAACACATCT
This sequence comes from Diplodus puntazzo, assembly GCA_963678695.2. Classification (NCBI taxonomy): domain Eukaryota; kingdom Metazoa; phylum Chordata; class Actinopteri; order Spariformes; family Sparidae; genus Diplodus; species Diplodus puntazzo. The sequence continues at coordinate 15,932,676 of OZ023168.1, forward strand.
CTTTGCTTTCAGATTCCTGCGGGGCCGTTCTTTTATGTGTATAAATGGGCCAATCTGTCTGAGCTTTGATGCACAAATTTATGCCCAAACAGCATTGCGAAGGTCCACAGGAGATTCCTTTTTACATTTTTAAAAACCTATAACTAAATGAACATTATTCTACAGATTGCTCTCCCAACTTTTGCCTTGACAAGGATATCATGTCTAAATTAATGTAATCACAAAGTGAGGACACTCCTCTCGGATCCACCACTACCTCCTCTCTGCGTCTGTCCACCGGGGTAACAGCTGAATTTAATACAAAGCTCACTGTCAAATTACGATATCTTGGATGTAGAGTGCTCACAGCTCTTTTTCGACCCCCCATCCTCCTCCACCCTCTGAGCAGTGGATGAGTGGACAATAACAGGGCAATTGCACTGGGCTTTGGGGAGCGGCGGTTTTCGAACGCCTCCCCTGGCCGGCTGCCTGGTGCTCACACAGGCTGAGTTTACGGTGCCGCTTGGAAGGAGACCCCACTCGGTGAGCAGAGGAAGGGGGGAAGGAGGTTTAATTTAGCGGATGGTGGCACAGGGACCCTCAGGGCGTCACTGTATGACACGCGCATACCTGAGCATACGTTGTGACAGACAAGCGAGCCGAGGAAGGTGGGGTCTCTGTCCTCTAAACATCCTAGCGGCAGGCTGGGAGAACTGGGAAATTTGCCGTTTCTAAATGGGGCGACGCGTGGAGTGGGTGTCGGGGGGGAGGTTGTTCACTTACCACTCACATTTGCAAACGTTTCCTCTCGACCTTGGTGGCACGTCTGTTCTTATGAATTTTAATTAACAGAGGTAGATGAATAGACCTGGTGTTGCTGCTTGAAAGAGCAGGGAGACATTGTGATGGTTTTTCTTTTTCAAGGTCAGACGCTGATCCACTTTTGTCAGTGCTCGGTGCGGCTATTAGCTTTCAATGAATGCAAGTTGTTTTTGTATTTGGTTGAATAGTGAAAGTATCTTTCTATTGGCAATATGAAGAAGGGCTTCATGGGGTGAAAAAACCAGGGTTCTGAAGGAAATGCACTTTACCTCGCGCAAACTCACATATATGTACACAGATGGCCTACCCTACACCTTAAACACCTAAAGTAGGAGTGTGCGTGGTTTTGCATTTAGATGCATGCGCTTTGATACGATTCAGGGGACGATTCAAAACAGTCCAATTTGATGAGATGCAGTCTAATACAGTTCTTAACATTTGTTTGATACAGTCCTTTATTTTCCATTTTAAATTAAAATAGACCGTCTCTATAAAGTGTCAGTAAGTGGGATTCTGGTGCCATCATCCAATAATATACATAGGAATAGATAATGATAATGATCCTAACCCACCGCCTCTTTTCCTGTGATTATAAAAGAACAAACATGATTTCATAACAATTTAAAGCACACGGCAATTTGGCGCTGCTTTATTATGATTTCTGTTTCTGTTATTAACCTTTAGCTTAGCTTCAATCCAATGCTGCTTAGAAATAGACCTCATTTATCAAATTCCTGTTATCTGCCCACATTTTAAGCAACCAACAGCAATGAAATAAGACATGCACCCATGTCTGCTCTGTTTCCTTGTAACATCCAATGAATTATAACTGAAGAGGGCTGAGTGTTGGTGAAGAAGTGCAAGCCAGAGGGAGAATTTATTTTTTTCTTTTGTCTTACGTGGGTACAAACAATATGTAGCATTTCATTAGGCACACTAAGTGAATTACAAGTTGAAGTGTCGTCACTGTTTATTGTTGTTGCGAAAGTGGAGTATTCCAGGAACATTACACTGGTAATTGCTACACTGGGTGTTCTATTTTCAGGAGCTGAAATTGATTTCAAGTTTTTTTCCCTTTCCTCTTGGCTTCCTCCTATTGGGAGAAGGTCTTCTTTATTAGACTACATGTGGTTTGTTTTGCTCTCCGTATTGGATTGTGCTCTCTTTTGCTTTTAAACCCTTATTTAGCTGAGGGCTAAAGAGAGTAGAAGAACGGTGGATTGGAGTATAACGTCAAGACATAAAGAACAAATGGGTGTGTCAGGTGCAGCATGAGTCTCAAGTTCATTAATATCTTTTTTCTAAGTCTATAAAGGTTTTGTTTAAGGACTCAATGAACGTGCATTGTGCAAACGTGAATGGAATATTCTCAGACTTTAACTGTGATCAGTGTGTTGGGGGGGTCTCATTATGACAATTGATAAGGGTGCAATATGTAATAATTGGCCACCTGTCAAATGGGAAACAAATGGGGGCACCAGAGTATCACCAGAGTAACTGCTAACCACTGTGGACTATGGCTGCTATTAGCTAGATAGCACAGTTAGCCGTGTAGCTCGCGGTTCAGAGTGCTGGCACAGAGCTGTGGACAGGTTAGAATGTTAACTTTCGTAGGGTTGTTGTTATTGTTGATTGTTTTTAAATTTAAACTCGTACTTATTGCCCCTTTTAAAAACTAATTATAAGATGAAGCAGCATACAGCGTCAGTGATTATCAGAACATTCTGTCAGAATTAAGCTTGTTATTGTCACTTCAATAGACAGGGATCAATGTCCACGTCAGCATGTCCATTCCCAAGCACTCATTGCTCTAAAGTTGTGATTTGATGAGGGCTAAACACAACAAGCTAACACTTATTAGATGAGCATTATAAAAGACTGACTGACAGTCTGCAGCGATGCTTTGCCCAGAGGCTTTACATCAGAACAGCTTTGAGCTAAATTCTTATGTTAGCATGCACATAGATGATTTTAAGGAATAGTAATGAGGATCACCATCTTAGTTTAGAGCTGGCAAGCTAATATTCACTAATTAGCACCAAACGCAATGTGGAGACTGATGGGAATGTAATTAGTTTTGCAGGAAGTTGATGATACAAATATCCATAGTATCGGGAATATAAAAAATGGAACCTGATGATGGGGCTAGATGAAAAGTGACCAGTTATTTCGATTCATCCTGGGGTACATGCATGTCTGTGTGGTGGTGGACTCAAGATGAAAAAAAGAGGGCACCAGCTGTATGCGGTGGGGCACCAGTGCTGTTTTAATTATTTGACATGCTGATTCCCACCTCATGCCGTTGTAGCCTAGTACCTGTGTTCCAGCTGGAAGAAACCAAATAGTCCTTCCGAAGACAATGGCTTCTGATTACCTCACGAGGCAGCTGGATTGTGAGATCACGTGATCACGTGGGCATGGAACCAATCAGTGTCCTTTTAGGAGGTGATGGCGGTTAAAGACGGCAGCCACAAGTGTGGATTAGATGTGAAAACCAGCAAGAGAACCGACTGTTTTTTCAGCTTCGGGCTACTCAAGAGGTTAGCGTAACTGCTATAGCATCATTTATTTCAGAACTCGAGTCTATATTTCACCAAAAGAAGACTTAAGAACAGCAGCTCTCTTGATGGAAAAGATGTTTTTCGTTCTTCTCCCGACTGGCTACATCTGATTGGTTGAAGTTAGCCCATTATAGACCGTGATGGACAGATGGTTCGTCCAACCACCTGCCAAGGTTTTTAAGGTGCCTGCCTTGTTCAAAACAGTTTCTATCTGCACCTTTCCAGATAGCTCTGTGTAACAAATGATCTGGCAAGTCAGGATAAGATACTGAGAGAATATTTAGAGAAAAAAAAAATGCTGTTTTATAAAGCCATCAAATCATTTAAATCCCCTTCAGTTTAATGGACATAATACTGTGGAAGTCGTATCAAAAAAGAAATTCATAGTGTCTGTCAGTCAGTAGGTATCTATCACTGCTCAGAGGACAGACACAATACTGAATGTGTAATCGTCATCATCTCAGTCATTGTCATAGGAATGTAATGTAGCAGCGTCATCATCATGGCTGGCAACATCCTCGCCGCGAGTAGAACAGTTATCACTGTGGGTGTCAGCATTATCACTTCAGAAAGAAATGTCTTAACCACGGGAACCAATGTCATCACTACAGGTCTCCGGTAATAACATATTATGTCCCTGACTCCTGGTCACACATCATCAAATGGGCGATTATCATCCCTGGAGCCAACAAAAAAAACTCAAAAACATTGGACAGCGATGTGACAGCACAGTCCAAGAAAAATTGGGCAGTTTTAAAAATAGACCAATATACTGCATGAAGACATCTTGGAGCAGAGCAGAGCTGGATAAGGAGTTGGTTCTTAAGCCGGGATCAGACTACAGGATTTAAAGAATCTCAACATATCTCATATTTACAGGCCGTCCGCTCCAGATTTCTCTCATAAAACCTTGTCTCGCTTTCCAAGAGAAGCTCCCACCTAGTCGTAGCGATAAGGACAGAAAATTACAGATTACAAGATTGATTCGGATTTGTAAATAGGATTTGGAAAATTGGACCATGTTGAATATTGCCAACATGTGCATTCTCACAATGTGTGGTGACAAACTCAAAATGAGCATGGAGCTAGGCCAGCAGTAGAATCTTTACGGAAAATGCAGCGAGAAGCTCATGTGAATGATAGAAGGCGTGCAGGTGTAGAAAACATGAGCGCTCCGCTGTGCAGCAGCAGCATTAAGCTTTTCTTCTAATGCTGGTGTTCACTTTTGTTGCTGTGACATTTCTTTTAATGATAGTTTTACTTTTCTTGAGGCAAGGGTACGCTTTAAACTAAGTGTGTTTTTCAGCCAAGTCTGAAGGTTCAAGTTAATATCTGTTTGTGTTCACACTCCATGGTGGGTTGAAAAGCCGGCTGTCATAGTGGCAAGATGCTATGATAGGTAAAAATGTGGATAACTCTGCACACGTTTTGGGAGTTTATCCTAAAGGCACTGATGGTGGTGCACTGTAGAAAACAAAAGTGATGGATGTAGTTAGTTTCACCAAATGTGCAACATGCCGGCTGCTGTTTGCTTTGTGAAAACATTTCTTCCTCAATTAATTTGAACAAGTTTCACTAATCTTAACCCCATACTTGCCACACATGCATGACTCAAGAAATGTATTGTGATGCTGCCACCATTTGTGACTTGCATGTAAACAATGCTTGTAAACATTTTTTAGAATAACTTGCCGCTGGCTAATGTATGGTGGCCGCGAAAGCATTTCACAAAACACAATCAACGTCATAGAAAACACGACAACATTTCTGGAAACACAGAAACATTTCAGAAAAGACATTCATGTTGTTCTGTGAGATGATGTGTTTTCTGAAATTTTGCAAAAAACGTCAGCTGTAGCTCCCCAATAAGGTATCACGTATATAGATGATGCCCTGACTTTTCCTCTAGTGCCACTGTGAGGTTGACAGTTGTGGTTCTGCGTACTGAATGTACTGCCATGCAGTTTGACACAAATTTTCATCAGCCACCCATGATTCATTTTTTGGCGATGTTCTGCATCTTCATCGAGAGCCATCACTTCAAAATAGAAACCTAAACACATACCCGCAAAACTCACGTTCCCATCAGCCTTAGCTTTACATGTTTTTAGAATTTATCACAAAATTATAGCACGCTAACACACTGAACTAAGATGGTGAACGTAGTATTGTATCTGCGAGACACTGACACATGAACATTGTCATTCTGAGCATGTTAGCATGCTCCTAGCATTTTTTTAAAAAAAAACAAGTGTTGCCTCACAGAGCTGTTAGCATGTTTCAATTTGAATGTACATGTTGACCAAAGAATAAGAAACACAGCCCCTACAAATGTGTTGCTACATTAACATAAACTACTAAAGAAAGGACTTCGTGACTTATCTAACAGATAAAGACTTGATCATGTGTGAGTTGTGGCTGCCCTTGGAAGATGAACTTGATTGATGTTGGGTGACACAGGGCCTAATAGGTAAGATAACATCAAAATGCAGTTGTGGGATATAATCGACAATTTGACCCTGCCAATGCCATTCCTTGAAGTCGGTCCCATTGCACACCCTGGGAAGAACGTGAATGAGGCATCTGCAGGAAGTAACATCCATCCATTAACTCTGTGGGCTGCATAATCAGTTTAAATAATGGGACACTCCAGGTCTTTATCTGAGTCACCGCCATGATGTGTGGCAGTGTATGTCAGGGCCCGAGGTGGTCCAAAGTGGTTCTGAGCGCAGGTTTCTTTTATTTAGTCACCAAGGGATAATCACACATCCTTATCTGGACATTCCAGCCAAGTGAAAGAATGGATTCGAGAATGGATCGGCTTTTGTAATGACCGCGGTCCAATCAAGTCACATCTGAGAAAAGGTAATTCTCTCCAAAACAAAAAGGCCAAAATGGTGGTTAACAATAATTCTTTCATAAAGAAGAAAAAATACACATTTAGCACTTTGTGTCTTTTGTTTGTCTCTGTTGTCACCTTTTCACCTGGCTTGCGCAGTGGTCATACATAATAGGATCTAATCAATGCAGACAGAATAAAGATAACAGCGAATACCATCAGATTGGTTATAATCTGGAATAGTTTAGATCCAGGTTGTCTTACAAGGTGTAAATTAGGTCTTTTCTTACTTGCCAAGATAGCAGTTCAATTGGAAAAAGTGTAAGTGTGGCACATCAGCAGTAGCCAGTAGCTGGTTAAAGAGAGGAAAGGCAACTCTGTTTCTTCTGCTTTCATTCTTGTCCGTACAATCCTTAAACACATCTGAAGCCTCCTTGTTTGATCCATTATTGCCACGCTTTGGCCGGCTTGTTATCTTTGACTGATAGTCATTTGCTTTCAGTCTGTATGCAGCTGCAGTAAAGAGGATCTCCTCTACATGGCCGGAATGTCTCAGTCGATTCTCTGTCCATGTTAATGCCGTAGCCACGCAACAGGTCTGAGTGTCTTCTTGCATTTATTCTGATTAAAAACCCTGTTCTCCTCTGAGGGAGCTGCCACTCAGCATTACAAAGACAGGGGTTTTGCTGGTTTGCCATAAAAAGCCTGCACATATTTCCCTTTTTCTTTTTTCTTTTTTTCCCTGCCAGTCAAAAAGGGTTCAAGGAATTTTTCACTTCAGGGATTTGCTTTGATCACACCGGTGTGGACGTTTTCTCTGCTGTGTCCCTGAGTTGGTCTTGAAAGGCTCTGACTGTAAGACGGAAGCCGAGCGGAATGATTGCAGACAGGTAGATCAGCACAGATGTATGATGGATTATACAGTGACAGGATTCATTGAGTGTAATGTGACGGTGTTTGCTGCAGTGAAGTCTAATTCCACTCCTCAGATTTCTGACCAGTCTCAGCTCATGATTTAAGCTTGTTTTTATGGAAAGCAAACTGTAAGATTTTCCTGAAAATGTGTCAAAATATGTTATTATTATTATATTTATTGTAATATGTTTTTTTTTTTTGCAAATCTCAAGGAAAAGTTGTAGTTTGCAACCAGAGGAGCAGGACATTTAAAAGCAGTTGTCCAGATGTCTTTCGGTGTGACAGCACAGTCACTGAAAAAAAAAGATCTAGATATTCATGAGCACAAATGTGTGAGAACCGTTCTTTTGTCCTCCCTCTCCTTGAACAAGATGCCTGCTCGCTCCATCCACCCAAGTAATGACGCCCCCATGACAGGTGAACAAAGCAAATATGGACATTCATTTCAGGATACAGTTGCCATGTGATTGGGTCGTTCCACATAGAGGTTAGAGAAACAATTAAGGGACTTTAATGGGAATGATTGGGGAGTGTGAAGTGGGAGGGCTGCTGCGATAATGTTGCACAGTGATGGAGTAACTGTTACAGAGCAGCCAGCTAATAAATGGTCCACCAGCATCCGGTCTACGTGGTGATTTACTGGCACGGTTACAATCTTTATTAATCTTTTCACTGTTCACACGCATTTTGTTGTATTTTTTAATACATTTAGTATCTACTTGGAAGTTGGATGAAGAAGGTTCCAAACATAGCTTCCCTTCAGGCTCATCAATAATGCTGTTCATGATCAGAATACACAATACACGTAACACACAACCTGCAGAGAACTGAACGTTTGTGCACTACCATTTTGAAGCCTGAAGTTTGACATTTTGTCTGCAGCTGGGGAGGATAGCCAGATTTGACTGAGAACCTAATGACACGCTGTGTTGTTACTTGTTAATCACAAGGTAGTCATCCTGTAGAATACCCGGCTTTATCATCTGTTATACTCTGAATAGGACCATAACTTTTGAAATTATCATGCTGTGTTAGATTTAAGACTTAAAACAACCCAGTGAGACCGTAAACTGACAAGTGGGGTAATTTTGTTGTAATTTATATACAATCTGACCTCTTTTTGCAACCAGTGGGGCGCCTCCTCCTGGCCATTCACAAGAATGCAGGGGAAAGACTTCATTTTTCAGACCTGGAAATTCGGTCCATATTTTATATGGGCTATACTGAGGCACAGCGATTCTTTGAGCTAAATGCTACAGGTATGATTTTTACTATGCTCATTTGCTTGATTAAGTGCGTTAGCATTCTAACATTAGTTACATTACATTGCTTATTAGTACCACTACAGCTGATGGGAAGGTCATAAATTTGGTCTGGACTCATTAAAAGCTTGACTGACGACTGTAACTATTGAAGATCCTAATTTTGTGCAATCCCACCAAAGTTTACGGCTGGTTCAGAGAATTCATCTCTCCCAGAGAATACATCCCGTTATGTATCATAAGGATTCATTCTCTGGGAACACTGGATATGTGGACCCAATTTCCAGTCATCCATCCTAAAGTTGTTGAAACATTTTACTCAGAAACCAAAAACATCAGCCTGGTGGCTCTGGAGGAGAAGTCATAGGTTCACCAAACTAAGTGTGATTCATCCTCTGGGGACCATGAATGTCTGTGGGCTACAACATTGTCTGGCAATCCATCCAAATGTTGTTAAGATATTTCTGTCTGAATCAAGCTGATGGCCCCGCTAGCATGTGATGCTTCACACCAAATGATAACAAAGGGATGAAACAGGCAAACAACGGTGCTGACTTCCTCTTTCTGTGGAAGGAGGGCTTCCCACTGCTGTTTGTCAGATAGTTTGTACTACACTCTTATGTTTCCATTCATCACTTTCTCCAGGCGTAGAGGACTCTGCTCATGCCTGACACCACAGTTTTTCTGGGGCAAATAGGGCAAATCTACAACATCACAGGAATGGAGATACTTTTTTAGCTGCACTTTGTGATTTATGATGACACGACAAGTATCCATAAGATTGTTGGCTAGTGCTGCTTTCAGAGGCTGCTGTACGATGCTTGATGTGGGAAGGCAAACAGTCACGGCTATAAAAGAAGGGTTAAACAGCGATGGATATAGTGACATGTGAAGAGACAGGAAGGTTTTGTCGCCATTCCCGGAGAACGTTATCCCTGGTGAGGCTCTGTCAGCGGGATGGTCATCTAATCAGCCTTCACAGTGGGACAACGACATCAGCCAGAAAACAATGATAAATCATATTGACAGCTATTGCCCGACAGAAGGGGGGTAATGATAGAGGAGGGAATGTGGAACTGTTGAAAAATCGACTGAAATTAAAGGGGAATTAAGGGGGGGGGGAAGAAGAGTGATGGGCACATTTGGGTGGATGGAAATTTCTAAAAGAAGAGAAGCAGATTCCGGATAATTACATGGACATTATCTGTTCACTTACTGGACTTGAATTCTACCGCCCCCTCTTTCCCCCTGTCACCCATTTCACCATCGTCACCTCACCCACTGTGCCTGTGCCTCCACTTCTCCAGCCTCCCATCCACCCACACAGTGCCTCTTTCCGATGCTTAATGGGTGAATAAAAAGGGTAGAAAGTATTAATAGATTCTATTGAGACTGTGCTTTGCCAAAAAAAAGTAATTCAATGGCAAGCTATTATCGCCCTGAATCCTGCGACCAGCCGCGAGTTGACTCCGTGAACTTGCGTGATGGAAGGAGAGGACAAAGACGGGCACATAATGAGGGGGACGGGAATGTCGGAAGGTGCTGCCTGGGGATTGAGCTGAACCGGGGTCTCGAGCTCACTCAGGAGACAGATCCTGCTCCATTATTGATGAAAGTGAACGGCAGAGGGTTTCAGGAAGGGCCAGTGTTGGGCCGTGTCCGCTTGTCATGTAACATTAATTGACACTGCCTTTGCGGCGGCACAGGAACCCGTCTGTCCGGGGCTCCCGTTTCAGATTGCAGCATGATTTATTTACAGGGACAATCGGCTGAACAATCAGCGGGGTGTTTCAGGCTTATCTTGTGGTTTCTGGGCTGACGTGCCCTCTAAAAGACAAAGGCTGGTTTCACTGCAGAATACCAGGAAAAGGAGATCCGGTTGCAAGACATGACGTGTACGAACAAATTCCTAAACTGGACGGACTATACTGAATCATCACAGTGAATTGAAGGGGGTAGGCTTTTCTATAAGAACCACATGGGGCTAATAATACAGAACTAACTGTAAAACCAGCAACTGAGTGAAGATACTCCTCAAATGAAGACAATCAGGGGATGCGAACAGCACCTATGTACCGAAGAGTATGGTGCAAGTGCTCAGGTTTGAAAAAGTGACCAAACTACAACCGGGATACCAAAAAAAGTTGAGATGCTACTTAAAATGCAAATAAAAACAGAATGCAGTCGCTTGCAAATGAACTGTGCTTACTGACAGTTTTACAAGGTGTTCCTGAGCCTATGTATGAATATGCTTTCTACAGTCATGTTGTGAACCTCAGTCTATCTGGTATAGCCATGTTGATGTTGCTCAAGGACCATTGTTGTACAAGAAAGTGACAAAATCCACATTTTGAGCAAGCTGTCCGTGGGTCGAGTACTGTTCACTTATTATTCTCTGCTGATTTACAATGTTCTGTCCCTGTCTAGTGATGTTTAGGCACTTTGTAAAAATAAGCGTTTGGGTTAAATGATACCCTTTTTTGATGCTCTGTTTCGGTTTAGTTGTTTCCTGTTTTATTTTGTATGATTTATTCTCATGCATCTTGCTCTGCTTTAACCTGCTTCAATCTTTGTTGTTTTTCCCTGGCTTTTTATGAATGCCCCATTTGTTTCACCTGTCCCTTATTATAGTTCACTCTCTAGTGTGTTTAAGTATGTGTTTTTCCCCCTCTCTTGGTCCCTGTCCACACGTAGACGGGTATCTCTTAAAATTCAGTTTTCAGTGTTTACGTCTGGATGTGTTATGATATTGGAGTATTTAAGTTTGTATGGTGATGGAATGGATGTTATTGTTTAACATAATATTTAGAAGGACACAAATGGACATTGATATTGCAACGATGGAAAAGAGTCACACGGAATCGGGTGCTTGCAATGTTTTACTGACAAATTATCCCAGAGAGCATTCTGCTTAAAGGGATATTGATGCGAACAGAATACATGGTCATGTAATCGTAATCATGATTTGTCTAGATGTGTTGTCAAGATGAGATGCGCTCATATAGTGACTGACTTATTCAACGCTGATGAAGAGCACATGAAGGGCTGGACAAGGATGAAGTAGATATTTCTGAAAAATAAAAATGTTTAATTTTATTATATCCGTCTAGCAGCCCTGTTGTCAGTTGCTGTCATACGCTGATGATTCAGTCGGTCCCCAGTTCATGTTCAAGTTTGTACATGAGCTATTCTGAACACTGTTTGTTGATCAGAGCCCTCCTGCACTGAGGTGATACATTCTCTGTTTGCAGAACCGACAGCTGCGGTTCGTTTGGACAAAATATGAGAGGGCAGAGCTGCGATAAGAGGCTGCATTTCTATTTTGGTTATGGTACAGACGCACAGGAAGTGGCAAGTGATTTTTTGTCACCTTGTGGCCACAGTTACACCATTGCAAACGGGGTGCGACTGGGAGCTTTAAGCATTAATCAGCCAGTGCAGGCTCTGACATGAGTCACCGCAAATAAGATCGCTTCTATTCTTTCCTTTTAAGAGCGGTCTGCTCTGAGCAGCCGTGCTCTGACAATTTAGCGATGGAGAGAACAGTTCAGAGAGGAAAAAAAATGCCAAGAGATTCTGCTGCAAAAGCCTACCCCAACGGGACTCTGAGGTAAATTTACAGAACCTTAAATTAAACTGGCGTGGGCAGGAGATGTTGGCGACATGTTCCCAGATCTCGAGTGCACCATTTTTCAAAGTAGGAAACTGTCCAGTGTACCGAAGAAGAATTAGTTTGTCAGCCTTTTTGACTCTGTGCACCATGACATGTGTTGGCAGTTTTTGGATCTCTTCATATGTGCACTGTTTGGCTGCCATGAAAATACCAGAAAATAGCAGCTTCTCGTGCCACAGACCTCTGACATCAAAATTACCTAGCACTGCTCGATTATCACCTTTGGCTCCCCGATGGGACACCAGGACATCACAGTGAGTTACAGAAATACTAAATGACTGCCATCGAGAAATAAAGCCAAAATGCCGGCACAAAGCCCAACAATGCTGTGTCACAAACATAGAACCCTGAGTGCCCTCATTGACAAAAGCTGCTGGCTGATTTTTGAGTGGTGTTCACACCATCAGAAAAACTTGTTTGCCTTCGCAGTCAGTGATCGCTCCCTCTGACAGATGAAATTCACTCATGTAAATGTGGAAGCTTTTCAGTCTCAAAGCACCTGTTTGAAATTTGGTTTTGACAGCTTTGGGGTTTTTGTCCAACCTCCAGTCGCTGGATGTGAAAGTTTTGTGTTTGACAGAATTGCTTTCTAGCTTCTAATTATAAATCAACAGACAGGAAATATGATCAGAATAAGTGCTTCATCTGCCCCAGCTAGCAAGAGATTACAGCTGCACAGGGAAGGAGACATCGGTCTAAAGTGGGCAAAAGCTTTAGGTCATGATAGCCCTTTGTGTGCTGGCCAAAAGACGTCCTCTCCACTGTGGTGACCTAGAAGAGAGCAGGCCGCACAAGATAGACAGAGAGATCAAAGTGAAGAGGCATCAAATAATTTGGTCCAGCCCTCATAAGTTGCTAAAAAGTACATCACAGTTTTGTTCTGCAAGTTTAAAAGTGAGCTGCCAACACAGTGATGTCAGCATGAAAGCAACACATTTAATTAATGCCAACTTGCTTACAGCGTTTCTTATCTCCAGGTAAATCATAATCATATTCAGCCCCAGGATTCGCTGCTTCTCCGGTATGTAACCGATCCAATGACTCAGAGGATCCTGGCTTATGTCAGAATGAATGCGTGTTGTTAAAACAACCAAACAACGCTCATATTTTGCCAATGTGCTGTTTTAATTGAGCAGAATGAAAGGAGTGCTGAGGCAGCAGCATCCGATCACACTGTCTGGAGCAGGAAGCAAATTGGTCATGCAAAACCAGCCCCTCTTCAACAAACCAATTAATTATTTATGGGCTTCAGTGGAGCAGAGAAAGTTAATTTATTGTTATCATTAGAAGAGTGTTCTGTTTGGGTCCGTACGAGGAAGACTCGGGCTACAATTACAGGCTCCACAGATTAGAGAAAACTTCACACGGCTGCGGCAGACAGTGGTTCTCACACTTCACAAGTTCACAAGATTCCTCCGAAAAATTCAGTGATGAACCTGGGGAAGAAGCCGAGCTAGTAAATGCAAATGAAGAAGGGTGAGGGCACTGAAGGGCGTCACTTCTTGTTCAAAGGTGGTGGGGACATAAAGGCTCGAATGAAAAACACTTTGTAGCAGCCCACATGCACAAGATGTTTCTTTCTGGTGGAAAAGTGTGATCAGTGCACTGCGTGGCACGGGGTGGGAGCGCTTGTGCAATGAGAGAAAACGCTGCATGTTGGCTTTAACATAAGTTGATGCTAACAAAGATAACCAAAGCCAGAAGTGTTGTCATTGAGTCACAGATTTTTCTTTTGGTACCTTTGTCTGGGTATGTCATCAGTGCTGCACAAATCACTCTCTGACACCAAAATTCATATGCCTATTCATATGTGTTTACAGATTTTGGGGAGTGCTACTGCATATGTGGAAAAAGTTGCCAGAAGCGTTTATGAGCTGCGTGCGATCTGATAATTTGTCTCCAGTGTTGTCACTCAGTGGCACAGAGTAACAGAGGGATGAGCACACAGATAATAATGAGCTTACAACGCATCGGGTGATAAAAGCACTCACCAGCAACGTTCAGTGTACAGACAGTCTGCTGTCTTATTTCTTGGTTACCAGGGTGACGGATGACAAGTCCCACCTGATCTAATTTGGTTGCCTGAGAAAGAGTAATGATGACGAGCCCAGAGTCTTTCCAAATACTTCATTGATTTTCGTCTAGAAGTGTTGGGAGTGGCCGCGTAAAAAAAAAAAAGGGAGAGCGATCCGACAGAAGACACCGCCATAAACACTTGACGATGGTGCTCAGAGGAGAACATTATGTGGACACGGGCCCTAAATGGTCTTCAACACTTGTGATTGTAGGCAATGTAGTGGGACAATCATATGAGGTCAGAGCGGATAATTACATGGGAGTTAAAATTAAACTCTTTGTGTCAGAATTTCACAATCAGTGACACAATTTACTGAGGTACTGTTGTTAAATACAACCTTCAGGTACTTTACTTGAGTACCTCGATTTTCAGTGGCCATATTATCAATACCAATGTAAATGGAATAATTATTCAGAGCTTTCATTTCGGGGTTGACTCGCTGCATCTGACAATGTATGTACACGCATGAACAGATAGGCACAACTGAGGTCACTATTAGTACTGGATATAAATAGCGACTTTTCCCAAAATACTGCTAAATCTGTGGAGTTGGCATTTTAAATCTGATGCCTGCATTGTGCCGCAGGAGCATGAAATGATGCTCTTCCATTGGGGCCTGTCAGTTATTGCTTTCAGTGCGCGTGAGCCTTAAGTAACAACAGACGCAACAAATGATGATCATACACTAATGAAAACCTAATAACGTACACCTAAACGTGGATATATCAGAAACCAGGACCTTTAGGTTAGTACCATGGTATTTTATCCATCTGAATTGTGGAAGTTAGAGAAATACTAATACTGGTGGAGTTACTGTGGGTTGACATGCTCTTTACACCCTATTGAGAAATCTTGTTCGGGTTTGTTGGTTTCGCTGTTCCTGTTTAATTTTCTGTTAAAAAATGTCAGTGTCATCCAGCTACATTACTTCAGTTAATAACATATTTGTTGTTGAAGTTGCAGATGTGCAGAGAGACCATGATTAATTTCTCCAGTAAATTCGCAGTCAAGATTTATACAGTGATATTTCCACTGCGTAGGTTCCACTTACTTACAGTGAAAAGATTTATAAATTATTAAACTAATAACACTATAAATGGCCACTCAGCCTCAGCCTCCTCCTCTCAATCAACTCAACTTGAGTGACCTGAGGTTATGCCTGACGTGTAGCCCTTGTGGAGCTGAGTGAGAAAATCACTTGACTAACAGGACAACAGGAACTCAGAGCTCACACACAGCTTTAACAGGCACCATAACAGTGTGAAGAAGTCTTTTTGACGTTGGCTCAATCCAACTCCTCTTTTAATGATATGCAAATTTATTTTTTAATTCAAAGGGTGTGAAAGTTCTTCTTAGGCAACATCATAAGGACACTGGAATAACAGAGCTTTTATTACGCTTCTCTCAGACTGTCTGCTGTATCTGTTCATTACCTTTGGGCAGCCTAATCAACTAAATAACTTTGATTTGAAAATGTTTACTCCTCCACGAGAGGAAAGAGCCATAACACCGGGGACGCTGAGCAAGGATCCCATTGTTTCTGATTAGGAATTCATTATTTGCTACCCGTCTGCCTCTCTGCCCAGTGCACGGGCTGATTAGCAGGCTGGGGCAGGACAGGTAATGACGATAACGCTAAACTCAATAGCTGTTTTATAGGCGGCCGTGCTTTATGATGCTTGCACTAATTGCTGGTGTGATTAGTGAGGTGTCTGTGCCCTCTGTGGTTGCTCTGGCTGTCCTGTGAACTGAGCTCCTGCAGACCGGAGCGCAGGGGAAGTGTGGGTGTGCAGCGGATCGTTGCAGGAGGAAGACACAGGGGCATAATCGACTTCCCACTTTTTTTCTGCCCCTGTCAGCCCTTTCCTTCTCCCTGCAATAAAGATAAATTAACTTAAAGGCAATCAAAGGATTTTTTTTCTTGATCTCTTGGCAATAAAGTAATCTATTTCTAACTGTCAGTGAGAAGAGAGAAGTCCAAATAACAGAAGGAGACTGAGAGCATTAGCTGATCTAATAACCTGAATTCATGTGGTGAAAACATCACCTTTCTTTTCTGCCTTTGAGTGTGCCCACTCTGATGGAAGTGTACATTGGACTCAGAGATAAAATACTTAACTACGAATACGTTCCTCTCACCTGTTAAAATACAACAGTGAAAGCGATGCTGCTGAAGGCTCTACGTGCATCTGCTATTCAGTCTGACCTCAGTATTTGAGTACTCGACACACGGCCATCGCTCCTCTGGCCGCGCAGGCAGCCAGCCCTCTAAGTGAGATGACAGCACTCTTACTGAGGCTTTTGCACAGATACATTTTCCTACCAGTGACTTTGTGTAAGTGGATTTGCATGGATTTCAGGTTGTGCTTTGCATACTTCACCACACAACCTTTAGTCTGGATCGTTTGGCAGCCATTTGGTTTCTGTTGTGTCCTCGTGTTTCTAAAGATGTCTCTCTCGGCCTAATACTTTTTACATTTGCAGTGTTTGTATGAGACGATGGTTAATTGTACACACGCTAACATTTGCAGCTATGCTATGCAGGATTTTCCTAAAAGAAAATGTATAGTCTCATAAAAAACTAATGTACCCACTAGAAGTGTGTGACGGTATCGGAGTACTAGTAAGATTTTCTGAGTTTTATTCTGGGCGTCAGACAGCAGTGTGTAGCCCAGTAATAACAGCGCACAGGGTTTGAGCTCAGGAAAACAGAGCAATCAGGTTAAATCACTGTCTCATCTCTCCTCTCCTCTGCTCTCATTCTGTTATGGATGTTTAAAGAGCTGCAGGTCTGTGACTGTGACTGAGTGCAGGGCTGAGCTACATACACACAGAGCAGAGAGGCAGAGCAGTGGACAGATTTAAGTGCATTCACACATTATCTAGAGGGTTGTGTAGAGGTGTGGGTTTGCTAATTTGTGCTTTATAAAGTAACTGCCATGAAACGATCGGAAAATAATGTTTTATTCCTCTGATTCACTGCTTTGTTCTCGCTTATGCCACACCCTCTCTCCATTCATTCTCCATCATGTTTGACCTGGCTCAACTTTAAAACACAGGTGCCCATTGCTGATAAACTGAACTTGACTACTTTCTCGGAGAGCGTAGGTCCATCTTTCATTCGACACATCGCCAAGTCATTCCAGCTGCTGTGGCTATAAGCTAATATGACAACTCTTAACCTTGGTAGTCATGACAGATTATTGAGTTAGCTGACTGTGGAAGCAGTTCAACGGCCTTGGTGAACATGGAACTCTCCTGGTTGTATAGTGAGAAAGATTTACAACTGTAGGACTGTAGAATATATCTGGTTTGCTGATTTGTGAATGTTGGTCATAATCATCCAGTCACTTAGCTCAAAATCCTGTTGTTTGCATGGGAAACATTCAGCAGATTAAATCAGTTTACTTTTGGATTGAGGATGATTTCAGCTGCTTTGGCACAGCGTATTGTTCCCGATTGCAAATATTTTGTGTTAATATTTTTTTAAGCTACGATTCCAAACAACAGCAGCTGAGGCTCATGGGTATCAAAGCATTTAGAGACGTTCACCATGCCAAACTTAGTAAGTAAAAATAACTACTCGGAAATTAAGTGGGCGACTGTTGATTGAAATTAATGTGAGCCTTTATCACAGTTAGAGCAGTTTTTAAATGTAATGAGGATACACACATGTATTCCCAAGTCTTTTCAGCAAATTTATACTCATGCTAGAGAAGAGGACACTTTGAGGAGGGTGTTAATATATAAACCTGGTAATGTGCCTACTAGATAGTTATAAATGGTTCACAGCTTTGTGATCCAGTGAATTGACAGATCAACAGAATGAGATGCAGAGCTGCTGGTTGCAGCTAAAATGTCACATTTCATTTTTACGCATCACATTATTATAAACTTACAGACAAATCGTGAATTGATTTTTCAAACTTTTTCCATGTCAAAATGCCCTGTACATATGATTGTGCATGTGTTTGCCCCTCTATCTATGCGTCTGTGTGTATGGCTTTGTGTGTTTCTACGAAGTTTTTCCTTGTTACATGAATCTTGGTCTGGAGTTGCAAACTTTTTTGGGACAGGCTACTCCCACTGCCACACCCCCTTTTAGCCAATGGAGTGCTGCTGGGATAACGTATTTTTGTGGGCTTACTAGGAAGTTAGCATCGCTGTAGTTTCCTCGACAGAAAGCCAACAGGACTTTTGAATCGTATTTTAGATTATTGCAGAAAATCAGGTCTGTGGCAAAAACAAGTTTATGATATTTACAGGTTTTGTTCAGCAAGATCATCTTCACAGACGAACACCACTGTTATCCATTTTGATGCGTAAATGAAATCACCAGAAGTAAAAATCTAACTCTAGGCTATAAAGGGATGAGGGAACAGGAAGTACAAAAATGCAAACTTATTTCCAGGTTTTGGGACTCATTCCTGGCATTCTATCAGTATGAACACAAACGCACACCTTCGCAGACACACCTGACATACACACTCGAGCTCCATGCCAAAGTTAAGTCTCCTAGCGCAAAACCTGTGACTGCCAAATGGTGCAGCAATTCTGAAAGTTGCATAATGTGCCTTTAAGTGGCTGTTAAACTCATTCGGGCTGATGTTGGGCTCCCTCCATGTTTCTGTCCTTCATACTGTCTGCTGGCTGGCACGGTGGTGTTGAGCAGCCATCCAGGCCTTTCCTCTGTCTCTTTGTCTCTCTGTCTCCCTCCCTCTCTCTGATGTGTCAGTTGAGTCAGGCCAGAGCCGGGCAGGCAGCCATGTCCATCAGCTCCATCCATCAAGCAGTGGGCCGGGTGGCAGAGAGAGGATGACGGGCAGCAGAGAAGGGGCAGATGTTTTGCAGGAACTGATATGTGTTCACGTCCACGAGGGATGTCATTACGCGGCGGACAGAGAAACATGTAGCTGATTAGCAGCTTATTAAGTCAAGGACACTGGCTTGCTGTAACACACACTGCCTCCATTCTGGCTTGTGGCGCTGATGGCTTGCCAGTCACTGAGAACCTGCGTGTCTCAGACAGATAACCTCTCCCTCTAATTAACCGCTGCTCTGTTCTTTAACTCTAAGCTGCTTTTGATAAACCAAAAAGAGCCCTGGAATAAATGCTGCTTTTGCCATTTCAAATAGAGTTTCCCTGTGTATGCCTGAAGGGGAGAACTCAGAGGTACATAAGGTTTGTGGATTTATCTCTCAGAGAGCCCACACTGCTTTGTGCAAAGTAAATAAAGCAGCGTCTCCCTGAGGGAATGTGAGCATTGTCGGAGTTGAGGAAAGTGGACAGTCCAGCGGAGAGAGGGCTTTAGTCCTGATCCGGGACAATGGCTAAATTGGTAATGTTGAGAATCTCATCTGAACCCTGTGTTTTCTCCTTTAGTTGGATCTCCTGAGTTGTCCTCTGTTTCCTGCAAACAATAAGCCCTGCCATGTGCTGATAGCAATGTGGATTTACTCCAAATCGCATCAGCCTTGTCCAACAGGGTCTTTTCTTTTGTTTTCTTTCATTCCTCCTCTACTTTTTATCACCTGTATGTCTAATACTGCACAGCTTGCAGCATCATAAATTGCAACGTGGTGTGTGCACGTGTGCATTTCCTGTGTTTTGAGTGGATAAAGCAATAAATGGGCTCAGGGTTATGAGAACAGTGAAAAATACAGGCAGTGGTGGACCACTTAATGGGCCCTTGGATAGTCTCGCTCAAAGAGAATACTGTTTCACTAACAACACACCGTTCTTTGCAAGAGAAAAATCATATTTCTCAGGACACCACTGATTAAATGTTTTTGCGTGCAAGAGAAATTGAGAACTAAAACAGAACTCACCTCAGGTATTCATCTGATCTTAGAGTCGACAGATTTTCCCTGAAGGATACAATGTGTTATTATTACTGTGGTCTTATTTTTTTCATCAGATGGAAATGAAAATGTAACCCTCCCAACCTGCAATTTGCATCAACACTGCCACCCTTTTCTTTCCAGTCACATCAAAATAAAAACAAATCTGACACTTGGTCCTTGCAGACATTTTGCTGTCTCTGTTATCCATCTCACTAAACGTCTATAAAAGCACTTATAAATCCCAGATAGTTAGGAGTACTTTCATGATTATGGTCTATATGAAAAAAATCAGTGGGATTGCATTGAGACTGTAATGTCCTAACTGGCTAAATGTGAGGACACAGCTCGTTGTTATGAGCCGATGCTATGTTTCGATTTATTCCTGTCATTAATGTGAAAAGGATTGATGATTGCATGAATTTGAAATAAAACCCTAAATAAGGTGGTGTGTAGGTATACGAATAGCAATTTGAATGTATTCTTTTATGCACTTTTTTGTACATTGTTTTACTTCATCTATCAAATTCAGTGCAACAGACGCCACAAAGCAGTGTATACACATAATTCCTTCTTTTAGCCTTTTTCAGGCTACTTACGTTTTTTTCAGTTACACAGTGTGTGATGTATCGTAGATGGTTGTCTCGCAGTTTGTCAATTCCGGCAAAATCACTGTATCGAGTTCAATACATCACAACATTACATCTTGAGTTACTCTGTCATTCCACTCTGTGGACATCTGCCACTTCACTGTAAGGGGGCTTGAGGGGTGCTGGCAGTGAATAATGCTGAGGCTCAGCTTCACGTCGGAGACAACAATCACATAAAGTGCCTTGATCTAAAAAACATAGGGTTTTCTGCTCTGGAAGACGACACCGGTCCAAAGTGTCGTATCCTGTTGGAACATGAGGCTCCACTGCCTCCAAGCCCTCCTCCTGCTAAGGCCTGACTTCACACAGGAATCGACAATGAAAAGAAGTACTTGGATTTGTGAAATATAGGATTTCCTCCTCAGGAAGATGACACTGATCCAAAGTATCCCATCCTGTTACCTCCTGAGGCTCGGCTTCACATGGGAGAAGCTGAAGTTAAGAAGTACCCAGTCGTAACAAACATTGGGTTTCCTCTCATGAATATATAAATGGCAGATTTGAAGCCCCGTACATCGAAGACAGACCTTGATTAGCCTTTATTACCTTGAGAGTTAATCCAAAAAAGTTCATCAACATTTCTGCCAAGTAAGCCATTTATATGGCCGGGAGCCAGAGTGATGTCACTCGCAGGGTTTTAAAAAGCAGTCCACCATTCTAGTATTGCACTCCTACAAGACTTTTGGACTCATTATGGAAAAATTAATCAGAACAGCACAACCAGTGAGATCACCTTTATTATTCCACGCAATCTTCTTCCTTTCCAAATCCAAGCATCTACATTGCCTACAATGCAACTCAGCCTCTGAGCGACATCATTGCAGGCAATTTGTCAGATAACATGCATCTTCCCCTGGAGCCACAAAAGGCTCTATACTACCCTTTAAGATAATCTGGATAAACTGTTTGCTTCTTGCCTTCATTTCTCGCCTTGTCTGACTTTGCTGACGCCCTGTTCCCAGACCTCAGCAGCGATGATGTATAGTGTGATGGCCAAAACAACAAACAACACCCAACTTATTTATAACTTTAACCGAGAATTAAAGAGGCGTGATATGAACTGAGCTTAATGCCGTGTGAACCCCGACCTCCCCGCCGCTCGGCTAACCTGTCATTTGCATTATAAGCAACAAGCCGGTATGCTGCGAGACGTGCCTTGTAGTGTTTTCCCCTCTCCTGGCTGCCTACTAGTTGTTCTCAGTTATCTCCGCCTTCTCCTGGCAGCAGGAGCCGACATGCTCTTGGTGCCATCTCTGCACAACATGTCAGGTCCAGTTTAGCACTTGAAGGCAGGATGTGTCAGAATCACAGCTCTCTCTCTCTCTTGCTCTCTCTCTCTTTATCTCTCCCCAGGCTGTCTCTCTCCCAAGGTGAGTCAGGCCTCGTCACCACTCCTATGGAGACATAGCCCGAGCGGGCCAGCAGTTAATAGCCCTGTCGTGATTTGTCAGGGAAAATACTCATCTGCTGAGGAGTGCAATCACTTAGAGCAAGGTTAGGGTGTTTATGGGTGGTGGACGGTCAAATGTAAATCGGCGCAGACATGCCTTGTTTGAACCTTGGCACAAACAGGGTGAATGAAAATCCTAAATTGATATTGACAGCTTGTGGGAGAGAGAGAGGGAGCGCGAACACGAGTGGTGTACTAGGCGGCGGAGTACAAGACATGAACATTTTCAAGCTTAAAATTGAGAATTTATGGATTTGGACTCGTGTCATCGAGACAAATTCCTGCACAAGTCATTGACCTTTTGTTTGTTTGTCCTCTCTCTAGAAAGAGTTCCTGGCAGCTACAACCGAAAGGGACATCTTTGCCCATCTGGGTCTGGAGTACATCGAGCCTTGGCAGAGAAATGCGTAGGCCTCCGCTCCTCGCTGGCTGCACGATATCCTGTGCGTGCATCAGTGTTTATCCCATCTGCTTGCCATTCCGCGGCTCTCCCGTGATTCACTTTCAAACAGCTTTTGATTTTCCGTACAGTTTTGTGTTGCTGTTGCCATTACTGCTGTTGTGTGCATTACACGCTGCTCTGTGATTCATAATTTTGCTTATTGTCTCTAAGTGAGTAAACACTCTCCTATACCATTCATAGCTCGCCCGTCTCTAAGTGTTGCAATCACAGGCAGGACACAAAGACGAATCAGTCAGAGCTTGAATCGCCTGGGGTGCCGGCGCGGCGCAGGAGAGAAGGAGTGTGAAAGAAACACAGGGGGAAGTGGATGACCAGAGAGAGAGAGGGCGAGGGAGAAGACAGGAAGCGGTGAGAGAAGCGAGAGGGGAAGGGGTTTTTGTTGAGCAAAATGATGTAATCACCCTCCTCCAGTGCTCGGCATGAAGTGGAGCCAGGTCTCTTGGGGAATTGAGAGGTGGGTAATGAGCCTCAGATAGAGGAGCTTTCTGCATCGCCGTTTAGCCCCCATTTAAGCCTTACGTCCACTGGAGATCATTTAGCTGGCACGACGCTACCCAAAGACCCATAGTCTCCGCTCTCGTCTCACAATGAGTCCCCTTCCCCAGATGCTCAGCTCAAATTAGAGGCAATCAGCTGCACCGGGAAATCATGAAGAAATCAGACGGAAGGTAAATGAGTCCACTAACCACATGGGTGGATCTCGACATTCATTATCTTACTGGTCTGTCTCTGGCTAATGTTTTATGTATGACGGCGACTCATCAAGAGTTGTGTCCTTGTTTTTCAAATGGACAGCCGTGCACTAACGAAGAAGCTTTATTGATCCCCGTGGGCAATTCGGGCGATGACACGACCTGCCCGGCTGTCCACAACCCAACCCACTTTCCCATGATGCTCAGCCCCCCGCTTCATCCCGTGGTGCCTCAACAAGAGCAGAGACAGATGAGAGCGAGGCATTCTAGTGAATCACCCTATTTAAAGATCTTTAAGTAGAACAGTCCTGCACGTCGAGGACTTGACCCGGGCCTCCTCCCACCACCCTTTCTTCTCTCTCCCTCTCCCTCTCGGTCTTCCTCTCTCTCTCTCCCGCTGCGCTGCTCTCTCAACCTCGCCGACACAAAAAACAAACTTTAAAAGGATCCGAGTTTGCAGTGTTAACCAGATGGAGCCAGCCGCTGCAGCCATGGTCTCCTGGGTTATCTAATGTTTTCACTTTAAAGCCGGGATGGCTTTTCACCAAAAAATAGGAGATGTCTCCAGAGTGGAAAAAAAACAGAAAAAAAAACAAGCTGGCCTCCATAAATTTACATTTGTCCGGCTCTGTTTTTTTTCAAGTGAGAATGGGATCTCTTTCTGCTTTCACATTAAATATTCACCAGTGTAAAGGGATTAAAAGGCTGTACTACTCAATTTAAGAATTCACACATTGTGGTTTTGGGCTGAGAGAGTCCTAAACTGTTTGTAAAGCTGAAAAGCAAAGAATTAAGAGTTACACTCTCTGCTCCAAACTCCTCCATTTTACTCCCAGTGGAGCGATGCATTATTAGGTGGGACCACGTCCTCGCTCAGCTGCTGTTTACAGTGTAGGAGAGAGCTGTGAATGCGGAACAATTCCGCTGATTATACTAGAGTGGTGCAACACTTAACCTCCGTGAACCCAGATAATTACTAATGCTAATACAGGAAATTAATTTGAAAAGCACTCGCATTGGACTCAACAGATAACGTAGTCTAATCACTTTTACATTCTGTGTGTGGGATGAATCAACAAAACCTACATGTAGATTGTGTTTCTGATTGTAGGGATATGTCACTGCTAAGGTCCCCGACTATTTCAACATGACATTTTAATGAACATTTTGACTTCTCATGATGTTGCCAGCAAAGTCTGTGCACAGGTGCCAGGATTGGGTGTAATCACAAATTCATTTAAGGTCCCAGAGTACATACATTTTATTGTACATAAATAAGCACTGTGCATTACATATGTAGCAGAAAGACACTTTCTCCCTTCTACCTCCCTTCTAGTTCGCAGCTACTCGGGCGATATTCTGCCTCCATTTGTACGTAGCAAGTATTCAAGTAGAGGCCAGTTCTTACATATTGCACCTTTAAGAATAGTTATAAAATTTTGAAAGCTTTCCCGAGGAACACTTTTACACTTTAATGAGGCAACAACCTGTCCTGTTGTTTTCCCTTTGACTGCTGAATAATTTTATTATTTCAAATCTAGGTGTGGAGTTGCCTGAGGTGATGTGAGGGAGGGGATGGAGAGCATCCACCCAGGTTTAATTAATGTCAGGTTGCAGTTGATTCAGTTCAAAGTCATGCATGGATTGCATTATTATATGAAGAAAGATTACAGAAAAGTATCCTAATGTAATTACTTTCAGGTATTTTCCTCAGATCGTCCCTTTTTCGGCTAGATAATGTACAGCAGACTCTAATGTTTGGTATGTTAGCAGCGTAGAGGATGATTCTCAAGGAATGAAAGGCTACTGGTGCTCCTTTTTTGTTCAGGTGGGTTAGGGAACAGTCTCAGGGATACACCTTGAGAGGCTCCAAAGCATCAGCTGTGGTTTTTAGGAGACATTTCAGAGTACCTGGGGCCCAATTATCAGACACCATGATGCTACTGTTTCTTAGCTGAAGACCCTGCTGCGTAACACATAGTTGTGCCACTCTGCACCATGTGCTTTATTTAGAGGCACTGGTGTGTTATAGTTTGGCTTTTTGTGGTTGTCTTTATCTCTGCTCTGTATTTTTTTGTTTTGTTTTTGAGTGTGGGTTGTGTAGGTTTGTGTATGCAGGTTTGTTTGAAGTTGTCATTTTTCAGTCTGCATTATGAAAATAAAATAATAAAAGTTCTGGAAGTACCAACATGACTAAGTAAAAATACTCTCACGATACAAGTGCAAATACAACTCGGGCAATTAAAATATGGCTGCAATACAACTACATTAGTATCAGAAAAAAATACTTTAAGGTATACTGTACAGGACCAAAAGTGGTCCACTCATAATATGTTATTGTATTTTCTTATTTTCTTGTAATTTTGTTATGTTAAAAGACTTTTAAGAGTGTAAATGATGCTGCAGAAAGACCCAAACCCTAAGCCACCAACCCAAAGCACTGCTATTTGTCTTAAGACTCAGCAATCAACCATCAGAATTCACAAACAGTAACCAACAGCTCCTGCATTGTAGGCCTTTAAAGTCTTAGTTTCGTCAGAGACAGTATAAAAGTAACCAAACTGCTTAAAGCAGCCAGAGATGGTTGGTTGTATGACACATAACCCGTCTCTTAACCCCAAAACCCAATCATCTTGGAAACATATAAAGCATTTGTGTCGTTGCACCGATCTGAGCACATAGTTGAGATTCACAACAGCCTAAACCAATTTGGTTTAGCTGCAGGTGGACTTCTAATGGCCACGGAAGAGGAGGATATCACACTAATACCCTCTGGTGGGGTGATGGCATCACATCGCAGCACTCTGTACTGAGCCATAATAAAAGCTGGTGTCATAAAACCATGTGCATGCGTAGTAGAAATATAACCTGTGGGGGGAAAGTGTCTCAAACCTTATTGTGAAGATTCTACACATGCAGTTTTTATGTCCAGGTGTGTCTCCTCATTCATTTAGATAGGGGCCTGATCTTTTTTAGCCTGAGACAACTGCAGGAGACACAGATAGAGCTTCATGCTCAAGTGGAAATTTTAGGATGGATTTTAAGATACACAGGTTGAAGTATAACTTTATTAGTTCCAATAAATACTTATTGTGTTATATTAACAGACTCTGCAGCACTTGTTGTTGCTCCACACAGACTAAATATTAAGTTGAGAGATGACCTGACACATTGTATTAACTCATTACTGTCCAAATTTCCATCTTGCTCAGAGAAATTGTTTTTGCTGAGGTCCAACTCTAAAGGCTCAGATCTAACTTATTTGTTTATTCATCACTTTCAGCCAATCACACATGGCTATTTTCTATGCAAATCACCGCCTTTGGCTGTTCGCAGTCTGGCAAACACTCCCTTTTTTTTTTGCATGCTCCATGTCTGAGGCCTGCCCGAGATGACAGATGTGTGAATATATGAAAAATTGCTCACAAGAATTTGCATAAAAGTGCTTGATTTGCTGACAAAAAATGAATTTTGCTATCCAATCAGTTTTCATTTCTACCTATGCAATCATTTCCAATTCACAGTTTTCTGTCAGTGACATTCCAGCGCCAAAAGCTTTCAATCATCGCGGTCTGACAACCATTCTTTTAACTGAGTCAGATCCATCATGGCACAGAGGCTTTATCATGACAGCTCAATGGTATATGCTGGCTAGGTCTCACTCATTCACAGCGTCGAAGCCTCATTGCTGACCTTTACAACATCGTGTGGACTGTGATGGATGGAAGACTGAACCGGGCTACCCCTGGATCTCTGCCCGGCAGGGAGCCTCTGCTAAAACTGATGGTTACCATTATCTGTTGGCAAGTCAACCAGACGACTACAAAGAGACACTAAACAGTGGCCTGTAGGGATCCTCTGTATCAATTTGTAAGTATTAATCACTTTTTTATTGGTCAAATGTGATCAGATTGTAATGTTGGACTTGAAAAATCTCTTTCAGTTGCCTGTACAAGCCTGTCGACAATTTGTTCAGGTTGTTTAAAGCAGCTGGACTCAGGTAGGATTTTCTACAACAGGCCAAAGGATGTGACTTCATGCAAGTTCTTGATTGTCTCTCAGTGCCACTAGCAGAGAGCAAGAGTAGCTAACGTTAACATAAACTAACCACCGTCTTCCAGCGCAACACTGAAGCGTCACAGAGCCCCTTTAACATTTCTTGTTGGCAAGCCAACTGGACGATGACAAAGAGGACAAACAACCACAATGACAAGGTATGACTACAGAAAGGCGAAATAAATCCGAAGAAATTACAAATTTCAACAAAAAGCTGCAAAATGACAGTGAAGAGAGGCACAGTGATCACAGGGTGATGCAGAACAGCTGCTAAGGAGACGTAAAATTAGCAAAAAATAAAAAATAAAAAATAACAAAAAAATTAAATACCACAAAAAAACACAAAATGATTTGAAAGAAGCTAAATTACAGCCAAGACATACAAAATGGCAACAAAGAGATCCGAAATGATCACAAAAAACAGCCAAGAAAAACCCAGAAAAAGATGAAAACCAACTGCAGAGAAACTTAAAATGCTGAAAAATAAATACAAAATGACTACAACACACAGCCACAACAAATAGATGCAAAACAACAAAGAAGATACATTTATTTATCTGAAAGCAATGCAAAACAACCACAAAGAGACAGCTGGGTCCCACAATGGATCGTAATACGCTGCAATGTAAAATGACGTAAGGTCATTCTGCGGCTCTGTCAATTTGTCACTGCAGATATTACGGGGTTGATTGAGAGAGCTGATGATAAGGGGACGGTTTGCATTGATAGGAAGTGCTCAAAGATTAATGGGTGGCTCTTTGAGGAGGACACATGTACCCGGGGGAACATGCATCAGCCATAATGCCTCTCCAGAGATGGTCTGAAGATAGAATATGAAGTGTCACTTTCCTCGCAAAGTTACGCGATGAAAGGTCATGACGCGCAACGATTGAGCAAGTGTGTAATGTGAATAATTGCCTGGACACGATCCTCGGAGGTGAGAGCGAATGTGTGCGAATGAAATGCCACCCCCCCCAAAAAAGGGAGCTGACACACGCATTCAGATAGGTTTGATTGTTATCCAAACCATTAATGCAGCGACGACATCGCAGTTTTCATCTCGGTTTGAGCCACTGGCGTGTCTATCCTTTCATGTCAGACATCCAGCGACTGAAAAGGGAGTGGACCAAAATAGATCAGGACCAAACACTGATAATGTCTGAGCCGGGCTCCTTCAAACTTTCCCTTGTATTGTATCAGCAGACAGTGATTTATTGGCTGTGCTGTAGGGGTTTGAATGCATGTGTTGGGGCCAGTCGAAGCCAATGGGGGAAGGTGACAGAATAAGGACACTGTGTATCCTTGCCTCTCAAGGCCTGTCACAACGTCAACTCAGCCGGAGAGGAGTGAAGCCGACGCATGGCTCCGGCCGCCTCTGAAACAAAAGAACAGAGAGCGAGGAGAAGGCTGCGCACAGTGCGACGTCTGCATCAAATAGAAAACAGACTTGCAAAGGATTTTTTAAAAAGTTCTCATCGTGACCGTGTCACCACCAACGGATCTTCTTTTGTTCGATCACAATCAGTCTTCTTCAAAACAGCACTGTACGTTACGCACACATGCACTAAATATACAAACATTTCTCCATTGAATAGATTCCGAAGGCGAAATGGGAAAAAAAAAAAAAAAAAGAAAAAGGTTTGGATTCCCACAGTGATTTCCAGCAATCACCAGATGTTTTAATTTGCCAGAGAGAATAAAAAAGAAATTAAAGACTTGTGTAATTAGTAGATGTTTTAAAAATAGATCTAAGGGATCTTGCTCAGTAAGACAAACTCTCGTCTGTGTCGCTGTGACTTTTCGGCGTCATCCAGTCTAAAAACTACAGAGCGATGTGCAGGACCCGGGGGAGCACAACAGAAACAATGCGCTCGCAAGGCAAACTTTAATCCGAGGTGACCTGCTCATGATAAATGACCTGCATCCTTAATTTTTCCGGGGGAGGGCGGACTTTTTTTTTTTTTTTTTCTGTGAGCGTGCATCCTCCTCCACAGGTGGCGGAGGAATGAAAGGAACGACAGGAGGAAGATGAAGAGGAGGAGACCAGCCATCTGCTGCAACATGTCACCGTACTCCACTCCTCCCTCCGCTCTGTGCTTTGTGGCAGGCAGGCCAGCCGGGGGAGAGGATCTGATCTGTTTGTCTTTGAATGGCGGTGTGCATGCTCAGCTTTCAATCCGCAATGTCTGTGAATTCTGTCTTACCGTGTGTGTGTGTGTGTGTGTGTGTGTGTGCGTGTGTGTGGTTGCATGTGTTTGTGCGTGCACGTGTCTCCAAAGAGTCGATTTTTATATAGAAGCTCTGTGATTTTGCCGATCTTTGATATACAATATAATTTTTAGCAACACATTTTTGACTGAATTAATTCCTGTCATATTTCACTATACTTCTTCAGTCTTTGCTTCTTTATTCACTTCCACCAGAATCTTACTCTTTGTTTAAACCTGACCTCTCTCCACTGCATGCCCAAAGTTTACTTGTGACTTGAACAATGATGTTTTTTCTGCTCTTCTCTCTTCATTTAATACATGAATCTCAAATGGATATTCTGGAGAAATGCTAATAGCAGTGTCTTGTCCAAGGGCAGCCCAGTCACCGGCAGATAGTAAGCAGTTAAAGCCCCTGCGAACCACAGACCCAAGGCTGACAATTTTGAGTATTATTCATAATCATATCTCAATTATTAAACCTTATATCGCTGTCACACATTTTAGCAGACGTGGCGTATCGTGTTCACATTATATGCTAAATTGGATCGGGGGGTGGAGACGGTGGAGGCGTTATTTTAATCCAACAAGGCGGCCAAACACCTAACTGGAACTTGCCACCTGGAGACTTCTTTCATCTGTTTCAGTGGCGTCAAAACCGGATGTTTTCTCAGGGCAGCTGGGGATATTTCGAGATGTTTTTGTAGCGTGAAAAATAGTTGTGTTTTAAGGAGACTTGTCTGTTGCTCTGTAGAAACATCCGCAGCTAATATTTATCCTGCCAATTGGGTTGCCAAGGGATGTGTAGATATTGGTGCCAATTCCAAGAGTAGAGAAAGGCTCTATGGGAATTGTGGGACCGAGAGTAACCCCAACTAAATGAAACGCAGTATGAATTGTAGGAGCATCCCTTTAAACATGCATACAGTAAGAGATGTTTACCACTGCATACCCAATGCAAACACGGCCGCTCAGCAACACTCAGGGAGAAAAACACACACGCTGTGTATACACATATATGTGGGATTCATATTTACTCGATCACTCCGTGGGGAGCTAAAATATACATGCATTCTTTCAGTATGAATTGAGCAAGACTGCTGGTACAGCACGGGCGCATCTGTCCTGTTCCGTCAGAATACCCAGGAGCTAAGTTCTGTAGCCGACTGCGCTTTCTACATCGTGTTATAAATAATAGTATCAGCGATCCATGATGGAGTACATGTATCTGTGTCTACATCTGTTCGCGTCTCAGTGATGTGCCGTGTGTATCTGTTTGTGTTTGACCTTGTCTCATCTGTGTGTGTGTGTGTGTGTGTGTGTGCGGCTCCATATCTCCTTTGTCTGCGCGCTGCTGTGGTCTTCATGTGTGTGTCGCTGCGGTCAGTCTGTTCATCTCTCAGCTGTTTCTGACCCCTCTCTCTCTCTCTCGGTCTGTTCACTTCCTCTGCCTGCTATTCCAGATGGACCATCCTCCATATCAGGCTGCTAATGAGGCGGCGCTGTTCATTCTGTGGTTCTTTGAATGGAGGGGCCAACCATTTAACCCCGCCCAGCACCCCACCTGACCCCCATGTATTTTTAGGCCTCACCTCATTTCATGCTGAATAAACACCCGCGCCTGGACACCCCTCGAGGGCCGGGCCACGCGCCATCGCAACGGATCGAGCAAAAGAGGCAAACGTAAAGTGTTCGACAACAATCGGCGTGGCAGAGCAGCCTGACAGGAGTCCAGTTCGGTCTCACCTATAGCCTTTTTGGATAACCACACACCTTTTAACATTTTTCTGAGTCTAACATCTCGTGTTTGTTAAAGGTGGTGGAGGCATGTCATCACTTTTTGGGGGTTTTCACTGTAAACTCATCTCATTGTCAGGATGATTGACGTCTCCCTGCAGTTAATTTTACATCTCGCTCCCTGCAGTGAGAGTAGGTGTTTAATATGCTGGATTACTTCGCCACACAAAGTGGCAGCGGCTTTGATTTCCCAATTCATGTAAAACTCTGTTTCATTTCCACTGTTCCAATTGCATCATTTCTACTTTACATGGGCTTAAAATTGCATATTGATTGTTATGAAAATCAGCTAGGAGCTCCATCTCCTCCTCATAACAAATGGTAAGAGTGTGAGCGTCTTTAGTAGAAAGAGGTGGCACTGCTGCTTCGGTTAAACTCTTGAAGCAACGTATATATATTTATTTTTGCGAGGAGAGTACTGCTCTGTGATGACACATATTGCCACAATATCTCAGATTGCGGTCGATGGTTTGATGGGTCATTTTCGAAACTTTCTCCTAATGACAATAAGCAACACAATACCGCCTTAAAGCAGCATTAACTTTGACTGAACAAGCTGCGAACGCAACACTGACACATCATTTCTTGTAATGCTATTATGGTGAACTTGTAGGCAAACGGTTTTCAGCAAATATTCATTCAAAAGAAGAATAGCCAAAGTCTTGCAGTTTTGCAGTAAGTAAGTGAAATATTCACTGAGGGGTGTATCTGGCTCTTTATTTAAAAAGTTCCCCCTACGTTCACCAGCTGGTTTTTAACTTCCTCTTGTCTTTCCTGCTGCCTGGTGAAAAACAGTTAGCTGTGAGACATTAAAACGCTACATAAAGCCGTGGGAAACTGCAGAGTTTACAGATCATTCGGTGGGTTTGTCACTATGATCAACACCTTTCACATTACACACGGTATGTATTAAATCTGTTAGGGAAGCTTTAATCAAACGGTCTTGGTAGCCAAGAAAAACCTGAACCGTAGATGTAAAAGATCTAGTAAATCAAAAGGATGATTTTGTCATGATCATACGTGTTTGGAAATGACATCGAGAAACAATATTTTCCCTTGATCAGACACCCCCATGTGTTTTGGTTTTGGATGGAAATGACAATCTGTTCTTTAGTTTGACTTGGAAGAACAGTTGGAAAGTCCTCGTGGCAGGAGGAGGCAGATATGGACGACCTGTTGCCAAGAAGAGTGATTGCCTTGACACTGTTGCGCACTTTGGCACCGATGCTTTTTTAATGACTAATAATCCACTCATATTTAATTCTATTTATGATATGATATTTGGTAATGCTTTACATTCATTACGTTAATGATTAAGGAACATGCTTCACAACACAATATGTAGATGTCGTAATGATAAAATCTGAAGATAATTTAAGTGAACTTTTGAATATTTTTGACTAGAATAATTACATATTGTACCTTCAAGCTGTACACTATGGTCGGAAAACTAAAGCATCGCATTATGTTTATTGAGTGAGATTTACCTTTAACGTTTGAAAGAGAGAATTAAATGCTTGTTTTGTTTTGGTGACTGAAATCAGCTGTAACCGGCAATTTATTGAGCTTTTTCAGTTTCATTTAATTGTGGGTCAATAGAGTCAATTAGCAGCACACTCAAAAATCAAGCATTTTCCTTTTGGGGCAGTCCTACTGTATGTCCTCCATTTGAGAACATCAGTCAGTGAAAACTAGATTATTGAACGTTAGCTGCTGCTGAAAAGTCGAGTAATAACGTCACGTGATGTGTTCTTTTTTCACAAGCACTCATTGTGTCAATCTAGATGATTGCTCCTGTTTAATGGATGTAAAAAGAGGAGATGGCTGTTATCACTGGGTGAGTCCCAAGACATCTTTAATTGTCAGCCGGGCACAAAATGAGTCCCTGTCCTAATTTATTTGACTTAATTTATCAACACGCTGCCTTTCTCTTCACTTGAGAGCTCGCTGCTCTAACAGCCGCTGTATTGCTTTTTTTCTGCCTACACGCTGCTTTTAATGCAAATGCTCCCTGAGGGTTTGACAAGGCGTCCCTACCTGCTCCATCTGGGCGCTGATCACAGAGTAAACCATTACATTGTCCGCCGACTTCAAAAAAGGCAGGTCTAAGGCACGCTGACAAGGCTGCAATCAAACGGGGAGACCGACGGGGATCAGACAGCCGGCTGCAATCAGTCTCCTGCTCACATTTTTTACTCCTCTCATTCCCTCTATCTCATTTTCTTTCTTCCTGCCTGAGTCTCCTCTCATCTCGCTGCTGCTACCGATTAGCGTAGCAGCCAGAGCTGATGATGTTTCCGTTTGATGGCGAGCCGTAATGTTATCTTTGGAGGATTGCAAAATCCTTGGCTTTTCAAGAGGGACAGAGTGAACATGTCCAAATGACAGTGTTTATAACCCGTGTCTCGCTCTGAGATGTTTCCACCCCGTCACATAAAATGCACCCTGGAAGAAGCAAGAGAGCTGATAAGGCGTGGGATTAACTGAGTAAATGGCATGCTCGAAATGACTAAATATTTACCTTTACGTCGCCATCGTCTTTTATTGGATTCAACAACACACCACAGGGGGCATGAGACACAGACATCTCGGTGCGATGACAGGAGTGATAATCCTTTCCTTTCCTCGCAGCCTGAGCTAACAGTCTTATTGTTTACACCATATCTGGGAATAATGACAATCAGTCAAAGGAGAGGAAATGAAAATCAATTTTTTTTTATACCTGCCCTGTCTCGACGGCCCAAGAATAGTTCACGATATTCATATGTGAGATCTCTGGCACAAGTGTCTTCACCTCCAGCAAGGAATGTTGCTGCTGGCGTTTTTGTGCTTTTTTTCTCAAAGTATTGGGTTGGTGGCAGGAGACCAAGAAAGGTATTCTTAAGACCTTAACAAATAAAACCACTTCAGTGTGACAAAATACCACTAGAGCTAACAGTTTTTTTTTTGTTAATCATTCAGGTGAACTGACCCTTTAACCCTTCTAACAGTCGCAAGGAAAGGTATTTTCAATTGTATAGTACATTCCAGGTAAACTCAGTGCACTGCATGGTGTTAAGAGGGAGGTCTTTTGGACTTGGTTGCCTCCAGGGGTTTCCTGACACATATTAGAGGTTCAGAGGTACTGTGGCTTATGGCGTTATCGAAGAGAACATTCAGGTTTGGCAAGAGTTTCGAGGAAGCTATGGCGAGGGAGTTTTCAGTTGACAATCTATCAGACAACTCAGGAAGAAGAAACAGGGTTTGAGCCAGCATGGTGTTCTGGAGGTCTCCTGGGCAGGTCCAAGTGGTAGGAAAACCAGCGGTACACTCAGAACAGGCTCGGGAAATTGTTTATCTCGTCTAGATTGGAAACACCTTCTGCCAGAGGTCTTCTGGACTACATTGCCTGCACTTGGTCTGGAAAAACACACCACCAAAACACATCCACCCCACGGACACTTCTCGCACACAGGCAGCAGCACAACAGAAACTGGATTTCAAAGCAGAACACGGTTGGGGAGAGACGTGAACAACATCTAAAGGAGCTCGCTGCTGGGTAAGTTGTATGGAGATGTTGCCTATTTAAAGTAATATATATTCATTTAAAACATCTGTCCAGGAAGTGCTTAGATTTATTGAAATAAAGGCAAATCTGAAGTGGTTGGGAAGTAAGTGAGTGGGAACGCTGGGCATTGTTCGAGAAAATAAAGGTATGGACCCTACAAAGCACTGCTGTGGGCGGTGTGTCCCCGCCACATGTACACATGTCACGATGTTCGCACTTTCTATACCATCACAATCAAAGCCTTTGTAGTGTTTCCTCTCTTAACTTCTCGGTGAAAACGCTGAACACAAAGGCAGGAACTTTTTCCCCCCGCGATAACATTGTTCCCGGCATGTTTCTTTTTTTCCCCCCCTTCTATCTGTCATTATAAGCTTAACAATGCTTTGAACATTACAGGCCCTTGACTCTGGGTCTGCAGGCTACACAGTGACAGCTGGAGGTAATTCACTTTGCTTCATTTTGCTCGCTGTTAACGGCTCATGGGATGATAACGGCTGCGCGAAAGCTTTAATCATATTCCTCTGCCTTCAAGAGAGATATTGCTTTTTCTCACAGTTTATTGAGTGGGTAGGGGAGGGGTGTGTGTGTGTGTGTGTGTGTGTGTGTGTGTGTGTGTGTGTGTGTGTGTGTGTGTGTGTGTGTGACAGAGTAAAAAGGTAGAAATGCAGACTGGAGTTGAGGGGTGTGTATGTGCGTGTGTGTGCGTGTGTGTGAGGCGGTAGGTGTCATGGGTGTCCGCGGGACATGTATCATCGATCCGCCACTCGGATCTTCCTGTACATGTGCTGGCATTAAAATGATCCATGGCCTCTTTCCCGGGCTAATACCACTGATATTGAGATATCAGACCGCTGTTTTCTGTTCCTGGCAGGAACATGGGGGCACACACCCACGCCAGCAGAGCTCACACACACAAGACAGGAGGAGAGAGTACTTCCACAGGGGCTGAGGTGATAATCTAATAGGGACATTTGTTTTTGTCTCCCAGCTCATTCCTTCTCCTCCTCGCCTTCCTCTCGCCTCTTCAAGCTCCGAAACAAAAGCTTTCGTCTAGGGGGCCCGCTGCCGCCGCCACCGCTGCTGCCTCTGCCTCTGTGGCGTATAAATAACAGTCGCACGACAGCGAAACAAGTGTAACACATACCATCTGGCCCGCCACTGGTGTCTGCCTCAGTCACAGAGATAGGCAGGAGCGGCGTACAGAGGGGGAGGAGGTGGGGATTAGACGATCAGGATGGCGTCTCCCCCTCACCTCCAGAGAGACGCCATGGAAGCCAAAACAGAATGTGTTGGGGTTTTTTTTCCTCCCCTACATAAAAATAACTACAAAAGTGTGATTTCTTGTTTGGGTGCAGCGGAATATGTCTCACTTAGATGGTTTATCAGCAGGTACAGCATGCATGATGTGCCATATGTATAATCACTTCTGGCTACAAATCAAATGAGTCATTATGAATGTCTCCAAACGTAGAATGTGGGAAGCCAGCTGCCTACATACAGTAGATTTTCATATATCGAGCTCCACGGAGGGTTCAGTTGTGTAGAATTATTGTACTTTTGGCAGAAAATAGCAACTGTAAATGCAGATTTCTGTCCAGTTATCTGTTTCATTTCCATCACATTAAGATGTCTGGAACATGCTGGAGCTCATTGCTCCCTTGTGATTGTCTTCTAATTCATTTTTCTCTGATAACAACCAGATATTTTTTCATCTTCCATGAAGCCGGGATCGATTCTCTGAGCAAAGCGTGTTCCATTACCGAGAATTACCCATCCATTGATGGGCCGAAGAAATATTAATCAGTGTAACCTTTGTAGTTAACAACCTTGTTATTCTTTCGAGGCCAAACAAAATGAGAATTTGGCTGTGTTTAGCGCTCATTATTAAGAGCGGTGGAGAGCAGACATTATGCATTGCTATTGATCATGTGTGAAGACAGGCCTATACACAGTCAATACCCACAGCCAATGAAAAATGGCCTGTTTCTATGACTGCATCTTGCAGAGAAAAGCAGTCTTTCTTTGCAATCTGTGCTCTCTGCGAGAACTGCAGCTCCAGTTGGGCCCTTTATCAGATGTTCACAGTTCTGGGAACATTTGATCAGAGGTGGAGAGAGACGTTCGCTCAAGTTCTTCAGTTTGAGGTGCTGGTGCGCTTATAGTTTGTTTTTGGCAGCGCCATTCTTTTATTTCCCACTGAAACTTGTATCTAAGGCTTCTGATCATGTATCATATATATGTGTGTGTGCGTGTGTGTGTGTGTATACATAGACTTTATATAGACAATGCTTGAAATGCCTTTGGAACTTTAAAGGGTCATGTCACTGCAGTGAATTGTTTTTCAACGTTTAAGGTTTGGTGGAGAAGATTTCTCGGTGAAGACTGTGGATGGGCCACTGACGACAAAAAACGATATTAAGAAATTAAATTAAAATGAAGAGGAGTATATCATTTTACAGTAGTAGTACCCCGCAAGACCTGTAAACACTCTTCAATGTGTAAAATTGTTGGAATTGCCCTTTAAGGTTCTCCTCAATCTTGTCACAGTCTGTCTCTGTGTCCCACCTCTCTGGAGACATTCTTACAGTAATCCCCCAGGCCCCCTTGGGCCGCTGCCATTTTCCATTCTTTCACCAGATGTCCTCGGACAGCCTCGCTTCCTCCCCACCTGCCCGCTCCACCCATCTTCACACGTTGTTTCCACTTTCCTCATCGGCTCTGCGGTTTCTTGAAACTACCCCGCCAGCCTCCTCACCTGCATCCCATCTCTTCATCAGTCACTCACACAAATACAGGCCCGCTTTGTCTGTCTGTCGGTGCAATATTGCCTTGCCTCGGCCTTGCTTTGAAATAATTTAGACAAGTAAAAAACAGGATTCAAGGAGTACTGCTAGGTTTGTGAAAAAAGGTTGTCCCTCTGGTGCTCATCAGTTCAGGGATCTTGTTCTTTCAGAAACTGCAGAAAAAGTCAGAGGCACTCAAGGTGGTGATGTAATGTAAGAGCCCAAAGGTAGCTGTTTTGTACCACCCCGATAAAGGCCTTAATGGCTATAACGCGTAGACACATTTTTACTGATGCTGTGATTCAGCAGCCATGAGTAATTAAAGGCTTTTTAACTCATTACCCTCTCGAGTGCCTCAGACTTTTTCTACAACTTAAACCAGTAGTTTTGCTGCAATCCACCTAACTCAGAAAGAAAGACTTCAGACAAGGAAAATTTCAGTGGAACGGTCTCTTAAGTCATAATTCAGGTTGGAAACTTCTTCTTTATCATCACTTTTTACTTAATGTTATATTTATTTTATGAAATGTGCTGTAAACACTTTAAAGGTCCTACTCATGAGAAAAGTAGTCAGATTCCCAACTTGTCAGATAATTACTCTTTGGGGTGGTGACCGTCCTGAATGCATCTGAAGAGATTCAAAAAATCAACATTTTGTTCACAAAGGACCTTCAAAGTTGTCATTTTCATGTTTTATTCAGTTGACAGCTTGATAGACCTCTTTGTGTGAATGCAGTACGAGCAGACTTATATCTTAATAGTGCTTATCTCATATCATCTCATCATATCAGCTGCTTGTGAAGTTCAGAGACTTGCATTGCGCACATCAGTTTGCTGCAGGCGTCCGTGTTTTCCCGAGCAGATGCGCAGAGAGATTGAAAGTCAGGAATACAAACTCGGATACATGGACTTTCAATGGATTGCAGTGAAACTTACTTGTAATCCATACTTGCCCGACTTTATTCCTGCCTACACGTGCCTGCTTGTAAGCCTTTCAATTGCACTAAATCACAGAAATCATCCTCCCTTGGCTGTTCTTCACTTCTTCGGTGCCTTCCCTGTCGCCACTCTCTCCCACACCCCCTGTGACAGGTGTAACAACCACATGTCAAACGTAGCAGTTAACATCTTAACTGCTCATTTTGCGATACTATGTGAAGCCTTTTGTGGCAACAAAGGATGCTGCTTGTAATCCGATAAATTGCCTCCAATGATGTCACTCAGTGGCAATCGTTTGTTTTCAATCTGTCCATTATGAATCTGACAGTGTAACAGAGTAAGGATTTGTGCTCAGTGTTAAAAGTGTAATCATTCTAAATGTGATCCATATATGAAGAAAAATAGCATTGAAAAACAAGAGCATTTAGGAAGCACCAGACACTGTAGCTTTTTTTTCTCTCAGTGTGTTATACATGTTCTTTCTTGTGCTAGTAAAAGGTGTTGAAAGTTGAAAAATGCCTTGACCAACAGAAGCTCCTCTCTCCCATAGAAAACAATGTTCAGTTTTCCTTTCCACCAGCTCTATCTGGCTGTTAAGCACCAAAAATGTTCAAATTCATTCACCAGCTAGTTGCTAATTATGTCTGTCTGCTGGTTGTTGCTGGGCAGGTAGCACACAGTGGTTTTTTGGGCTGAAAACAGCTGCCTGCTGCTGCTGGAAAAGAATTTGATGAGAGTGGTGCCAAAACATTATAGTTGCTGCAAAAACAGTTTGCTAAAATAGGATATAATTATCTGTGCAGTTGGGTAGAACTACAGAGCTGGATGATAATCCTCTCGAATTACACTTTCACACTGTCAACATAAAACGATTCATGCAGAATTCATGTTTTTATTGGATTGTTAGCTTTAGAATGCTCTCCTTCCATTCCTAATGGAATTCCTTCATCTTTCCTAATGATAACCTTTTCAGTACGGTGATGTGACCCTTTTAAAGGTTATTTTTCTCAACGGCTGGATTTTTAAATCTTACGAAATAAAGCATGTTTAATGACCTGTGACTAGGGTCACATGTTAATGGGCAGCGAGGGCAAGTTCACAAGATGCCCATAAAATTAAAATGAGGCAAGAAATCTCTCAGTAATTAGGAGTAACATTTTTCTTTTTCTTTTTTTCCCCCTGCATTTCACCCAAGTTGCATTTTTTTTTTTAATTGCGTTGTCAAATATTCACGCATGAGTATAACTCCTGACCTCTTTGGGCCACTTAGGTAAATTGAAGCTGCTTGTGACTGGTACAAATATAGAGGGAGTAGAAATAACTGCCTAAATGTAAAGATTGTCTCCTTTCAGATATTTTAAGGGTTATGTTGATAAGCTACAGCAGGTAACCTGATCCAAGTGGCAAATATATGTTTATATGACGCTTGTTACATTGTGATGCACATAAATTGGGGAAGTAAAGGCTCGATTCTAAACCAGGTATTTCAGGCAGTAAAGGGGAGGCTGTGGCTCAGGGGTAGAGCCAATGTCTTCAGAAGGTCGCTGGTTTGATTCCCCTGGTCTGCATGTTGAAGTGTCCTTGGGCAAGATCGTGAACCCCAAGCTGCTTCTGATGTGCTGGTCGGTATCTTGCATGGCAGCCACCGCCATCAGTGTTTGGACTTTTTCACTTTGTGAACCTTTTACATGCACAAAAATGCTACATAACACAATAATGGAAAGGGCAAACAGCACAATATAACCTCTGTAAAGTGATTTATCTCTGTCTAAATAAGTCAAATATTGTGATTGATTTACTGAAAATCAAAGCAAAGGTGCTGAAATGGCTTGATTGGACCTGTACCAGTGTGTGTTTGGCCTCTCAAACTCATAATCCTCAGTAAACAGTGTAAACTCACAAAGTCAAATATTTATCCGCGATACCACCACGCCTCTGTTCCTCCCGGTGTGCACTCTGCTGTGGATAGATATATTACCTGGGAGAACCGTCGATAAAGTTTAATAACACGAAGGTCAGTTCATAACTGGGTCTAATAATAATCTACCACCCCTAAAACACAAGATGGAATAACACTGTGGAATTACCGTTTTCCCCACACTGTCTCGAAATAACTATTAGTGTCCTGCGGTTCGGGGTTGTCTGACTCAGCTGGGATTGGAGTCCAATTTAGCTCATCTGCTGATTATGTTTTGTGTTACCATGTATGTTAAGCAATCCAACTGTCCATCCATCCATCCATCCATCCATCCATCCATCCATCCATCCATCCATCTATCCATCCATCCATCCATCCATCCATCCATGTGGGCCTTGACCCATTAGTTAGCCATTTTCGAGCATTTAATCAAAAGGGTGCATAGCTTGTTGTGTTACCAGCCTCACTGTGAGATTTTTCAACAATTATACAACAGGAAGAACACAATTCTTCCTACAATAAGTATATTTTCAGTTGATGATAACAATAAATGCACAATAAATGCCAATCTCAGTTTGCATCAAATCTAGCTGCAACATTTGTGGTTTGAAAGCAAGGGAATGATCCACATCCGTGTCGGACACAGCAGCACACTGATATTACTGTTGTGTTGACTTTGTCGCATGATTTGAAGGTGAGACTACAATTTTTTTGGGCCTTAAACAAGTTTGAAAAAGTAAAAATAAACACACCAACATGTTATTATAGATTCTGTTAATAAACACTGGATGAAGAATGGCATTTTACCAATTATGTAAATTGTGTTGCACAAATAATGAAAATGTTTTTCTCCAAAATATGTTAGCTGATATGGCATCACATAGTAGTAGCCACCTAACAGTACAACTCAGGACACATAGAGAGGACGGGACAGGAGTTTTTCTGGAGGACAATATAGAATCACTACATTTAAATGCAAAAAAATAAATTCAGGTTTTTGCATTTCAGCTGAAAAGAGACCACATTCCTCTGACTAAGTTGGTTACATTGCTAATGAAAATGTTGTTGTTGTTTTTTAAGTCCTGTTAACATGCAGCTGTGCACACTGCATTAGTGCATCGGTCTCACAGAAAACTTAGTATTTAGATGTGGTTTTGCAGCACATGGCAGTGCATGCTATGGTGAGCTCTGTGGTTGCTCGGGCCGTGCTCTGAGTGCTTGTGTGTTTTGTGTAATTCGTGCATTTGACCTCACGTCTATGTACGTGGAAAGTGATAGTCTGCCTTGTAAGATCGTTTAGGCGGTGTAATGAGGAGTTTTCTGCCCGAAAGCCCTTAGAAAGTGACATGATACAAAGACTGTTTTAACAGCATGGGATGTTATGTACATGACGTGAGTTGACGTTGATGTTAAAATAACTCAGGATGACATCACACTGAACACCAACAGTAGTATCCACCATCACCTGACTTCCTCCTTTGCTGCCTTGCATTTTAATGCAATTTTGATTGAACTGCTAGAAGTAAACTATTTTACTGTTTATGATATAAGCTGAATGACTGACATAGATAAACAACACCAACCTCTTCAGCCCTGTCTCTCATTGAATTTATCTGATCTTAATGTGTAACCGAGAGGCCCCTCCAGCAGTCATTGTCTATTATACTTAAATATTGACAGCAGCATGCTATGTAAGTGAAATAATTATAACTCTGGCTCTCGATGTAACAGGCATTAAGCTGCTCACATGCATTTGTTAGGCATCTCCCTGGTCTGTCGATGACGGCTCAATTTAAGAGGAGAAGATGCCAAGTGATGGTATTTTTGACAACAAGCATATCTGTTTACTCAGCATTCGTTACATTGTGCTGCAAGCACTGTGATATTAAATATCTTAAAACATCTTAAATGTCTCCCTACTTGCTTTGAATTTATCATGATCAAACTACTGTCTAGAGTCGTTAAAATCCCCAAAGTAATTTAATTTCTTCTGAGAGTCAGCTTCCGAGTGCAGCATCGGGAAAAAAGGCACAAATTGAAAAAATTATAGACCTAACGAATTTCAGATTTGATTTATATTTTTATGTGCTTCATGTTCACACACAGTGCAGTTTTGTTGAAGGTAATACAGACCCTGTTAGGCTTTTGCAGGACAGTAGCTGCTAACCCCAGACATCAGATGTCCAATTTGCAGAGGATGACAAGCAGAGAGAAAGTCACAGCCAGACCGGAGCTGAGACTTTGGGTCAGCTCTCTCTTTGGGCTGAGCCCTGCTGCCAATAGCAATTTGAGCAGATGGCTCACTACCATACAGAAGGAGTGCTCTCCCAAAGGAAATGACCCAATATTTGGCAATAATCTCAGAGATGTCAGTTTGAGTTGGACCCATATTTTCTGAGGTTACTTTCACTGGACACCATAAAGACGATAAAAAGGGACAGAAATTGAACTGGTTGCGGGTGTGAGCAGTCCATAAAAATGACTGCCATGGCAGATTCAGATGGGACTGAAATTGCAGACAGGCTCTGGTAATGATTACATCACCTCTCTACCTACTAAACTAATCCTGCCTGAAATAAGCTGTATCAAGTGAAGGCTTTTGGGGAATTACAAGGTGGTGTGAATGATTTTCGAGGAAGAACTTAAAACCCCTCTTGCATTAGCAATAACAGATGGCATGTAATGATGCAATTATTAAACATTAAGTTAGGATTACACCGGGTGAATAAAGATAAGTACATCTCTGGATCTTATTAGTCTCCATTACATGCAATCAGCGGTTAAAATTAGTTTAATCTGTCGATTTCATGATGAGCAAGTCTGTTAAGGGACTGATTCCATTAATCAAACAGTAATTTTGGTTCCATTCACATCGGATCATTTCCATGTTGACTGCCGTCTCATGAAGACGGAACAGCTGCAAGCGCCGAGAGCATAAATCATATGTGCAGACAGAAGTGTGACACAAGTGCACAAAAACAACTACTACAGATAGAGGGCTGGTAAATAATGCTGTTACTGTGGTGATGTGGTGCCCCCAATAATAACACATCTACTCCTGTGATGAATAATAACAATAAAGTTCATTTCTAGGTTGTGTTTGCCCAAGATTTGTCCTTGGGCATGTGTATACAGCAGCTGTCAATCATTTTTCTGCCACTTTTGGATCCATTTATGCTCAAACACGAGGTTCTGACACATCAGTCCACCTATTCCTACCTGTGTTAGACACCTCTGTACAGGGTTGAATACCAGGGACTGAGTATTTATAGTAAATTCTTTCCTAAACTTTAGCTTTGGTGCACTTGTGTGTTTGTATTATGTCAAAATACAGATTTAATACAAAGGTCATCTTGTTAAAACCTACTATGTTAGAGTTGCTTCATATCCAACCTTGAAATCCTGTTATCACGGTAATAACTGGGTCTGCTTTTCAGCTGCAGCGGCTTCTCTCGGTTACTTTTCAGACAATTGGCAGCTCACTGTGCGGTGTGTTACATTGTGTGTAAAATCTGTAACCAAAAAAACGGCAGGTCAAAAAACAGATGTAAGAAAAGTATTTTCCTTTTTTCGCAATTTAAATGAGAGGTTATTGCACTCCCATAGAGTTGAGGGTTTTAAAGGTTAAAAAAACATCTAGCAGAGGGCGAGATACAGTCTACCAACTCCTCTGTTCAAATAACAGATATGTTCAAAACTTCCTCACGTTGCAACATTACTTTTCTTTTGGTCCAGTTTTAAATTTTTATATTGTGATGTCAATGTGCTGATGGTCTGGTTAGGTTTAGGCACAAACACCTTCTTAGGTTGAAAAAAAGATCATGTTTCCGCCTACCTGGTTGTGTTACCACAAACACAGGCAGAAAATGTTCCTCCTCTCCTAAAAATATCCGATTTTGCCTGCATCATCGTTTCCCCAA
Source organism: Diplodus puntazzo (assembly GCA_963678695.2). Lineage (NCBI taxonomy): Eukaryota > Metazoa > Chordata > Actinopteri > Spariformes > Sparidae > Diplodus > Diplodus puntazzo. Next base: position 15,977,067 of record OZ023168.1, read on the forward strand.
ATCTCTGTTTCTGCCTGTCCATTTTCAGCGATCTCAAATGTATGAAAGGCCAAAATACATCTACAGCCTAAATCTATCGCATACTGAAAGAAAAAAGGGCCCATGTCCATGGAACATAACACCAAGAACTTCTGGATGAAAATGCCTGAACTTTTTGGAAAAAAAAGGCCCTGGGGTTTCCACCGTCATTCTGTTTCAGGCAACCAATTTTATATTCGATCAGGCGGGACTTGTCATCCGTCAGCCTGGTAAGTAAGAAAATGGAGGAGCAGCTTGTTCTGGCCGTGTGTGTCTGTCATGTTTTTTTTTATCAGACAGAAACTATCATAACAGAGACAGTAAAACCCTTTTGCGGGGGAGCACTGAATGTTGTGCTGTTATCACCCATAGCACCAGCTAATGTCAATCAAAGCCACGGTGCAGAGAGTCTTTCTCATACTCCACAAGCTCTTCAACCCAGTGCTCCCAATCACACTGCCAGCTCTGTGGCAGTGTGAGAGATCCCAAAGAGTGAAAAGAGATGAGAAGTGATGAAAAAGTCAAAGTAATTTCGAAATCACAGGAAAACATTCAACCTAGCGTATTTGACTAAGGGGTTAGCTGCCAAGAGCCAAAGTGTTTGAATCCTGTTTGTCTGCTCAGCAAACTCTCCCTTAAGGTAACAAAGAAGATTTCTCAAGGGTAATGGTTGAAATTAGCTCATCATTGCAGTAAAAGAAGGGGCTCACATTAATAGGTCTATCTCCACTTTCTGCCTAATGTAGTGTGGAAAAGGCTCATGCAAATGCAGCCAGCTTCTCCTCCCTCCCTCCTTCTGCCTGCATAGACAGCGAACAAGCATTGGAAGCATATTCTGCCATCGCAAAGGCCTGAATAAAGAAATAGATGAAGAAAACGATCGAATGTCTCAAACGCTTGGTTCGCACTTGTGTTTTTACCCTTGTGCCATCTTTACCAAACTTGTCACGGACAAACACGAGTTTAACCTGTAGGAAATTAGTCTCAGCATGGAATTATTGATGCGGCTTTGATGTAAACACTCCTCTCTGAGGGTGTTAAAGATTGTTTTCAGGATTTACCGACAGCTATTTCCTTTGTGCATCAGCTGAAATCGGGTGTAATTATTGCAGCAATTTTCCACATTATACAGACTTTCTGCACTAACAGGAGGAAAGATAAACAACTTTGGAATTAAAGATGCATTTTGCTTGCAGCCTTCGCCCTGTGATCTTAGGACTACTCCCCTCCCTCAACGCTCACATGCACACACACACACACACTCATCAAAACACTGATATCCTCTGCCCGCCAGTCTTGTATTAGGCATTCTGCTGCAGTCCTGGTGCAGGCAGGGCTTGGGACCTTGACTGACCAGGAAGACTCCATCCACTATGATGCACACATCATTAAAGCGTCAAAACATATGAATTATTCACGGCAGCAAACATGCCTTAGCAGCATGTCATTGTCATTATATGTGTGTCTGTAAGCGTGCACGCTGTTTGTGTGTGTGCATCTGCAAATGCACATGTTTACAATATATAGAGAACTATGTGTCCTCACATAATAGAGGTGTTTCAGAGGGGAATGATGGAGAGCTGTATACATAGTGTTTTTATTTTGAGTCTGCATCATCGGAACCATACACTTCAATACATGTGCTGGGGATCCTGAGCACCAGAAAAACACTAATTAACATTAAATATTCATGATTAAATAATCAGCAATCAAGACCACATTTTGTGGGAAAAAAATACAGAAGACATCTTTAGGTGTTATTTATTAAGTCGTTAACTCTCTAAAGCTGATTTAGTTCATCAGGACCTAATTTTAGCAGATCATTTTGTGCTCACGTTCATGTCAAAAATAGATTTTCAGCAACTTTTTAATATGGCCTTATTACACTTTTCGACACATGACCTCTTGTATTCATGCTTTTACTACTGTTTTTCAGAAGCAAAGAGTCTGATGTTGTGTAAAGCAATTGCACAAATTAGAGAGGAGGACAGTGTGAGTGGTTGGTCATACAAAGCATCCGGATTTGGACATAAGAGATGTTTCACATGCTGTCTTCCACCAACATTCACTGTAAATGTAGAAATTACCATGAAAGCATCAAAGGCGAACTGAAGATGTTCAAGAGTCTCAGCCTCTCCTAGGTTGACTGTGAAAGCAGCTTATTACGTCCCATGCTGAATTTTCTTATTGAGAGGCAAACTCTAGTAATTGCTGTAATTATAAGGCAGCATAGGAGGAAGGGAGGCGAGGTGGACTCGGACCGACACATTCTGCACAGGGTGAGGACGAGGACAGATTGTTGTTTTACATGACTTTCACACAGGAGACTGCTGTTAGTGTCCAGTGTACGTGTGAAGTTGAACTTGAGTTATTTTAATTTATTAATGTAGTTAAGCATGTCGCATAAATAAGGAAAATGCACTATGCATGTAATGTAGGTATAAACAAGACCTAACCAAACTGCAGCTGTATGATGAAGATCTGGCTCACAGTTTGTGAAGGTCTGGTGTGTCGCTGGTAAGCTTCAAGGGAGATGCTGGCAATCAACCTACTCAGTTGTTAGGTATGAGGATGTGTTGAGAGCTTGGGTTGGAGTGAAATCAGGGTTATACCGGAAAAAAAGTTGGCTCATCTGTATAGAAATCGGCTTTGAGTTACTGATTAGGATGAATGAATTATTCAAGATAACTACTATAACTAACTATAATAACTATAAATGGACCAAGACTACCTCTTAAAGAGTTTGACTCAGCTCCATCCGAATCAGCAGATCAGTCATTTTTTTTAATATTTATTTATATTTTTCTATTTTTGTTTTATGAGGCACTGAATCAAATGCTTTTGAGAGGCAAACGAAGATACCATCAACTGTTGGTTCAGTGTAATCAATAATTCATCCAGAATATCATGAATTAGTGAAAAATGCAAGTGTTGCTAGGTCTTAACCCAGAGAAAGACCAGAGACTTTGGGGGCTGCTCTAAATTGAGTATTAAGGCCCATAAACAAAAGTTTGAACTGTACTGTATCTGTGGTTTACAGTATATTACAGTATTGGCAACCCTTATTCTAGCAGTTGGGTTGCTGGAAGACTTCCATACTGTTGCACTTGGTTTTTCACATAATGAGATACATGATTAGTTGTGAAAATCAAAAAGAGAGCAATAGACGTAAGTTCAAATCATGGCTCCTTTCTTATTTTCTCACAGCTGACCAGTCAGATCGATGATTTTGGAATGTTATGGTCAGACATCGGAAAGATGTGGCACTTGTTGAAGCTACTGAATTCTCTGACAAGCACTTGTCAAGGCGCTGGCTCCTTGAACCTAACAAAGCTGTCATTTAAACAAAAAACCCTTTTCACTTATTTTCACCCTCAACCTGCCCAAGCTGTCTAAACCATATTGTTGTAACATTATTAAACAGATTTATATTTCAACAAGTGAGTGGAGAAGAGGTAGCTACAAAGACATATATTGTTGTTTAGTTTTTGAGGATTTTTGTTAAAGTACATACTTCCATACTGAATCTTTCACCCTCTACCCTTTATTGGTGCTATGTTTCAAGCTAATATAGGTCTTGTTCATGCTGCACCTTAAAAAGGCCAAAGCAGGGGAAAAGAAACTTACTGATTAGATCTGCTCCAGGCCAGTTAGTTGTTATTTTCAACCCCTCCTGCTCCCAGAAAACTTTAATATTGCACTACTTCAGCACAATGTTGATGTCCAGGTGACACATCGGCAAAGCTCCACTGCCAAGTTGAAACATTGGACAAATAAAGCTTCCCAAAGTGACTTTTTACCGTGTGATAAGTCTTTTGACTGTATTCAGCAATTCCGCCACTGCACCAGAGATAAAACTCTGTTTGGGAGGAGTATAAACTGATTTATTTGTTTCGCAGAGCAAAGTACAATTCATCAAAGCACAATATTCTGACAATTCTCCGTCTCTGATCTGCTGACTTGTCATTGACAATACAGAAAAAAGGAACAATTGGAGATTTTAATCTGACTGGCGTTAAGTTGACTTGGCAGTTGGCACACTTTTACCATTAGAAGTTAAAAGAGGCCCAAAGCAAGCTGCTGTAGTTTTTCTCTGTTACATCTCAGCTTAATCGTCACCAAGCAGCTACATTTTCTTAACCTTAAAACAGTGAGGGCTTGCCAAATGCGTATGCTATTTTCCCGAAGTGCCTCAAATACAAAGAAAGGCAGAGTAGTAGATATTTAATTTGGACCCGTTAAGGCTTCACCCTGCCCGTCTCTGTCTGGGAGTAGATCCCAGTCCCAGCTTTCGTTTCACCAAATCAGAGAGCCATTCATTTTTAATGGAAGACCTTCAAAAGGAAAAATAAAAATGCATTTCTGTCCTGCCTTCTCCTCTGTTTTCCATGCCAGGCCACAGAGAAAATATGAATAAATTAGTAGCAGGATTTGCTTTTCCTTGGGGTAGAGCAATAAGAAAAGTGTTTATGCAGACCTGAATGCATTGAACCTTTATGTTTATTGAAGCAGGGCAGTGCTATGGAGGGCCAGGTGCTGGGTCCAAAGGAAGATATGTGATGAGCAAAATGAGCTGTATTATTTTGGATAATAACAGTGTGTGACCCACAAGATTGAAAAGCTCCGTGAATTTAACAACTTGTTTGTTTCATTGAATGTTTTCAACAATAGGCGAGATGTCTGCAGTCAGAATTATAGACTATAACACTGACTTTCATTAAAGAAAGCTAATCTTTTCTTTAAATGTGCTGTTTAACAGTTGAGTTTGAAGTCAATTCACTTCATAACAATAAATCAATTTCACTTCGATTGATGATATTATGATAAAGGTTATTTCTATGTTGAATAGAGGTAGTGGAGGCATAACATAAGTGACAAATATTGGCATCCCCTTACGATCAGAATCATAATCAGTAATCCTTTAATGTCCCACACATGTGGAAATGTGTTTGTCCCAGCAGCCAAAGGGCAGAATATTACAAAAAACAAAACAAAACTTACTGTCTCTTTCTCAAATAAAGACAAAATTGCCTAACACAAGAACGACACTAATACATTTACAATCCTGTATGCAAAAATAAAATAAAATCAGTTTGAAAAACTAGGAAACACTTCAATGGTGCAATATGTAGCAAACAGAATGAGATCCAATAACTGTTTGGAGGTTGCTGTATGTCAAAGACAGCTAGCTATGTATTTTGTTGCAGAGATATCTACTGAAGTTAGCATGCTGGCTAGCTGCATGGCTAACTCAAATAACAAGCTATCAATAGGTACAGTCATGGATGTATAAACAGAATACAGTTTTCAGTAGTAACTATATGCTATATGCTGCCCATTTTGGTTGGGAGTATGAATTTATCAGGTGGCCAATTCTTACATTATGCTTCTTTAAAGACATCTATGTATCTAGAGATATCTACTAAAGCTAGCATGCTAACCAGCTCGCCGAGGCCAGTCTAACCGCTTTGTACCTCAGGAGAGGATAGTCCGATAGTATGGTGCTGACTCATGCCTGACTCTTGCTCCTCTCTTGTGTTGCGTCTATTGTTTGCCCACCTGAAAATGCCATAATCTTTGTTGTCAGTGGAGTCAGAAGCCTTGTTGGAGTGGCTGTAAATCGCCTCTGTACTGTACCTGTGGTGAAACCCTCCTTCCTGCCGTCCAAAGTCCCAATGCTGTTCCCCAGTGCTCTAAGCTTCCAGTCGGTTCATATTGAGCTAACTGAAAGGCTAATTGACATAACTAGTTAACAGTAACTACAGCAGTTAACAGTTACATTTCTGACATTCTTCCCCCTTTGTCCTTTGAGTTTCACAGGAGGCCGATTCCTACATTTCGCACCGTTAAAAGAGACTATATTACATTGCTGAGAAGATTCTTCTCAGTTCCGATTAGTAAAAGATATATTTCTCACCACACTGTAGCCAGCACAAAGGTAGTTAAAAAACCCACATGCACACACAGCAAAAATCTGACCCTCCCTCTCAGTCTCAATGCTCATTTTCATTCATGCCAACTGATGAATAAATGGATATCCAAGTTGTTTAAAACAGCATGTATGCAAAAAAGAATTAAAAGAGAGTTACAACTTAATGTTCTGTCATTCATTTTGTGTGTCTATCAGACTTTGTGAAACTTGCAGCAGAGTTTGCAATTTGACTTAATGATGAAACAGGCTCTAAAATGTATGAGTAGATTAGTGTGAAAAGCAGTTGCAGAGCATCCCTCGAGCTCAAGATCGTCAGTAATTCAGGCTTTGAAAGCAAAATAAGTTTTAAAATCCAGCAATGACCAGCCTTTTATATACACCCAATCTGCAACTGTGTTAGATTGTGCCGATGTTACTCATAGACATGCCACTATGTCTTACCTTAAACATCTAGCTGCTGCCTATCACTCGGCTCTCAGATTTATTACTTATGACCCATACGACATCTGTCATAGTGTCTTGTATCTGACGCTCAGCACTTTGGTCTATTCGTCTACAAAGAGCCACTTCATAAATTGACATCCTATACTTATTGGCACTTCTGTAACAAAGACATCATCCCATTCTCAGGATGGCTTACACTTATGTTCTGGCAGTAAACCCTATTCTTGTGAGATAGAGTTTAGGTATTTTTCTTCATTCATCTGATAATAAGTTGAAGAGTAGACTGAAAGTAATACATTGACATCATTCAGGCATTCAGATTTCGATACATTTTTGATGTGACTGTTAAACATAACCAATTATATTTTCATTCTTTTTTATGCCTATACCATCTTAGAAAGCATTCATTTAGTTATAATGCATTGATTTATGACTAAACAATGTTTTCTATAACAGGAACTAAAGATACATAATACCATCCGAATTCCATTTTCTAATGTGGAAATGTTATTTAACGAAGGTAGATGTTAACTGTCGACGTATTTTGTTTGTTATCCGCCAAAATGGGCAGTCATGGTAGCAAAGTCAACAGCTGAGTTGAGCTGCGCCGCGTTGGCAATGGACCTGCTCTGGGGAAGGGCCAAGCCACATCCCGCCTCTAAGTGGATTGCGGTGACAACTCAGAACTGTGACCAACCAGTAACAAGTATTTGTCTCCCCCTAAATTGATTCTCAACTCATGTCTTTGCAGGAAACCTAAGAGAAAGGTGTTTTTTAAAAGTATGTGTTCAGCTCTTAGTACTTTTTCAGCTTCAAACTGAATCTCTTTAGTTTCTCTCTTCCTGTTCGTACTTTCAAACATATGCTGTGTTTTACTGTCTCATCTTATTTGCTTTCAGCTGTTTCAGGAGTCATGATCAGTTACTGCTGGTGAAAACACAACGTTTCCTGTAATGCTGCTTCATAATAAAAGCTTTTAAAGAACAAAATAGCAGGAGGCTTTTATTGTGAAGACATTTTAGCAAATAAAAATGTGTTTGTAGCAGTGATTCTTCGATAGTACTGCAGGGATCAGGACAAGTGCGTCATTGGCTTAAAACACACCTTCAAGCAGGTTCAAGCAGCCCTGTTTTGGTGGAAATGCAAAATCTTGGGTGCCAACCCAATAGAGCCAGACTAGCAGATGTAATGGAAAAATGGCATACTAAAACCGCCCTGCCAAAATAAAGCCATGAAAGGACAAAACAACATTAAAGAAAATGTAGTGCTTCATTCACTCAAAGAAACATTGTGTCTGAACATAATCCAGACAGCAATTACATTTGTCACCACAATGTAATTATGAGAACAATTTAGTGATATATAAATGTAATTTCTCTGAGACAGGGTCGCGGCAGTGCAGTGCAGTGCTTCATCCTTGTCATAACAGTTTAAACTAACTGCTTTTAATCTTTTTTTTATGTCAGTTTAAAAGCCCAAGGTACCTTAAAATGATAGACTCCTACAGTATGTATGAATGACAAAAAACACCACTTTAACACATAGATGAATCAAATACTGTATCATTGGTCTGGCTTCTTACAGACTCACTATCAGAACAATACAATGGCACCAACCGCGCTCTCTCCAATGTTTTCTGATATTTAAACAGACGTGTGTTCCATTGGAGCCAGGTTTATTCTACGTGCAAACGACATGTTTCTCTGGAAATCTTTGAAACAGACGAACTCGCACCGTATAATAAATCCCACAATTGAAAAACAAATCAAGTTTGTTATTGCACAGGAAGTCACACAGCTTTCCTTGCTTCATTGTAACTGTCACACCCGAGACTCAAATGGCTGCAAAAATGTTATTTGTCCTTGGTTATTCTTGCTTCCTTGGAAAACCAATACGTGCATACCTGCTTTTAGAGAGTACAATGTCATTTAGACCTTCCTAGATATGAATAATTCAGCTTCAGTCTGATGAAATGAAAAAAAAAAATCTTTCCTGTATCAGACATTGCAAAAAACAAAAAGATAAAATATCTATGTCTCAAATCACAAGAAAGATAATTTGGGACTACAGTATAGACTCAAAGGCACAGTCAGAGTCTTGTTGGACAAAATCTAGTTTCATACACACACGTATTAAAGGAGACATATTATTCCAATTGCCAGGTTCTTCATTTTATTTGAGGTTGCCACTAGAATAGGTTTACATGCTTTAGTCCTGAAAAAACACTCTCATACTGTTCAGTGCTGCAGCATTGAAATTCCCCTCTATCTGAGATTCTTATTTAGCTCATGTCTCTTCAAGGCCCTCCTTTCTGTGATTGATCAGTTGACACATGCCTGACCAAGCACCACTATCAACAACAGTGCAACTGTGCTAAATCAATTCTTACATGCCATACATGTGACATAGTGATGTAATGTGATGTCATAGTATTACGGAATTAAAGGTGGGACTATACTGATGACACGTGTCAGTTTTCTGTGGGAGAGGAGCTTTTTAACTAAGCTAACTAGCTAAAGGCAGCTACAGGTAGCCGCGATATGTGTTTTTTGGTGATATGTTGCCCCCTATTTGTTTTGAGTATGAATTTAACCAGTGGTCAATTCTTACATACCACACCTTTAAATCTATAAATTAAGAGAAGACATATGCTAGAACTAAATATTGTTAATTATAATGCCACTGATACCGTAAATGTATCAGTTGAGTCTGCAGAGCTTTTACAGTAGTAGTAGTAAATATAATATTGCAGAGTATTAACATGCATCATACATGCCGTGTGTCTTGACTTGTTTATCAGTAACATTCCTGGAGGTAGTTCACAGTGTTAGATTTGGTAAACTGGTGCCTCTGGTACAGTCAGCATGAGATGCCTGTTTGCTAAATAAAAGATGAGCAACATCTCTTTTCACTTATGCCAAATATATTGATAGTGTGTTGATTGCAATGTTCGGGGCAATTAAAACGGTGTTCAGGCTTCAGTTACAACTGCGTGTACATGCCAAAGGGGGAAGAGCAGGAATATTCTAAGTTACCTTGAACGACACCAGCTTAGATGGAAATAAGTCCTGAAACTTGTTCATAAAAAAGGGGATCCTATTAGATATTAAACTTTATATGAACCTTGTGGAAAAAACTCAGGGATTTAGCTTTGAGATCTCATGTTGATCATAAAGTTGAAAAAAAAAGAGAAAACGTTTGTTTCCTTATCATTTCAAAAGGCATCATTAAAAAGAAAAAAAACAGTCAAATTCATATGGAAGAAGTAAAGTGTGAAACCATAGACTGTTGAGCTTCAGCGCAGTTCAGCCAGGAGAAGTGTTGATATCAAAATGATTTATGTTAATATTGTGCTAAATGAGGTGTGAATCCACCATTTCATCTAAGCTTTGGCTCACTGGAAGTGATACGTGTGAGACTGCTTCAGCCTGCAGATGGCCCAGGCTGATTGGGCTCTCTCCACTCGCAGGTGGGTGAGCCCCTCTTCTAATTGATATCCCCATTGTTCCTACTTGGTCAAGCATGCATTGGTAATCTAGGTGGAGAGAAACCTCGCAGTGAGTGTGTTATAATTCACAAAGCATAAGAGGAGCAGCACTTTACGTCTTTGTGATGCATACTCTGTGGAGAAAAAACTGACTGTGATTATGGTCCACTATGGAGTTATATCTCAGAGGGCAGCTAAATCTTCTGATAACCGTTCGTTTTATGCCTCAGTAATTCCTTCCTCTAATATTTTTTCTTTGCTACGTGCCATTATTGCTGTTACTGCCTCAAGGGAACCTCGCAGTGCGTAAATGAATCACTTTATTTGCCAAACACATTACATGTACGAGAGTTTGTCATGGTGGCGCTGGTGCTAAAAGTCTGAAATGGCGATTACAATATATGGACACATACTTGATGATTGCATTCCTGCACCACAAGCCAAATTATGTAAAAAAAAAAAAAAGAAGAAGAAAATTAGGGGTGCATGATATTGGATTTTTTGCAGATAGGAAGATATTTTCCTACTCATTTTGGCCAATTGCCATTGCCGACACAAATATATGCACACATTTCTTTGGAACTGATTGCAAAGAACATCAAGTCTCTTCTGCAGTGGAACTAACACAATGTGCCTTATACTGTTATCGAGATGGGAGAGGAGGACGATAAGCAATCTACTTAGTTAATGTCGTATGCACACACTTAAAGCACTATGTTATCAACCTGAAATGTGTATTTTCAGCCAATAACAATGACATACCAATGCTATTGATCATCCCTTTATATGATGCTTAATTGGCTGATCCAAAGTCCCACCCCCAGTTACTGTTGCCAGGTTGGACAAGCTTGACAATAAGAAACATGGCAAGGCCAATTCTATTTAGCTGGGTGCCGCAGTGCTTATTAGCTTATTAGGGCAACATGGACTACAGTATGCAATCAAAGTTTATATTCATGATTTCATTCATGATGATGTTTTATGAAGACAGCAAAATGACGCAAATTGAGGCCAAGTCTGGTCTCAGTGAAAACAGTAAAAGCCTTGATCTTTTCTATCTAACGATAATTCATCTTAAAAACATGTCAGCATTCAACCTATCAGTCCTCTCTTTAACGTTAGCACAGAAATAAGGATGAAGCAAACCCTGCTGGCGTGGGTGATCTGACATTAGGCTATTTCCTCTTGAGGAACTGAAATTAGCTAACCCAGGATGTGACTATACCAACGTGTCACTGAAGATTGCAGGTTCCATATAATGTGATTTCACATCATGTTACCTTTGGTGATTGTGTTCAATTTCTGCAGATAGTGAGGTCTACCACACAGAGTAATCAGCTCTTACATTGTACAAAATATGTCTGGTTTTGGGGATGAAATGAACAAAACATCTTTCACAGGTTCAGAATCCAGGTCCCAGTATTATCTTTTAATCAGCTTAACTTGTTTTTCACAACATACACAAAAACACCAAACACATGGCACATATACATCTAACAGGGAACAGTAAAGTTTTCCAAAGTTTATCTGAGTAACAAGCTTACTCACTGTTATGGTAGCACAGAGTGAAAATGGATGTCAGTTTGAGGTGTGCAGCTCTAAGCTGATTCTATGCTTATAGTAAAGCTGCACTAATCAATATTTTGATATCATCATTTGTTCAAAGTATTCTGTAAAATGTGAAAGGTCTCACTTGTAGTGACAAACCAACAGTGGATTTTCACATGACTCTGCAGGTCGCTTCATGTCTACGAACTATTCTATTGTTTTTCGGCTCATTGTTTTCGTTTTTCAGCATGAAACTTTATGATTTTGTTTCTGTCTCACTACTCGCATCAACCATTTCCAACCACAGCAGGTAGCTGTTTTCACTGCAAAAGCTCCACTATATGCTGTCTATCCATGGCATGGTGTCACAGCATTGTTGTTGTCTTTCTACAGGAGTTGTTAGAGACCAAAATAGAGCTAAAATGAGAGTGAACATTGTACACAGCTTTTTCTCAGTCCTGCAGCTGCCACAGAGGTCTGATTATTTTCGTTCCTTTTTCTGAATACATAATGTATTGACTACTCTCAGGATAGAAGGACCATTTCACCCAGTATAACAAAATGTGTTTCTGAACAACATTAAAGTCCCTAGCTTTAAACTAGGAGTTCGGGAAATACACTTATCCGCCGTCTTGACCTCAGCAACCTGACCTTGCTAGTCAATATTCTTCTTTGACTTCTATGTCAAACTGCATCCTGTTTCTTATCATGTTTCTAATGTATTCCTCTAACTTGTCATGCACTGTGCATTAGTCTACATTTTTAGTTGTTGTGCTTACATCACAAAACACTAGGATTCGCAGAGACATGTCTTCAGCATATAAAGTAACAGAATTCTTCAGGTAAGAGTGACAAGAGGATATTGTTAGGCTTTGTTGTCACAATTTACAGGTTTAAACGATTCACAGTAATCTTCATGTGTCAGAGCAGCATGAGGAAATTATGTGTCTGGTGGCAGATGTCCATAATACTTGCAATGTTCACAAGGGGTAGTATTTAAATCCATATATGGGTAGGTGTCATTTCCCGTGCACGTCAGTCAAACTGAATGCTTTAGAGAACATCCAGTGAGTGGCATATAATTCTTTAACTCACACATCTGAAGAATCTGTTGTTATGCAACCAGTACTTTGTGACCTTGTTTCTCTTTCACTATAGAAGCCCCAGATGCATGAAATGTGGACCAGTTGAGATTGAGAGCAGAGTGCATCTCTGAAGGGCTAGGAGACCATTTAGCCCGGTTCAGCAGGCAGCCCACAAATTATTCAGGGATGGATGCCGAGGTGCATTCACACATTGGTGTCACAAAGAGTTCACAACCTAGCCGCTCTACACAGGTGGACTCCAGGCAGCCTGAGGAGCGATTGGCACCTGTTAATTTGAATGTGACTGTGTGGGTGTTTGCATGAATAGCATCAGATGGTCAGTGTGCACACAGGCTTTTCACTTGGTGTTGTTTGGATTAGCATTTTGTTTAAAAGCACATTGGAAGATACACAGTGTTCAACAGTCTTTATCTCACATTACTATTCTTTCGGAAAAAAATACATTTTCTTAAGCTCAAGCTTTTACACTGTCAAGCAGAAACTGTTTTTTAATTTAAATAAAGGAACTTTTGAATGCGTCTACATAACAAGACAATCTTTATTTGTATTGCAGGCTTCAGGCTGAACACCTCCCCAGCAAGGTGACAAGCTGTGGTCTGGAAAATGACTCTCGCCATGTGCAGCATGAAATCAGATTATATACGGTATTTGCATCCTGAAGCAAGATGTAAAGGTTCTTTATGCTAGTTTACTGTATTCAGTGCCCTCACAGCCAAAATATAATAAGGGTGAAACTAAGTGGAATTTATCTCTCCTGCGTCTTTCTTGCAAAGTTTTCCTCTTCCTATGATAGATTGTCATTAACATTATTTAAAAATATGGCAATAATATGACCATACTGTTGTATTTCATTTTATTTTACATGAACTATAATTTTATGTTCCCTGCCCCAGGTTAGCTTCTGTCACTTTCCCTCTTTTTCATTTTCTTTACATATTTCTAGGCTCTTTTTTCATCGCCCCTGGCTCCTGAACAAGAGCACAGAGCTTAATTGCGTTGCCATCCCGTCTGCATGTATTTCTACATTCTCTTTATTCTATGGGTGCATTTAAGTCTTTGATACACGTTCCCAGTTTTAAAAATGAAGCAACAATTGAGTCGTTTCAATTGGGCGCCGTTTTACTGCATTGCATAAGCGCACCATAATGTTCAAATTTACAGTGTTTAAGTAAAAAAGTAACTGAATTGCCCGAGTCCTCCTTTGCTCGATGAATGACAACCCACACAGCGTTTTAATCAAACAATCCTAAGTGCTACAAATGACTGAAGGCTTAAGCTGGCATTAATTATTTTCTGTAACTTTGCTACCGCCATACTTTGATAAGTTCCCCATCAATTAATGAGTTGATAAACTCAGGGAAATTATAATGAGAATATATTTTTTAACTTTTATCAAGATTTTTTTGGAACTTTGTGACTCAGCCAACTGCAGTAGGGATTATTTTTTTATATAATAATGCTTTGATTTAAGTGAACAAATTGCTGCATGTTATGTTTTTCTGTAACGATGACAAGAAGAAAGAACATAAAGAAGTAGATGACGGCAGATTAACAGTCAAGCGATGAAGCTGTTTGAATCCAAATTTAGTAATGAGCACATGTTTGATTTGAGTCAACAGCACTCGTAGTTAAACAGCAGAATGGCACTTAAGATTGTTTGAATGTTTTTGTAGATGAGGGAACAATCACTCCCTAATAAAGTGGATTATAATCTGTGTGAGTCAGCTTCAATTGGAGGGAGATCTGCATGATAATCAGTTGCTCAGCAGGCACTAATCAGCTCCGTGAGTCTGGTCATCCCTTAAACTTGATTTACCAAAGCCCACATCTGCATCTCTAATGGCAACTCCAAATGGAGTAAATTTTTAACTTCATGAATTAATTGAGTCAAATGAGATATATTATTTGAGCTACTGTGATGAATGATTTCACAATTCAAAAATGCAAAACTGTGCATGTTTTCCTCTTTATAATGAGGCCGGCAGCCTTGAATATCAACAGTGACTGTGGCTGTGGCCCTGGCAGGTCCATCAGCGCTGTCAGAGAATTGTGATATAACACCTGTGAAGCTACAGGGCTCCTGAGGAGTTCCAATTGAAATGTATACAATAGAAAAAACATTTACAGATTATAGAAACCTTTCATCAACTTGTGCACTGTGTATATGCTTGGAGATTCAGACCTTGACTACTGGTATTATACTATAAGATGAGCAGGTAACTTTATGCACTCCCTCATATCTGAGCACAAATATTAAAAGAATAAATACAAAAGATCTACTGACTATGGTGTCGGCCAGCCTGAAGGTTTGTGCTTTAATCAAACTCCAAATATATTAGAATGTAAACCAAATACTGCTTTATCTACTGATACCTACACAGAGAGCTGCCTCGTAACATCGAGAAAAAGGGACCCCAGATACACACTCGTAAAAAGCCAACCACCCCTGTTACACTGCAGCGGGCCACACAAACTGAAGGATACACGAGCCACAAGGAACTGCCGGACCAATTAATATCTCGTAGTAGTTATGTGATTCTTTGTAGTTGTAGTTCTCTCCATGCTGCCAGTTTCTGTGTCTTTAACTTTTTAAATCTATGTTTGGCCAATCTCATTGTAGGCCTTTTTTCCTCTGTTTGTAGACTCTTTGTAGTTGTTTCTTGCTTCCTGCAGTTTGATTGTCTATCTTTGTGGTTGTTTTTTGTCTCCTTGTAGTCATTTTGCATCCATTTGTAGCCTTTGTTCATGTCTTTGTTGTGTTTTTGCTTCTCTTTGTAGTTCTTTGTGTTTATCTGCAGGTGTGTGTGCAATGTGTCTCTTTGGGTCTCATTGTAACGTCTTTTCTTGTGTTTGTAGTCATTTACTTGTAGTTTGTAGCTGTTTGTTGCTTTTCTGCAGTTGGTGTGTCTCTCTTTGAAGTTGTTACGCATCTCTTCACGGCTGCTGTCCGTATAGTTGTAGTGGTCCATAAGTGGTTGTCTTGTGTCACTCTATAGTTTTTTGTGTCTCTTTGTAGTCATTCTGTAGCCTTTTTTGATCTCTTTGGAGTTGTTTTTGTCTCCCTTTGAAGTTGTTATGCATCTCTCTTTGGTTGCTTTTGCATATAGTTATAGTACTCGTTGTATGGTTGTTACTTTGTAACTGTTTTGTGTTTCTTTGTTGTGTTTTTGCTTCTCTTTCATTGACATTTATGCAGGTGAACCATCCTCTCAGGTGCTGCTATTCATTCAAAAAGTATACTTGAACTGAAGTGGGATCATTCTGCTGTTCTGCTTTAAAAAAAATATTGCGCTGCAAATGTGACTGAATTCTAATCAAATGTTACTGTGGCCTCAGTATGCTGTGCAGTTATGATTCAATGGAAAATAATAGAAAAGATCAAATCTATTGGGTTGGCACTCGATGTTAAATACTTTTTTGTCAGGAAATGTTAACAATGACTTCAAACAGAGGCTCTTTTCTTGGCGCCCCCTCTGTCCTTAGGCCCCTACAGTAATACAGCCATGCTTGCTTCGAGGAGGGGCAGGGGGACAGTGTATATCTGTAGATAGAAAGAATCTTTAAAGACACCTGTTCCATTACAAGGCGTCTCTAAAAATCTCGTCTCTAAAACCATTATTTCATCATCTCTTCATCATATGATACCATTTAGATACAATGTAATGATTTCAATTATCAAACCAGATGAAAATGTGTCACAGTCGTGGTTGTTATACAACTGAATGTATAAGGGCTCAAGCTGCAGGAAGACTGAAGCTTAGGTGGGGACTCCAGTGTGTGAGAAGTGGTGGATCCTCTGAGGGATCTGGCGAGTGGCTGAGTAGCAGGAGGCTGCGCGGCAGAGTGGCTGTGGGGCTTGAGCTCTGGATGACATTGGCTCTAAGAACGAGGAGGAGATAGCAAAAGTTAGATTTGAAAGTTTCAGAGTGACAAACAAGCACGAAAACCCCAAATAGAAGCTAGAGAGGTTCAGTCATGAAATCACATCGTCAAGTGGATACAATCTGGCAGTGTGTAGAGAGGACCACAGTATTTGAGCTAGCGTTGATGACAAGATGAGCTGCAGGTGTGTGAGGAGCTCCAGACGTCCATGGCCGCCACGCTCAGCCCCTGCAAGAGGCCTGAAAGCACATAGAAAACAAAATAGGAAGCACAGAGAAAAACCGTTTTATCCTGGTTGTCGTTTCCTTTTCAGTCACTCTCTGTTAACACAGCGTTATCTAGAACTTAGAGACCTTAACAAATGCACTCTGTACACAGCAAAGCTGTAGCTCCCTTAGGCTCCGCCGCCATCAGTGTGTCTGAAATATGCTACGCTGCATAAAAAATAGTTGAGAAAAAGAAGCAAAACAAAAACCGAATCTTGCAGCGAATAAAAAGCTATCACACTCAGTACTTCTCCTCTGCCCGAGGATACAAATAACTTCAAAGATCTGTCAGAGAAAAAGCAAAGATGTAGAAAAAAACATTTCTTCCCTAACAGTACTACCCTACCTCCCTTTTTCTGCTGCTTTCATTCCCATAGACGAGGGTAGAGCCAATTGCAAGACACAGCTATCATGTTTGGTGATTCCTCCACAGCCATGATTATGGGAGTGATCAAAGTTTAGCCTGGACAGCTTCCAGCACCGTCACGATAAAAAAAAAAAAAAAAAAAAAAAAAAAAAGACTGCGAAAGACAAGAAAAAGAAAAAGACAGAAAAGTTTACCTGGGGCAGTCTGCAGTTGTCCTGACAATACAAAAACACTTTGGCCTTGCATTTCCCTGGAAGTCCCTGGCTTTTTCAGGAGCCAGATTAATTATAATGCTGCATTCACATTATAACACAAATCCATCAAAGACCTCTGCTCTGCATTATGTGCTGCGCATTGTGTTTTTTAAATTATGGGCTGGAGAGTGAATTACAGGCCCACGGAAATGAGTGATAAATGCACGAGGAGTCCATTTGCAAAAAAAATCCCATCGTTCGCCATAATCACAACTTTATTGAATCCACTGTGAGCCATCAACACAGTTGTTTGCGGGGGCTTAAAAGCATATAAATATGCAAACACAGCATACCTACAAAAAAGCCTTTACATGCCATTAAATATTTAGTTGTTCCACATAAAATGGTTCCAGGCTATATAAACAATAGATACACACATGCATATACAGCACATGTACACTCTGCTGTTTGTATAACCAATGTCATTTGATTGCCGTCCCATGCATTACATTAACTCACTAAGTCTTCCTACTTGTGTATACCCACCTGCCTGCCTACTTTCTCTTACTCTGTGCCATTTCTCATCTGCAGAGGCTGACATCATCATCATCATTATTAATGCAGCAAGGTTACACGGGCCTCTGACAGACTCCAACTTCAAAACCGGCTTGGAATCAAAAGAAAAAACACGCAAACTGTCATCATTATCACAACGTGACAATGTACGGCATTAGCTCCCTTTAATGCTCTTCCCTTTTAAAAATCACACCTGATTCCTGGTTTCTTGTCGTATACTGTAAACATTTCCCACTTTTCAGGTTTGACTGATTTATTATGTTTGCTTATTCCGCAAAGCGATTTGTAAAGAGCATTTAACACCTTTCCTGATTGCAATGATAGCTATTTAAATGTCATCATGTAACGAAACAGATCTGAGGTTTATTTAAGGTTGATGTATCTTGCCTTGCTGGGTGCTTAGGAAACAACAATGGGAAAGTAAAAAAAAAAAGTATTTTAGGCTCCACAGGGAATTGAATTGTACGGAAGGCTCCTAAATGAATTAATTGGCAATTACCTTGTAAAAAATGATAGTTTGATAGCAGACTTGTAATGCTGTTGAGCAACAGCTTCAATAATTCAAAGACGGCTCTGAAATTCCCTTACAACCGATGAAAAGGTACGTCCCTCAGGTAGTCCCAAACTGGCTGTGGGAGCTAGTTGTTAACACGATACTGTTTCAGTTGACCTTGAATAAAAATCATCACATTGTACGCTCGAGATACTTTCATGAAACCATAAAAAACAACTTTGCACTCTGCTCATGAAAACAATTACTTCTCACCTGTGGAGTGTTAGGGAATACTTGGTTAAGCTCTCTACATTGTGCAACATGTTTTTTGTATTTATTTGGTCAAATGTGATAAAAACATGTTCGATGTATTAACATTTTTGACACAATTTCAATACTTTATAAACACATAAAACTGTGTCACTGAAAATTAATTACATCACAATGAGCATAAAAATACCAATATAGGCACTGGCAGACTGCAGAGTTACAGTGAATATTATACATTAGGGCTCTGAACCTTTGTATTAAATCAGTTATTGTGTGCAAAGTACTACAATATAATTATATATGTATTTTATAAGCTTAGTATTATTTTGGTTGTACTATTCCCAGTACTAAAATGCATTTTTTAAAAACCCCTCCACACCCCCTCCTCCTTTGATTGACCTACTTTTCAGGATGCTAATAAGTCAGCGAGGAGATGTGTAGCCCTGTCGGATTTGCTCACCGTGGGCCTACATCTCACTGCTGTCAGCCTCTTTATTGTTCATGAAGTCTCTCTTTTTTTTTTTCTGGGTGGCGAGGCTGCACGGGGAGATGAAGTTGTGTCACGCAGTAGCTTCCATCTACTCCTCGACACAGAAGCACTCTTAAGGATGTATGTTTTTAAAGCAGAAGTGAAAAAAAAATGCTTTTTGGCAATGCTGCTTTTGTCAGGATGGTGAATTCAGGGACTTGTGCAACATAGTTTTAGTCAAGTAGCAGGCTTAATAGCTGTCAATTAGAGAAGGTATTTTATCATTGGAAAAAAAAGAAGCCATGCATCTCTGTCACTTCCAAAAAAAATGACTAAAAATACCCCCGCCTATCACACGGTGTGCTCATGTGGAGAGGCGTCGTAGGCGGGTGAGAATTAGCTAGTTAAACTTGGAGATGCGTGGTCATCTGATAGCATAGCCTGCGCTTGTGGGGGCAGTTCACACTCATCTGAGTGGGGTCTGAAACCCGCTCAGATGGTTGCTCTCTAACCGGCACCAGGCCAAGAGCGTGATAATGAACTCCAGCAGCCGGGACACAATTCACATTACAGTGAAATGATACACTCCTACACAGTAAAAGCTCCTATTTCGGATGTCAAATACCTTGCTGGAATTGACAGTATGGTAATGTGCTAATATATTTAAATGTGAAACAGCTCTTAAATGGACTTTAAATATGTCACTATTAGAGGAGCCTGTGTTCTGAATCTCTGATGAGCTTATTTGCAAAGCATCGCTGAATTATTATGGAAGTCGGCGTAATGTGTAACACAGGTCCTGGGTGAAAACCACATGGCAAGTACTGGCGGCACATTATCCGCGCGCACTTCGCACGGCGGCAGGTGGCACATTGTCAGCTGTGAACGTGTGAACAAAAGCACAATTATAACTTTCCCACATCACCTGCTCCAAAATTATCTCGGCTGATCCTCGGATTTAGCCTGAGCGCTGGACACGGGGAGGAAATGACAGCCTGGAAATACTTAATTTCATAAACAGACTGAAAGAATTACAACCCAGACATGTTTTTTTTCTGTTCTGCAGTTGGTGATAAAACACTATGTTGATATATCACCCCCCCCCAAAAAAACAAATCCTCAGGAAGCTGCATTTGTTTCATTTTTATTAAATTCAAATTTAGACATTTTAGGATGTAAGATAATAAGCTTTATTGCAAATAGTTGAGAAGATCAACATAAGTATATGTATCTCATGTTTAACAGTGAATGAGGTCAGAGCCAGCAGCTGGTTAGCTTTGCTCAGTATAAAGACTAGAGACGGGGAAACAGTTGAACTAAATCTCTCCACCAGCAGCTCTCACTCACTAAATTACATCTTATGGCTCAGATGGCTGTTAAAGTTAACACAATAATAACGTGTTAATGCAAATTCCTCTTAACAAAATTATTTTTTTTGACGTGTGATTAATGCATCCACGTTATGACCCTCAGCCCGCCCCATAGATTGGGAAATCAGGGAGCCTTGAAGCAGTTACATTGTGGATGGCAAGCAGAACAAAACCTCCTTGAGTAGTAATGGATAAAGAAAAAGGATTAGGATAACATCGATTAGAGTACAGTTGGACACTACATTGTGTTAGTTTTACTAAGGAATGTTAAGTTCCGGTCAGTTTGCCTGTCTGTCATTGCTTGTTGGGCTTGAGTTTGTCATCTTATGCATATTTTCTGAGCATGCAGTGCCTTTGAGGTTATTCTGGAGAATATTCAGGACAGTATTTGTCAGTGATTTGGATTGTTGCAATAATAATAAACATACAATTGCATAAAGCGAGCATATTTGTCCACTCCAAGAGTATTAAAAACTTGGAAAGTATCCCTTTACGGTACATTTACAACAGATATATAACAAACTGAACAACTGACTGACTGAAACTCAAAGACGCACCGCCCTTCAAATTAGGTGTTAACAAAGGAGAAACCCATGCACAGGGGGGCTTTGCTTCTTGTTATCGCAGAGTGTCCTGAGATAGCTGGTTCATTAAAGCGGTGTGCAGGTGTTGATGAGGGGTGAGCAGGGAGCAGGTGCCTCATCATGCTATCTGCTAAAATAGCCAACTAAAGAACTGACTCTTTGGTTTGGTTTTAGCCAAACAAAAACTCGGTTAGGGTTAGGAAAACATCATGTTTTAGCTTTAAATACCTGTTTTAGTCGCAACGATCACAGATGGAGATGGTCCAGTGACTGTTTGGCACCCTTGTTGTCCAGCAATTAAACATATAATGTGAACGTCATATGTCATATTTGAGACAAATGTCAACCTTACATATCTGTGGTTTACAGAAACGTTAGCTGCTCACATTATATCCTGCCGCCTTTGCTGAATTTGACCCTGAACTTCTCTTAACTGACAGTTAATAGATAAAATTTGATGATTTTCTTTTAGACTACTCATTTATTCTTTTTCACATTCTGGCCCATCAGGCTGATACTATCTGATTGCCAATTTAAGGTGCACTGTTAAATGTTAATGTCTGGGACTGTGAGGTTAAACTTTGGGAAATTATTTTCATTGTTTCACACGTTGGCCCAACACAAACAGTATTAATGAACAGATTGTGTTTTTTAAATTAATAATTTGCTGATCGACAAACGTGCCAATTCGAATTTGGTCCACCCTCGAGTTTGATCTTTAATTCAGTACCTCCAACTTGACGAAAAGCGCGGGCCAAGTCTACACTCGACGCTCCTCCGTAATTTGGTTTTGCTCACAGGATAATCAAGTCCTCTGCATTTTAAATCCTCACTAGTAGGTCAATGAGCGGTGGAGTGGGAGGTCGCAGCTCTTGATCTCGTCCTCCAGAAGAAAAAAAAAAGTTTCATTCCCATGCGCGGAATTGATGGGGTGGCTTTTTCCTTTCACCATGGTGATTGAGTCACCTCACAGCCAGTGGTAGCTCCCACTTACAGGGGCGTTCACTTCATACTCAGCAAGCAGCTGTGACCAATCATAATGAATGACCTGGAGTGCCGGCTTTCTCACAGAGAATCATAATAAAAACCTAGGTAAGTGTCATAATGGCGCTGTGAGTCATTTGTAAAAGTTCATGACCTTTTTTTTTTTTTTTTTTTTTTCCCTTTTTCAACCAACAGAATATTCTAAAAGACAGAAGTAAATTTTGTAGTTTTGGGGAAGACATATTAAGAAGAAAGAAGATCTTCATATCAATTTTTCATATATGTAGGACCCTGCCACCTTTCTAGCATCAAACAGTGTTCTGGGGACCTTATTTTCCCCTGATAACAGCTAATTTATTTGTTTATTATCTTTAAGTTATGGAAACATAACCATAAGTTTGCATTATTACCTCATTAACATTCAAATATTCACAAGTTTGACTTTCTCCTCAAAAAATAAATAGTGGCCCTTTGCTTAATGCATGTAAATGTAGAATAATACACCATTCAAACAGGGACGCTTTTAGTGATGATCACAGAGTACTATCACCCAACTTTAAGTTCACTTCAATACACTCTCATCGATGTCATTTTCAGCCCCAACTGTTGCCAGTGAGAAAAAAGCTTATAGCTATGCTAATCCAAGCATCACACAACATCAGTGGTGAGCAGAGCTGTAAAGATGAATCGATTAGTTAATAAACTGTCAACCATGACATTAATCACTAAGTTTTTGTTTTTTTAAGGAGAAACAGTCAAATTCCTAAATGTGAATATTTTGAGGCTCCTTCAAAAAAAATAATCAACAGATTAATAGAGAATAGAAATAATCATTAGCTGTACCCTTATTTGACACTAAGGTGGCCAGAAACACGATGGAACAGAGGTTGTATGGCTCCAACGCAAAAATGTACAAAGACACAAAAATGAAGGACAGAATCTGGTCGATGTGCATTTAAAAAAAAAAGAAGCCACAAACGACCTCCAATACTATTTTTCTGTGGTAACCACAGCTTTTTGCAGGATGCCTAGTGTTGAGGTAATGCATGCATTTGTGGCTATGTAAGATTGATAACTGTAATACCCAACACAGTGACTGATCATTGACAATAACTACAGAAACAGCCATTTTTTTCGCACAGTCACGTATGTTATAGAGGCATCAGTATTAAATTAAGGCTAATTTCATATAATTTAAAAAATCCTTGTAGTATGTTTAAGCAACACATCAAATAATATGGTCTTGTCAATGGTTGGAGTTTTGGAGCATCAGAAATCCTTCTCAGACTGTGGAAATATTGCGGAAACACAACCATCCTGACTTTTAATGAGGTGAAATGTAATGGAAAACATCAGATTGGCCTTGTGTCAACCAAGAGCCTCCTCTGATTTCCAAATGTTTAAATAAACATGAAGCATATGCCACAGTTGCAGCAGTTTGGCAAGACACACAGTGCCAAAAGCGATAGAAGCGTTTCATTGTTCTCACTCCCACATCAAAATATCTGAACACAGTTGAGGCGATGTAAAAGATGCTGTTTAAAAAGGAGGGAAAATAAAATACAATAATCTGCAAGTAATGATATATCACCGAGCAAATCATTGTCCGTGTCCTTGCTCGAGTCAAATATGAATCCCAAGCATCCCTGCATGTTTGAATCAGCATTCAGTTTTAAACAAACACTTCAGACTTTGCACGAAGAAGCAGTCGGGATGCTTGAATCCCTGCAGTAACCGTTATAGATGCATCCCACTCTTGCACTCTCTTAGAGGAACTGTTGTTGGTAAAATATCTGCATTCTGTAGTTCACAGAAGACGTTCCAGCATCCGAATCCCGTCTGGGCTGTTCTTCGAAAGTTGGTCATCTTTTTGTCACTTCAACCAGAAAGTACTGACAGTTAAGGGGCGACAAATTCCTCTGAGGGAAAAGTGTCACATAGATCCAAAACAACATCGCAATCATGGCGCATGTATTCCAAAAGCTGAAGCGCACCTCGGGAAGAAATCATCCTCAAACAGGACGGGTTCCCCTCACCTATCAAGACATCAGATTCGCTCTTAGCGGGCCTTGATAGAACGATAGCAGAACAAGCTGATGCAACTCGCCGGGGAATTATGAAACTACGCTCAGCTTCATATGCTCAATGAAAATTTCATCAGCGGGAGTCTTTTCCAGGCCATGGTGGGACAAGTCTGAGCAGCGCTGGTGCAGCTCGCTGGCTCGGAGCGTTGCAGCTGCAGATTACACAACATTCAGCAGCGACAAACAGAGCACTCATATTACTGAAAGGACAGCTGTGTTAGGGCTACCGGCTGTATGAAGAGCCATGAGAAGGTATAGAATCCATTCTCCGATAAATAATTGCTCACACTGCAGATTTGATGTTAGACTCTACCCTGAAAAGTTAACAGCATTAAGGATAAGATTACTGCCCTTATCCGTCAAAATATCACTGAGTCAGCACAAGTAGTTCATTTTGAGCTTCAAGACCTTGTGACTCATGGTGTCTTGCCGGCTGTGGGCTGTAGGTTATCTGTGCTGCTTCGGAGACCAGGCGCCTGATAAATTATCAAATACATCTGAACACTGCATAGCGGCGCCCGCAACTATTCCATGTCTTACACCCCAGTACTCCTCAAAGTAGGGTCAGAACGAAACCCTCGAGGTCCTAGATTTCCCATTTCCCGACATTTTTTATTTGGCACAGCGCTATATTTTATTAAGAAGGACAGAATTTTTGTTTCCTCTCCCCAAACTCTTCACCCGATCACTTGAGAGGGCTCTTTTGTGCTCAATTAAAGCTAAAACTGACTTTTTCCTTTACCCCAATTTGGATTCCCATGTCAGCTTCGCAGCTGCTGACGAGGCTGCGACTCGTTCATTGTCCCCATTTCCGACACACTGTTATCTTTTGTCGTCTAAACACCATACATTTTTAAGCAATCAAATATGATCTCTGTCCTTCTCCCTCTCTATAAATGTGGTACGGGCTGCTAAAATATAAATGCGCCCTTCGCTTGCCCTCTCTTTGGCTCTCATTTTAGGCATCTGGCTACAACAGCTCGGAGTCGGCTGAGTCTCCTGTAGGAAGCAGGCAGCGGAGTCGACGGGGATGTTAGACACACACGTACACTTCCATTATGAATGGGGATTTTGGATTCACATGTCGCTCCCGGGCATATCTGACCCTTCTCTTTGTAACAGAGCTTTGTCTTTTTCAGACATCACGTCCCACCTGTGAGCTGATGCATCTGTTTTTAGACTTACAGACGCACGCAGATGTCACAGAGGGAGAGAATAAAGGTAATGTTAATGCGTACGGGTTAAACTTAGAGACTGCTTCAAACCAAGGTGGAGGGAAAAGTTTGCTCTTTCCTGGGTGTATGGAGAAAAATCAATAATTCCAGAGACAAGCATAGCGTGTGGAGATATCTGTAACGGGCAAAGAATACCACCTAACCACTGCCTGATAATATGCTGTACCACACACAGCACACATTGCTATGCACCATCTGAACACTAAGTACAGTCTGGTGAAGACTGACGAGGATGATCGGAGTGTCCAGGTCTGAAGCGTGAAGGTGGTGTAAAAGTGCCTTAAACTTACATTTCTAGTGGACAGCATCGACGCGACTCCAGCGGTTCCAAAAAGAAGTCTGATTGTATATAAGCTTATGAGAAAACAACCCCACGTTTTAATGATTAATGCCTCAGTAAGGAGTTTCTTAAAGAGATTATGGTCTCAATCATTAGTTTCAAGTCCTCTTTAAGACAGTATGATGTTCATTTAATAGAATATGGTCAATATTATATACGATATAGAAGGGTATGCTTTTTGGCCTGGCTACCTTGCGATTGTCTAGTCACTACCAAGCTGTGTCCTCGGGTTCTAACTACATGTGGACGTCAGATGCAACGCGATGTTGGATGATCGCTGTCCACACCGAATACTTTAAATATGCATTCTGTTACGTCATGTAAGCAAGGAACAAAACTTCAGCAATCTCAGTAAATAACATGTAAGTTTCACGCTGATGAAGGCTTGGCGCTGAAACACGTTCGCTTTATGCCCACAACAAAACTGAGATTTTTTTGTTGCTGAGAGAGCAGGAGTTTTGTTCTTTGTTGATTCCAGTGCACCCACCGTGTGCGTTTTAAACACTGGAGTAGCGCAGGCTGCTATTCTTTCAAGTAACGTGAACAAACCACATACCGATCATTGGAGAGCTGGAGATCAGGCTGGAGATGGAACCACTCAGCGTAAAGATGGGTGAGATTGTTAACATAGCATGTCTTCCCGTATTTGTCCTTTCAAACTAGAAGCACATGTTTTACACTGTGATATTCTGATGTTTCTCTGCTGGAAATTGCATACAATATAGCCAGCAGCAAGTAGAGATGGTGTATTTTCCTACCAGGAAATTTGTCAAGGTTTGCAATTCACCCAGTACGAAAGAGCTCACTGACTGATGTAAATCATATGTTACAGTCACTACAACGATTGGTATCCAACAAGTGGAAGAGGAGGTAAATGTGTTTACAGCTGTAAGAGAGGCTATGCTTAAAGACATGGTTCCAAGCCCACCATCACACAGACAAGCAAGATGTACACTTATGACAATAGGGACAGTGGTGCACATTTTATCTTTCCTGGAAGGCATTTTTTTGATTGTTACACACAAAAACATGTCTGAAATATGTGTGTAAAGAACGGAAAAAAAAAGATTGATTGGGAGAAAAGTTCAAACCCTGCTTATTCTCTCACCCTGAGAGTAGAAAGGTGTGTTGGAGAGAGGATAGAAAAGCACCTTGTTTGGAGCATACTGACCCCTTTAACAGGGTCGACCATCACCGTAACGTCCTAAAATCCAACAGTCTGACAACACACTGCACACAGTGATTGGCCGGGTGGCAGAGGTGAAGGAGAGGCCAGTGTTTGAAATTCTCTGTTTTTTTCTTTATTACACAACATTTCTGTCTCTTTTTCAACAACCATGTGCAACACTACAAATGCCTCCTGGGAGTTACTGTCTGAATGTATACTGTTACCCTCGTATGATATCCTGTCTGCCCCCCTCTCTAGATACATGCTTTATTTACCCCCCGGCGGATATTTGCAGCTTCTGTGATGACTGGCATTTCACCCTTTGAGTGAAGATTTCTGATTTCAGATTTCTGACGCGGTCGGTCAACAAAATCTCGAAATATAACAAGCTCAGAAAAACAAAACAATCATACGTTTCCTATGATGCAACTCAATAACATTTTCATTTGAGCTCCCTCCCCCTTAATGCTAACGTCTTTCAAACCAGCCAAGTCACCAGAATGAAATGTCGACATTGTACCTTTCTGCATAAAACAATTAATTTGTACCTGTCGGATGGATTATAACTTCCTCACAATACGTGCCACGTCACGTTCAGGGAACATTTCCTAGAGTATTTGAACTGACTTCCTTTCAGGGGGAGGAGAGGACGGTGGGTTCGCGACAGCTGCCAAGCGAGAGACCTTTGTCCGAGACAGTGTTTTTACATTTTCACATATTTGGTTATATGGTTACAGAAACAGGTAAGCCAAAAGATGATCTTTTCCTAACCAGGCGTTTTTTCCTGCCTAATCCTAACCAGACCGTAAATTACACCAATGTCACAATTAAAATGTGAAAACTGAACATGAAGAAAACATAGTAAAGTGAAGTAAAAACACATCTGTGGTTTGCAGAAATTGCCAACATTTATTCTGGAGGTGTGTTGTTCAGACCCCAGTGTTTTCAGCTGACTAGTTTTCAGTCACAAACTCAAGCTGAGATGACCCCGATGACATCAACAGGGTCGTCTCACCTTAGGACGAGTGAACTGAACTTCATGTGCAAAATCACTGAAATGCCCCTTTAATCTCATATGGTACTAGTGTTTGTCGTGCTGCTTGAATGTTTCTTCAGGGACTTACAATAGGGAGACTCTGTAGTGGTGTTGTTGTGATGACCTTGGAATGATTTTCTGAGTATTTTGCACTTTTTTGGGAAATAAAGTGTCTCTGCAGCTTTTTTGGTCAACCAAAACAATGTTGAGACAGTTTAATGTCATTTTCTTTGGAGTCATTAAGTATATATGTACTACTGTATGTCTATACTGTGTATAATAACAGGGATGAGCACAGACAGATTTAGGGAAGGACGGGCTCAAGTATTAAAAAAGGTGGGGGACACTTGCCCCCAACATGAATTCTTAGTTCTCACCCCAATAATGTGCCTGTTCAAACACTCTATTCCTCAAGAAATCACAGAGATGACATGTTTCCATCCATTGTTTGACCAGTTCCATCAGTAGTTTCTTTCTCTCAGTGTAATACAGTTTTTAGGGAAGAACAATTCAACCACTGGACATATGGAGGTGAGATGAAACGAAAATAATGGACCTTTCCGGTGCTGTGTACATGTTTGTAGTGCTTTCCCACCTTGCCTCAATTCGCCATTCCCACCTGCCACTGGCAAATTCAGATAGTCCACAGAAATACCAAACTAGCTGAAAGCCACAGCTTGTTAAATAGCAAATCCATCCGTGTCACTTACACTGAGGAGCACCAGATAGCCGAGTTTGTCCCCATCTCTTTTTAAAAGCACGATTTGTTGAGAACTATCTGGAAAACAGCACAGCCACAAGAAGTGTAAATCAACACATGCAAACTGCTGACGGTGCTGTCTACACTAGATATGATATCGGCACTGTTTGATTGACGTGGCATTGAAGTTAAAAACACACACTTCAGACCGTCGTTGATTGATTGACAGTGTTGGGGATAACGCGTTATGTTTTTTTTAAAGAGCCCATCCACACCACACATGACCATATTAATGTAGACTATGGGTGTGTTTAATATAGCCGAGACCATACGTTCTTTGCTCTCTGTGAGACTGAAATTTGCTGTAGTTGGTAGGCCTGGTGATGAAGCCTGATCCTCCGAGCGCACTTTAATTTACATTCTTTAATCACATGCGCCCATGCATTCCTTGTTCTGTGGACTAAAATAAAAAAGGCATAGAAAAAGAGCTGTTTGTCTTGTCATGTCATCATAGGCTGCATTATAGAAGATATAGGTCTGTTGTGTTAATACGACTGAGCCTACAGTTAAAACACATTTATTCCTACCTCATAATATATCAGACTAAGATCCTTCTCTGCCTGTTTATCCCTGTGTCCAAGGCCATTTGGTTAGTTAGTAGTGTATTACTCTACACAGACACTTACATTGTAATGTAATTTATTACTTTGATATGAAGGTGACTAGTAATATGCAATATATTACATTTTTGAAAGTAGCTTGCCCAACACTGTTGATTAATAAGTTAACTGCAAAATAATCCTTGGCTATCTGTGCACGTGCCTGTATAATAATATAGCCCGTCCAGTAGATTTTGTATTAGGATGACATCATAGTCCTTATCACCTGGCCACAGGCACACACTCACTGCACAGGTACTGAAACAAATGCATCAGTCTACCACTCACGCAGGTGTAAGTGACGGTGTAAGCTGACAGTAGATGATCAGCTGTTTTAAGGTGCGGGCTGCAGCTCTGCTCGGCGGGGAATGCAGAGTGTGAGTGAGGAGAGGAGAGGAGAGGAGAGGAGAGGAGAGGAGAGGAGGGGAGAGGAGAGGAGAGGAGAGGATAGGATAGGAGAAGAGAGGATAAGAGAGGATAGGAGAGGAGAGGAGAGCACCTTGCCCTGATCATCTGACGGCAGACGGCTCCTCCCCGCTCCCTCCAGTCTGATACGCACAGCGGCGGCTCGGGCACAACTCTGCCCGCCTTTCTACACACGGGCTCGTCTGCGTGAGCCGGAGACGGAGTCGAGTTCTCCACTTTGAATGAACGAGGACTCCGTCACCCCCCCCTCCCACCCACCACCATCACCTCCACCTCCACCACCCGGTGTCTGCTTTCAAATGAATCAGTGATGAGAGTGGCAGAGAGCGAGGACGGACGCTTTTCTTCTGTGTGGACCGGCACAAAAGTGCGCTTCCTCCGTGGTTCAGCATCATCATCCTCCTCAGCACCATCATCATCATCATCACCATCCTCATCCTCCGCTCCTGAGATCAACCCGAACCCAAGAGGCGCGCTGAGATCCTCGCCGAAGCCCCCTGCGAGGTAACCAGATTTTCTCTCAAGATCTCCTCTACTTTCTGTGTGTGTGTGTGTGTGTGTGTGTGTGTGTGTGTGTGTGTGTGTGTGTGTGTGTGTGTGTGTGTGTGTGTGTATGAGTGTGTGCGCGTGCGGGCGCTTTCATGCCACACTTGGATCTCCCCAGCGTCTGACAAAAGGATGTTTTATGCTTTTGAATTCACGGGCGATTAATTTATCAATTATTAAGCTAGAATAAATCCAGCATGGCCTCACAGCGAGCTCAATCTCTGACATCCTGAGACGTGATCAGTCAGTCATGTGAAGAAAGCGCCTTGTCCTCTCCCAGCAGCTCACATTTAAATCCTCAGTGATAGACTATTGATCAGGCTAATTAAAATGCTACATCCAATAAATTAGCTTTATAAGCTCCAGGGGGAACAGTGTTTAGCAGGTCCTACGGGGCGTGCCATATAAAATCAACTTTGCATCAACACTATAGAAAAGCATTAAAAGTTTTTTTTTTTTTAATGTATTAAAGGTGCAATACATAGAATATCGGGGTAGAAGGAGGTGTGCCTTACCGTGAGTGAAGGCGACTCAGCTCGTCTTCATTCTGTAAAATAGAGTGTCTTGAAATCAGAAGGTGTGCGCTCATATTTCTCTGTTAAATAACAAAAATAGGTGCATGATTATTGTATTTCTCGACATGTTGTGAGTTTTTATTTATTGTCTGATGCAACAAAAAAGCTAAGCGCACTTGAGGAGCCTGAACACTATCAGGCTATCACCTCGTGAGCTATGAAGTGGTATCATGAGACAGGATGCTAGCCGGTTAGCATTGCTAACTTTGATAGAAGCCTCTGCAACACAATACGTAGACGTCTTTGATGTGACGACAAAACTTTAATTTTCTCACATACTGTTGATACTTTTGTTTTGTTTTCATACAAATTGCGTATTGCCCCTTTAAGTTATTAATTTACAGCTAAACTCTGAATTTTTAATGTTTAAAGTGTTAATGAGGTACAAACTTGGTTACATTTTTATTCTTCCATGACTGAATAAAAAAAGATGCTGTTGAGGAAAATAAGTCTGAAGCAAGAGAGGTGGCAGGGTCCGCCACAAATACAAAGTACGAACAGTAAGGAAATTGTGTTGTCGTTTCAGGTCAGTTTGTTTATTCAGTTTATTCAGTCATGAAATTTAGATAAAAAATTATTCAGTTAAGATCTTTCCCTTGTGAATACAATTACTTCCTCAAAACTACACACTGCACCGTTAGACAAAGACAATTCGTATTAGCTCTACTTTTCTTGTTGAAGACCGCTGGATCAAAAACTCTAAGTGCATCGTGCTGTATCTTGATGTTTAAGTCGAAGGGCAGACACTTTTCCCTCTGCTCCTGCTGAAATGCAGCCTCGATGTAGCAGCGACACATCTCATGTATCTGGTATCAGACCTACCCAGTGAAATTCCAGTAGCCGTGTATCAACGTCACAGGATGCAAATTGCCACAGACTGTGCAATTCACCTTTAATTACGAGGCATGTGGGTGTTGGCTTCTGAGAGCCGGCGCTTGTAGCTGCAGGATTTCTCAAAGGCATAACGCGGCTGTTTGACTGGAGTAAGTTCTCTGATGAAATTCAAATGAAACACACTGGTTTTCAGCAGCAGCAGCAGCAGCCCCGCTAATGTTCACAATTACTGTACGAGCGTGGCCTGCTCATTACCTTGTGAGGTGGTGTATGGTGCAGGCTTTAGGCCGAGCTGCACAGTTATTTCGAGTGAATACCTTTTTTTTTTTTCCACTTATTTTGGATATATTGAAAACACTGAGAATTAAAGATGTGTGTTAAACATGAATAAAGAATTGAATCGGTCAGTCTGACAACAAAGGTCAAAAGGTCAATATGAAAGAGGGGTCGTCCTCATTATTTCCATACCGGGACGTTTATCTGAAGCTAAACTGGAACACACTTATAGCTGCTTGTGCTGCAAACAAATGTTGTGAGTAAGAGTGAAGTTGGATGGACGGCAGCGGGCTGGATGTTCTGTGGGATTTTCCCCGCCAGTAAGTGTTTACGAGTGTGGCTGTAAAGACGATGGTGGTCCAGGGAGGCGTTATGATTTCTAAATCCCAGAAGAGAAGTCAAGGTGTTTCAGTGATGTATGACTGGACAAATACACCGGCTCGGTGGACGTTACACCATAACGTCAGGAGGGTTTTCATGTGGGAAGGATAGAGAGAGCAGTAGGAGGTGGGGAAGGAGAGTGTTTTCTTGTGTACAATTTCCTGTTATTAGGTTTCTGTTTGATGGAGTTGGCTCCACGCCAGCGACACAAAAGTGCATTTTCCTCAAAGAGAAAATCACGAGAGAACGGGATTAATAATTGACGAGGTAATGTTTGGCGAATTAAAAGATGAAAACTATTAGCCGAAGCGTACATGGATATTTTGTTAAAAATGCAAATGAACAGAATAGTTTTTGTGTTTCTGTGCTGGGCGGGTTGGTTTGCATCTCTGTGAGGAGATAAGAGAGCTTTCATGAGAGAACTCGGAGCTTTCTGCCGTAAAATATGATCGATGCTTTCTCAAGGCCTTCGTTTGTGTATTAAAGTGCGACTGAAATTTGTTTTTGCAAAGATAAGAGAATCCTTGGTGTATGATTTGACTTGTGGGCTTATTTGGTAAAAAAAAATGTATTCATGTGAACAAATATATGCACGCACATCTCTCAGAGTGTCTCTTGAATTTTTGGATGATTAGCCAAGTTTGCTGTATTCTTTATGGTTGCAGACCTTAGCTTGCTGAAACGGCCACAGTTGGCTTACCTACAGCACGTGCTTTGATGAATATCGGGCTTCCCTGTAAGGCCAGAAAATGTGGCCAGATGTTTACTTACAAAACACTGGGCGCATTTTTTTTTTTTTTGCATTCATATGCTAATGTTATGAAAGTAACGCAAGCCTAAACTTCACTCACAGTTAAATGCCTGAGCGCAACGATGCAACTTCGCTTTGTAGCTTTATTGTCCAGCCGAGGCCAAAAAACCCTTGTATGTTATAATTCTGTGTTGGCAACAAACTCCTGACTATTCTCGTGTCTCTGCATTGATGCAGAATAATTCACATCGCGAAGATTAGATCGGAATACACAAAAGTATTTTGAAATCTCCTCAAACCCACTAAATAAATGTAACTGGCTGACGGACGAAATCAAATATCACAACATCTTTGACCAAATATCTTAATATCAATATTACAACCATACTGACTGTTAGTACTTTCACAAATATTGACACAGTTATGTTTTACGTTCTGGTAAAGTCAGAAAATCACTTCACTGTAACGCAGCCTTTAATAGAAAACTCTTGTGCTGTATTACCGTATCATGACATTCAAAATCAAAATCACATAAATGATATAATATCCATATAGTATCACTATAGTTTACAAGAGTTCAAATTTCAGTTCAACTTTAGTAAACATTGTCTTGTCACACTGAGCAGGGCCGCCGATGTGGGACAGTGTAATGGGATGGCTTCCTCTTGTTGCCATAGCGATTGGGTTCATAAGCACCAGGTATCATTATTTCCCAGGCAGCCCGTTAAATAGAAGTTGTCAGCTGTCGTGTGTCTGATGGTTGACTTTGATCCGAGCTAATGATCGCTGTGTTCGTCTCGGCGCTGCAGGACCTTTCATTATGCCGTCGAGCAGAACATGTGCGCGATTTCAGAAGTGAGCCGCTTGACCTCGGGGATGCTCAGTACGGTTCATGATTTTGGGATCTTTACACCGTTGTGATTTGGTCACCCGAGTACGATCACTCATCCAGCATTGTGATGGTAATGTCATACAGAGGCTAATGTCTGTGTGTGCCTGTAGAGTTGGCTGGATCTCCTGTCTGCCTCTCCTGTGGACTGATTACTGATCAGACTAGCATTTCATATCAGCCTTGTGGGGGGAAATTAGAGGATTAGCAACAACTTCATGCTTATTCCCTCTACGTATCTTCCGGGCCTCCAAATCCTGTGGAAGCTATTGTTATTTTAAGTAGCTTGGCAATTGAGCGTGGAAGCAAGCTCTAATTCTCCCAAGTCTTGGGAGATGTGAAGCGGCAGAAAGCTAACGTTTTGGAGCTACCTCCCCTGCTATTCATGTTCTTTCATGATGTGAAAGTGATCAACTGAAAGAGGGCCGCGGAGCTGGCTGCCAGGACCTCTTCACTCCAGTCCTCGGTTCATACATAATAGATAAGTCACTGTAACTTACAGTACAGGGGCATAACTAGGCTAATGCCCAAATTTGCATATTTCTGCTGAATTCCATAATTCATGAGTGTGCAGCAGGCAGCCAGCCACGGTGCAAAGAGCCACCTTGGTCCATACGCCATATCTCAGGGGTTGATACCCACCATGTGCACCGACGGCACAGTATTAAAAAAGCAGCATCGATGCTGTCAGTGCCAGACACCGGGGAGCTGCGCCTTCGTCATCAAGCGCCTCAGAGTTTGAACTCAGCCTTTGGGAAAGCCTTATTAAAGGAGCACAGTGTCTCACAGACAGAATCAGACAACAGGCCCCTTCCTGCTTAATTTACTGCCATTCTGAAATAATAGAACAGGGTGGGACAAGGCGAGAGAGGAGACGGCGGAGGGCAATGACATCTCGTGAACACATTTCACGGGCCACGTTTTCATCAAGGGGTTCAAGAAAGCCTGACGCCGCCATCACCGCCGAGTGTTATGAAGTAGATTCATCATTCCGCTTGATGACGAGCGGAGTTATTTATTCATTACCTTTGTTCTCTGCCTCAGATGAGTAGGTACATGTCAGCCACATCTCTCATTATTGGTGATTGTGTGTCATACATCCCTATTTTTTTCCCCATCACACCCATGTCTTGTCATATTTGTCAGATTAATGGTATCTGTCGCTTGGGAGGGATCGCGACCCCGTCGCGTGGAGTGAGATTTGTTTTGATTCCGATGCCTCTGCTCCTCCATATGTATCCATTTATTCTGTGTGGGTGTGAGCGGTTTTGTGAGGCCGAGGAAGGGAGAGGAACAGATAGTGTGAAGAGATTTGCACCGGCTTCTGTGTGTGAAATATGTTCCTCATCTGTCTGGTAGCCCGAGAGCAGATTATTTAAGCAACATTTTAATGAAATGATTTCACTGGAACAAGGCCTTTTCCCATTAACGTGGAGATTTTAAGATTATCATGGGTGAAGAGGGACATCATTTTAAAGCAGATGTATGAGTGTTTTGCATATTGAATGGAGTCCGGTCAACCCCTGGGTCCTCATTTAAAAAAAGATCAAGCGTTTGTCAGTCATTTGGTAGGACAATGTTAATTCAGCCTCACTCTGCGCAGCTCACTCTCTTTTGTCTGCTTCTCCTTCACTCTACACGTCACTGGAGGTAGTTTTAAAGGAGCAGATGAATACTCATGAGAACAAAATGTCAAGCAATGGTCGGTCCTCCTGGCTCGCGCTCTTGCCACCACCAGAAGCAACGTTTGACATTTGTTCTAAAGGCGAAGATCTGGGTTTGTCTAAATATGAAATTTGATCTTTAGAGACATTGATTTAGGTTTATTGTGCGAAGGTCAGACACCTAGCAAAAGGCAGCGCAGGCAACCTGTGCTTTGATTCCCAAGTTAAGCACAGAGGAGACGAAAGTAACCACCTCCTGCTGTGCTTCAGATCCAAACCTTTACTGCTTGTTAAACAGAATTTTTGAAGTGATAACCAAATGTCCAACCTGTGTTTCAGTGGTACCTATAGTATTTCTTCAGCAGTGGTGCAACAACCTGCAACCATCATATTGAATCCTGTGGTTAGTTTTGATGCTGTCCTCGATTTCACATTCATTCATTCAGCTGTGGTGCGGTAAAAATGGCTTGAGTGCTGCGCCCAATGTAGAGAAAACCCTGAACTTCATCTCCATAATATCTCCACAGGTGAATTGATAAATGTTATGAGGTCTCTCCCAACTATCGAACTATGAGGAAAGGCAGTTTGGAAGCTAACCAAGGAGCAACAAGAATAATCTTTTGGAAACTCCAAACAGCGCTCACTCTGTCCATGCTAGCACAAACTTAATACAGTGCAATAGTCACAGCTAGCTAACATTAGTGCACAACCACCATCATCCTTATTGAAATGCTGGTTTGCAAACTAAAGTTCTGATCTCTCAACGTACATAATACATTTGTAACTGAAGTCCCGAATGTAATGCAGAGACTTAAACTCAAACCACGATGTTGTTCTGAACTTGTCCAGTACATAGTCTGAAGCACCGGGAGAGATGTTTGCTGGTGCTCACCGACCTTTATTTTTCCAGCGGGGCTAAACAGTTCATTGTTATTGAAATCCGATTATGGCAGAGTTGCAATATCCAAATCGCCGGAGATCCATTTTTTTTTTATAAGGGTAAAATGTGTCATAACCTACCACTAAAAATGAAGCATTGTGGTGCTATAGAGATGCCCCGGCCTACAAATCTTATTGTCCATACAAGAACACGCTTGTTTGGTACAAAGCTCAGAAAAATTCACATCATCATTTTGATATTTTTTTCCAGCGAAAATGAAGTGCAAAAACTACACTTCAAAAATGTCAAAAATAATTACATTGTGATTATTTTTTCGATGTCATTCAGCCTTACAGTCGAGGCTTTTCTTGGTCTGTACTTACCTTTGTAGGCTGAAGAAAGGAAGCTAGCCAACTGTAGGGTGTGCTCACATAGTTTGAGCATGAAAATCATTACCAGCCCATTGATATTAATGATTGTTTGAAACGTAAGCTAAACTTAAGTTAAACACTGTGCTGTACAGGGAGATATAATGTTAAGACTAAGTATTCAAGGAAGACACATGGATGGATAAAGACTAGGCACAGAGGAGCATCCAGAGAAAGCTATCCGACCAGTGTTAATGACGTCCCGGTCGTGCTTACTGACGAAGCCATCTCTTGAGGCTGTGCAGGGAGCTGTCCGCAGTGCTGAATGAGACTGTTCATCTGGGTTTCTGGAGAAGAGGATGCCCAGATGAGGATCTCTTTTTTTTCTTCTTCCATCTCAAAGGGGAATACCGCTTATCTGAAACTTGAAATTGAACTTCGGAATATGCTTTTCCTCTGCCTTAGATTTTCTACTTTTTGGCTCGAAGGCACGGAGTTGGCACAAAGCGTTGTTACTGAACTATATATATGTTAAAAGTCTGATCTAAAAATAGTCAACATTACAGCAGCACTCAGAAGCTTACATCAAGGAAACCACATTTCACATAAACAGTGCTGCTTCCAGTTACAAAGAGGATACTGCTGCTTATCACCTTTTCCCCGCTCCCAGGTGTCACATTACTGAAAAGAATAAAAAGGGTGAAGAAGAGTGACCCATTGTACTGTTTTAGTACCCATGTTAACTATTCATATGAGTGAACAGATACAGAGAACAATGTAATGCAGTTTAAACTACAGTTCTGTAGTTTAAATCTCACCTTTGTAAAATTTGACCCTGTGTTAATTGAAATATAATGTCACTGTCATGGCTTCAGTTACTATGTGCCTGTAATGGAATACATTTAACAGACATTAAAAGTAGTTTCTGATATTTTCTCGCAACATTTGTATATGGAGACGCAAATATAATGGAAAAACATTCAGTTAGTGAATCAACCAAAAATGTATCAGCAAAAATTTTGATTGGTTTTCGCTCCTTAATTGTGAGGTTTTTGTTTTTGTTATATGTGACAGTAAATTAAATATTTGGGGGTTTTGGACAGCTAGTTGGACTAAACAAAAGCCCACACATTATTATGTGGATCAAATGATGAATGAGTTCATCTGGAAAGATGAATTGATAACAACCACTGACAGTTGTAGCTCTATAATATTATCATCACCCATCTCACATAAAAATAAAATTCTGTGCTTTTACAGTCAATTTGATAACATTTTTATGAAAAATAAATAAATAAATAATTGTTTTAAATATTACATCTACAGAGCCACAGAGTCTCTTGTCCTTAAAAACAATATTATGATTTATAATCATTTTAAGATGTTTGTGAAGACCAAAATGACTGTTTAGTTTAACTCAGTGTAAGAATTGTGACAGTTGGTTGGTGTAACATTCAGTGGCTGAATGCTACAACATTAAGTAATTTATACTGTATTGTGATATGATATTAAAATATGTTTTGTCCACATAATTTCTGTGGGCGAAGAAGCAAGAAATCTCAAGCAAAAATGCCAAACGTTCACTGAATCCACCTTCGTAAATGTGAGCATTTTCTTGTCTCCCTAGCTTTCTAAGGTAGTTAATTGACTGAGTTTTGGATTGCTGAATGAACAAAATGAGCAATTTGAATGAGTCTGCTCAGGCTTTAGGCAATTTTGGTTAAGTAATTTTATAGAAGAAATACGTACGTTTAGCCCCGTGAGCTACCATTAAAAGCTTCCACTCAAAGCAAATTTAAAGCAGAAACAGAGCCTGGGACACTTTGTGCCTGTTGGCAAACAGAATTGCATAGTGAAACTGATGCTTATAGGTTACCAATAAACCTTGCCGGTTAGGAAATCAGAAACAACTCAAAATATGATATGGAAATGAACAGGATTGGTGGTTCCAAATTCTCAAACGTGATGAATGGTGCTTTTTTATGTTGGGGTGTTAATGCCAGTGGGAAACAAAGAAGCAATCTTTGAATCTCATGTCAGGCTTTGAGAGATTGTTCTTCAAGTTTCTGACATTACATAGAGTAGACACAGTTATCTGGGAAATTCACCATCAGATGAATTGTGCAATTAAAAATAACCATTAGCTGCTATTGAATTTTGCCTCCTTTTCAGCGTCACAGCTTTTAAAAACAGATTAATGATGTGAGTGTTTTGTCTGTTTTTACTCGTGCACTGTATGTGTTGTGGTTTTGGTAGTCTGTTCTGTATGAGTAACAAAAATGTTGATGGCAGTTTGTAGTCTCATTATCTGGGAGATGTAAAGATATAATCAGCATTGATCTGTTAATGAGGCTCACTCAGATATTGGAGACATTCAGATGAGCTTTTCTTTTGATTCATGTATATATATATATATATATATATATATATATATATATATATATATATATATATATATATATATATATATCTTTTTTACCCATTTCAGTTGATAACATATTTGTTTTCTCATTCTAATCTGGTAATTACATCATTTGTTGTTTCCAGTAATCTACGGTATGTGCACAGCAGATGTTCAGCACATTTATTATGGAGTGTTTTAGTGTTTGACCAGTTAATAATCATGAGCGGAGATAATTTCGGTATAAGAGGATAGAGATGAATATTTCCACGTTTGCTTTTAGTTTTTTTTTCTATCATCGAGGCAAACAAGCCAAAAGAGCCACATTATCTCATGAACGGGACTGGAGCAAATGACAGTAAATAAAACACAGGCAGAAATAATGTGGAAACGATTCTTGTGTACAAATGTTTTGCCTCTCTGTTGTTGCCAGTATGTCGAAGTTAAAGAGGACGATTCATGTTTGCTGCATTTTGTTCAAATCTGTGTTCCCATATCGCTCTGTCATGGTAAATTTGCACGCTTCCCTTCGATGTCAGGTAACTGTTTCATAGCATGCATTCCAAACATATGCTCAATTTATCTGGTGCACATTCCATTATTGGAAATGCTTTTGCTACTGGGGCTCTGCTACTTGTATTTGCTCAAATTTGCGTCTCACTTGGGAGCAGATAAACAGATTTGTCCAAATTTGTGCTCTGCAGTGTTTATCGCACGGTTGCACATCAACACTAAGCTTTAATGTGGGTCTGAAATGTGTTAATGCAGATTTTTTGGGGGAGGATAGTTTTTTTTACATCATATCCCTACATACGATAAGAACTTTTTGTTATTTCGAAGAGTGAGCGTGTGATAAGAAGCGTCCCAGTTAACAGGATATTTCAGGGTTAGCTCGGCCAATAAAAAAAATCACCCATTTTTTTTTGCTTTCACCTTCAGAATGACTTTTCATCACACGGCCTCCTCTTTACATCATATTCCCTTAATAAACTGCAATAGGATTACAAGGTGTAGGCTGTGATCTGCTCCAGAGGTCTGGAGCACAGTAGGGATTAGGTATGGCATTTGATGTCAGCTTCCAAGGTTTCAAAGAATAATATACCCCTCATTTCATCACTATATGTAGAAAGGAACAGAGAGGGAGGTTTTGGACATTGTCCGTGATAAGTGAGCTCAGGTTTTCTGGTTTATAGCTTTGTAAGGAAGCGTATGGAAGAAGAATTAGTGTTGTCACGATACTGGAAAGTTTAGCTTTGACACAATACCTAAATAATACCACTATTCAATATAAGGGAGAAATGACAACGTTGAGGGTGTAGAATTTTTGATTTTTATTCAAAGATAAATATAACAAGGCTTGTCTGTTGTATGCTGAGCACAAAAGCATCTCAGTTAATTTACTTCTTGAATGTTATTATAGGAGATATATTTAGAGCTGAAATGATTTGTCAATGAATGGATTAGCTTATCAAATGAATGGCAACAATTTTAATGGTTGATTATTTCTTTAACTCATTTTCAAAAATGCCAAAATGCCACTGAACCCACCATCTTAAATGTGAAGATTTTCCATTACTGAGTTTTGGACTGCTGATCGAAAAAACAAGCTATTTCAATAAGTTTTCTCAGGCTTTAGACAGGTGTGGTTGGCACACCTGCAGGCAGGTAGGGAGCAAATGGCAAAATGTATTAAATAAAGCTGAAAACTAAAGTCCATAGATGAAGCAGCAAATGAAAGAGAAGAGAAAAAAGAAGCAAAAGCACAAAAAAAAAGTGCAATCCAAAAAGCAAAGTACAAACCAGAAATAGATGCAAGGACACAGGAACCAAAAGTGGGAAAAACACAATGGGAAGATGGGACAGGGCGACACAAGAACACATAACAGAACAGACGAACTGACAAAGAGAGAGGGCAAGACAGGGACTTAGATACACAAGGGCTGGTTGACTAATAGAACACAGGTGAGGAGTGACAAAGGGCAGGAAAACAGACAAAGGGAGGAAATGAAAAGCAAGAATGAAAGGAAAGGACAAAACTTCCAAAATAAAATGGGACATAACAAAACCAAAAACTCAATCCATTACACAGGGTCGGTAAATTATCAAGAAGCATTTTTGTTATATTTCCAGAGAGCCTCTTAACATCCTAACAGCGATCCATAAATCAAATTGCTTTGACAGATAAAATAAAAGAGTCCAGTAACTGTGGCTGTTGCAGGTCTCTAATAAGCCCATAAACTTTCTCGTTCGGTCCGTATTACTGAACAGACCTGTCAGTCGCCCTTCCATTTATGTTCATTAAGATGATATTGGGTGTTCTCTTACATGTGAGCGAGACATTTTTTGTGTTTAAATGATTTGGGCTCTTTGGCAGTTAACAGAATTGTTTGTTTATGTATTTATCAGTCTTTAAAGCTAAAAGAGCATTTGGAACTGGTTGCTAATTCATCTCTCAGCTAGCAGTGAGAGCTTCAGGGCTGTCTAGTCAAGCAGTGTGTGTTCATGTAGTTTGAAAGAGAGGCTCTGAGGGGAGGAGGTGGGAGGTTCTGTTGGATACTTTCAAAATGTAGCTTGCTTTTGTGGGTTTCTACAGTCTGACCAACCCCAAGTGCATATGAACATTTCATCCACCTTATTCCTAGCCCCTGTTATACCTTGCACGAATAATAGCCGCTTTATAGCATAAATACTAGCTTAGCCCACCTATCTTATGCTTCAAAAGCCTTGAAGTGCTGCTGGTGTGTCAGTTATTATGATCTATGTTACTTAGGGTATATCCATGAGCACTAGGTGTGTCACCGATAATTCGATTCCCCAACATAAAACTGGTGGATACTGCTGTATGCATATAGAAACGTATATAGTCTACCAGTCACAGTTCCAGTTCCTGAGGTTCTGAGTGAAGTTGGGGATGTATTGCTCTGTTTTTCTCAAAAACAAGAAATCTGCTGCTGTTCCTACTTTGCTCTTCAAACCACTGGTTTTCCATAAGGTACGTCTGTTTTTCACTCCAGTGGGGGAAGGCACCACTTTGAATTATATTTGTGCCGTTGTGTAACTGATGATTTCCAGAGCAGCAGATGCAGCCGCACCGGTCTGTGATTTAATGCATGGAGCATGACACATGGGAAAACTCATTGGCCAGCAAATTAAACCATTACCTCCCCAGTTGGAGTTAAATATGGAGAAATGACTCATTTAATGTCTGATTACTCCCTAATACAGCCATCTAAACAATGGCAACCACTCATTCCCACAAGTAAATTCTGCCTCTTTGCCAGATAAGGGCGGCAATTGCTTGTCAGGGTCACAAAGAAGTTTTATTAAAAGATGCACGCTAAGAAATGCAAAAGAATTCATCTGTACGGATTCATTATGAGATGGCTCTGTGGTCTGAAGATTCATCTTCATTATCCAGCCAAGCACCGGGCAGATAACACCGCCTCATTTGCTTTCCGAGCTTCAATTTTCTCCAACGATAATGCAGCATCTCTTTTGTGCGGCTATGGTAAAGACAAGCAAGCCATTTTCAATATGAACGCAGGATTACAAAGGTTAATCATCAATTTAAAGCTAATCTTTGTTAAATACATACCAATAGAAGCATGGTGTGTGCTCGAGACAGATATAATCAGGCAAACCCCAAAACAATCCTCCATCTAAATGAAGTGAAAGATGGTTAATCTAGGCTTTACAGCAGGGGTTGATGAGCGAGGAGGGGGCGGATTGCATCACACGTCTCGATTAATGTTCCATTGTTCCACTTGTTTGTTAACTTTAGTTGTCAACACTTTTGGGCTAACCTCAGAAACCCCTCTGCTCAGGGTGCAAGGGTCTCGAAAAGAAAGCACACTGTCTTCGAGGTTAAGTGTCAGTTCAGCTTTGAGGAGTCTGCAGAAGAAAATGTAACTTGCACGTATCTCCCCTTGCTTCATTGTTGCCATGGAGTTGAGATAATTATGGAGTTTTAAAATTATGCAATCAAGGACGAGACATCCCCCCCGTCTGGGAAAATGAGTAATTAATTTTCTCATTTTTTCTCGGTTAATATGCAGGAGACTGGGAACACAGGATCCTAGTCATTATCAGGTCTGCTCTGGTGAAACATGTCTGCCAAGTCGGCTAATTAAAAGGTGTGCTCGTTCCCTTCCATCCTGCCCTGTTCATATTTGTCAGAGGTGGCACTTCATGATATTAGACACACTTCTTTTTTTTTTTTTTTTTTTAAGATGTTAGGTACATTTTGTCCTTGAGGTAAAGTAGTTTGGTTCAGCTGGTTTTAAAAGTATCGGAAATAAAAAAGTAAAGTTTCACATTTCGGTCAAACTTGTTGTCTAATAAGATAAGCTCAGGAAAAAAACATTGCATTTCCTATTAACCTAAGCCCTTTAAGTCTCTTGGGCTGGAATTTACTATAATGGGAAATAGAATCAGCTCACCTTAATGATTGAGGCAGTAATTCCATTGACAAGGTAGACTCCTTTAATAAAGATAAGCCCCCAAGTAAATCAATAACCCGATCTAATTTCCAAAGGACTCGGGGATGTCGAGAGAAACACAGAATTCGCACCTAACCAAACAGGCCACGCAAACCCGTTCTTTAAAGGCCTCTTTCATTGATATTGCTTTGAGAACAAACCGAGGGTGTTCTCATCTTCCCTACAAGACACAGTAACAAAGCAGGCCGGGGCGAGCAATCCCGGAGATGCCCTTTCTCTGCTCCTTTTTATCCCCCCATTAGGCCGCCGATGCCGGGTCCACAAACTTCTCTAATTAAGAATTCGTCTTCAGCAAATTCACCCATAAAATGGCCCTCGCTGCAGAAACGTGGGACGATAAAAGGAGTTATTGGGCCTGCGACCTCCTTTGCCTCTTATCTCTCATAAACACTTCAGTTGGTTTTACAGGGCCATGGAGGCGGCAGAACGAGCAATAAGCCAAAGGGGAATAGTGGGGCGACTGATGACTTATTCATGAAGAACGGCGCAACAAGACGGCACTGATGAAATTGACAGTGAGACGTCCCCGTACTATGAGTTGTTATGTAGTTCTGATAAGACTCTTCTTGTACTTGGAGTTGATTAATCGTTGGCCCGGACTTCGTTTTCCACACTCATCGCCGTGATGTTTTTAAGGATAACGTGCTCGTGCTGCTTTTTTGGGGACCTATAAAGTTTTACTGCATACATCATTAGCTCGAGCAGGGCTCAGACATTATCTTGTGGGTTTACAATCACACCAGCAGAGACAAAGCTCTGCACTGCTATGAAAGTCACCCAGCTGAAATGACATGATGTTTTATTCCCTCTTCTTAACCTGATTCTGTCACACAGCCAGAGCTGCACATACACGGATATTGTCATTAAGCCGCAGACAGGTCTTTTCAGCTGTTTAAACGAGCCTGAATTCTTCGCATGCGGCTCACCTAACAACTCTTGCTTTTCCTTTTCATGTGTATTAAATCCAGTTAAAGCCAAGGATGTTTTTCTTTTTTCTTTTTCTTTTTTTTTTTAACCACACCTCATCTCAGTTTATGCACGCTCCAGTGATTTGAACTGATGGCAAATCTCACCTCGCTATGCAGGCTGAGCACAAGAAGTGTACGGTAGGATTGCATTCAAACCGCTGCCAGTGATATGTTTGCCAGAAAGAACAAGAGGAGAAAGTCTAAAG
The DNA here is from genome assembly GCA_963678695.2 of Diplodus puntazzo. Classification (NCBI taxonomy): domain Eukaryota; kingdom Metazoa; phylum Chordata; class Actinopteri; order Spariformes; family Sparidae; genus Diplodus; species Diplodus puntazzo. Next base: position 16,021,943 of record OZ023168.1, read on the forward strand.
TAACAGAGAGTGCCAATACTTGTGGTTAGCCTTCCTTGAAAACGTCTGTAAACAGAGCCTCGCTGGTGGAGGATGCTCGGCTTGGAAGCAGATGTAAAGCCCGGCTGGCACAGGAGTTTTCATTTCCTCCTCGGCATAAAGGAAATTCTGCACAGAGGTAAGGCCACTGAGCTGGACGGAACTACGTAGGCAACAGGGTTAAAGCAAGTACTATAAACAATGAAATGATAGAGCTTAGAGGTCTACATCCTCCCCCATCTCTGCCCAGTCGGACTTCTGAGGCACTCTATGCTGGAGAGGCAGAGAGTAGGCATGGGGAAATGGAGCTGGAGATTGTTATTATAGATAAACACTTCCCGTACGATCTAGTTTGCCCTGCAAGTAGGAAATTACAAGGATATTGCTCCAAAGTTGAGCACGGAGGCAACTCATGTTATTTGCCTCCAAGGTGCCACTGTGCACAATCAAAAACTGTCCTCAGCGTGTCTGCATATGAAGCTGAGGGCAGTAAAGTCGATTGTCATTTCAGGAATATATTTACATATGTGTACGGCTGGAACTTCATTGATTTGGATGACCAATAGAAAAGTTAGTCGGGAACAGTTTAACCGTTTTCAGTTGTTTGATTCAGAGCAAATGACAATTTTCTGACTCAAGTGTGAAGATGTGCTTTCTTGTGTGTATCATGTTGTCTCAAGCTGAATATCTTTGGGTTCTGGGACTGTTAGTTGGACAAAACAAGCCATCTGAGTAGGGCTGGCCCAAATGCTTCGAAGCTTCTACTGCCATGGTGATCGACATCCAAACCAGTATTTGAAGAAAGACGATGTCGAATCGAAACTAATGTACACAGCTGAAAAAACAAAAACAACAGCCAATCTTGTAATTCGGGACTGTCTCAAGTTTTTCAGAGACGGCTCGTCGCCCTAGGCATAAGAAGACCTACAATAAATAGGAGAGGGTCCCATCACCATCAGCACGTTTTTAGTCCACTAGTTAATTGATCACGGATGGCGTTTTTCTCTTGGATGGATTAAAAAAAAAAAAAAGAAAGTAAAAAAATTGCTTTAATGGGTCAGCAAGAAGATACCTGTGCAGCCGTTAATATACCATGGCAGCCAGCCCAAGTAAAGGCTATGTGTGGGAAACACTATTTGACTAATTGATTAAAAAAAAGATAATCATCACCTGCAGTATTATGCATTTAAGTTATATTCCAAAAGATTAGAATATTTTTGATTCAAAAGTAAAATTTTCGCTATGTCTGTCTAAATGTACCATGATTTATACATGCTGTCTCTTCAAGCATAGGTTTGCAATTTTCCAAAGTCTGTCTTAAAACAGTCGGTCGGGTGCCCACATTAATGCTGAAACAGGTTTTACTTGCTATAATCTTTCTTCCTGTTCATATTGACCCTCTTTAATGCGTTTCCAGTCTAAGTGATGGGGGACAAAAGCCACATGCCTCATTAGAGCCATATTTCTATCCCATATTAGAGTCTTTTTAGTGTGAAGTTTCTTCTCTCTGTGTCCCTGGACAGCATTTCCCTCATGAGCTGCAGTGGAAGGATAATAACAAAAACAGTTTTGCACTAAAAGACTAACCTTTGAAAGATACCCACATGATTTCTTTAACTCAGACTGCTGGAGCGTCTTATTAACTTCAGATAAACATTTGATTTTTTTTTTCACAAAAACGATGACTGGGGATTTTTGTTTCTACCACATGACACTGAAAGCACATCAGGTGAAATATCTCTTAATGGCCAGAATGAACAGGAAAGATTACAACAAGTAAAACCTTTAATGTAGCTGTGAGTTCACACAAAAAATCTGAACCTGTCCAAGATGAAATGTTGTCTGATACAAAACACAGTTCATTAAAAGGATGACTTTGCAAGGTTGAAACCTCTGCGCTAATAAATGACTAAGCCACCTGGAGCCATACAGTCCGATCCCTCTGATCATCTTACAATCAATGACCAGCATGTGAAGCGACAACTTGAATTACTTATGCAGATGAGGCAGCTCGATACTGCGAAAGTTCCAGTTCAAGGTCATTTTCCGTGACATCTCAGAATATGTGTCGCGTCGGTGTCAGTCTGATACTCCCTCCACTTCTGATCTGCATATCTCACAGTTACGCTTGACTGATTTGTCATTCACACGCACCGCACAAACAAATGAAGCTAATCATGGCAGTAGACTCATGTCGCAGTCGAGTCATGCACACTGGGGGTCAGTTGATAGCTGCGCCGTGACTTTCTCCAACCAGAGCTCACATTTCTGATCCGCCTGTAAGAAACGAAAAAAAGATAGACTACTTTGCTACGGTTCAATTCAGTTCAATTAAATTCAAAGGTTCATTTAACAGTCCTTTTACTAAGGCAGGGTTGTGGAACAAAATGTGAGTTGAAGTCTCTTTACGCTACATAAGAAAAAAAAAGAACTATTATATAGAGTGCGGAGGATTCATTGGGAAGTCTCACAGCCTGAGGATAGAAGCTGTTCTGCAGTCTGCTGGTATGACGGGAAATACTTCTGTATCTTTTGCCAGCCGGCAGCAGGGTGACAGACTGTGGCTTCAGCATCCTTTGGGCCTGAAAGACAACACCCACCCCAGTTGGGGCTTTAATGGCATGAAATGGCTCAAGAACAATGTTTCCTAGGTGTCAAAATACAGTTTGTCGAAATTACACACAGAACAACAATATGAACTTGAGCATAAAGGTAAGATTGATATGTATTAATTATAAACATTATATTGAATTTTGTAGGGTTGACCTTCTTTAACAATGGGTTTATGCTTGATTACAGGTATTGTTTAGTAAGATCATCTTCCTCAACTACTGTTTTTGAAGTCATCTAAAACATTTTCAAGTTTGATGTGATGATGTTTAATGCAACTGCTTTTTTTGTTCAGACATATACAATTAAAGAATTCACAAGTGGGGTATTAACTGATGTATTTTGTGTTGTAAACATAAAGGAGAAGTTTGTAAGACACGGCCACAATTTTAGCTCGAAACATTAAAAAAATAAATAAATGAACTACATTATGAACAGTGTAAAGAAACAGTGTCGACTCATGTCAAACACCCCGCAGAGATGTCTTCTAAAGTTAGCATGCTAACCAGCTAGCCCCGGCCCGTCCCGACCAACTTCCCTTACTAAAGAGAACAATACAGCTGTACACAGTCAGAATTCAACTTAAACCAAATCAAGACGAGTTTAATAGCCTCAATATCTCATCGTAAAAAACAACAACACAATACTTTGGACTTGACAGAAACTAAAAAAAAAACACCAACACAGTCTTGGTTGCTCCTTCCAGTCATGTCTGGCTTGGTCGAAAAGAATCAACACTTCACAGAGTAAGATGTCAAAATACTACAGCTCAAGATGCCATTTCACCTGCTGCTGACTGCCTGACTCTCTCTCGCTCCTCTGCCACTGAACGCCTCTCCTGTCCCTGCCCATTGTGTCTCCCTGTCCCTGGAGTCACAGTCCTGGACAGAGACTCTGTCAATCCCCTCCACTGTATCCCCTGTCTTCAATCTGGCATCTGTCACTCACAGAGGCTGCTGTCTGGTGTCGAGCCGTGTTCACTAGGAGGCGGCTGAGGTGTGACGAGTCAGTGACTCCCCCCGTCATCCGAGGCTGCAGTGTGGGCAGACTCCAGTCCGTTAATAGGGCCATTTAGCTCCACGGCTAACTGAGTTGCTTGCTAAAGTCAGCTCGGCACTACAGCCAAAGACAGCTACAGATAAAGTATACTGAGCAGCAGTAAGTGGTAATGCTGCCCCCTGTAGCTTTTGAGCTACCTTCAAATGTGGCCATTTCTTACAAATCATACCTTGAAGCTTGTGTTAACCACAGAGCTTTTATTCCTATCTATAAAACCTAATAAAAGACCTTCTAGATGAGGGAATCAGCAAAAAGGCTTACTTATTTAAGGTCTTGGTTCTCACTCTAAATAATATATTCTACGCATGTATTTATGTGTGTGTGTCCGTGTGTGTCTGGGTCATTCTGGGTCTCTCAGGTTGTGGCATTATTTGGCGAGTATTTTCGTTCCAGCTTCCTTCTCCTCATGGATCCTATCTTCTGCTCACTATACTGGCTCCATTGTGCTCTCTTCTTTGTTTACTGCATGTGTGCAGGTGATCTCCCGCTGCTGCGGCAGGGCGCACCGTAACAGCTACTGACACATCTAACTGTATAATGCCTCGACCTCTGATGTGAGCAAACACGGGGCGCCGCCGTGGGAAACGGCTTTAAGTTGAATGCATTATCGCCAGCTCACTAACTGCGGCCTGGTGTTGAATCACGTCAGAGCTTGGCAGCCAACAGCACATCACAGAAGGTCCAAATACGGAAGCTCGAGTTCTGCAGCGCTGAATACATATTTGTTATGCAGGGAAAACACTGGCAGATCTGTAGCGTTCGCCTACCAATAGGACGTTGCGGTGCCAGAGCTGGGGAGTCTTTCCAAGTTATGTAGAACTGCACACACCAGCTGTAGTCTGGGAAACAAACACGAGATATCTAAGTTGACCTCCTGGAAGAAAATACCAAGCCCCTAGTGTACGTACCGTAGTTAATATGTATTATGTGCTTTGCCCTGGAGTACAGCTTTCACAGCGCATAACTCAAGACTTGGCTCAGGTGGGATAGCACTGGATGTTTTACTCTAGTGCAGTTTTTGAGCTGCAAAGATTGATGCCCTTTAATAAGCAACACAACAAGATCATTAAATCATCTAAACATTGTGCATTTTCCTGCACTTAACACATCAGAGCCGTGACGTCTTTGTCAGCACCCAGCAGGCCCTCCCATAGTTTTACTCATTAAACTATTCATCAGAAAAGGCCTCATCAAAGATTAAGGGTATCCTCACAGTTCATTACAAGATGCTCTGCTTTTTATTTGATGAAGTAATTCATCCATAATGTATGTGTATATTGCCGTTTGCAAGGATGCCTGCGAGACTGTGGAGAACAGCATCGGCTTTTCTGAGGGCTCAGGCCCGAGGAGGGAGGGGGAAAGTTGGTGCATTTGTTTTGATTAAGCGTGCGTTTCAGAGCGTTCCCTCCGCGATGAACTGTAGAGCAATTACTTAACATGGCGGAGATCAGACTCATTGTGAGGACCGGGGAGCGCGTGATGGGAAAAGCACGATAAGAATTACAGTAGCATTAAATTGGCGGAGCAGAATTAGCTTTACGGTAGCGTCGGTGATGAGGAGGGGATTGCAGCGGGGGGAGATGCTGCAGAAAGCATAGGTGCTTTATCAGAAGTGGCAGGCTGAATGAGGATCATCAGGCCACACTCTGATTGAATTCCTTCTCATAGTCTGTTGTTGTTTCGGAACGACCACGGAACACTTCCCTGAGTGAGTCAGCGTCCCTGGGATTGGTTGCCTCCACTCATCCAAGGGTGATGAGCAAGTCAGCCTATTTTATCTGCGAAAATGCCTCCTGGGAATCTAGACAATGTCAGTTGATGCTTGAAATAAATCTCAGAGCATTGACAAATGTCAAAGCTAAACTGGAGGAAGCCCGGGCTGGGGCATGCAGCCGGGCAACAGAGATTGCTACAGCGATCCTGTGTCAGTTGAACAATGGTGCGTTTGGGGCTGGGTGATGCCATGGGGGAATGACACTTTATGGCTAGCTGGAACATTATTTGACCCCTGTTCCTTCTGCAAAAATCACAAAATAATCACGGGATAACGGAATAGATTAATCCGTTATCCGTATCGTTAAAGAGAACAAAAGGTTGATCTCCTTTATTCCTTAAAGCTCAATCTTCATCAGATCAGCAGCTCCATGCAAGCATGCATACCCAGTGTATAGCAAGTGTAGCAACTGATCTAAACTGAAAATGTCTGATTAAGGAGTACTCATAACTAACGGCAAAGAAATTAATGAAAAGGTCACGTAGTTTGCTTTGAAAATCCCCAAAACCCAGCCCAGAGAGCAGTGTGTATGTGATGGTCTGCTCTTATGAATCTTATGAAGTCATTTTCTCTTGATCAGCTGTCTCGGGGAAAATTAAACATTTGTTATTCTGTGATAATGACATAAATCACTTGTGCATATCGAGAAGACAAATAATATTTAACTAGTTATCTCGGGAAAACGGAGGAAATAACATATTTGACCCATTAAGTCAATCAATTCTATACTTTCTATACAAACAAGTCGTATAGAAGCCTCCATATGTGTTGGATTTTGTTGGGCCAGTTGCTGAATAGTAGCACACAGGAGATCAACAATGAAAATTAAATCATCATTTAATGTAATTTAGTTTATCTCTTCAGTGAAACGAACCACTGACCCTTCGATTGGTGGACAGCTGCTCTATCTACTCTACCTTGCCTGAAATTTGCATCCCTGTCATGTCTTAGCGGTGTGATGTGTCATTTGTTGATACATGTCTTTATGCAGATTCTGCCAACATATCATAAACGTATATTTGTTTAGGAGGCGCAGGCCTTCATCAAGATGGGCGCTTCTTCCTGTGCACAGATGGCAGTGGGCAGAAGGATTGGTAATTGGAAGGGACTGCATTGCACATTGAATCATCCTACAGGAGCTGAAATGGTCACTGTACTGCGAAGGTTTAACTGAACGTATAGAAGATCGCGGTTAAAACACTGTAATTAGCGCCCGGGGCTGCCTGTGTCTGGGTGCTCTTGCAACTGGCAGATTCCCACTACTTGAGGTCCGTAATGAATGCCTGTGCTGACATGTGGGTGTGGATTAGGTCATTGTCTTACCCATATGCTCCCGAAATAGCTGAATACTGCTTACCATCAGAGCTGCGGCGCAATTTCCTCTCAAAACGAGTAAACGTTGTCTCTCCATCCTCGGCATCACTGCGTGAAGTGCTGCCGAGGTGTCAGATCGAACTGTCTGTATCAATATTAGATAGGTCCTAATTATGGCACAGAGCTGCTCTCAGACTTCTCTGACTCAAGGCTGAAAGCAGCTTTCCCTCATTCATCCAATTTATTATAATTCATACAATAAATACTTCCATTCTTCTATTCTCTCTTCTATTGATTTGGCCAAACGTAATTCATCATTATTTAAGATAAAATATTTCACTAATGACAGAAGTGGTCTTTATTCCTGAGCTTAAGAAAACGGGTCTAAAGACAGAGGGTCTTGTACTCTGTACGCATTGTTAAGCCTCTTGATGCAAATTATTGCTCCTGATTTGGGGCTATGAATAAAATCTGATTTGACTTGAATGTAAAAAAAATATCAGATCAGATCACATTTGTTATTGCTGCACAATATGATGACAAGACATTTATTGAAAATTGCTTCCTGAATCAGTTCAATTGAGAACTTGTTGTTTATCTGCTTAAATTTGACGGTTTGAACAAAGGAAGTGCCAAATTATATAAGAGTGGTTTGAGATGATGATCCACCAGGTGGCCCCAGAGGAGAGTACTACTGTGACACAGGTTCCAGTTGAATTGCAGTGGTTAACACCCAGTCGCCAGTTTATTTGGTACATGCAGCTAAAACTAATGCAGTCTAATAGAACAATCTTGCAGCCAATCCTACCTTGATGAGGGATACAATGTTGTGATGGTCATCTTGGAGCTTGTGGTTTGCTGTGTCTTTGAATTCTATTGTGTTAGCTGGTTGGTGTTTCTAGTATTCTGTATTCTGTTCTATCATTTATATCAGTGAGGGGAGACTAAATAATAGAAACGTTGCTGTACAATCTGCTACAGTTCAACAGCAGTGCAACTTACATAATACAGTTTAATCAACACATCAACACCAAAACTGGATTGGGTTGCAGCAGCAGTATGTATATTCTCTCCTACAGTGTGTCGGGGTAAAGTAGACAGTAGAGGCTTAACTACTTGTTAGTTTGTAACTGAATTAAGACTAAAATTGGTTGCAAAATAATTACTTGGGGCTAGGTTATCTACTGGAATGTATTGAATTGTACTATATTAGTGTTATTAAACTTATATACATTTTAAGTTTCAAGTTTTAAGTCAGTGTCAGAACAGATGATCGTAATAATAACCAGAGTGGCACACCTCTGCCAAGGCCCAATCCAATATCAAATAAAACAGACTTCTATCTGCTAGATCTGGATCTTTATTTGGATTTGCATCCAAGTGTTCTCACTCATAGACACCAATTTCCTAAATACGTCAGATTTCTTTAATCAGTCCCTATCCAGACCAAAAAGTTAATGGGCTCTATTCTGGCCTGAGATCCATCCTCCATCCAAGATTCATGGAAATCTCTTCAGTAGTTTTTGTGTAATCCTGTCGACAAACCAACCAACCAACAAACGAACAAACACAGGTTAAAACATAACCTGCTGGTCGTAATAATTGTTTACTACTGTGATACCTTAATATTTTCTGAGATTGTTACGGTAAAGGGAAAAACTCATTCCATTGCATCTGTATTTGGGTTATCCCCTCAATAATTTGGATGTAAAGTCCTAACTATGGCAAGTGGCCATTCAGTGATCATTATTAGAACTCCACCGTTATGGTTACCATGTGCATGATTCTAGCTTGCATTAGCATCTTGGCATTGTAGCATATAATGGTAAAATAAATCATTATTGTAATATGCAAGTACAGTCTCTGCTGGATTGTTCTGTTGCAAAGTTAAGTTACAGTTAATGAAAAGTGTCACTGTGAAGTGAAACAACTGTTTTACTGTGACTGAGTAGAATTCTGTGATGGATTGCAACTACCCCAGGGCCTCGTGTAAGTGTTTAGGTGTTACTAAGAGTTATGTTGTAATTTATGTCTGTGGTACGTTAGTAAGGCATAAATCACAACTTATAATATACGTGATAGCTAGGCTAATTTTGGACTTGGTCGCAGAATGTAACTATCATGAAGGTGGGAATAGGTAGTTGTACCTTTCCCCTCTTGGATTTCACAAATATGGGTCAACAGGTCATTAACAGAGCGCCACTAAAGAACAAATCACAGTGCAAGTGTTTGTTTGTAATAACTTGGAAAAACCCTGCATCAAGCACCAGCCGCCACACAATTGAATTGTCTTTCAAATTCTTTCTAAATTGTATGAAGGTATATCATCTAATTCAGCTAAAATGCATTTTTGATGCTTCCATTTAAAATACAACACTTTCATAAACATTAGGTTGAAGACCTAATTTACCCGTTGGACTACAGACTCAAGAAAACGATGTATCTTAAATGCTACGTCTTAAAAATGAGAGCAGAAAATAAACAAGATTTCACAAATCTTCACAATGAAAATACCCCAGAAGTGACTGTCATGGTGATTCAGTCTATATTCTCTCCAAGTTGGTGAACAGTGATTGCAGTCATCATGGTGAGAAGGAAAGACTCCATTTAAAGAAGCTAGCTAGAGGAGGGGAGACTGAGACACGTTCTCATATTCTGAATAGTTGCCTAATTCTAACATGCGAACCAGTGCAGTAGCAATATATTTCTGAGCTTTCACACAAATAAAGGTGGCACATGGTGCCTCCTCTGTTTTCTGGATTGGCCACTGAATGCCTCCACAGACCAGTTAGGGGTTAAATGCTTTGCTAACAGGCAACTAAGTCGGGGGCACCTGTGTAGTAGTTTCCTAGCGAGAGGAGAGCATTACTCATTCCCCGGCTTCATTTTCCTGTCTTGCCTGGAGGTTGAAAGTAGCAACTCTCTGTTCCCTAGCTGCCAAAGCCTCCAACCTATTTACACACCAGCAAGTGGCTGTAATGCACCAGTAATGTGCATAGATGGGACTTCGTACTCATTATTTCTTCACATCATGGTCAAGCTAGCTTTGTGGGAGGATTGAAAAAGTTCGGCAGTGCTAACGGTGTCGCTTTATAATCCCTCGCATGCTAAGGCAGAGCATTTTCTCAGTGTTCTGGGTGCTTAACACATGGCTGGAAATTAATATTGCTACCGGTTCTCCTCTGGAGTATGTGCCTCATGTGCCCCAGAAATTGTCTTGCTTCTCAAAGAAGGGAGGAATGGAAGAAAAAGATCTTCTCTGTCTTATGTTGTGGCACTAGAAATTAATAAATTGAGCCAGAAATCCCACTGTGAACCAAAATGCATCCATAATTTAAAGCCCATCCTGTATGTGGGAGTACAGTCTCAGAGTTACAGTTGGATGTGTGTGGGTGGGAAATATATTGTACTGGGTTTTTTGAGGGCCTGTTAGAGAGAATGACTGAAGAAGAGATGAAGGAGCAAAGGGGAAAGTGCAGAATAAAATAGAACAAAGGTGAATACGTCTCTGCATCCCAAGCATTTTTTGGCGGGAAGGGTCAATGCATCTTACAAGAGATCATCTAACAAGACCGTGAAAGAGAAACAAGATGGGAAAAAAAAAACAAGAAGATAATGGGGTTTCTCTCTGCACTCGATTCTACTTCAGATTACAATTTCTGTCTTCCGTTGCAGCTCCGCGTGTGTGTATTTACGTGTGGAAATTTGTTACAAAATGCGACCACAGCATGACAAAATCAATGTAACAATGATGAATACTTTCTACTTACTCATTTGAAATCAATCAATTTAATAGCTGGAAAGCCACCCTTTATAATCAAGCTTTATTGCGGTAATAATTATTTTGTACTAATGTCTCTAATGAGCGGCCATTAAAAAAACAAAGCTGCCCTGTTCAATACCTGCTGCCTGCCACAGTTAATGGCAGGGGGCCCGGCTGAATATGAATGAGGGTTTTATTCCGTAGATGTATGGAAGCTGTTTGGGTTAATTAGTGAGAGCAGGGGTTTCCTGTGGCACGGAGAACCTGCGGAGCCCTCCTGTTAGTCTGGTGAGGTTTAATGACTAGTGCAGATCCGTTGGCTGTGTTGTCCGCCCAGGTGAGAGGCAGCACTTCGGCTCCGGCGCCGACAAGTTTTTGGAGCTTGGATAATGCTCGGCAAGTGCAGCGCCTAATTTGAGGGGGCTCTGCATCGCGGGTTCAAGTGGGAATGTGGTATAGTTTGATTTTGTAACAAGAGGCGTTCATGCCTCTGTCTGTACATTCCCATTTTTTTCATTATTCAAAGTCAAAGAGGGCTTAAGCATATGCCAGCGTGCAAGGCAGGGCGGCATCTTGATTCTTGAGCATGTCACCAGCCAATTGCAGAGCTGATGGTTCAGTGAAAGTGTGGTGATTTGCTTTCTGTTTCAAATAGATCACCCCTCATTCCCAAACTGATTAAATTCAAACTGCAAAATAAAAACAAATTTGTAATTTATGAGGTATTAGTTGTTCACATTAGGAATAAAGTAATCCAACAGTTCATCTCCAGACACCAACTGAAATAAGATCTGTATACTTCACTGTGACTGGCATCATTTCTTATTTGGACTAAAATGAGGTCAGAGATTGCCTGGGCACTAAAAATGTAATCAGTGTCATAGACATGTAATGAGAACCGGATGCATTGTTTGAGTTGAGCAATCAAACGATTTAATCTTGAGCCTTTTCTTGACTTTCCCAAAGTAACCAATGTTAGCTTGTGGGAAAAAGTATATTTGGGCCTTTGTGCATCATCCCTGTTATAATTACATAGTTTGGCCACTATGTCGAATTGGCCTGAAAGGTTGGCATTCTTCCTGGGGGCTTGGTCGGTGGCCCACAATTTTTAAATAGCACTGACATTAAATAATGAATAAAATAGGTTATAACAACAGTATTTTTTGCTTTAAGTGATTTATTTTAAATTATTATTAAAAGTATTTCTAGTTATGCCCACATTTTACCACAGGTAAATGTCATTTTGCCAGATCTGGTCTGACAGCACCTGTCCCTCAAGGAAACACATAGAAGCAAGACATGCAAACTCTATAAGCAAAAGAGTGACCAGAGCTCAGGTTTGGGTGTGAGTTGGCAGTGCTCTCACTGAGCCTCTACACGCTCGTGCTTTATCCTACTCCCACAGTTCTTCTCCGCCAGCCCGTGTTCTGTTACCCTCCTCTGGTCCCACACTGTTCAGTGGAAATAGTGTCGGTTAAGGGGTCTGCCAGATAGCGTGGCTGCCGTGTGCTGAATGAAAAGCTAGAAAGATATGCATCAAGTGCTGAATAAAGCAATAAGGCCCAGTGGAATGTGAAACAATGGCTCCTTCCAGGTGGTGGTGCGCTGTGAGAGGAGTGGGGGGAATTGGATGAGACAGAAAGCTCGTCTGGCTGCCTGGCTGTTAGCATTGGACTTGGCAGCTCTCTGCCAGGGAAACGCTGACAGGCAGGCGCGCCTGTCACAGCACATAAGTGCCTCCGTGCACAACCCCGGGTCCTGTAGGGCAGGTCAACTCTCCTGCGCTCAGCTAGCAAACCCAGTCGCACACTCAAGCCACAGATCGTAGTGGAGAGCGGGGGCATGTGTCACAGCCTTTATATGGTTGAAAGACTCTGTACGGTGAGAGAAAGGCCACTGGTGACATCGTAGAAAGGTGCTATGCACATTGGTGGTTATACTTCCCCCAAGTTGTCCCTCTAATTAAGAGAGGGACAACTTCTGTGAATAGGTCAAGTATTTCCGCATGCAGAAACTTCATAACCAAACTGTAACAGTTGGTCAGTAAAAACAACTGAGAGAAACACATTTGGATATTTTTATATGCCGCACAAATGAATGACCCTCAAGCGTAATTACTGAGAGTTTCAAAACGAAGATGTTAAAAAAGTACTTTCATATCAATTTATAATGACAGTGTCTCACAAACGGGCTCTTATTATCTCAAAATTACCTTCTTTTGCAACGGGGGATTGTTTTGGAATCAAACTCATCCTTATGTAAGTGTTACCTAGGTATTTTACTGTACAAATGTTCTGAGGGTTGGGTGAGATGAAAATGCCTCAGGAAGATATTTCATCAGCCTTTGTTCAGGAAACGGAACAGCTTTTCCTTTTTCTTTTTTCGATTCACAATCTTCATTGTAAAAAACATTGTACAGAAAACACTGCTGAGACAAAAGCTACAGAAGAGAGCAGCCTCTTTTAAAGCTGTGGGATATCAAATGTAGTTATACTTCACTACCTTCCCTTTTAAAGGGGCAATATGCAGTTTAGGAGAATAAATTAAAACTCAGGATTTTAATATTTACAATATTAATGAGGTAATAATACAAACTCAAAAATATATATGTATAGATGTTTTTTTTAACTGAATACACAAGCTGTTCTAAGAGGAAGCTAAGGTTCCCAGAACCCGCCAAATATAAACAAAGTAAAACAGTGTAAAATTGTGTTGTCTTTTAAGGTCAGTTTGTTTTAATACATTTATTCAGTCATTAAAATGCAGAGAGTTTGTATATTTAGTTTGCTTAGGTCAGTAAGGTCAACCAGTCAATCAGTATCTTTCTCCCTTTTGATAAAAATGTGTTCCACAAAACTACACACTGCACCTTTAAGATGTAGTTTCAGTCACTGTATCTACAGACAGTGAGCATGTGCTAAGAAGAAACGGTATTCACATCATGTGTTATGTATTTACAGCCTTCAATATAAGAAAGAAATGTGTTGTACACCAAATCTATCTGCTGTTTGCATCCAGAACAGTACTTCGTACCCGTGTGTGTGTGTGTGTGTGTGTGTGTGTCGGTCTGCTCCCAAGCAGGGAATACATTAGTTTGTTTAGATTTCCTTACCCTGACCTTTGCTGTTGAATCTGGATGTTTGTCTAGCCCGTCCCTGCTGTTTTGACTAACACAGAGGAGCACCAACTGTTTTTCAGCTTGTTCTCCCGGTGAAGGCACCCAGAGACTTTTTGGTTTTTAAATGAATTCTGTGACATTTACAAAAAAATATTCTGCTATTTCAGCTCAAGGCTTCTTGAGAACATTTTTTTTAGCCCATGTGATTTTCATTCAAGTGAAGGCAAGTTTTGAAGAAAACAAGGCAATTATTAAAAGAGCCGTTATATTAAAGAATTACAAACACGATACAGTACATTTTCCCATGGTTTTCAGCATCTCTTCAGCAATATTGTAAATCTAATATAATGCCCTAAATCCTTCTCCTTGTGTTTGCTGAATTTCATTGCCCTAGTATTGATCTTTCTTGGCATGTATAGGAAATCAAAGTCACCTAGAAGTGGGAACTCATCTGATTTCCTGCAATAAATGTATCTTTATAAGTCTCTGAACGCCTTGATTCCGATGCTCCAGGGGGGAGATGTTAAGTGTATTGATTCTGGTGTGGATTCTGACCTGGTAAAGGAAGACAAAGCTCTCTGGCCTCGTCTCCTGGCCTTGAGCCACACTTGCATATCTCCGACACATTTTCTAACGAGCTGTCTAGCTAAATGTTTTTCAGCCGCAGAAATTACAGTATCAATTGGAAGTGACTTTATAGAGTTAGAGGAGAAAGCAGATGGGAAGAGGGAAGATGAAAAGAGATTCAGAGAAAGATGAATTGAGATTATCCTTTTGAGATGATACACTCATAACAGACATGGATTGTATTTATGGCTGGATTGCTTTTTCAGGAGAATAAGGAAAGTGCCATTTCAGTATAATACAGACATTCATTCTGCTTTATATGCCTGAAATCTGAAAGCCTTTTCTTCTTTTTTCCTCTTTGTTCTCCACTACAGATGTGCTGTGGACTGCCGATGATTTCTCCTCCTCCTCCGGGTCAAATTCAATGGCAGACAAAGACTGCTCTCGTTACCGCTGAGCTCAGAAAGACAGACCTTGTCCGAAGCTAAACCACTCTCCTTTTCTCGCTTCGCTCTCTTGGCCACCTCGCTCCTCATCCCATCACCATGGCGTCTTTCCTGGCATCTGCCTTTCTTCTGGTTCTCCAGACATATGCTGCCCCGTCTGACATTGTCCAGGCTGGATATGGCATAATGTTGGACCCGATGGACCTTGATGCTGGACTACCAGCCAATGCCTCTGAAGATGTGCCCTCATCTCCACCCCCAGGGACTAGTAAAAGAGCCCCTCACAGCATCATCATTGGGGTACGCAAGGGGGGCACAAGAGCGCTGCTGGAGATGCTAGACATACACCCTGAGGTTGCCGCCGCTGCCACCGAGGTGCACTTCTTTGACTGGGATGAGAACTATGCCAAGGGCTTCGAGTGGTACCGTGACTTGATGCCCTACTCTTACCCACATCAGATCACAGTGGAGAAAACTCCAGGGTACTTCACCTCAGCCCTTGCACCAGAACGCATCTGCGCCATGAACTCGTCCATAAAGCTGCTATTGATCTTGCGAGATCCAGCCGAGCGGGTTATTTCCGACTACACCCAGGTGTACTTCAACCGGCTGGAGAACCACAAGCCGGTGCAAGCCATTGAGAACCTGCTAGTGCGCAATGGAGCTTTGAATATGCGGTACAAGGCCATTCAAAGGAGCCTCTACGATGTTCATATGCACAACTGGCTGCGCCACTTCCCCCTGGAACAGATACACATCGTAGACGGGGATGCTCTCATCCGTGACCCCTTGGCAGAGCTTCAGAAAGTGGAGCGCTTCCTCAACCTGCCCCCAAGGATAGTTTCCTCCAACTTCTACTTCAACCAGACCAAGGGGTTCTACTGTATCCGGAGCGACGGTCGAGAGCGCTGTCTGCATGAATCTAAGGGACGTCCTCACCCAGCTGTCAACAGCACCGTCCTCCAGCAGCTACGCACCTACCTGCAGGAGCACAACCGAACCTTCTTCAGGCTGGTGAAGCGTACCTTCGACTGGCAATAAGGACCCCAGATCACAAATCGGACTCAAGGGAGCCACTACCTTATCCGTGATGAGGTCAAAAAAGAGGGCATGAAGCACTTTACAGACCTGAGATTTAAAAACCCCTCTGAATAGCCTCTTAATAACTACTGTTGTGATCTCTGGTTTCAGCAGAGCAGTTCTATATTCACACGATAGGGTAAAAAAGAAAAAAGAAGAAAAAAAAAACTGTAACTAGAGGCGTAAGATTAAATGGAAGAAAACTCCAAGCTTAATAAGTCATTCTCTCTGTGCTGGAAGCGTTTAAGTGATCAAATTGCAGCGAAAACAAGTTTGTGAAACTGATGAACTTTTTTTTCCTCCCTCTTGTTTGATATTCTCGTTCTTGATAATAAATTGTTCTGCTTTCAAATGTACCGGAAAAGCGGAACGTTTCTGTCTCTCTGTCTCATTTCATTCTGGTCATCAGAAAGCCCCTGAGCCTTCTAACCTGTGTTATTTAGGGAGTATACTAAGGTAGGCAGAGGCATTAGAATAAGCCTTTGATTTGCTGTGGTGGAGGGTAGACATTAATGCAAGGAAATGTGTACCCTGGAGCAGCGCTTTAGTAGTACAGGAATCACTAATGGTTTTGGACATTGAAGGTAGCCTGTGCCTGCAGCTAAATCAGTCAAATCTCCACAGTCAGCACACTCAAATCTAGGGAGCTGCTGTTGCATTTGGTTGCGGCTCTGTTCAACGCTTTGCACAGGTGTTAGATGTAGTCATTAAATCATAGCCTTAACAGTGCCGCAAAACATTCACAAATCTTACGGCATCCATGCAAATGTGTTTCTTTCCCGCATTATCTCATTCCTGAATCATCCTTGGCGTGCATTTTTCCCAGAAACATTTTGTCGTGCAACACACATCAGATAGACGCGGGTCATGTTTCTTTCATTGATTAGGCTTTAAACAGCAGCCAAAGCTACAGCTCCGCTGGGATCTGATATTCATGTGATCTCCCCGCTCTGTCTGCTGGAATAAGCACTATAACTCTCCTGAGGCAAGTAGTCATTGATGCTACATTGGATCCATATCCAGAGCAGAACATGGGAGGGGCGGGGGTGTGTATAGCTGTCGGCTATACAGAAATGCGCTGAATTTTTATATGAATAGTGTAGTTCATGACTGATCGGGGGCTTTAAGGTAAAATTAGAGTCAAGAAATTAGCACATGTGTACACAAGTTTGTGTTTGATGACAAAGGCAGAGCTAAATCCCTCGTAACTCATCTTGCTCAGGGACTTTTCTCCCTCCTGCTCACCAGGGGGCACTTGGACTCCAGAGTAACTCACGAGGAAACGTTGTGAAGCAATGTGTCCAGATGCGCTCTTTCTAGGACCCTCGTCTGTCAGCCCACACACAGGTGAAGGGCCTGTGACAGTTACCTCTTGACCCAGGCCTACGCCTGTCTGCCATGGTACGTATCACCCAGCCGCTCATCAGGAAGAGAACAGTTTGTCCGACGGCATGAAGCAGCCTTGCTCCACTGCCACACACACACACACATACACACACACGCATGTTACCAATCATTCCCAGGGTGTTACATTGCTGTAGCAGTGTTTCCATTAAGCAGGTGGGCAGGAAGGACAAAAGGGCATGTTCTGCTTACAGTATGAAAGTACACACTGAACAAATTCCCATTTGTAGCCCTTATTTATTTGAGGCAAAGTTGACTGAGAGTGCATGTGGTTTTGCACACACACATACACACGCGCGCACACACACACACATTGCATAGTGCATCTGTCTAATGGTCTCTGAGGATTTGCAGTCAACAATGGGTTGTTTAAGGATAAAGATATTTTTATCAGCAAATTCCCTACAGTTCATATCATCGTTACAAATGCAACGGAATGACTCCTCTACAGAGATCTGAGGGAGTAAGCTTTTATAGAGTATGTCAAGCCGTGACTGCAAAGGCTTTCTTGTAGGATTATCCAGTGTTGTGGTTTTTTTGCTTGTTCGGGGGGATTTGTTGATGAGAATAAAATGATAAAACAAAATTGCCATAATAAATGTTTCCATGTGTTGTTCTTACTGTTTATAAATCAGGACCGCAACGGAGATTTTGCTCCAATTTAAAATACATAATTTGCATCTTACTGTCAGTGCTGTTTATCCATCTGGATTGTACTCGGCTTGTGGTTCTCAAAGCGCCAAAAACATACATTTGAGAAATTAAACAGCATTGGTCTCTCCACAAATCATCACGCTGTTTAAAGTAATCCATAATCCTTGAGTCCTGGTCTGCTCCGAGGTTTCTGCCTGTTAAAAAGGCAGATTTTCTTTGCCACTGTTGTCAAGTGCTTGCTCATGGGTAAATGTTGGGCCTCTGTCAGTTAAAGAACATGGTTATAGGCCAGCTGTAATTCCATCTTTTCATTGAAGATATCTGACTTGTCAAAGCAGGAATAGCACAGGTGGAATTTGTAACATTAATAATGGCTGCATTCCATTTAGGTGAGCTTGTTCTAGGACTCTGGTGTTTTTCCCATGGATTGCCATTATAAAACAGATGTCTGTAAAAATGTTGACAGGACACCAAGTACTGCATACAACGTTTCATAGTTTTTAGATTTGTAAAAGTTCCCTTAAGCTGATGAAAATAATGAAAAATTCCATCACATAATTACACTGTTTGCATCTGGCATCCCCTTCTTCTATATAAATCTATTGGTAAAATATGCCAATTAGCACTAAATAATGTACAGATACATCTTTATTTGAATCAAAGTCTTTGATGCAATTGTTTTGACCCGATAATGGCACAAAATGGAAAGTTGAGGAATCACCAAAGTTGATACATGTCAGAGGAAATAAAATTTTTCACCAACAGGGTTCATGGTAACCAACCAACCGCTGTCAAGATATATAACACTTTAATACTCAAAGTACAAATCGTGTGGTGGAGCTAGAGGGAAGGTCAAGGGATTGCCAAAGTCAAAAGTCTCTCTCCTCTGGCAACTATAAATTATATATTTTAATTGTAATTCGTTCAACCGCTATTTCGGCTTAATGGCCTAATAACAACTGGCACTGGCGTCTCTAGAGCCACGTTGCCAGCGTGCCCAACAACAAGCTGATACGTCAATCTTGCTTTGTATTGTTAGCTAATCAAAAGTAAAGCCAGTATTATCTTCATCATCTCTCTTTAAGTACCTCACTTAAAATCATGTTGACAGGGGATTCAGCCCAGCATCTGTTTACAAAGTCCGCTGCAAAGCTCAGACTGAAAAGAGCTGAATTAGAGCCCTATTATTAAAAAACTGCACTGCGCTGTGCAGCGAGGGGGTTGCTCAGTGGCCTACAGTAATTTGACACGCACATGTTGCCTTGGGTCTGACGTCCTCTGCTACAATGCAAGGCAGGTCATTTAAAACCCCTTGACACTAACAAGTTGCTTTAACTAATAGCTACTATTGAGTGAGCCACTTATCACCGCGTGTCTTTGATAACTGCCAACCTCGGGCGTAATTAAAGGTTTTGAGGGGTGGTCCGGAGCAATCTGCTGTAGATGTTTTGGCTGGTCTTGTCATCCTAGAAGCCTCTAATGATCTGTCTGGGATTGTGATTGATGAAGCACTTAGCGTCGAATCAGAGCTGGAGGAACGCTGGCTGCTTGCTAAGCTGTTTGCAAACTAACAGCTACTGTATTTGAACGATACAAGTCTATTACCGAGGTGTCCTTGATGTGAATTAATGACCTCTGTGTCAACACTGGAAGCGGAGCCTAATGCACATCAGGAGTCAGCTGACGTGGCTCGGCGGGTGTGCGTAAGCAAGACACAGCACGGGTCAGCGGATAGGACCGCGGCGCAGTAAGATGCAGGAGTTGTGTCTTTTAATTCACGAGCAATTAATTACAAACTGAACGGTTTACAGTTTTAATGATGATACAGAGGTTTGAAGATAGCCTTATTGACATTTTGTATCTTTTTTTTTCATTCCATCTATTCCACGCTTCTGAGCTCTCGTCGCTATGTAGCTATTTTCGAAAAACATCAAGGTGGCTCCTTTTCGTGCAATTCTCGCTGCCAAGACATCACCCAGCAGCGACGGGGTGTTTTTAGTTCCATATTACCGGCCTTGAATACAAGAAACCCGCGGGTGGCGACGTATATAGCCAGCGACACCACGTACCAAAAAAAACAAACAAAAAACAACCCACTGAAACCTTTTTACATGTTGTTGATCAGAAAATTGAACAATGAACATAAATCTAATGAGATCAGGGACCCGGAAAAACCGGCATGTTTCCCGAAATACATTTTGGATTATCAGCACAAGAGGCTCAGAAACACAAGAACTGTTCAGATAAACCTGTTATTCGCACCACATTATTTAAAAGACTCCTTGTTTTTTTTTTCCTTCCCCTTTGTGATTACTTATTCATTTGTTTGTTGATTTATTTTTCAACGCCTTGGGTGCAGAGGGCAGAGGGTGTTTGATGTGCTCTCATGGCAGTCTTTACCAAAGGGGGGGAAGAGGAAGGCTGCCGCTGCATTCAGGTCAAAGGGAGGAGAAAGAGACATGTCTGCTTGTTTGCAGCTGCATTATAAAAGCTTCAGATTAATCCTTTGAGGCAATGAGGGGAAGAGGATATGAAAAAATAAATAAATAAATAAAAACCTGAGGTGAGATCAGGGCTACAAACACAGAGCTCATTGTACAAACTGTCTGTGTAGGCATGTGTGAGCGGCGGCAGAGTGAAGCACCTCTCGCTGCTCTGCGGGAAAGAGCGCGTAGAGTCAGGGCAGCGTTTCAGAAATGCTCTTAACAAACACCAACCAAGAAGGCTACTAAAACCATGGGTCAGGGCCCCCGAGAGATAGCAGGAATGATCCTGTAGTGCCAAAACTACTTGTCTCAATTTATCAAAAATCTGACTTTAAACTATAAAAACACTCACAGATGGAGCCTCAAATAAGGATGAAACAGCTGGTCTTCAGGTCAATGATGTTTAATTCACAACACAAGATACATGCAGTGAGCTCTCACGGAAAGAACTGCTTTCTCTGTCTAATGCCTCTCTTTATATACTATTTGGGTCCGAGGTTTTCCACGCCCTTGGATCCTCCTACCTTTTGGCCTGATCAATACCCTTATCCACGATTATCTTCCATTTTTGGTTTATACCGGTGGAAAACCTTCCAAGTAAGGTCTTAAAAAAGGTGCCAGACCCCCCATCCTCAGCCCCCTCCCTGTCTGGGGCTTGGGTGTCATCTGGCATAGGTCATCTTTTGTTTATTACATTTATATCATGCACAATTTCCATATACAGCAATCATGACTTCATCGTGTCTACTGCAGGCCTCTCAGGTACTTTCCTCCTGCATCTAATGCTCAGTTAGACATTTCCTAATTAGGATGGTGGTTTGTGACTCAGATTTTACACTCTACAATCCCAGCCATTGAAAGATGGCGATAAGCGAGGAGGAAGGGAGGAAGAGACGTATTTTCATTAAAGGGGAGCTCACATTGGCAAAAAAGCACATTATTACATATTGTATTATTACATTATCACAGGAAGGAATTGGTTTCTATGTGAAAGGATAAGCTTGGGCCGAAAATTCAAATTCAGTCTTTGTCTACTCGCCCTCATGCTGATGGAAAGTTGGGTCGAGCTGCAGCATTCTCCTTAACAACTGGAGAAGATGGGAACTTGTTTCAAAATTTTAAAAACAGCAAAAAACAAAAACATCCTTAAATGTCTCTATACAGCTTGTACAGCAACGCCCAGAAACCCAAACTGACTTGAAAAGACATTATTCATACCCTCAACAAGGGTTCGAGCTTGTTCAACCTCTTAAGACGAGGTGTATGCACTTTTAGCCTGGCAGCTACCGTTCAGCTTGTCTTTTAGTCACCATCTACTTCAGTTGCTTAGGAAGACGCAGAAACATTGCTTTCCAGAAAACGTTTTGTAGACAATGAACCGTCACTTGACTTTCCATCAGCGTGCGGTTGAATAGATTATGACTGTATTTTCATGTTTCAGGTGAACTGTTCCTTTAAGTTACTTTGAGAGGATCATTAAAAAATAACTTTGCGAAGTGGGGCTGCATAATTACAGGAACAAACATGACCTTCCACACTGCAACTCTGTAAAAGAGACACAGGCTGAAAAAGGTCGGGAACAAGTGCTCCGTGCTGACGAGCGCAAAGGCTTAAACAAACTCAACAACCTCATATTCGTGGTGTTCTCCAGCTGAGACCTAACAAGACATGCACCCTCTTTTTTAGTGTCACTTCACACTCAGCGCCCCGTTCCTCCATATGTCTGACTGCTGATGCAGCATATAGACTTTGTGTCTGTTCTCGATGCTCCAGTCACTTCTCTCCCTCAGCCTCTTTTATCCCTCAATCCTCCCCAGCAGCTCTTGTCTATTCAAATCAAGAGCTGGCGGAAGAGTGCCAGAAGGCATTTCGCTCTGGAATATGAAATCTACTCTCCTTTGGGTGTAGAGCCCTGAGTCCCCGCTCTGATTCCTCCGCAGCCAAACAAAAACAACAGTCGGAGCGCGCAGCCTCGGCAGAAAGAATCTCATGTCACTGCTGGCTCATAGCAGCCGGGGCCCACAGGAGCCCGGTGTCACACAATTGTTATTTCCTACCGTAGTAGAAAGGGGCAACAGGGACCAGACAAAAGCAGGAAGGTCTCTCTGAGCCCCCTTGAAGTCTGTCAGTCTTTCTGTGCTCTCCGTCTGCTGGGATCCCGGCTAGCGTTGGATGTTTAGCTCTTCTCTTTTGTTCATTCATCTTTCTTTTTCTGTTATTTTTTTTCCAAAGGCTGCTCGGCTGCACTTCAGGGGGGAAGGTGACATTTTGACTCCGCTAATTTCTCTAACGTCGTCCCTCATCACTGTCTGGGCTTTGTCGTGTCTAGCTCTCCATGAGCCCACTAAAAGGTTGGATGAGGTTCTTATTTTTAGACCGTTAATTTATGTTACACGGATTAAGTATGCTTCACAAGTGACTCGGGCACCTTCCTATCGCTAATTCATTTTCAAAGCAGCCCCTGTGTGTTGCTCCATTTGCAGGCGAGCACAGAGATGTGAAGATAAAGTGTGTTCAAAGAGATAGGACCGACTTCAGAGGGAAGGATAGCATCAGCTCAGTCCCCCTGAAGTCCTGTGCGAAGTGAACAACCGCCCCCCTCGGGGTAGTTTCTAATCCACCAGCCTTGCGGCGGCTAAAGCAGGTAAATAAGCCAAACAGGAAGGACAGGAAGGAGAATAAACAACCTCTCAGCATCACTGATTCCCTAAAAATGATGTTTTTTTATTTTGAACATCTGTTTCAGAATTATTAGATAAGATACGCTCTTACATATTTAGCATGTCAGAACTTGCACTCCAGCAGTGTGTGTTCCCAGCACACAGAGGCGGCCGTAAAGTTTTACCCTAATGTGTCAAATACATTTCGAGAAATAACATAAGGGAGAGGAAGTAATTTTAACCATGCCAGTTTAGCGTCATGAAAGCTCACAATTATTCGAATAAGGCACAGCAATTGCCACTTAATGAAACCTGCGTGAGGCGAGATAGCTACCCCAGTCTTATCAGGCTGCACCAGAAAGTGGAGCAGCGGCGGAGAAGAGACTCCCATCATCCCCTCTGCTGGTGGCGCGCATTTTATGGTATTTGCCAAAATTAAATTCTGGTGTCAGGTGTGGTGACTGGTGTGAAATCATCTCTGCCTGCCGGAGAAGAATTACTAAATCTTCACAGTGAAATAGAAACTGTCTGCTTAACAGCGGTGAGTGAAGTGATCCATCTACAGACGGCCGGACCCGGCGATGTCAGACCTTTTGCTTCTCCGATCCCTTTGGGATCATTTGGTATCATAAAGTGCCGCCGAGCAGCCAGCCTGTGTTCTGTGCAGTTTGCTGATGTTCCACTGCAGGGTTTTCGGGGGGAATGAAGTTCAAACAGTTTCCACACTTTTATCCGTTGATGCCACTCGGAGCGGCTACTGGTGTAAAAGTTGCAGATTCTAGCTCTATAATATGTTATAGGTGCTGCAAGTGGCGCAGATCTCAGTTGTGTGTACTGGTTGGGATAAAGCAAAGGTAGAAACTACAGTGAGTAAAGACTTTCAGGTCAGGAACAGTTCCTTTTCTGGGGAATTGTACGTTAGCCCCTTGTCTTTTCTGTCTATAATTGAGTTCTAAAACCTAAACCTTTCCCTGCATGGTGTCCATGACAGTGGACAGTTAGTTTGAAGCCATGTTCAATCATTTATGCCAGAGTGCCATGTCCCAGTCACCAGGTGTTGGACCCTCGAAGCCCTGTCCACGTGTACATTTGAATATTGTCCTTGTATCTGTTTGTCATTTTGAGATATGCCTTCATAGATTAAAGGTAAATTTAAATTTCACGTACTTCCTCAGAGGAAGAAGGGTGTCATTGCTCCATTGTTGTGACAGTTGTCAATCAGGAATTTACACTTTTTGGTCAAACTACTTTTCCAACGTCAGCAATTAACTTTCATGCCAACATTGAAGTTGACTTGTTCTGGCAGATGAAATGAAGACCAGGAGGATCTTGACGCTCTTTTATTCACAATTCTCTTTCTCTCACCTGCTCTCCTTCTTCTTACAACTGTACCTTTTTCTGCTTTCAGTTAAACCAACCAGATTTTGCTACAGTGCCTATGAGCCAGTCACGTCGCTTCTGTCAAACCTTAAATCTATTCTCCTCTCTGCTGCTGTCAGCTGTCATTTCAGTGTTGTGACCCTCCTTCACCCCGTTCACCACCAGTCCATCACATCCAGTCCCCAGGTTGAGCTCATCAGAGACGGCTCCTCATCGCATACAGATACCCAGCCTTTGTCTTCATCCCCTCAGTACCACTGCAAGCCTCCACACCATGGGTGTTTTATATCCTATAACACTGAGTAGATAATGACATGATTTCCATTTTTAAGCGAACTTATCCTATGGTGTTTATTTTCTGCTTCCTGAATTAGTGATTCAGTGTAAACCCAGTCAACGAGACGTCCTGCTCTGACCACCCAGTGTTTGGTAGATTACCGCTCCAAATGATGGTCCTGGTGCAGGTTCTCACTCTGTCTTTGCAACAATGGTGTGATATAATTTGCTTTAAATCCACCCAGGAGGGTGTTTTCCTTCTCGCATTATGCAGTTCGACCTCCTCTAACAGAAACTGAGGGGGCGGCATTATCATGCATATGAACATGTTGTTCGTTTATGCCGCTCTGCACATACCTCATTGATTCAGAAATTGGGCACACACACACACACACACACACACACACACGCACAAACACACTTTTAATGAGTTTCCCACCTCAGCCAATAAGAGGAGTGTATCTGTGTGTGAGTGGTGGTTGGGAATGAAGAGGTGTAGCTGGTCAGCTTGAACATAGCCTTGTTAAAAAGTCAATTAAAGAGAAACAAAGAAAGGAAAGGGGGGAGAGGACTGCTTCCCCTCGCAGCTGTTTTCTCTTGCAAGGCGGTGAGCAGCCTCAGCGAATGAGTGCGAGGATTATTTATACGCGAAGCCCGGCTCTGCGAAGGTAAAGAAGTCTGAGTCCAAGATTATGACTTTCTCTTCTGTGGCTTTTCCACATCAAACCCAGCTGTCACAATTTACAATTTCACACTTGCTCCCTCCAATCTTCAGCAGCCCTCATGGGGAAAGAGTTTAAGTGTCTCAAAATTGCTAAACTGTGGCGGGTCTTTAAACAGTAAGGCGGAGTCTAAAACAAACGTATACTTTAGCCGTTGAAGCTGTGTGCGCAGCACTTTAAATTCCATCAACTGCGGCATCAACAGACACTTTCTCGACCGTAAATCTGTCAAGTAGTCCTCCTCAGTCAGGAGATAAACGAGAAAAAAAGGGTGTTTTTTGCACTCATAGGTTATCTTGTAAACATAGATTTCTAACAATGCAGCACAACTTTCAATTATTTACCAATAGGCTGGATTAGCCATTTTCTTCCTCCCAAAAAAAATAAAAAATCAATCTGAGTTCTGCAGAAAATCACTGCTCTGTGCCACTGAAACAAAGGTGGATTCATCCCAACTGAGCTGCTGTTTCCTCCTGCCAGCTGTCCACTACCTGTTCGCTCTGCCTCTGTCCTGTCAGACTTTTGGCACGGACACGTCAATAGAGGCAGAAAAAGGGAAGGAGCTGGGCTCAGCTGTAATTGCTGGCCTGTGGATGCGTACAGGGAGGCGGCTCCTCTTTACAGGCATGGAGGGCACTAGCTAAACACACTTGTTTATCACAGCACTGTTCAGTGGTGCCGTCCTCTGTGACAAACTAGTCTACTCTGATGTTTTGACTAGATGGAACAGTCTGAGGCTCCTGATCCAGCGCTGACTCAGATCATAAAACAACTGACGCTCAGATGCAGTTAAATTTTTAAATGTGTTTCTTCAGTTGGACTTTTAACGACAAGGATGGAGGTCCTCTCAGAACCTCAAAACCCCAGATTCTAAGAGAACATGCTGAAGAAGTCACTTGTGTAACCTGTAATGATAATATATTTTTAGAGAGATTTTGTCTGTTTGAATGTTCCCTCCAAAGAGCACCTTTTTAATTAAAGAGGAGATCTTCAAGATTTCAATATGGAAAAAAAGGCTTTGGAGCAGCCGCACTATTCAATCTGTTAATGAATAAGAGATTATTAAGAGATAATTAATGCCCGACAATTATAAACTCAGATTTTAGCCCTCCTTTTGAATTAATTGAATGAATGATGAATTAACCCTCACCTTGGTGGGAAATGACTTGAAAAGAAAGTTAATGAAGATGGCTGAAAAAAGCCGGTCGCAGATAGTATCAGTGCTGAAGATGAGAATACGCACTTTTTAATTGAAATACGGAGAGCCACTTCAATGGGAAGAGTACGACTCTACCTCTTCTGGTTTTAAGCTGTTTACTCTCCGCAGGGACCGCTGGAGATGTTTGAACTCATCCTCCTGTGACGGCTTCGGAAATAAATGACATAAGATCCTTCACTTGTGCCGGCTGGTTATTATGATCAAATCTTCTCCTGTGCTGCTGTTATTTATAAATCATAAAAATTCATCCACAATGGCTTCACAGTGAGCAGCGTCCCAGAGGGTCAGGGTTATGCAATGCAGTGCACTCTGCCTGAGTTTTTACTGAAATGAGTCCATGAGGCACACAAAGTGCTCCTTGTCCTCTTTTAGCACAAATAAAATGCAGGAAATATAAATTTGCAATTATATTTGCATAACCTGAAGGCACATTTGTTTCTTCCACTTAGGATCCTGTTTTTTTTGACAGCCTATGCATTTAGAGTTGTTACCTTGGGAACAGCTGGTGCTTTTTAATATCCTATAGCAGACGGTGATTGAGAAGATGCTTTGTCAGAAACACAACAGAAGCCCTACAAATGCGCATTACTCTAAATTAAGAGGTTGATGATGATTGCAACAGTGATCCGAGTAGTCTTCATTTAACAGCTCACTGTTCCTGTACACACCTGCCAACATTAGGCTGTGGAAAAGAGGGATATTTTCTTGGATATCTGCAAATATGGCCTTTACTCAATGAATAAATATGCCACAGATGCCCCCTCATTAGTTGTAAATTAAGTAAAATAACTGAAAAAAGGGTCAAAACAAACAAAAACTACAGTCTGCAGAGTGGAGACAAGAGGACCAGCAGGTGAGGCAGAAGCCAAACGGCAGTAAAGTTTAAAAGTCTTGCACCAACTTAACACAGCTCTAGTGTAGCGCTATGAGAGTGAACAGCTGAGGGAAACACTAATATCAATTAGATATAATGATTTCCTGTGAATCCTTCATGTCCAAGTGGGCGTGGCGGACTCCGCCACAACCAATAACACTTATATATAAAGAGTTAATTATTTGGTGCAATTACATTGTATGGCTTTTGGATTTTTAGTCCAGCTGGGTATGACAATAATGTAAGATAGTCACTCTATTATGAACCTGTTAGAGTATTATCTAAGAATGTTAGATAATTTAGGTTATGCTTAAGTTAATATGATTGATAAAGTGTCTTCTGATCACATTGTCCTGCTTAATACAGGGGTAAAACAAATTAACATTATTTTGTATGCAACTTTTTAAAATTCTTGTCAGTTGAGGTGAATTTCAAACTGCTGCCTGGACAGCTCAGCACAGATGCAACAGAAGCGCCATCATATGTACGATATCGTGCTCCTGGTTGTCCACAGGTAACAACAGTCCAACTGGTGTTCATGTAAATGCCTCCAGTAAATAATTCATCGAGAGGCTCACTTTTCAACTGGTGCTGTACTGTGGAGCAGTCATTGAATATGAAAATTAAGAGGGTCTTTTAGAGGTCAGGTTAGAGCCTATGTACGGAGTAAGCTGGCAGGTTATTAAAATCATTTTAACAGGGCTTTTAATCTATTTTGGTTTTATTTATGAACATTAATTTTCCTATTTAGTGTTTAGTTTTTTAGTGGTTGTAAAGTTTTAGTTTTTAATTTCATGTAAAATCTTGGAACTAAGTGTTCTCACCTCAACATGTTGACCCACTGGGTTTGTGTGTTCTGGGTTCATTAATCAAAACCAAGTCAATCCTGCTTTTACTTTCTGATGGCTGAAATTGATTTAGGCTAAAAAATTTCTGTATCTTTTACCCCCGAGGGTCGAGAACACATTTTCTGCTGAAGACAGGAATATTGTTGTAACGCCTCACACAACCTCCCACCCCCTTTACACCTGTCCTCATCATCTTGATGCTTCACACAGACTGGACGGCTATTAGCTGAAAAGTGGCTCTTGAAGTTTGGGTTCCGCATCTCCAGACCATAATCTAACACCTCCGCTGTGTCGTAGTGATGGGCTGAGAAAAATACATCACATCTGTCCTCTCCCAGAACCAACCCACTACTACTCTACTGTACGTGTGTGTGTGTGTGTGTGTGTGTGTGGTGTGTGTGTGTGTGTGTGTGTGTGTGTGTGTGTGCATGAGGCATCTTGATGAGGCGTATGTATGACAGCCCTGGCAACACCTGGCCTCCTCAGCAGGAAGCCGTGTATCTAATAATGAGGGAAAGTGTCAGGGACACACAAGGTGCATCCAGCGGAGAGGGGCGCACAAAGACGGCCACAGACTCCTTCAGCAGGCCGCTGCCTAACCACACACACACACACACACACACACACACACACACACACACACACACACACACACACACACACACACGTCTTGTCTCTCTTTTCCTACCGTAAACCACATGGGGGGAAGGGAGATAATCATATTTTCTGTCAAACTGAATAGGTGATGGCAGCTCGAAAAAGAAAAAAAAAACAAAACACTACAGCGATGCAAATGTGCCTGTTTGTTTCTTTTTCTGCACGCATCAGCTGTCGTCGGCGCTCAGGTTCCACCCGAGCAGTAACTCTGTCCTCCCTGGAAGCTACCCATGAATCAAACCCCCGGTCACTTGATTGACAGCTCATTACCCTCCCCTTAACACAGACAACAACCTTGGGGAAACAGTGGAAAAGGCTGAAGGAATAAAGTTGAGTTCTGTATTTGAGTGGGGGACGTGAGCACGGGGGTGGAAAATAAGTGCGCGCGCTCACTTCTTGGCTAATTGTGCTGACGTTTATGTTCCGTAACTTTAGTTTTCTTGAGATAAGAAGATTAACGAGCAGCCTCCCATGACAGAGTCTATGTTTTTGTTAATAAGACCAAAAAACGGGATTGCTGCCAAATTTTTCAGCTTCCAACGGCCACTTACCGGTATTATTCAAGGACAAATGGGTGAGGGATACATCTTGATGATTTATGATATGATAAATCTTGATGATTTATCCCTCACTCTGACTTGAGTAATTACTTTGACTGCCCCTGTGACTTGAGGAAAAATGTATCCCAATTATCGGTCTATTTTTCCTCCATAAAACATTTGAGTGCTCCTTCAAGAAAAACCCAAAAGTTGCAGGAAGGTGGCGAGTCAAGGCCGAGGCTGTTTGCTCTGCACAGGGTCAACGTGACCGCTGCTTTGCTTAACCTTTATCAGATGGTTGGTGTTGTTGCGCCTCCAAGATTCTCAGACGGAGTCGGGCTGACGGTGCGTTTTTTGGGAAGCACAGTTTTGTTTGATGAAAACTTCAGCCAGGTGTGATGATGTCGCATGAGAAAGGACCACGAGCTAAGATGAACCGTCAAACGCACACGCAAACACACAACCTGCAGCCTTCATCCCCTCTGTACAGCGGTATTAGAGGAGTCTGGGAACTCCCTGTTCCTTGGAGAAGGCCCAGAAGCCACCCCCCCACCACCACCACCGCCCACCTTATCTCAGAGTTCCCACCACCGGCAGAAAGGAAGGTCTTTCATACAACTCTTATCACTATCCTGGAAGGGAGAGAAAGGGGTGGGAGGAGGATGAGGAGGGAGGCAGGAGGTGAGAGCTCCCGTCGTGCAAGGCCACAGCCTCGCTTTCCCATGCCCACGTCTGATCATCAGTCGCACCGGGGGCACGGAATACAGAGAGAGAGAGAGAGATCTCACCTCGCCCATTCAGAGAGGAAGGGAGAGAGACGAAGTAAAGGAGAAATGTCAGAAAGTGGAAGCGGCTTGAAGACCCTCACATCTCCCCCTCTGCAACCCCCGGCACAGCACGGGCACCACATGATGTTAGATAGAGAAAGGCAGAGCCAGAGCTCCACATTTCCATTTCCATCAGGCAGCTCCAGTGTGCTACTATTTGTGTCAGGGATGGCTCATACCTTAACACATGAACCCACACATTCAAACACTGTTCATTTAGCAGCACTAGAAGGGAAACTATTTGAGTCTGAGTGTGTGTGCGTACAGTATGTGTCAGCCTGTGACAGGATGTGAAAACCGGTATAGAATAGAAAGAGGGGCTGGGGGGTGGTCCTGGATCTGTTACGGAAGTTACGTAACTCTCAGAAATAAATAATGACAATGCCACAGTTTAGGTAATGACATGAAATAACTTGTAAGAGTTGTAAATGTACCCAAAAGTCATACTTGAGTAAATTTAGGTACATCATGTTAAAATATTAGTTTGGTTAAAGGAGCAATGTGTAAGAATTTGCCACCTGTTGAGTTTATATGCTCCTACTACTTACTGCTAACTGGAAACAGGCTTGTTAAGAAACATTATTGCAGAGTGAGTCAGTGAGCTTATTCCTTACGTAATATGACAACAAGTAGACACATTTATTCAGTCTTACATTTACAACTTGCACAATGAGGGCAACCGTGATGTTAATGTGACATCGGATGAAATTGAGTTTGACACCCCTGGATGAGACTAACAGCTGCACTATACCTCCAAACAGCTAATTTATTGGAAACAGACAACATTTAAACTTGCTCTAACAAACTTTGTTGCACAGGAAAATGTAAAAAATAAAAAACCATCATGTTCACATAGCCATTTCGTATATGTACTAATAACCAATATGCTAAGGGCAATAGTGGGCAACCACCCAGTGATCTCAGACTCTCAGGCCCCCCGAAGGCCCAACGTTGTTTGTGTTGCAATTATTTTGTGCTAATCTGATTAATTAAAACCTCCGTGCAGCAGCCAAGTCAAAGGCCCAGAGAGACCGGGGGTTGAATGATGTACGAACACTAAATATTTCATAAAAACAGGGCTTGATCTCTAATTGCTATATTAGCGCGCCGTGATCGAACGGAACGGAGCCATTCAGCGGCAGCACGCCACATTAAAGCAGTGGTGATGCATGGTGAGTCTGTGGGTGTCAGTCAGCCCAGACAATGGTGCGCCGTCACTCTCTGTCAGCTCCCCGCCTTACACTGTTACATCTGTTTTACTCAATGCAGGCCCTGTTACAGTCCCTCCAATGATACAGGCAAGAGTGTAGTGAAAAATAGATTGTCATCGTTCATTTAGCTGACAAAACTAAAACGTATAGCTTGGAGCAACAGAGGCATGACTTAAGTCTCTGTTAAAACAAGTCGATCCTCTCACTGTAGTAAAAGAAGCCACTTCTTCAATCCGTGTCTTTGTGCTGCAGCTGATAGCAGCAGTCATTCCCATTTCATATCACATTTTTTAGGGTCTTAGCTAATGTCTTTATCCACGGTGACTTACAATGAATGATCTGGTAGGATTTTAGAGACTTATACCTCTTTCACGCATGCAACCTGGGAGTATTACGGCCTCGAGGTTCTTCTTTGAGGAAGGAAATTCTCATCAAGCCTCATACGCACAAATCCTGGAGTGTGTATTTTTTCTATGAGAGAAGGCAATATGATGGCACAGACAGAAATAAATATTATGAAATTCCCCGTTATCGAACTTTCAACTCTGATCTCCCACCTCTCATATGAAACACAAGACAATTACAGAACTGACACCAAAGCGCGTCAAATGTCTCTTGGCCGCTAAGTGGGCTGCAGAAAGTAAGCACTTCATGAAAAACGGCTTACGCTCCGCAGCGTAAATGGATATCTGTGTATATTAAATAACAACTGCGAACCTGAACTCGATCCGTTGTAGGTATTATTAAATTGAATGCCGGTTAAAAAGCTCTCGTCTGCTATAAAAATAGAGTTTGACAATCAGCAGTTTGGTGTTTGAGGAGTCACAGCAGGATGAGACAAAGAAGAGAGCTCCTTAGAGACAAAATGTTTGTCTAATTAAAGGTGTGTTAGTTGAATGGAATATAAAATTGTTCAGTATGACATGATGCGTAGTCTTGAGTGATTACAATAGATGAAAGGATGCACACTTGCAAAGAGACACGGATCAGTAGCACAAATTTAAAGTAGTGAGTGGTGTAACGGGCAGATAAAGTGCATCAAGAGAGGACGAAATGCTTTGAATTAGCATGTAACCTAATTCTGTTCACTGTCGTTGCAGTTTCTGTAAATTTGATTCCTTCACTTGTAGGTGTTCATTTTGTATGCCTACACCTGCACGATGCTGGCCCATTTTGTTTGAATTTGCCAAAGTATCAGCTGTTATAAAAAAAAATAGGTAAAGGAGCAGTTGGACATTTTAGGGTAAAATGATTATTCATATTTCTGCCCCCTACATGAGTGTTATTGTCAAGATTAATACCACTCTCATGTCCGCAGGCTAATTATAAAGCTAGAGCCTGCAATAACTTTACTTAGCTTTAGCATAAAGGCTGCAGGGGGACACAGCTAGCCTAGTTCTGTCTGAAGGTTCTAGCATACATTATTCCTTAGGGGGAAATATGAAATTGTTGGCCACCTGTCATCAGTGATACTCCAAACAAATAGAGACTGGTCACCAGCAAGACCAGCATATGTTGTGTTTTGGTGCTCGTTTTGGAGCTGGTCTATGCTGTTTTTTCCAGCAGGGTGATCATTTTTGTTTAGCAAAAAAATCTTCCATATACTACTGCACCTTGAACAAAATGTTACATCGTATGCTAGCTGGTTTAAAAAGTTAGTTTGTTGACATCTTTTTTTTCAGGTGTCGTGTGTAACTACTAGTGAAAACCCCACATTTCCCGATTTTACTGCTTCATAGTAACACGTTTGAAATGACAATATAACAGGGGACTTTTATTGTGAAGAATTTTCTGAGGTCTTCTAATTCCAGAATTAGGAGAGCTTTGTTAGCTTTTCTCCAATACTGCAGCGAGAAACAGTATTTACCACAGCTCCTCTGACCACAAGGCTCAGCCATGGTTCAGCCTGCTGCATTTAAAGCTTTTTTCTTCATCTCAAGACAAGTGCGTCATTAGTTAAAGACACATCAAGCGGCTAGCCATGCTGTCATGGATATAGGCTACAAATCCCTGCCGTGTTGGGCTGATGCGCCGAGTAATATTGACTTTTGGTTAGCCTACTGATGATGGCTCGGCAGAGAAGCTTTAATTTCACACTCTGCTGACAGACTGACTGGAGTTGTGAAGGCCAATCAGGTCCTCATCCACCATCTGGAAACATCTGGTGGTGTAAAATCTAAGGGCCACCAGGAGTCAGAAATTCAGCTGCATCATTAAACTGGGCTGAGTCTGTCACTGAACTTTATTAGGAACTTTTTTATTTTGCATAACCCATATAAAAAAAGGCAGCCATTATATTAGTCAAACCTCCTCGAGTGTAAGTTCAAACTGGAGCTTAAAGTTTTGGTGCAACCTCTTAATTTTTAATAAGCTTTAAACTTTGGTGCAACATAATTTAAAGTTGATGTGTGATTTAATTGGTGTTAAATGATTAATAATGTTTGTTGGTGCAACCCAGCCACACTGAAGGTATCAAGAAAGAGGAGAGATATACCGTGTTTCGGTGGAATTGTTTCTTTTTTCGACAGACCAATCTCAGATTGTGATTATGGATTGAGCCTGTAAAGTCCTTCTAGTCAGTCAGTCAATTAAACTACTTAATGGAAAGGATCTATCATTTATACAAAAACTTGTGATACATTAATTAGCCCGGAAGTTCATGTCTCTTCTGTCAAAACTTCTATTAATCAGTTGCAGCATTTTCCCCATTTGCTCATTTCCAGTGGTTAAAAAGCTACCAACCCGTTCCACCCAACACAAATTAAAGACATTACCCTATTCGTGCAGAATAATGAAGCACGCTCCCAATTCTCCTGGAGAGAGTTTTGTTTAGTGTGGAGGGACAAGCATGCTCAAGGGGGCCCGGGCCCTCATCAGCATTGCTGAGCAGCGGAGAGAGAGCAAGAGGGGGGGAGAGAGCACACTGCACCGACCCCACTGGGAGCGACCTGGGAGTCGCAGCCTTTTGAAGTGGTAATTTGCCCAAACCCGAGGGAGGGTCGCCAAATTGAAATGTCTTCTGACAACGGCAGACAGCCACCGTTGTCGTCTGATTGAGCCACCTTCAGGGAGAGAGAAAAGAGAAGGGTAGATTGAGACACAGGCGGGTGAAGTGAGAGGAACAACACTGCATGTTTTATTTGATCTCAGTGTAATTACTGATACTGTTAAAAGAGGGGCAACATGCTTAATTCTATCATGGCAACGAGCCCAACAGAAACTCTGTGGTGACACGAGCCCTTATCAGTTGTCCACTGAGTATTACATGGATTTCCCGGTCAAGTCTTTAAATGGTATGATTTACACATGTGTAAAATGTTCAACCTTGAATAGGAGCCCAGGTGCATAAATAAAATGTTGGCATGTTGCAAACCAGGGTTACATTAAATGTGTGCATTTCACATGTGTCATATCAACATTTCTACAATACATATAACCTCACATGTGAGATGACTCTCATTTCAAGAGGAGCAGCAGGCGGACGAGATGTCTGCATAGCAAGACGCGACTTTTCGATGCGACGTTTGAACATTTGTAAGTGCGAAACTACTTGATATTTTCCATGAGACTTTGGGACTAACCCTAAGGCTCTATTCACACCAAATCCAACATTCTGGCAAAAGCCGTCCCATTCATTTTAATGAGGGTAGTGGCTGACTGCAGAGGATTCTGAAAAAAGAAACTTGGCCGGCTGTGGCAAAAAAAGCTGAAACAGACTTTTACAGAAATGCAGCCAAACGTCACGTTGCAGTGTTTATCTTACTCTGGCACAGTCGTGACCCACAGATCAGATAAGAGTAGAACGGGTCAGTAGCGGGGCATGCTTTTTAGCATGGCTGAATGCTACAGGGGCAACACATCGAACCATGAAGAAAGAAATGCAACTTTTCATCATATTAAACATAACCTTTCAGCATATGCATGGTTTGCAGAGGTGCACGTGCCAATATTATTCTGGCAACTGGGTTGGGAATGCGATAAAATCCTCACACTGAAACGACCGAGTAGATCAATTGTCAGCGTCTCACAAAAGGACTTACATGACTGCTCCCAAAACAATATGAGCATTGCAGCATAACAGCGACAGGCGTACCAGACTTTAGTCATATGGCAACAGTTTGGTTTGGTTTAAGTAAGGAAACTACCCGGTTAGGTTTAGAAAAACATTGTGGTTTGGGTTATATCTACATTATTTCTGTAAGTTCACTTACAAACGTTCTTTCATTACATAAGTAACGTATGGTTATATTTCTTCACTCCATTACATATTTCATATGTAGGGGGGATTCATATGTGGAAAATAAACTTCTTACTTTATGTATGTAACTCACCATTTGACACCTTTTGGTGTCACACTGAACATGAAGAGCGGCCTCCTGAATGAAAGTCCTGTGCTTGTATAACCTGACCATCCGTCCCCGACCTCCTCACTACATGGCCTTGTTGGTCTAGATATTACTATGGCTCCTCACTTCCTCCTTCACAGTCGTCATAATAACTGATGTGCCAGAGGTCGCAGCCTGACAAGAAACATACATATGGAACGGAATAAATGGGAACAGCTTATCTATTGCTATTGAAAAAAGAGACAATCATGGAACAAAAGCTCCGGCTGGTGTTGTGTCTCTTTGACAGTTAACACTATGTCAGATACAGTAAACGCCTGGAGTCGAAGAGAAGAGGAAGCAGCAGAAGAAGAAGAAGAAGAAGAAGAAGAAGAGATGGGTGCATGCAGTGTGGTCTACAGCCTTGAGTGATATGAGCACAAGAATTAGAGTCACGAGAGCGCTTGAGGTCAAACACTGCATGGTTTCCATTACAGCTGGCTCTGAACCACAAATAGATTCCTACGCATTGCAGAGAGCAGAGAAAGACAATTTACCAACATACAAGCAGAGAAATTAAGCCGGGGAAATTCATTTAAATGTAAAATGAGGTTATGCTCTCATAAAGTTCACTCTGCACAAAAGAGGTGAGGCATTATTGGCTTCTTTTGGTTTGCATCGGCTCAGCTCTGTGAAGCCTAGCTGTGTTTTAGAAACAGACTGACGCCGCGGGTTCACAAATGCATCTAACCTCCTGTAATCATTGTTGTATTCAGCTGCTTTTTCATCACACTCTATCATTTCCTTCCTCCCATCTTCCTCCTCCTCTCTCAGACGTACACACACCTATGCAGAACAGATGAAAAGAGCCATAATCGCTCAGGTGACAGCCTGGTGGCCCGACTCCCCAGAGGACCTGGTTGAGCTGCTTGTCTCACCTCCCCGTGGCCTTATTCTGTCATCCCCCCTGCCTGCTCCAGATTGGCCCCTACATGAGGGGCCCAGGGAGGCCTCCCCCCCCCCCCCCCCCCCATCTCTGTCTCCGTCTGTTTAACTGCATCTTCAGCATCCTGCGCCACAACACAGCACAGCAAGGGAAATGGAGGGAGGGGAAGTTAAAAATCACTAACCGCTGGGAGAAGAAAGGGAAGAAGAGATGCAGGAATCCAGACTCACAGCCTCCCAGAGGTTTGCAACAAAGTAGCATTTTTCACATTGCAAAGAATGTTACAATAATAGCAAGCACTAACATTGGCTTATTGAAAGCATTCTTTGTATCTAAATGACCTTGGAGCAGTGTGGTTCACTTAGGAGATGAAGGGAGTTATCCCTCACTGTTCAGAAGGTTGTATGACGATGAATGCAATCCTTTTTGTGTGCGTTTTTTTGTTTTTCATGTTAAAAAATTCAATATTGAATACTGCAACATTTTAAACCAGGGGTCCAAGGGCAGGTTTATCCAGAAATATAAACCAGCAATCTGCAGCCAGTCTCTGTAAGGATATAATTGTCCTTGTAAAGAATGCCACTGTTCAATAAAAGTTCAGGACCAAAATCTGTTTTAAATATTTAGCAGAACGTATTATATTCCTATTACACACCGTGTAAAAAATATATAAATAAAGACAAATGCTTTGCTGCTAAAAGAAACTGTCCAGCTCAAAGGCTTCTACTCTTGAATAAACCCATTGGTATGTTAAAATACAATCCTTGGTTTTGGTAGAGAATTTATATATTTGATATAGTATAGATATAGTATTATATGTTATTTAATTTAGTATTTTGGTTTAAAGTGTTTTCAAACAGGCAAGGTAGCACTAAACACAAAGAACAGCTAAGACTGATGGGTGAAGGCCAAAAAACCTAAATATGTGACAAACTGACAACTTGACCGGGAGAGTTTGTTGTGATGGTGACGCTTTACAATAAGGTGCACAATATGTGTAGTTCCTAAGTAACGAGTGAGGAATGAATCAGGAACTACTTGATAGTTAATTAATTGTTAATAATTAATCTCCGAATGACTGAGAATGGAGGACTAGATTAGGATGAGTTACCGGAGAACAGACTGGCAGATTCCACATTAATTAATCATTAGGTAATGATCCGTCCATAAATATTCGTAATTCAGGATGCTTTCTTCATAGGTTGTTCCCGATTAACTATTACTATGGCACAAGCCAGAAATTTTACATGAAAACACACCAAAAAAGTAACTAATGATTAAGTAATGAGTATTTTATATCTATCAGTCTGATGTTTAACTTTACTTGAAGGTACACAAAAAGAGTAACTTGTGACAAAGTAATAAGTATTCAATGAGTAATTAGTAACTTGTACAGCTGGCTCATAGTCAATCAACACCAACTCATGATGAAAGTAGTCAGAATGTCGATTCAAAGATATTTATGAACTAATCATTACCTAATGATTCAATAATGGAGTATGTCCCCAGTCTGTTAGTCAATAGTAACTTGTTGTTATCTACTATCTATTCCTCAGTCACGTCAAAAGACGCAAGTATAAGTCTGAGTTAGCAGGAGTTTGTCACAAAGTATCTCAGCTGGAACTTCTGTTGAATTGTTCGACTCTTCACTGAACTTTCCCTGTGAACTGTTGAAACTGTTGAAGGCAAACATTGTCTGCTGAAATAAACAAAGCAATTACCCAGAATTACCATCTTACGTGAGATAGTCAACAACTAGACAACAGCTTTGTATAATGAGTTAATTTAGTTGTCTGTCTGATGTCAGAAACGTATTCATTGTATTTTCAACAATACTTCACAAATACTTGAATGAACGATTATTCTGAAACACAGATAAAGAAAAGGGTGCACTTCCATTCAGATTCACATCAAGGCACAATCTAATTATACTCCTTTTTGTAAAGGCAAAACAACAAAACACTTGTACGTGCAAAAGAGATGAAGATAGAAATTGAACTTAGAAAAGTCTGCATGACTTATGATATCAGAAAATAATCAAAGAAAATAGGTTTATGCAGATTTATTCCCCTCAAGAAACTGTGATTGACCCTCGAGCCAAATGTATATGTTTGGTCTTCACTGCTTTTCTTATAACTAATACAAGACGGTTATTTTCTTATCTGTGTTGCTTAATATGAAGGAAATAATCCAGATGATGCAGAGTTTAATAAACTTGCACATGCAATGTAAAGACATTTCAAAACCACTATCCAGGAATCTTTGATAATTGGAACATCACATAGACAATGAAACGGTATGCCCTTTGTTCCATATTTACTATGTAGGTCCGTTATGAAAGGATCAAATCTATATCACAAGGTTGGTGTTATATAATTAAAAACAGGTAGCAGTTTATAGATTCTCTTTGAGCCTTTCAGCAGATCTCTTCCTAGACATCGACACCACATAATCCTTTTTTTTCCTGAGGGGAACTGGGAGATAATTACTATTATTTTGTAAAAGCGAGACACCTGGCTGCTGTCTACTCACAGAGTGATGATTCACTGCTATCTGTTCTAAAAGATGACGGCGGGTAAAGAGGAAAGGAGTTTGTATGTCTTAGCTATGCTTCTAATCTGCAGAGGATTTTGAATTTGTTTGTCAATCTTTGAAATTGTGATAATCGAGCTGCCGTTTTGCCTACACAGATTTTCAAACTCATATCTCTTGTACTAGGTGGGAAAAAGCTATCACCCAAGATTTGCATAAATTATGAAAATATTGGGGTTTCGCCTTGATGGGTGCTCATGCCAGACCTGTATTTTATTTCCTAAATAAATATATATTTATATGTTCTGTGGATATGGACCTCGCTCATGGGGTAGGTATAGAAGGGATGAGGGAATAAACGACTGGAGTGCCTGTCGGTCCAAATAGTATTCTAAAACATTTATTTCACTCTCATAGAAAAAACTGCTGGAGGTCCAAGTTGATGGACTGAAAGACATGAAGGAAATTCAGGCGAACGTTCATTTCAAGATTATTGATATGCCAGATCACAGAAAATGGCTGACCATCTATTATTAGAATCAGACACGGAGTAGACTGCTGGATCAGAGATATTAAATTGGAGTCATTTTCATCCTTAGATATGTAAAACTATCTGAGATTAGTTCAAATTGTGTTTGTACAGGCGGGTTTAACAGAGAAAGGAAAATGAGCTGCAGAGTTGGATTGATTGATTTTATAACCTGGGATACAGCTCAAGGTTTGAATTGTATGTGGCAAACTATAGACTGTTCTAAATGAATATACTTATCTAAATGATTATAAAATGTGATATTCCTAACATCATTTGCCTGCAGGAATAGAACAAACTGTCTGACTATTAGTTTAATAAAAGCCTCATAAACTCATATACACACGGGGACTAGTATTACCAGGGGACCTCATGTAATTTAGAAATAACCCCCCAATGACTGTGCTTCATGTGGCGCATTCATATGGAACAAACATGTTTACTTAGATTT
This sequence comes from Diplodus puntazzo, assembly GCA_963678695.2. Classification (NCBI taxonomy): domain Eukaryota; kingdom Metazoa; phylum Chordata; class Actinopteri; order Spariformes; family Sparidae; genus Diplodus; species Diplodus puntazzo. Next base: position 16,062,232 of record OZ023168.1, read on the forward strand.
ACTCACATTAGGCCCTGGATACGATGTCAAGGCTCTACATAACATCAGCTTGTCAGAAGTGGCACGTCTGTTCTTCAGCAGCCACGTTATTATAATAGTTCAGAGCTGTTTTGCACATATTCTGCATGTGTTCTAAGCATTTATACACAATGCAGCTCTTTCAGATCAAGTAAAACACGTTCTGTGGCTGTACTTAAAAATGACAAATTTTGTTGCCTCAGACTTTCATTGCCGTCACTTTTAATCCTCAATCCTCTACTTGTGCAGTTGTCTGACAACGGGAAAATGATATTAAAATACAATACGACCCCAAATCACAGACTGATATTACCAAATGACCTCTGTGACCTCTCTGTTTGGCAAAAATATAGAAGGTAATCTGCAGTGAAATCAATTATTACCAATCACTGGAGGGCCACACATGATACTATATGTGCAAACAGGGCTAAATGGAAAAGTCCTGAAGATCCATCATCTGGGGATCATGAATATGATTTCTTAAAAATCTGTGCTAATCCATTTTGTAGATATTTCGGTAGGTGAGTACATATTTGACCTGCTGTTGGCGCTATAGAAAGTTGAGGGATATTGGAGTCATTCAGATTCATCCTGTGGAGACCGCATCTGTACCAGATCCCATGACAATCCATACAGTAGCTGTGGAGACGGTTGACTACAAAACAAAAATGTCAACCTCATGGTGCTGTTAGAGGAAGAGTAGGTGATCATACAGTAGTTATTACAAATAATATACTTTATAACTATAACTACAGACTATTAACTGTCACTAGATATATTAGACCTTAGCTTTGGACAAACACACAGACTGACTAGAACTGAGCCGCTGCCATGGTGAATAATGTCATCCCACAATGGCTTTTTGCATCAGTGTGTATCTACAAAGTGATTTGTACCTTATTCTTTCCAACAAACACACAAAACTGCACAGCAGGCAGTTCTGACTCTAACGTGGTGTTTACAGAGCTCACTGAACCTCCGTCTGTTGCTAATGAGCACAACAGATCCCCCAAAATTGCCAATTTAATCCCAAAGACAACTTACAGGTGTTTGTTGTGTTGCAATTGAGGAAAGTATCATATCCTCATCCTGTCAAAGTGTCAAATTCTCAAAACCACATTTTGCCTGTGAAACGCCTGCTCCGTGGCAGATGCGTTTAGATGAACAAGCAGCTTTTGATGCCTTTTTTTTTCCTTCTTTTTCTGCGGAGTGAGACGTTTCTGCTTAACTCTGCAATTTTGCCCTGCTCAAATGAAACACTCTGTGAAAAAAAAGAAAGAAAGAAAGAAAAAAACAAGACTGGACTTTTTAAAAGCTGCAAGTTGAAGTCTACCCAATTAAAAAGGAGGGCCCTCATGAGACGTGGAGGAAATGAGTCCAACATTTTTGATGTCGAGGGGGGGGATGCTGCAGCAGAGTACACTTGTTTGTTGCCATTGTTGGTTTTTTCAGCCATTTGTTTTTGCAATTATGCATCCAAAAGAATCCCGGCAGGAGGACATTAACTGTGTAAGTAGTGTAAGTAGAGTACATTTGACTACAGGCTCTCCATGACTACTGAGTACTCCGCCGTCCGGGCTCAAATACGCCACTGCTCATCAGACCTTGATCAAATAGCTTTCTGTTTATCTCACTGAGTGGGGGCACGGCTCATGGCCTCCTCAGACACCGTCAGGATGGTGTTTGACTTCAACGCAGACACTCACTGTGGTATTATACACTGAACACTTTACCTTAGTGTCTGAGTCTGAGTACATTAAAACAAATATCTGCATTTACATTACACTGTAAACAAATAGGGTTTGACCTCAGTGTGCTGCCAGTCAGGGTTTGAAACTGCTGCCACCAAGTGGTGCCTCTGAGGATTTATATTCTGCAGGCCTGGCTGGAAAAAGGTCTGAGCTCTTAGGTGGCAACAACATGTCATTATAACGATTAAGTCTATAATAAACGAGCAAAGCAACAGAGGAAAGCATCCTATTATTGTAAACACACCTAATACAGGGATGGGTGAATGAGTTATTTATTACTGTGTCATGTATACAGCTATCCTCAGCCCACGTGGGCTTGTAAGACACCACAAATTAATAAAAATAAAAAAAACAAGTCTTTGATGCCATTTATACATTTTCATCAGCACTACAAAGAGGCCAAAAATAAAAGAAAACCAGCTTAAATATTTTTCCCAATCAGGCTTCCAGGCTGCAGCACACACAATACACACATGATAATTTTAGCCCCGGAGAAGTTAGAGGACAGTCGTTAGATAGTTTGCCCTTCTTCTCTACGCTTCAAAGACAAAGTTAGACACATCGACCATTCAAATTCTATATAATCCGTTCACCAGGATGTTTCATGTTTCCGTCTCACCGTTTCAATAAAAAATGATGCTCTTAGATCGACGAGTATGTACAACATGAAAGAAAAATTGTGACCCACTTTCCATTTCTCCCAATTCTAACAGCTCAGATACTGTTTTCCTCTTATATATGTATATATATATATATATATATATATATATATATATATATATATATATATATATATATATATATATATATATAGTTGGGTTTTTTTGTCTGAACTTTGACTATGCAGCTGAAGAAACTTTTTGGCTTTTAGATAAATGAATGTTCACCCATGGCTCAGAGCCATACTTCTGTTTAATCTGCATGCGTGTACCCAAAAGTCATACTTGAGTAAAAGTAAAGCTATTGTGTTAAATATTAGTTTGTAAAAGTGAAAGTCACCCATACAAACAACACTTGAATAAAAGTCTTAATGTATCTGAAATTAAATGTATTTAACAATCCAAAATACATCAGAAAATGTACATGTGTTTAGGTGCATGTATATTCAGTGATGTGATGTAACTAAGTACATTTACATTTACTTTACATTTCACTTTTACCAAAGTAATCTTTTAACATGAAATCTTGTACATTTCACTGTTTTTTATTCCAGCTAACAATAAGATAATTTCATTTACTTTGGCTCAGATAACTAAAGAAAAACGTAGTGGAGTAAAAGTGCATCATTTGTGAAGAACAAGTACCTCATAATTGTACTTACCTACAGTACATGACTAAATACACTTAGTTACAGTCCATCACTGCATATTTCTCTTTCTGGCTTTGATGTATTTCAAACCATTTCTCTTTGAATTTGAATAAAAGTTTTTTAAGATTGCAGCAGAGATTATTCCTGTCGTTATGAAGCACATCAGCCTCCTGCATGAATGACGTTGAGGTAGCTCATACTTCTGTGATGTTGATATGTGATATTCATGTCGGGTGATGAAGTAACAGTCTCCTGCTCATCACCAGCGTCTTTAGCCACCCACAGATGTGTGCCACGTTACAGTGTGCTGTGAGGTGACCTCGGCTGGTCCACCGTGATCGTCTAAGATAGATCTACCTTTACTAAACCCTGTGATGTATGACTGCTGCTCTTAATGGTGCAAACTCAGAGGTTCAGTGGAACGAGCACAGTTTCATCTTCGGCTGGTTGCACCGGCCTTGACATGCCACAACACTCCCTGCCATACCACTATACACACATAGCCTGTCTGTGTGTGTGTGTGTGTGTGTGTGTGTGTGTGTTTCACTTCAGCACACCCTGAGAGTCCTTGTCTGGAGACCTTGAGTGCTAAAAAGCATGGGGGCCCCTCTCGTGGGAGAGAGGAAGGGAGCGAATAAACCCTGAACAGATAAGAAACTTCTCCAGCGGCAGGAACAAGTCGTCCTGAACATTTCCCCCGCAGCGCGTGCCAGACAGCAGATAATCACCGCAACAAGTTTCACTGCTGACCACGGACAATGAACTTTGCATAGGCATCCGAGCTATGCGCATCACTGTTGTGAGCGGTTTTGTTTTCCTCCGGGCTCCATCTGTGGCTCGCACAGGTGTGTCGCCATGGCTTGACACCAAGAGGGAGTGCTGAGTGAGCACAGACAACAGCTACTTTGTCTTTTCCTAAACATCTTCAAGGTCCCTGTGGGGGGATAAATGTCCAGGAGGAGGTTGGCTTCCCAGGAGACACTCATCTGCACATTTGCAGGGTAAGTCCTCTTCGCTCTTTTACTCATTTTTAGGAGCTGAATTGTTGGAATCGAAAAAGTACACCTTTCATTAGAATATGCATGTTATTTGATTTTTAGATCCGACAGCCACGGCCTGCTGCCTCCACACGTCAAGCCGACAGTGAAGGAATCTTGTGAGTTATTACATCTGTTCTGCATGTCCGCACGTAACTGACGAGCTTCTCTCCTCCCTGCCCTCCAGGCTCCGGCGGACAGAGAGACGGGGGCCCACGGCGCTCTTTTCACTCGCTGTTCCTTTTTCCTATGCATATACCTTTTTCAGATGTAACTTTAAAGAGGCATAGGGCATGGGAAAATGGGGCTGCAGAGGTATTCCACCTGGCGGACAGCCGTTTCATCATCCTCTCCGCATGACAGCTGAACTCAAAGCACACACACACTGGGCTCCGGCCGGCCGTGGACCTGCTGTATGGAGGATGTAAGAGCGCAAAATCCACCACATTCTGACCGCAGGTGATTTTTGTGTGTCTGTGATTCGTTTTCGTGTAATACCATAACTCAGATTTCATCATACTCATCCGCGACGACGTTGTTGTCTGTTTGAAGTGAGGTGATGTTCACTTTTTATGCTACGTTATTGTTCATTTTAAAACATCTGTTTGCTTCTGGATCATTTGTCTGCTGTTTTGTTTTTGAATAAAGGCATCTGGACTTTACTTACTGGACTTGACATTCATGTATTCTGTTATAAAATGGGGTCTTTGAGTTGAGGAGTCTGAATCAGACACTGCAGTTAAATGACTTAGGGTGGTGATACACTAGGCAATTTTTTTGGGCTACTCTGATGGGCAAAAGGTGCCCAAGAAATTGCCTCAGTATTGCTGCTTTAATGTCCTAAAAACAAGACATTTTAATCTGATTTAGCAATTTTAATCACCGTTTTGTTTCAAGTGTTGTCATTATAGAATGCCAAAACTGCCCTGTGTGTGACCACCAAATAACTTAAGGTCTATTAAATTGGTGTAAATATGTTTTTAAAGCCGAAAGCAAGACTGTCAATATATAATTATCTATTTTCACTCTTTAATGAAAAGATTAAATGAAAAGGGCGGTGGTGGAAGAACTTCTCAGTATGTAAAGTATTTTAACAAAACTCCATCACAAGTTCTGTATCCCACCTCAGTAAAAGTGCCGAAGTATCAGCATTCAGTAAATCAAAATTAAACGTTCTCCTTCTGAATTAAAAAATACGACTCATTTGACTGATTAATATATAAAAACATAATAAGATTGGTGATGCATAAGTATGTAAGTAGCGCTATACTGTTGTAGCTGCTCGAGGTGGAGCGAGTTCTACCTTTCTAAACAGTTCGATTGTTTAGTCCAGGGGTTCCCAACCGAGGGGTCGGGCCCCTCCGAACAGTCACGAGATAACTCTGGGGGGGGGGGAGATGGTTTAAAGGAGAGGAAAGATGAAGAAAATATAAATGCTGCAACACAAGTCAGAGATTTTTTTGTGAAATATTGAAGCTATTTAGATTATTTGGTATTTGAACAGTTATTCAGATTCAGAAATTAGTAAAGTTTAGAGGTTAAATGTCTCTATGTTGTGGTTGCTTTCTAGGGACAAAAAGGTTGGTTGTATTATAAACACTTGTCAAACTTCCTATTTACTCATCCTATCTTTTAAACTTTAAAAAACATATATGGAAATCATAGTCTGTCTTGATATTTTTGCGATTTTTGTTGGTCTCAGACTCCATACTGAATCAGGAAAGAAAGCTTTTATAATCTACAGGCTGAACTGATACTTCTTTTAAAATAAAATAAAATAACAATAAAATGTTGTACCACCTATCAGTTTTAAAACTATGGTGAAATCACAAAGTCTGTCTGTCTAAGTGTGCGTCTCTGTTTACTGCTGTAACTCTGTGACGCTGCCATTCTTGACCAGGTCTCCGTTGTTAAACAGATCTGTGATCTCAGTGGGAATTACCCAGTTAAATAAAGGATAATAAATACAAAAAAAGAAATTTTAAAAATCACGAAATGTTCTTTTAATATAAAAGTTCAACCTGCAAAATAACTTGGAGCTATATGTCCGTCACACAAATGCAGTTGAGTAAAATGAACACCATTTGCCTCTAATTTGCCTTGTAATGGAGTATAAAGTGAAATAAAATAGAACTATTCAGCACAGGTACCTCAAAATTATACTTCAGGATATAACTTTAGTGCAGCAGTCAGCACTGAGGCCTCCACTTACTCCGGCTTACTCCACCAATAGGTGTGGACGTGAGTGGTTGTTTGTGTTGGCCATGTGACGGCCTGCCAGCCTGTCCATGTCGTCCCCCGCTGCTGGCCCAATGTCATCCTCATGTATCATCCTTTCACTCCACACAAAGCATTGACATACTGTGTTGTTGTTTACCCACAATCTTGCTGGACATATTAACAATCTTTCTGACTTTGTTCTTGTTCACCACAGACAGTAAAAACACCACACTGTGAGGCAGACGGCTAAAACATAAGTATTTATCTGTCGACTATAACCTCACAAAGTTTCCGCCTTTAGCTCACCTGCAGATCACACCTGTGTTTACATCCAGTAGTAATTTTTCATCATTTACTGCACATAGATATTTAGATTCATTTGCAATCCTGATTCTGATCACACACGTTTCTTTTGGTGATTTTAAAGGTGCACTACGTGGTTTTGAGGAAGACATTTTAATCAGAAGAGAAGGATTTTACAAATGAAGTTCCTAACGGAAAAATAAAGTTCTTTGAATTGAAATGAATTGAATTGAATTGAATTGAATTGAATTGAATTGAATTGAATTGAAGGATCTTCCTTGATACTCACTCTTCATGCATAAACTGAATAAACAAACTGACGTTAAAGGACAACACAGTTTGAAACTGTTTTACTTTGTTTATATGTGGCGGACCCTGCCACCTTTCTAGCTTCACACAGTGCCCCGTGAACCTTACCAACAGCTTGTTTGTTTAGTTATGGAAAAGATAAGTATTTCTGAGTTTGTGTTGTCACCTCATTAATATTGTAAACAGTAAAACTCTGCCTTTGAATTTCCTCTCCAAACCTTCACAGTACCTCTTCAGGCAAAAGCCAAATGCTAATTCTATATATAGAGCAGCTGAAATCATCCACCTGGAAGCCAAACACCGCCAGCTTAATTCCATCACTACAATCACCAGTTGATGTTGGAGATCTCATTAGCGGCTCTCTCTCACTGAACTTGTAAACAACCTTTGGCCCTCTCCCCATCACCGCCCTCGGCTCCAGCCCGTCTGCTCCCATCAGGCTTCAGTCAGACCGTTAGCACCTCTTCACCTCGCCACTCACCTGCCTGAAAAAGGATCAGTGAAACGCTCATTGTCATTCAGGCCGGCCACTCTGTGGCCTCTCACAATGGATCATTTATTGATGCTTGTGTTGCCATCAGCGGCGGGAACAGCCCCAGTTACAGTCGACGCTGCAGACCCAGGCCCCTGCACTGTCTGCCGTGCCGTGAAGAAGCTAAATGGATGTATGGTCCAGTAAGCCTTTAAATGAATAATGTTCTTCTCATTATAGGAGTTAGTGATGCATGGGATTCTAATGTCTCCTTTGATAACTGTGCCTCCTGCTGGGAGGTGTCAGTATTTATTTTCCTTTAAGAGTACTTGCAGGGTGTAGAGGCTGCTGGATCACCTCACACTACCTCAGAACCAGCTGAGACCTGCCAAAGGAGCTCAGATCCGCACATGTCAGGGGTTGCAGATTGTAGATTTCTGAATCATGAGTGGACAGGGCATCAGGAGCTTCATGACAGTGCAGTGACTCAATCAGATACCTGTTTAGGTGGTGCCACCTAATGACTTCAGCGTGAGGCAATACACACCTCCCCTAGCAGACTGGAGGGCGCCGCTCCTCCGTGTCTCTCGAGTAAGTGTGAACGGTTCAATGTGGAGACAATAGAGCTCAATGGATCTCAATGATCTGGCTGTTACCTCCGCTTTGATGTCCCGTTTGAAGATGCCAGGTCTACAACAGAGCGGAGGGCGATCACAGCTTGGAGCCACGACACCGGACGCCGGATAAAAAAATGTCTGCCGGAGACAGCAGCTCCTTGTCCTAGTCCTAGTCCTGGTCCTGGATGTACGTCTAGATCACATGACGTCTACGAAGTCTTTCCACCAAGAGGGAGATCAAGAGTGGGAGTCCATCACAGCGTGATCACAGTGTGGTGAAGACAGACTGAACCATTTGTTGCTTTTGTTGTCAGAGATGCAGCAGTGTTTTTGCAAGGATAGAATCTAATCGTCTGTTAGAAAATATCGCCTGTAAAATATACATATGAAAACTATATCACTATAATAGCGCAAAATAGATGTTATGAGTGATTAAATGTGTGGGCTGCAGAAATAATACTCAACTGGGTGATAACTTAAAGGGGCATTATGTGGAAATTCAAAATCTGAATTTTGGTATTTACAACATTAATGAGGTCACAATACAATAACTCAGAAATAATTATCCAAACAACTTATTAAACAGTCATAATGGTTTATGGTTTATTTAGATATTATATATACACTGTTTATATATTTTCTCAATAAATGGTTGTAAGACATTTCATTGTTTGTGAGCAGTGAAATAACAACTAACTGGTGTTTAAAGGGACAGTCTGTAGTTTTTGAGAATAAATTAAAGCTCATCATTTTAATATTTACAATATTACAATAGGCTCTTGGTTTGCACATTGCAACAAAAGTATCTACTGCGACCTGCATAATCTAGGTCAAAGTTTATACACCCATCTGGACAGTCTTCACCTACTTTAAAATCAGTCACATTCTATTTATATTTATATTCATCCTACATAAAGAATATATGTACTATATATGTGTATGCTATATAAATTATGTATTCACAGGTTTATTATGTCTTTTGAGTATTTTTTGTATTGTTTGTTGTTTTGCACCTACATACCACACCAAATTCCTTGTGTGTGTAAAATTACTTGGCAATAAAAGCAATTCTGATTCCGATTCTGATTAATGAGGTAATTGGTAATAATACCAACTCAGAAATATTTATTTTTTCCAAGACTGGATAAACGAGCAGTTCTCAGTGGACCATAAGGTCCCCAGGACACTGTTTGACGCTAGAAATGTGGCAGGGTCCGCCACATATAAACAAAGTAAAACACTCTGAAACTGTGTTGTCCTTTAAACTCATTTTGTTTATTCAGTATACTGAGTCACGAAAACAAAGAGAGTGTGTTTCTTTTAGTTTGTTTAAGCTTTCTCCTCTGATTGTCTGATGTCTCCCTAAAAGTTACATAATGCTCCTTACATAGTATTCCGGGCAGTTTGATTAAAATAAAGAAATAGGTGAAAATGCACTTCAAGAGTTTAACACTGTTTTATTTGTGACAAGAAAACAGAATATTTGCAGCAAACACATTCACATTTACATCAATATATACTTTAGTGCTTTAGACGTTAATATACATTTTAAAACCTCTCTTTAAAAGAGAGCACTGTAAAATATATCTAGATTCTAGACAAACATTTGTCAGAGGGCAGACAGAGCTCAGTAGTAGAGTGGAGCCATGAGGACCGGGTGGTGCAGAGCGGCAGCCGGCAGTGCGGCTCTGTGCAGCGGCTGCAGCTGCAGGTAGAAGCCGCTGCGGGCCGCGGGGAGCTGTCCGCTCAGGACGGGGTGCTGAAAGAGCAGGGGAGGAAGCAGGGAGGCCGGGACCGACAGGAAGTCTGTGCGCTGATCCTGAACCTCCCGCTTCAGCTTCATCCTCCGGTTCTGGAACCACGTTTTCACCTGGGAAACAACAGGGCACACTTACCAAAGGACTACATGCAGCCATGAACTATGATGACTATTTTTTACTGAGAGGAATCCAAATTTCACAAGACCTAAAAGTAAACAGCATAAATAAATGGTACATTTACAGTTCATCTGTATGTATTAGTTATTCAACTGTTAATACACAGCCACATGCTTTATCAAACCTTTAGCAAGCCGTATTTATTAGTAACAAAGCACCAGATGTTTGTGATACTTTGTCAGTAGTTAATAAATGCAGTGTAGTTCATTCATAAACATTAGCTGTGATGCTTATAAACTCTTTACAACCCCTTAATAAATATTTTATAAAGCACCCCATCTTTAAATAACTCTTAACCAAATCAAACTATATACTGATTCCAAAGTGTTCGCGACTGTTAAACAGCCTCAGACTCACCTGAGTTTCGGACAGGCTCAGCTTCTCAGCTATCTTCCTCCTCTGCACAGCACCCAGGTACTTGTGCTTGCTGAAGGTGCCCTCCAGTCGGCCGACCTGCTCCGGGGTGAACTTGGTCCTCAGCCTTCTCTGCTGGCCGCCTTCCCCCTCGCTGTCATCGCCAACCTCGCTCTCGGAGCCCGAGGTGTACCCGCAGCTATCTGGAGGGAACAACAGAGCACTTTAATTAACTGAGTCCAGATCGATGACCACACGGAGAGATGTCGATGTTAAAATTGTATCAGTTGACTTACTGTTTGGAGAAGTTGGAGCGCATTGGCTTCTCGGGGTCTTAAATCCCTCCGTTTCCTTATGGACTTCTGAATGAGGGGTCGTCTCCTCGTAACAACTTCTGGCAAGCCACTCTACAGAGAAGTTTGCCATTTTCTAATTATCCAAGTAATGATCTTAAGGTGTGTGTGTGTGTGTGTTGCTGCCCCTCGGTGACTCTTGGCAGCTTTATATGAGGGACACACGTGTTTATTTGCATATGCAATGGGATCTCGACGGAACGATAGAAACTTGATGGTCGTTGTAATTGAGGTTAATAGAGGCCGGGCTGTGGTTTTTCTCACGTCCGCGGCTGGGCTGAGACGCTCCGGCGCCACCGAGTCTGAGTATCAGTTACCTGGCAGCTCAGAGACTAAATGATCTCTGCATGAAGTGATCCAAGGCCACTTCCGCTCCTGAACACAGACTGTCACATGTTGACCAAACGAAGAACTGTTTCTAGTTGGCTTTGAGTCCTACTGGGCCCTAAACATTGTCAATCAGTGTCCATTAGTGACAGAATTTAACAAATATTCATAAGTTGGTGTTATAAGACAACACAATCCACCAAATTAAAAGCATTTTATTCAATTATACAGTCTCAATCTTAGCTGTCAGCTCTGTGACTGACCGAAGCTGTCTGAGCGTCGAGCCATCTGGTGGAGTGTGGAGGACTGACCCTACCAGTGTGATAATAATAATAATAAAAAGATAGATAATGGTAAATAAATGAATATGTTATTAAATGTACCAAAAATGTTTTTTTTAAATGTACTTTCCAATTTTATTCATTCATTTTCAAATGTATCTTTTGACATAATTCTGTCTGTAGTATTTTCATTGCATTTTGTAAGATAACACCTAAATAAAAACTTGAAAATAAAACGTAAAATCAAATGGAACTGAAAATAAATAGGGAGAACAGAAATATCAGCATAGGTCAAAAGTTATAAATTAATTGATTCCTATGTGTATTTTTGTTGCATGTAATGACCTATTTACTTGTTTACTGAGCCATTTTTCTGTTTCTCTTATTTCCTTCATGATTTCGGCTGGAGCCTCACGGTGGGACCAGGTGGGTGCGGCCGCCGTCAGAAAGTGAGAAACTTCCGTTTGATCTTTATTTGACTTTATGTGAATGAGACATTTGCTGAATGCCCATCAGGGGACCTTCACACCTCGGGTCACCTCTCAGGCTCCGAAAGCAGAATAATGATTTAAATCATCCTGACTGTATAACTTACATAACAAAAAAAAGGTATATCAGGTATATCGACCTTTAATGACCCTGAAGTCGTGAATCAAGTTCTCTATCTCACAGATCTCATCACACAATCAGGTTCTTTTTCTTTTTTTTATCTGCAGGGCTCAGACTTCAAACCAGAGGTCAGGATCGCTGTCCACACAAAGGCCCAGACTCTCTGGAGCCGGGCCGGAGGGCTCCTGCAGCAACTGTAAACTCATCAATGAGCGGCTTAATTACGACTAATTGTCGACCATGATCTCCCCGTTAGCTGGCCTTTGAAGTGCAGAGGTGGGGACAAACAACGCATATGAAAGAACAGCATATGGTCGGTCATTGGCGAGGGGTTACGCAAAAGAAACCACAATGTCCGTATGAGACGCGCATGACAAATCTACCGCTGCGGCTGTCTTTTTGGCTGTCTATCTCAACGTGACCAATCCTGAGTGATTTCATCTACTCTGATCTGTTTATGTCTCCTATCAGCTTGATTATTGTGAGAGGATCAAAGCGGAGGGATCTATACAATGAGCTCTGATAAGACCCTTAAACCTTAATGGACAACACCCATCTTTATCTGCCCCGTCTTCTGACCTCCTCCCGCCTCAAGATGAAAGACAGGATGATCTATTCACGTTGGACTAATCCTGCGGTCCAGATAACATCATCAGCATCTAACAGCTCATATGTTGTGCGAAGACAAAGACAAGAAAACGCAGAGTCCAGTGATTCAGTTTGAAGATAAACTTTATTCAATTATAAATAGAATTCTCTGTATTTATTTGTGATTATTTACAGTTTTTTTTATATAAAATATAATAAAAAAAAATCACACATCAAATAAAAAAAAAACAACTCTTGGATTGCACTTCTTTGGATTCTAAGTGTTTCAGTCGGAAAAGTCTCTGTGGTTGACAGTTGCTCAGTAGAAATGCGGGCTGCGGTGGAGGATGCGGTGAGGAGGCATCTGCTGCTGCAGGAGCAGCTGCGGGACGGGGAGAGGGTAAAAGGCCGGGCCGCTGGCCGGGTAGTGGGGTCGCTGTCCGGCCATGCTGTGGTACTGAGCCGGGGTCAGAGGCTGGAACATCACCGGGGGCGCTTGTGGAGCGAGGTAGTCCTGCACCTCCCGCTTCAGCTTCATCCTCCTGTTCTGGAACCAGGTCCTCACCTGAGAGATACGCAAAGTCAAAGTTAGTATAAAAGCGAAGCAGAGCGGAGACTTCTCCATCTGATGTTATCAAAACACGTGATGTCTTTGCACTGAGAGTCAGCTCCTACCTGAGTTTCTGTGAGGCTGAGCTTCTGCGCCGTCTTCACTCTCTCCCCGGCGTCCAGGTACTTGTGCTTGTTGAAGATCTTCTCCAGCCTGCTGATCTGCTCCGGGCTGAACTTTGTGCGCACCCGGCGCTGTGGTCCGCTCTCCAGCTCGCTCCCCTCGTCCACAGAGAGACACTCGGAGGAAGCCGCCTCGCTCTCGTACCCGGAGGAGTACCCGCTCGTTTCTGACACTGGAGAGAGGAGAGACAACTGGTTAAGACACACCGCTCGTGCGTAAAAAAGCTGGATTCGCTGCTTCAAAGTGAGGTTAGTTTTGAGGCTACTTACAGCTTGTTGGATGCAGAGGTGAGCACAGGCTGGAGTCCTGCTGTCCGCTGATCTCCGTGAGCTCGGCAGGCTTTGGAGTTTTGGGTTTGGGCTGCAGGTAACTCTTGCCAAGAGTCGGCGGGCGCGGCTGCACCACGCAGGGAACGTGAGGTCTGCAGGTCGGAGAGGAATCCGTGCCAGCTCCGCGCTCCTGAGCCTGCGCCGTGTTGTGATGGCTCTGGGCCAGCCAGTCCACTGAAAAGTATTTCACCATGTTGGCAGCGCTGCTCACTGACCTGTAAATCCAGCAAGTGTCAGAGGGAGTGTGTGGTGGCGGCTCCCCCGTCCAGGCTCGGCTTTTATAGGGGCCCCGGCCCCTCGCCCACATTTGCATATGTAGAGGGCCTTGTTAACGCCTGATCGATCCCGATGATTAGAGGTTAATGGCTCGTTATTGAAGTCTTTACATATCCTGTGAGTGTGTGAAGACCTGGCGCCGCCGAGTCTGTGAGAACCCTCCTGAGCTCATACATTTGTCCGGCCCGACTGAAACCGGGGGCCCCGCAGAAACAGCTGTATCTCCTGCAGAGGTGGAGGCTTTCATGTCCCTGCTGCTGCTGCTGCTGCTGCTGCTGCATACAGTAGCACCGAGGAGAGGTGTCTTGTCTCAGTCAAGGCTCTGATTCTTAAACTTAATTTCCTTCGATTTGATCTGATCCACTGTCACTGTCTCAGTGTCGTAATCCAATAGAACCAAAACACACGGGGATGACAGTGTGTAGGATTGTTATCACATGTGTGTTGGTGACTTAAAGTAACTGAGTGTTTGAATTTTCTACCTAAGAGCTCATGCTGCAGCCCACTAAAATCACAAGTGACATCTCAGATTAAGATGTTGCAAATAAAACATGATTAGTCTTTGAAATATGGTGCTGCTTTTTTTTTTTTTTTTTTTTTTAATCAAGACTCTTTAAAATTTGCCCAGACTTGACAAGGCTGCCTATGAATGTATCAGGAGTAATAATTCCTGAATTGTAATTCTGTTACATTGTGACACCGGCTCAAGTTCCCAGTCATTGTGTATTTGTTTGAACACTGAAACACGCTAGACATCATGTCATATATCTTCTCATTGTGGTTTAATTTTAATGCACAGCCCCATATTCTAGTGCGTAATGCAAATATTATTGATCTGTTAAGAGCAGGGTTGGCATGCAACTAAGAGTACTGCACTTGAGTACAACTTTGAGGTACTTGTCCTTTTTCTTAAATATTCAAATTCTCTGCTACTTCACACTTCACCACATTCTGGAGCCAAACAAAATACTTTTACCAATTACATGCGTTTGATTCATTTTAGTCACTTAACGATGCAGATTACATGGAGCCAAAGTAACACGTTGGATCTGATATTAAACTATTGGCTCTACAGCCAGGCTGATCACTGATGAACCCATAGTCTGTGTTTAATTTACTTTTACTTGTGCTTGTGATACTCTAGCACATTCACATAACTTTATTCATGGATATATAGGTCAATTTTACAAAAGTACATTTAATATCAGATACTTGGAGACTTTTACTTAAGTAATATTTGTGTGAGTGACTTTCACATTCACCAAAGTGATGTTTCAACACAACATCTGTACTTTTACTTTTAAGTATTTGATGTACTTTTCACAGCACTGATTAAACATTGCTCATCATCTGGCTTCTGGTTCTGAGGGACGCATCATCTGGGTCTGCAACAGACATCTCAGTGATCATGTGGGACAGAATTTCAGAGGGAGAAAAATAAGATGTCCACACGTCGATCATATCCTCAGCCCATCAGACTCCTCTGGTGCACAGGGAGCCGCGGAGGCCGCAGTGGGCAGCCGGTGGTTCGGTGTTGACATGTCGCTGACGCCCCGGTGGGAGCTGGCGCCAGCGTTTGGCTCAGGGCGCTTCAAACATTACAGATCAAAGGTATTACAGTAGCAACACAATTAGGGCTGATTGTGGCCCCTTCACATGCAAATATGTTAAAACAAGCTGCTAGGAAGCTGCGAGAGCCCTGTGAGCCCAAACGGGGGGGGGGGTCCCTCAGATCGCTGAGGGCCTCTATTAACATCACATCTGCAGTCAATTTAAAATCGATATTACTTCACTGAGATTAATCAGATTGTGACTCGTTATGATCGGCTCCACATGCTCAGGGACTGACAGTGATCACATCACGTCTCTGTCCGGCAGACTGACCTGCAGGATCTGCTCCTCCTCTGACAGATCTCCGCTCAGGGACAATAGCGCTAAACTGATCGTTTAGTTATACGACAAAGCAGATAAGAGAGTGGGCCTGGCCGTGTCTGTTATCGGTGATCTGTATCTGTGGAGGCAGGAGTCCCCCTCTACCCCTCCGGGGCTCTTTATCTCGGACACTTTGAAGCTGCGCCCTGGTACAATGAGAAGCACCCGGGACGTCTCCTTCACACTGCGACCATTTCCTCACCTCTGCCCCGTCTGTCCCCGAGGAGCCGGGGCTGCAGCAGAGCGACTGTATTCTGATCAGGGCCTCAGACAAGGTTTTTAGAAACACTGAGGTCATGCCCCCCCACCTCCACCGATCCAGCCAAAAGATTTTGAAAGACTATGGTAGAGGTCTATGTATTTCTCTGCATTTGACAGGGACAATTATTGCTTAGTAAAGTAACTTTAGCTGTCAGATTAATGCAGTGGAGCAAACAGTGACAATTCCCTCTCAAATGTGGTGAAGTGGGAATATGACGTAGCATGGCATAAAACAAAATAAATACATTGAAGTAGCACAGGTTTCTTACAATGTTAAAGAAAGTAAGGACACATTTCTGGAACAGCTCCTTTATCTGGATCCGCACCAAGTTAATGGGGGTCTGTTCTGGGCTGAGAACCATCCTCCATCCAAGTTTTGTGGAAATACATTCAGTAGTTTCTGTGTTATCCTGCTGACAAACCAACCAATGGACACGGGTAAAAACATGACGGCATTGAAATGATGGTATTGAAATGATGTTACTGGAGTTTGTTTATAATATCTCGTACTAACTGACCCCAAACATAGGTAATAGTACAGTATGTGGAAAAAAGACTGTCATTTCTGTGTCTGTAAATGAATATCATTACAAAAAAGTTTGTTCATACGTAGCACGTATAACATAGAAAACAGGAAATATCTTCTGAGTTGGTGTGATAACAATTCTTTATGGTCATTTCCATATTGAGTCCCTAGTGACAGCCCAGTTAGAGGCAAAGGGAATGATTTTAATGAGGCCAAGGGGAAAGAATAAAGTATTTTAATTGAAAAATATTGGTTCAGTTGTAATTCTTAGCATCATCATTTTTACGCATACAGCTGTGGAGTCTTTGGGGCCCAAAACATTAGGGAAGTAAGGTCATCACAATACAAGGGGTCCCTCGGCCTGGGTGTTGAAGTGTCCCTGTGGTCAGGGTTTGTCTGCTGGCATCAAGTATGATTCAACCATTACACCACAACAAATCCTCTGGTGATAATTAAGAGGAAGTGCATCCTAATTTCTCTCTGAAGTCGTAAAATTCCTGCAGGAGGAGAGGACGACCAGCCTCGGCTCCTCTCACCACATTCCACATATCAGGGCTGTAACCTGCCATACAGCCAGCCCATCACAGATACAGTCTGACAATACCACGCTTTGGCAAGACAGGGCTTATGAAATCTCATTTATTTGGCTAAATTAAGCAAATCTTCATGTCACGTCACATTCCATCTCCATGCCGTGTTTCACGGCAGCAGACCGTGGAGGAGAGAGAGCGGGCAGGAAAATAGAAAAATAGACAAGGACTGAACATCATTCCCCAAACAACATTCTGCACACTGACATCCCATTATGTTGTATCATCTCCTGCGAGATGGGAAGGTATTGTCATGACAGTGAGCTTGTCTGGCTTTTACCCCTTCCAGACACGGTATGATAATAAATGCAATCATTTCACATTGCGCCGTTTAAATTGGATTAATATTAGATATTAATCCACCCATCTGGTCAGATAAATCTTGCTTGGTGAGCTCCCGATGGGTAAACAAAAACAGAAACTACGTCTTTCAGGTTGGGAAAATTGATCAATAAACAGTTTGACTAGTAAGTGAGACCAGGTAATGCAGAATGTTTTCCATTTACCAAACACGTCTCAGCAACATAAAGGAGATGTTGTTTGAATGGTTGACATGGCTGGATTACCCTGTTTGGGGGCCCGGGCCCATCCCATCCTGTCTCTGTGCAGCGTGCACAGTACTTCTCTGCTGGAACGACACGTTCCCAAGTGTGCCGTGTGGTGTGATGAGTAAATATAATCTAATTCTAGGAATATGCACTCCCTCAGCAGAGTATCAGAACCTTTTTACAAAAACTAATCGTCCTCCTTTTCATGTGAACAACCAAGTGCAACTCTATGAACGCCTTTCAGGAGTGGGACTGCAAATAAAGATTGTTTTCATTCTAGACTAATCTGCCAATTATTCTTTAGATTAATTATTTAGGCTCTAATAACAATTTCCCTGAGCCCAAAGTGACTTTTTCAAACTGCAACTCAAAGACTCTTTCTAATTATTATCATAAATTACAAAGAAAAGCTGCAAATTGTTACATTCAAGACGCTGGAACCAGTAAATGCAAGACATTTCTGTTTGGAAAATGTGTTAAATGATGAAACAATTATCAAAATAGTGGACGACAAAAATATTTTCACTAAAATAATCGATTTCTGATACAAATTTCAAGGCATGACCTCTAACTGCTAAAGCACAGTCAGGGTTTCTGGCACAACTTCACCTACTTCCAAGGTGCATGGAGAAAGTAAAGAAGTCTTTATTATTAGATGGACACATTTTAAGCGTTCTTCATCAGTGTCATCACAACATAATTTAGATTTTTTATGTTCTGTATGTTTCTTGTTGCTCTTCCGACTCTTTCTATATAAAGCACTTAATCAGAAACCAAATATGGTGTCACAAATGGTCTTCACTGGGCATTCCTCTTACCTCTCTGTCAGCCCGGGAACCCCCTGGCCTGAAGTCACATTACCACATAACCAAGCCCACTTTTGTAGATGCTCCATTGGCTGATATGGATGTGGATGTATATGATTGGTTGTCTTTTATTTTATATATATATATATATATATATATATATATATATATATATTATATATATATAATATATATATATATATATATATATATATATATATATATATATATATACATATATCTACAGGGGTGCCGCCAGGGATTTTGGGCCCCATGAAAAAAAATCTAAATGGGCCCTTGTGTAGGTTGCCCATGTCTCAAAGGGCCCCCTGTCAGTGCTGGGCCCTTGGAATCGTCCTAACCTTTCTCCTCCCGGGCGGCGCCCCTGTATATATATAAAGTTGATCTTGATCTGATCTTGACGCTGCAGGTGTTGATGGAATTTTTACTACTTCAGTTATCCAATATTTGTCAAGACATTCACTCAAAACCACAAACATGAACCTTAAAGCGACAATAGAGGACATGTCGGGGGATAATCATATCAACCATTAACATCTGTTCCTCAAAGGAAGAATCGTGTGCTGCTAGCATGGCTAAAAAGCAGAATTCAACAGATTGATAGACAGACAGATCTAAAACTGTGCTCTATGGGGGCATATTTCTAAAAATTACAAATGATCATATTACCACATTGCTACACAGCGGACCTGTGGCTGTTGTGTCCTCTGGTGCAGTTGCTCACCTCCTCATGTTAGTAATCTAGCCTTGATGTTGGACAAGCATTCTGTATTGCTGCCATCTTCACTCCGCATAAGATTAAATAGAGGCCTTAACAGGTAGATTAGAGGGTCAAATCACAAAGACTGCTGAAAGTGTCAGTGTGCTGTATGATCTGAGGAAGAATCATTGGAAATTACAAACATGGTCCATTACTTATTAATATCAAAAACAGCTTGATGAGGGAAACTACATGTGATCAACAGCAGAACCTATGTAATGTTAAGTATGTGAGTTATAAATAAAGTTTGCCTGAAATTCTACACCGATATTATTGTTAAGAGCCCCTTTGAAAAACAACATGAGAACATATAGCAGTAAAAAAAAAAGTTTCCAGTCCACAAGGCTCTGCTGCCACTACAGCAGAGGCATCTGTGGGTCGTGGCTGAGGCGTGGACTCTCAGTCTGGGCTCACACACGAGGTGTTGACCTGGTGCTGGTGTCTCGCTATGGGCTGCGAGCTGTGACTAGGGCAGGGCTCACTTGAAAGTGGCCTTTACCCTCCTCAGCTTGTCCTGGATCCTCCGCGTTTGTCGCTCGCTGGACTGCTGGAAGTTGGCATCGCTATCAGAGGCCAAGAGGTGGACGTCAGAGGTGGCGAGCCGGGCGATGCGGCGCCGAAGGTAGGCCTGCAGCTCCTTGTCCGGGCCGTAGGGACACACAGCCTCCTGGAAGGCGTGGACCTGACTCACGACCTTTGCTATGCTCCTTGAGCCAAGGACGGATGGATGAGAGCAATGCAGAACAAAAGGAAAAGTGAAAACATGAAAATAATTCATATCTCGGTGCATATTACGCCTGAGTTTCCTCCTGCCAGCATCATCAGCTTCGTCTGTGACCTAATTTGGAGAGAGCGGGGATAACCCTGGGTCCACAGCAAGCAGCTGTGTCTCTGCTTTTCCCTGCTAGATCTCCTGACCCCAGCATCTGGATACAGCCAGTCCCCTCTCAGCATCTGGCCCGAAACCTCTTTTCCAATCAAACCCCATCCCACGGGCGCCATCTGGTGCAACACTGGCACCCCAACCAACAACCCAAATTCAGCAGCTGTGTCATTACCATCCAACCGCCACTCGCTGTGACCTCAGCATCTGGTCAGCCATATTGGATTGAAGGAGAAGGACACAGGAAAGAGAGTCCTCGTAGCGAGTTGGCTGACTTTGCCATAGATGGATAGTTGGGTTGTGGAGAGAGCTAATTATCGGGTAATGACACTAACTGTTAATCTACTGTGTCACTGCAAGGATAGGTAGCAGGCTAATTCCACTGGCTGTACGCACATTTCTTCAATATCACATCCTCCAACGACATTAAATGAGCACAAATCATGGCTGTAATGTTAGAGGAGGGGACGGGGTTTGTCCAGTTTCCAACATGAATTTGTTGTTGAGACTATTTTAACTTCCTGTCTACACCACAAATGGGATGTTTGAATGCTTGAGTTCCGAGGTTTCAAACACGATGCTTGTAAACACCTTCAGCTACGGAAACACAGAAATCACAAATTCGATTGATCAGTTTTTCACGCTTAATATTAGATCTGCGCTGGATCATAGCACACATTATAGAAGTTGAAGTTGTTCTGTTCTTCAAGCTTTTTTGCTTTTACCGACACTTATTTGTACCAATTAAAAAGGAAACGTGTATTTGAGCTCAGTTCAGCAAGTAGTGCTGTAAAGGAAACTAAAAGAATAAAAACCTGTGGATATTGGTGGGCTTAAATTTTAGCATAGTAACAATAATGGATGAACTGCTATTGATTTAATACCAACTCAAAATACCAACATAGCACACAACAGCTAGTTAAGTGATCGTTTGTGAGAAAAGCTTTTTATAATTCACCAATTTGATGCATGAATCAATATACATACAACCTGTATACAGTAACGACTTATCTTGTTTCGGCTGGCTCAGAGAGACTGCAGTAAGGATGCTGATAATGGTAACAGTGACATCACCACATTGATAAGTTCACCATCAGTGCTCTAGAAAGTTTATATTGAGCTGCTGATAAGACAGTTAACGATCACATCACTGGAAACAGTGCTAAAGATTTTCTTTTAATCTGATATCTGTGGTAGATGAAGTGGTATCAGGTCATGTGAACGCATCATAAATAAGGACACATGTTCCTAACTTTGATGGATTTATACTACAGTAAGCCAGAAATTAAACTCTGTAATTTTACTTTATATAATGGGGAGTAGAGGCCAGTGAACATAATGGTGGTTGGAGAAATAGGATCAATAGCAGCTTAAGAGATCTCCAAATGAGCCGGCTTCCCTCTCACCTGAGTTTGGTCCACTTGTAGGCTCCTGTAGTGAGAGTGAAGGCTCCGATCTCCAGCTGCTGGACGTGCATGGCCAGGATGTGCACCGACGGCAGGGTGGGCCTCCGCCTCGCACGCTCTCCCCCCATCAGACACAGGTCGTCGCTCTTCAGAAACACCTGAGGAGAGAGCGATTCATCTGCACAGTGAATAAATTAGTCTTTCACTGGAATAGAACATTTAGAAAAAAAAATCCCATTAAGCCAAAGTCTCAGGTGCTCGACGCTGCAATAAACACGCCCAATGTAGCCGTGTAATATGAGTGAAAGACTCTTAGAGGATTTTCAAAATCCAAACCTCTTCACATTCCAAAACCAAGCGAGCGTACAGTAACTTCTAGTAAAAGCAGGTGAGAGAGCGGTGCGTAATGTTTGATGCATCAGGTTCTTCTGAGGCAGCTGTAAGCCCCCAGCACACGGGCAAGTTGCTTGAAGCTGTTTTTCTATTGATTTGTTTGCCCTGCAGCCCAGTTTCACAATATGTGACCAGCCTAGCCTTCAGTTACAAACAACATACGCGTGTGCTTGCTCAAACACGCCTCCACACACACACACACACACACACACACACCTGAACAGCTCGCAGCTCCTCCAGGATCTCACACACCTTGGAAGACAGATGTTTCCAAGCCTGTTGGCAAAGAGAGGAAAAGTTTTATTTAGTAGCTCCGAAGTGAAGGCCGTCTATACCCTGGCTTCAGTGCAACACAAGAGTTAATGAATATAACCCGCCCAGAAATATGGAAATGTCTTATATTTTCATTAACTGCTGGTTTTTAATTACTGCTATTCATGGGCAACATTCCTCCTCACCGCACTCACACTCTCCTCACCTTATTTGAATGCATTAATGCTAATTTATCATTTGTGAAACCAATTAAACACCAACCGCTTCTATCGGAGCCAGAGAACAACATTTAGCTCGAGGGCATCTGACTTATTACAGAAACTCATTGTGTGTGCGAGGAGCAATTTTTTGAGATGCAGCCTTACTGGTAATTGCCTGACGATCACGTTCTCCAGCCCTCTGAGTACCTGCATGGCTGTGGCAAAGTTCCTGGATTCGTAGCAGTATTTTCCAATCCACAGATACTTGGTCAGCAAAGCAACTTGTGTCTACGAGAGAGGAAAAAAAAAAAAAGGATAAATGCTAAGCGAGGCAGAATGCAAATGCCACAGTGGTCTGTTTTTTTTTCTCTTTGGGACTACAGGAGGCTGCATCACTTTTTTTTTATCTGTGGATGTGGACAAACGAGCACTAGTAGGACCAGCAGGCGAGTAGCGAGCGACCGAGAACCTTCTCCAGTTGACGCATCAGAGAGAGTTGAAGTACACTGCAAATAGCTGACGTGTCCGAGAGAGTGTAAAGCTTTCATTTCAGTATAATAGATGTTAAAAATCTAAACGGACGCACAGATTAGTGGCATATTAAGAATTATGAGTATATTGTTCATATACTTTAGTTATAAATGTATTTAAAAAGCAGCCTAGCTCATGGTTAACCAGCCTAAATGTTGTCCAAGCACACGAGGCAATCTAACCCCACACAATGTAAACAAAAACCACCAAAGTGAGAAAAAAGTTTTTTGACAAAAGTTTTTTTTCCCCAGAGAATATCTGATTTTTTTCTCAAACATTTGAGTGCAATTCCGAGGTTTCCTTTTATTTGTCTGAAATATCCCCCCCCCCCCCCACAGCTCTGTAATTTTGTCTTTTTGTAACCTATAATTGTCCTGATATGCAGCATTTTAATAAGCACCTATGGAAGCGTATGAGGCCTCTAAAAGAACATTAAATAAAGATCAGTCTCAGATTTCAGACCCATATGTTTGCTTCCTACCCGTCTATAAACCATTCAACCGTGCCACTAGAGAGGCAACAGGAAAGCACATATGGGGGAAAGTCTGTGACTGACACGAGAGCCCGTGTCCGATGAGAAATCAAAGCTGTGCTGTGACAGTAGCTGCTGCCTTTCTTCACTGCTGACCCTGTTTCTTTCATCGGTAATGTCTCCTCTCACCTTGATGGAGTCACAGATGACTATTTCAGCAGAGATCCAGTTAGAGACACTGTCAGCATATGTGAGCAGCTGCTGGAGGTAGCTGTCTGAAGGCGTCCCTTCACATGACAGCAGACTGCTGCCCTCTGCTGGCGGGATTGGCTGAGACACGTTCCTGGAGGAGGGAAACACAGATGGAGGAAACTGATACCAGAAATGATATGAATTAAGAAGGTACTTAGCAAAAATGCTGATAATAGATTTATTGTTTGGGTCATTGATTTTGAAAAAATTACATCCACTGGTTGGAGATCAAATGTGAGTAATGAGATATTCTTCTTTAGATATGTTTGGGTTATAAGCTTCCAGTTGACAGTGTCACCTTTGACACAATTAAATTGTAAGTATTAAATTGCTTTTCACATTTCTTGATTCAATTAATACTTAATGTCCACATATTCCTCTATGATACTGATTACAGAATAGATGTCACAACATACTGCATAGGACATACAGTCTATACATCAGGGGTCAAAAATCAGAATGAACCATTGGTCAGTTCTGCACCGATGACACAGTGACGTAAAGTAAAGTGAAGTATGAGGTTTCCTCGTCATCAAACTGTCATCAGCACAATATTTTTGCGAGACTACCACCAATACACTGCCAAGTCGGCTAAAGCTATTAAATTAATTCAAGGGGAACTGTGTTTGCAAAGAATTTGATTTGTTTTTATTAGATTGGGAATTTTATGAGACTTCTTTTCAGCATGTGGCACTGTGCGAACAGCCTGGTGCAGAAAGTTGAAATGACTAAACTTTTCAGTGTAAGGACCAGAAGTGCCTGCTGTTTTGCTCAAGACAGGCTGGTCAAAATTTTTTTTAAAGCAGCTTGCCTGTAGTGACGAAACTGTGTGTGATCAGGACCTCAGACAGCACTCTGCACCACTGTCATCAATACACCCGTACACCCACCCATTTTAATTTGAGTGCATTTCTTTATTAAAGTCTTGAAGAATCTATTCCAGGGAGTACTAAGGCTATTCATGGCTGAGCTACACCTTACAAATAAACTCTGTTCTTTTTTTTATTTTGATGCGTCACCCATTTGTCTGTAACATGAGTAAAAACTATAAACATTCTACTCACTTGTTCTGGAGTTTGTCCCTGACTCCTTGTGTTCTGGAGTTGAGGAAATGAACTG
Source organism: Diplodus puntazzo (assembly GCA_963678695.2). Lineage (NCBI taxonomy): Eukaryota > Metazoa > Chordata > Actinopteri > Spariformes > Sparidae > Diplodus > Diplodus puntazzo. The sequence goes on from OZ023168.1 coordinate 16,087,028, forward strand.
GATGGCATCCTTGGAACATTTCCTGTGTCACAAAAGGTACAGCTTTATACTCAATTGGCACTGGACCTTAAAATGGATTCATAAAGGTATGTCTCCCTCCAGTGGTAAAAAGAGACAACAACACCTTGAGTGGAAGGCAGGTGAGTGGACCGTGTGTGTGTGTGTGTGTGTGTGTGTGTGTACCTGCTGCAGGAGGGTGAGCTGTTGGGCTACGTGCTGCGCACTGTGTTCATTCTGGCTGAAGGGGAGTCGCTCCTCACTCTGCAGGCAGACGTTAGAGAGGTCATCCGTCATGGAGCCGTAGAAAGGCACAGGCAGGGCTGCAGCGATGGAGAAGGCCTTCTCTTTAGGCCCAGACGAGGAGGGCTCCACTACTCTGGAGAATCTCCACTGAAGGGTCAAGAGAGAGAGAGAGAGAGAGAGAGCAATGTGATGAGAGAGGATACATGCTCTGAGTTATGTCAACACACTGTTAAAATGGCAATAGAGGGAGGAATGCTGTTTGGTAATGCTTGCAGACTGCTGTGTTCAATAGCAGTGGACAGGGAATCAATAAGTGAGCCTTGGATTTTTAAACAGCTGTCTACAATTTAGCAGGAAAGTGTTTGCATGTTTGCTGTTCTTGACAAGTGCTAAGAATTAAAAACTAAGAACTATTTTCATTCTGCAGATTATTTTCACAATTGAACGATCATATAGTCTACAAAATGAAAAACAAAAAAATTGCAGCTGTCCACTACAGAATATAGAACGGGAAGAAATGGGTCATGGTTCTTAAAATACCGTAGTTTCATTTTTTTAACGACAGAGGAGCATATTTACAAAATCCAAACAAACCATAGCGTAACTTGTCAACATGTTACACTGACCTTTTTCCGAAGATCCTCAGTAGATGAATACATACAAGTAGAATCTTCTTCTTCCTCCAAGCTGACCAGGCTTCCTGTTTGTTGGCTCCCAGTTATACATGGGGGGCTGTGGAGAACAGCAAGGAGGGCCTCCCCTCGGCTGTCTACAGGAATCACCTGTGGACAAATGAAACGAGGCAGTTAAAGGCTGCAAACACTGTACGTTTCATAAAGAGAACAAATGACGATTTCATTAACTAATTGCTACTCAACAGCTTCAACTGCATCTTATAGCAATTGCATGTTTTAATGAACCCCTTTGGCGATTCTCTGTCTTCTGTCATGCTCTACAGCTGATTGGAGTTGCTTCATGATATATTTTTACTTTTGCCGTTCTAAACGTCTGGTGTCCCAGGTCTTTGCACCCGTTAAATATGTTAATACAGAGGGAGTTTGAAGCTTCAAGCTTCAGAAAGCATGAATATAAATAAGTATAATTTTAAGGGTGAGTGTTGTCAAAAATATAACTTTTTCTAATACACATGGATTCTGATTATTTGAATTGGTTCAATGCTATCACTGTGCTTTCATGCTCTCTCTACTCTCTGTCAGAGCACTGCTGCAGCGCCCGAATAGTGGCGTCTCCTCTCAAAGAATTTGAGATCAGGCAGGCCCCTAGGACGAGCGCCAGGCTTTGAAGCCAGTTTTTCGTTATGGCCAAACCGATTAATTAAATCTTCACGTGATGCACCGAGGCCTGAAAAGACTTTTTCCTCATAAGCTAACATTGTGAAAGAAGCGTCTGTAAAAGGGTGGACAGATTTCTTTGAACGTCACAATCCCCCCCGAAATGACTCGTTTGACTGTCAGCATTTGAGCCATTAGATCTATAATTTGGAAAGTCTAGAAGAGCCACATGATTAAACTATTCAAAAATATAACTTACATTCACCACAGGATGTTGATAACGGGTCCTCACGTTCTTGTGGTGAAATGTAGTGTGTTCACACTAAATGTCCTTAGTTCAACCCGGTCTTCCGTTTGGATCAAAGCCGAGCTGAGGTGATAAAAACCCGTTTCTACCGCAGAGACAGCTGACATGGGTCAGGGTATTGGGTTGAAGTGGGATTTCTGACCAGTGGAAAAGGGGTCCTCAAATGATGTTAGTTCATTAAAGATGGCAAGTGCCGATTCTCTGCAACTGGTTTTGGTTGACAAAGAAAATAGTGGGAGTGCTTGGAAAAACATTTGAGGCAAATGATCAAGGGAAGGCAAAGGATATAAGCCTGGCCATATGCAACTGATGCCACAGTGCAGTGCTCAACACACAACACAACAAACTTGGCAAAACACCGGAAGGACCAACACACAGATGATAGTCTCATCTTTTCCAGAGGTTGGTGACAGCTCCCGTTTCAACATTGATCAGTGTGTTGTCCAGTTGGCCCGACAGCCATGTGTAATTCTCAGAGCCAATCTAATCCCCCTCAGTTATCAGGCCTCAGACAGCTGATGGGAAACCATCAATTAAAGTTAAACACCATTAATTGGGGTCCTTTATCTGCTGAAATACAATATGACACATAACTAGAAATTAAGAGAATCTGCAGCCTTTTTTCGATATCTGATTTTTCCACCCACCCATGCCTGTTATATTTATCTTTGTATAAAAACTTAAATGTTATGCCCTCAAGCTTTTGTCAATTTTTCCCTTAGGTATTGAAAATGGTTTTGAATTCCAATACTATTATTATTAAGATTATGATTATGATGATTATTATTATTATTATTATTATTATTATATATGAGTCACAGTACAGACTGAAAAGTCATAGAGCTAAACCAAATGTATGCTTATGTGGTTACCTCGGTATTAAGGAAGTTTTCCAGTGTATCCACAAGGCTGGACTTAGGTGTGAAGTCCACCTGTCTACAGTCTGTTATCCAGAACTGGAGCACGTCCAAACTGCGATGGAAGATCTTCTCAATGTCTCCGGACATGTCTGGACCATGTCTTGTGTGGAAAACAAACATAATCATTATAAACCCAGTGCAAGACATTTCATTCTGTGTGCTATTGTGCATTATGATTTGTAGTCTAGTACAGTTAAGAGTACCTTGCCGCACTGATGAACTTGTCTATAATGAACTGCAGTAACTGCTCAGGAGTGCAGAGGAAACGAAAGGTATACAGGAACTGCTGGATGTAGCCCTCCACAGCTGCATTTCTTTGACCAAAAGGAAACATTGAATACTATGAAAACCGACACAGTTCAATTACACTGTAACTAAATGTATCATTAAACATTTCACTGCACATTAAGGAGAAAATAAATGTGTGGTACTTGTAGGAATCTTGAAATGTGTGGATTCTATTCTCGTGGCTGGATGCCCTTACTGCTTTGGTTAAACGTGTCAGTTAAATGAATGTAATGTAGCAATTTCATCCTCCTGGCGGACCCTTAAAGGCCTCTCAGACCATGTGGAAGATGCAATAAAGGAATCGACTGGGGCATCCTCGCTATGTGCCCTAAATAACTTTAAATGGCCCCTTTCATTGTAGGAGAGCAGTCGCGTCATGCCAAAGTTGTTTGGTGGGTCTGTTCCTGAGCTGTGGCCGGAACATCTTTCGCAGAATCTTATGATGTTGCAGTGAAGTTGACCGTTGACCTTTTTTGATATAGAATGTCCTAACCTCATTTGTATAAAATGTCGTCATTTGTAAAATCCAAAAATGTGTTTTTTACGAGTTCAGAGTGACCTTGACCTTTGACTACCAAAATTGAATCAGATCATCCTTAAAGTGAAACTCTCACCAAAAAGCAACCAAGGCTTTATTTGGGATTGAATATGAGTCAAACCTTCGTGTAAAAGCATAATTGCGACGAAAGAGGCACTTTTAAGATTTACTATAGTTTCGGTTTTGGGCACGTTAATTTTGAACGGGAGTGCTAGAGGCATGACACGCTAGCATCAAAATCGCTATTTTTAGAACAGTAAGAAGGCCCGACCGCTTGAGGAGCGGTTCACCATTACTCTCCTGCCTGTCAGGTCGCACTCAGGGATCGACACTTTTTGCCTGTCATGACGGCGACACGCAGGAGATGCAGCTGCTAACCTGAGTTGTTCAAAAACCTTCTTTTTCATAAACTCTGTGTACACAAACAATGTTCTCAATGCTCGTGTTCATGTGTAGAGACCCTGGTGATGCTATGAGCAAAGTTTCATGTTGTGTCGAGCCTTCTTAGTGTTCTACAAATAGCGGTTTTGATGCTAGCGTATCATGCCCCTAGCACTCCCGTTCAAAATTAACGTGCCCAAAACCGAAACCGTTTTGCTTTAAGGTTGGGCATTTTTTTGCCAAATTTGAGGAAATTCCCTCAAGGTGTTCTTAAGATATGGTGTTCACAAGAACGGGATGTGCAGAAGGATTGGATGTACAACTCGAAACCACAATGCCTCCAGTCATGGCTACTGCTGGTATGAGGCAACTTAAGCTGGCTAAAACATTCAATGATGGTGTCCCAGTTTCTCTGATTACTGTCGCTATTTCCCATGGCAACAGGTACAAATCAGATGACACAGACAGTCAGATTAAGAATCAGCCGGAATAAGAATGATGATGATAACAAAAATATTGAATATTGCCACATTACATCATAAGCCTGATATATCTTATCCCTAATTATCTTTTCAATAGTCTACAGCCAGGGCAGCCGCTCCATGCGGCACAGTGGTGCTCGAAGCTAAAGGCTAACATCAGCATGCTAACACAGGTACTCACATTGACAGTGCTACTGTAACATGCTGATGTTTATCATGTTCACCATATAAGTTTACCGTGTTAGCATGCTAAAGTTTGCTAATTAGCACTGAACAAAAAGTACTGCGAGACTGATAGGGATGGTTTACAGGTATTTGTATCATGGAGTCAGTGAGGGAAAATTTGGATCCAGTGTAAAAGGCTGAGCCCTGTTCATTCCCATGAAAGCTGCAGGGCAGTGCGTGAAGCTGAAAATATGCCACTTCCTAGGAATAAAATCTCTTGTACCCATGGCCCATGGAGCACTAGAGACTTCCACCAGCCAAGCACGCTAACTTTCAGTTTAGCCAACGGCTTATTTGAACAGGGATATAATAATTTAATCACGCGGCTCTTTCAGACTCTCTTCTTCATGATGTCAAATTGGCTTCAAAGCCCAGCGCTGCTCCTGAGGCTTGATTTACATAAATCAAATACCAAACAAAATCAAATGTTGGCCGCTGACCAAGTCAGTAGTATTAATCCTTTCAGGGACATGAATGTCTGTACGACATTTGTATTGGCTTCATGGCTGAAAACACCACAGATACCCGAAATATACTGCTGTAATGAAAACCCTTATTCTAGGAAAAACATGACTGTGGTAGAAACCATAACATTGATCATCTTTTTCAGTTTCTTGCTGTAATCTGGTCATTTTCCAACCAGAGCCCTTGTGAAATCCCTTTGGTGGTCAGATGAAAAGCATCTGGGAGGTTAAATAATAGATCACATGATCACATGAGCTGCACAAAACTCTCTGAGACTTTATCACATTTCACACATCCTCAAGCCTTGAAAAGAGAAAATCAATGGCCAGCACATTTCTAATTCAAATCCTCATCAATAATACCTGGCGTAGAGGTAAGCCATGAGTCCCAGAGGTGACCCGGCTTGCAGAGTGCTCTTCCCTTTGCTGGCACTGAAGCACAGGACAGACGGGTCCTCAGCGGACTGGAGGTCCAAAGAGCCAGGTCCACACACAGCCAAGGACGGCAGTAACGAAACCTCCAAACCCCACTGGTCCACACTCAGAACCTGCAGTAAAGCAAGAAATTGCATCTAAGGACTGGAGTAGTCAGGAAATGAAGGAGAAACATCAGTGTGGATTTGTGGAGCTTTGTCGTTACCTCGAGGTATTTCTTCACGCCATCCAAGAAGACCACTTTGGATTTGAGTTCTTCAAATTGGAACTTGAGCTTGGACAGCATCAGTTTGCTATCAGACCCTTTGGGATATATACACTGTTTAATCGATCATACTGGAAGCTATGCATATATGTATATATTGAGTATAGTGGCTTCCCAACCTTTATTTTTTCTTTCTTGTTGAATCAACTTCTGGTAGAAATTTCTCGTTTTCTTCAGATTCTTTGTTTCAATTATCAGCTGCTGCTGCAGTTCCTGTTCAAAGGACCACGCACAAATCATACAGGAGGCCCTAAAATAACCCCACATGGCTTTCAATGGAAGAAGCCTTCGGGTGTTTCCAGTGTGTCTGGTGCAGCACTTGGTTTTTTCGTTTTTGCTATCTTCACCGTGGCAACAGATCGCAACAGCTCTTTTGAAGTGAAATGAAAAAGAAGTCTCAACAGCACATAAGGTGTGCTATTAGCTGTTGCACAAAGCCTCTGAAGGAGCAGTGCTTCCATCAAAGTGTGCAAACACAAAGAACATTCATTAATATTCTTTTACAAATTATAATAACTTCCCCCTGCCATGGGCTGAGTTCAACACATTCATATTCAGATCCAGTTTGGAGAGAGTAATATGCCAATTATCTTAAAAGTCCCCCCCACACATTCTCGTCCTATTTAGCCCCCACCCCGACCGTGTCCCATTTCATTATAAATAGAAATATAGTTCCTGCACTTTTTCATAAAACCAGGCCAGGTGAAGGGCTGAATTAGAACTAGGAAGGGAGACTGCATTCAATAAACATTTGGACACAACACAATACATGGACAGAATGCAAGAAGGACGGAAAAGAAAACACTACTTGAGAGCATTTTTAATCAGCGACAGACTATCCACGTTTACATCATTGTACACAACTCTCTCGCCTCTTACAGCGACGAGCATTCAGTGTTGTAAAAGGTACCCAAAAGTCACACACAGGAATGAAATATTTTGTGTGAAAATATCACTTCAATAAATGTAAAAGTTTATGCACACCTGAGGGTACGAAAGGTTAGGATGAAGAGAGCAAAAATGAATGATTTAATATTCCATATCTCAAGTAAGATCTGTTGTGTTGTATCATTTTTACAGTAAAAGGAATCATGCATATACATATGCATACACTGCCATGAGTCAATGTAACTAAGTATGTTAACTCAGGTACTGTGCAATTTTCAGGTACTTGTTCTTTACCTGAGCTTTTCCATTTTTGGCTGTTGAATACTTCTACTCTTGTACATTTCTGAGGCAATTATTGTTGTGCTGCATCGTTGGCAACTGGTCGTGTTTCAGTTTCTTGAAGATTTTTCACATCTCATCCAAGAGGCTTCTTCAGTTCTAACTATCTGGAGGGGAGTCGCAGGCTTTTAAACTCTGTGAGGGACTAAATGTGGCATTCTATATCTACTGACCACTGCCTATACGTCACAACACTACTGTTGTTCTAATCATCTTCCCCCTCAAGTGGTTGCCAGTTTGTTGCACTACAAATCTGTTGCTAGGCTAACATAAAAATGGTTCTACACTATGTAGACACTGTTAGCGCTAACAGCTCCTACATAATGTGGCAACTACCAAGACTGAAAATTTTAATAATGTTTTTCAGGAAAAGAGACTTTTTATTCTGCACATTTCTACTGTACAAGCTCTGTAGATTTTTTTTATTTTTTTAATGATTTGTTTTGTTTGTTTAAGTACTTTTATTGCCAGAAAAACGGTGGTCCTGAACTTTGCATGTCAGGTCTTTTTTAGACTAAATAAGTACTAGTGCTTAAGTTGGATGATGTTCACTTTTACCAAAGACATTTTCTAACATAGTATCTTTACATTTACATTTGGGTTCTTTATACAACAATGATACACGGTGTACAACGATTTTCCGAGCCAATTATCCAACCTGATAGTCAGCATTTTTCTGATTTTTCTATCCTCTTGACAATAAAATATATACATTTAAAAATGGCTGATGATGTAGCATGCAATCTGCAAAGAAGCTAATAAACAAAAATATCAAATAAACGTAGTGAGTAAAAAACACAATGTTTACCTCTAAAATGTAGTGCAGCAGGAGCACATATAAAGCCGCAGAAAATGGAAATACTCAAAATACAAGTACTTCAAAATTTTACAGTAGTTGAGTAAATGTACTTGCTACCCGCATTGCATTTAACCACATACATTGTGTTGTGTTGTGTTGTGTGATAAATAAATCAGCCTCTGTCTGCAGTCTGCTGTTCAAACACACAAGGTTAAGGTCACACATGACTCACTGGCAGTCAGCTTCACTGGTTCACCCACCTGTGTTTTCACATCCAGACATGGAGAACCTGTGTGTTGCCCCAGACTCACTGCGTACTGGATCACCTCTGGACTAAAACAATCTTCTCCAAAGAAGGCCAAGGCCCAGGCTGGGCTAAAGCTGAGGCCCAGTCGCTCTGCTCTGGATCCAGGCGAGAGGAGTCGCTCTGATGCCACAGAATCACTGTCCTCCATGTCCTCCGAGCAATCGGGACTCATCTGCTCGTAGTGGGCTCCCGTCAGGCCTTCCTCTCTCCCTGACGGACACTCGGCCTCAGAGGGGCTTTCATCGCTGCCCCCCGCTGAATGATCTCCTCCCTCCATGACCCCTGCGTCTGAACCGTCAGTGCTCACACCTCGACCAGTAAACAGCAACAGTGGAGAGAGAGGGAGAGAGAAGAGAAAGAGAGGGGGACTGAATCACATGGAGTGCAAAAAAACAAACTGGATTTGTGGAGAAAAACACAAAGAGAAATCCCAGGGGTAGTGCTGGGGTTATTTGTTGCTAACCCTGCCACGGCCGCACAATGCATCCACTGTTTAACAGAACATCAACAGATGAGCTTAAAGGCAATTCAAGCACTTCTTTTTTTTTTCCATAACTATCTTTTTATCTCAAGAGCCTGTTTGTAATGAGGACTCCATGTCCAGCATTTTTTAATAGCACAACAAATGCAGTTGCAAGGGTGTGTGAGTGCTTGCGAGTGTCATTGGCCAGAAGTGAGTTTCCAAGGAGAAGAAATCTTTAGAGTTTGCTGGCATGCCTTGGACTCTTATGAATGTGCTGCAATCTTAAGAACAGCATCCAACAGCCAGTCACAGCTCTCATGACTTCAGTCAGCAGCCAAATAAAGCGAAACGTATCAAAACATCACAGATGATTTGGGGGATTTTTACAAAGCTGACACCAGTATTGAATCTGCTCACCAAAGGCAAATCATTAAAACCATGTAAATAATCTATTACCTAAAGTTTGCTTGAGGTAGAGACAATTTCTTAGAAAAGAAAAGTATTATTGTACTCAGAACAGCTGTGGTGGGATGAAAGCATGTTAACTGTGAGTGCAAATTTGAGCTACTAGAAGTGGCTAATAACATGGAAGTACTCTACTACAACTTAGAAGGAAATATTGTACTTTTTACTTCACTGCATGTTCACAGCCTGATGAACTAGCTATTTTATAAACAGAGGCTCAATCACAATGTCCACACTCACACAGGGGCTTGGGGCCATCCCAACCTCAAATCATCAAGTGCATGACGGCTCCCTTGCAGACATTTTGAGCTCTTTATGGCCGCTTTCTGTAAGTCTGGATTTCTGTAGACTTGGCCTGAAGGAATTACCCAAAAGTCATAGCTCTGTAACGCTAAACACAGGTTGCCAGGTGAGGTCCAAAAAGAGCAAAGATCCAGGTTAAATATCTGAATAATTTTGTTATTCTATATGCAAAATGTATTGTATTTACAAAGAGACATTTACTCCTGGAACTGATTCTGGACTTAAATCATAAACTCCAAAAAAGTAATCAGCTTTTACAACAGTACGGAAAAAACTTTCATAAAACCTCTGACTGAATTGAACTATTTGCCATTGCGTATATGTATACTCTCTATCTTCTTCTATTATTATATGTTGTAATAGGAAGTCACCCCCATAAGGTAAAATGAAATGTCACAAAGCGCTGTACTGTTTCTATTTATAACATTTCAGTTGCCTCAGGAAGAAACTTGTGATTGGGTCAAAGATTGTAAATACCAAACATATCACCAGCATATAGAATATGATGCACTGTTGTATGAAGGACAAAATCAGACATTAATAAGGGAATGAACAAATGCACTAAAATGACATTGTAAATAAATGTAGCCATTAATTAACATATAAAATGTGACATAAATTGATATTTCTGCTTTAAATGCGTCTGAATTTATTTACCCTTGCATCAATTCAACTATGTATTTACTTTACCATATAAATATCATCAGTGATGCATAAAATTTCATATGAATTTCTTTTTTGAGCTATTAATGTATTTATTTATTCCTGATTTTAGCAGTTCAATGCCACATACACCGTCATCCCTCACCCAGCAGTGTTTTAAATTGTTGAAATGAGTAAAATACTCACAAATGAAAACATCTAAAAATATTGTAATGCATCAGTAAAAACAAAGAATATTACATATTATAACAGTTGAAGAAGGTCTATTTTAATTTACTTTTGATGACTTTTAATTAAATATTAGCATTTAAGACACTCAAACTCAAATTTTATAACTCAATCTGTGCATTTATGAACTTAGAACTGGATCTAAAATTGAATCGGCTATCTGAACTCAACCCAACACATGTATTTCCCCCCTGATTGAAATCTTTTAAAATCATTACACACACTAAATTTGATCTTTGTCAACAGTCTATCTCCTACCTTGACAGAGACCGTGTCGACTCTCCTCCGATCTTAATTCAAAACCTTCAAGCGCAGCTGCATTTTCTCCATGTCGGGACTGGGCCTCGGTTCCTTCCCAAGAATCCACAGCAGCAGCAGGACTGGACGTGTGAATGTTTCCGTTCAGGTCGAGACAACCATGCAGGCAAACTTCCCTCTTCCCTCCCGAGACAGTGGCTATCAAGGGTTGGGTAAGAGCTGCCCTTTTCACAGCCTTTGATGGAGGCTGCTCATTAGAGCCTCTGCAGGAGGCGCATTAGGAGAGAGAAAACACACACAGTGCGTTCAAAGCTGCTGATAATTAGCACTTATGTAAGGAAAGATGTCAATCATTTGCAATTAGAATGTGATAAAAAGACAATTGGAACAATAGGGCCAAAACAAAACAGTCAACTTAATGATTTCATGTGAAAACACAGTCGCTCATAGCAACAATCAATAAGAAGCAGAGAGAAAAACTATTAACGACATATTTCAAACATGTTGCAGCATGTTGCTCACATATTGCAGATCAGACGTGTGTCACACCAATCAATTTAATCGGACCCGGACAGGACGCCGTCCACTCCAGTCCATGCCAGAGTCTGAATGGACCATCTCTCAACAAAAAGACCACAGTCCTCTCTCTATCTAACCAGAGAAACTGCGGAAAAAATAGCCCTCGACAGCTGTGCCCTGTGAACGAGTGTCCATCACTGTGTAAGGCTGTGATGTCTCCCTACCGCAGCAGATTAAAGGGCCTCTCCACATATCGCCCCGAGCATAAGAGCATGGCAACGCCCGGATAAAAAGATGTCTGAGAGAACTGACAGGCTCGTCCCTCTGCTCGTCTCCAGCTCACATTTACATGAAGAGAGAAGTCTGAAGCATGACATTCATTGCCTTCATTCATGTATTCATTCACACACTTAAGGACCGAACAGCCCCCCCCCACACCATCAGGGCCGCTTGTCAGCATATCAGTAACAATGCAGAGGAGGCTCCACATGGACCTTTAATGTTGCCAGACATTTTCCATACAACCATATTGCAGAGCTGTAACCATAGGGACCATTTTAGCTGTGGGCTAAAGTTTATATATTAAACGGATGTTGTATTAACGCTCATTTAAATGCTGTGTATGTAGGTGTGCAGAGGAGGAGAGGTCATGCTCAGTGGGCCTCTTCTGCAGAACACAGATCAGAATAAATTAAACATCTGACTACAAGCAGCCAAATCTGGTCATCTCGCTGTTTAGAGGGAAGCAATGGCTGTTTTATTGTGAACGAGACATGGTTATCTTAAATCGGGGTAAGTATCCTGTCACCAAAGATAATCTCTTTAACTCATAATGGAGGATAATTGTAATGATTTGATTGATTAGGCAAACCACCCCCTGAATATTGGTCATTTCGGGATTAAAAACTGACTTATGTTAACTTAAAAAAGCATCTGATCAACAGATTCTCGGCTGTTCTGAAAAATATACTTAACTTTTTTTTTACCTGTTGTTATATTTAAGTGATGATAGTGGAGCTGCAGGAAAATGGTGTGCTGTGCTATAGTGTTAGCGACGAGGGCTCCAACTGAGGCTTAAGTAGGCTCAATGATATGCAGAAAAAAAAAATATTGTGGACCAACTTAATGACCTTAACACCACTTGCTACATATTTTACAACATGTCCTCTTCTCGGTCCAGATGCAGAAGAAAGGTTTGCTCTCTGACTGATCTCGGCCAGTTTGAAGGGAAAGACAGACACAGGTGTTTGAAGTCCTACTCACAGTGCGGGCTGTGACGGGCTGTAGTTAACCAGGCAGTGCAGCACACCCAGCAGGTCGTCCTCCCAGTACAAGTCGCTGAACCTCTCCTTCACAACACTGGCAAACGCGTCATACTGGAGGTCCTTCAAAGAGAATATGTACTCCCCTCGGAAAAGAGAAAAAGGTTGATTTTCTATATGAATACGTGCAAACAACTCAAGACAGACTCACGGAGTGTGTTATTGGTTTGCTTTTTCATCAAAAGGAGCACTATGTTGAAGCACTATGGGAAGACATGTTAATCAGAAGTAAAGATATTTTTGTGCCTAAACAAACTAAATAAACAAACTCTTTACGTTCTCATGACTCAATAAACCGAATAAACACACTAACCTGAAAGGACAACATTCCATACCATGTTATTTTGTTTATAATTGGCAGACCCTGCCACCTTTCTCGCTTTAATCAGTGTTCTGGGGACCTTAATTTCTCTCTGCGAACAGCTTGTTTATTCAGTTAAAGACAAAAGAAATATCTCTGGGTTTGTATAACTTGTACATTGCAAGTGTGAATTTCGTACCAGCAATGAAGGAGCCAAGTGGGGCTGAAGGAATCATTTTTTAGATTCTAAGCTTTCTTAGACAAAGGGGTGTCTGTTTCCGACACCCGTCATATCTAGTTCACTGCTGCCATCCTGACGTCAATAGGCACACTGAGAGTGTTAGCTGAGATAAAGCCATCTTTTTCTCTCCACCTAGGGGTTTCCCAACAGCTCAATCTGATACCATAGAGAAGAATTGTATCGTGGGGAGTCAAATGTAAAATATATCTCTCTAGAGGTGTTGGTATGTTGGAGGAAGATTAGACAACTTTCCCTGAGGGCGTTTAATCATAGGGGTAGCCTACGTTGAACGAGTGAACCAAATGTGAACATTCCTAGAAATATACGTTTAGAAGAACAATGACCAAAGAGAACTTCAGGATGTGAGAATGTTACTTGTTTGCTGAGTTTATAAGCTGTTTGTACTGATTTCTCTTTACAAAAGGTGCCCAAGCGCCTTTTCAGTTTCACACAAAACCCCACAATATAATTTATTTTTCACACAAAATACTACAAATATCTAATTTAATAAAAGACATATATGTGCAGATATAGATTTACAAATACATACAATGCAGTGGTGGCAACCTTTCTAACCAACCCCTATGGCTCCTGACAGATGTGCTCCTTTATTAACATGACCTCTTCAGTGTGTTTATTTGAATTGATTTTAAGTGAGAGGTTGTTGATACTTTTATTCTTGCTAATACTCTTTTTTTCTTCAAACATTTGACCTGTTTTTGTTAAGGTCACTTTACATGTATGCTAAGCCTGCTTGAAGTTGTAGAAGCTGGAGGTTTCAAGCATTTTTTCATTACTTTTAGCTAACCATGTCAACCTTTATTACTTTAGTTACAAAAACATTTCATTCATTACTCTTAGCTAATGTTAACTTTGCCAACCTTTATAAGCCTACTTTTAGCTACGTCGACCTTTAATTCATTAGTTTTAGCTAACGCTGTAAACCTCCTATTACTTTTAGCTAACATTAACCATGTCAATCTTTATTACTTTTAGTTATGTCAACCTTTCATTTGTAACTTTTTGCTAACGATGCTAACCTCATATACATTAGCCTACTTTTAGCTTACATTAACTATGTCAACCTTTATTACTTTCAGCCATGTCAAACTTTTATTTGACATCACTCCTGCATAAAGCAATACACTGTGTAATATTATATATAAAATAACATTACAGCTATCTAAAGATACATACCCATAGTGATGTCCTCATGTCCATTGTCCAAATATCCATCGAGTGAAAACTCTCCTTTGAGCAGGTCAATCACCTCTTGTAGGGCAGGATGGACTTTAGGGGAGAGGGACTCTGAAGGAGACTGGTTCTGACCTTGTGTTCCTGGATTTGTCCGTCCATTGTAAGCTCTGGAAACACTCTGCCCCAAGGGGCTGTCAGAAATGATGGAGCTACCTTTAAAACAAGATGATGATGGGCCATATTCCTGCCTCACAGGCAGATTCATACAGTTAATAAATGGGCCATCAGAGGTCTTTGGGACTGTGATTAGTCCCTGCAAAGGCTGTGGCACCAGGGAGAGATTTATATCCAACCCAAGGAGGGACTCTGGAGCTCTAACCTGCACAGGCACTAAGGAAAGATGTCCTGTTGTGGGATCCTGACGGAACAGGTAATTGTTGAAAACACCACAGCCATTGAGGTTATTAGATAATGGTTGAGGAAGGGAGACTTCAAGACGTGAAAGATCAGGGAGAGCTGAAGAGGAGTTCACAAGAATCTCGTCGCTGGAAGTTGAAGTTACGAATGCCTGATCGACAGCAAACTCCGGTGTATGTAGATTGGATTCAGCCTGTGTAGGATATGGGTACTCAGAGTGTGACGTGAAATCGAGGTCTCTGTCCTCGATGTGTTCATTGCTTTTTGTGAATCCATCAACAGTTCTGTAAAATAAACAGAGGTGTGGGTGTAGCTGTTTTCTACTCAACCCAGCAAGAAAGCAAAAGTGCATTTCCCAACATGACAAACTGCTCCTTTAAATGTTATGTCTTTTACTCGGGACATTTAATTTCAAAACAGATACATAATTTATTATTATTTAAAATCTACTGTGATCTTGCATCTGATTTTCTGATGGATCTTACCCTTCAACAGCAGCTCTGAGGTGTTGGCCCTCCTCCTCCGAGTCCCCCTCATTGGTCAGGATGATGGGGGTGAAGTGTGTGGCAGTGGAAGTGAAGGCTTCTGGGAGTTGGAGCTCCTTGTTGACTGGGTAGCTGTGGGGAAGAGGGCCAGGAACAGGAGCCAGTCGGCTCTCAGTGGCCATGGGCACAAAGCCTACACACAGTTACAACAACGCCAGATACAATATCAGTGATATTGTCTCATGCAATGCACAATGGTAAATTAAACAAAGTGACCTGCTACTATGGCACGATCCCAGTTGACAACGATGCCACGGTCTTTACTAAAGCTCTTTACTGAATCTTTTCGCTGTCATGAATGTCGGATGTATGAGAAGTCCCCTTTTCAAGACAAAAACAGATTAACTGTGCTTCTTCACAGGATGTTTCAAAGGGTCTTCTTAATCTGGCACATTTAGTTTATAATATAGTGTTCATTTCAAGGTCATCTATATTGCATGAGGGTCATCCACACAAAGGTGAAGCTGTCCTACCGCTGTTGTTTTGTGCAGACTCTTCACACGAGCTCTGATGAGCTTCCCTTGCACTCAAATCATCTGTATTACTGGACGCTGGCTGAAAGAAAGGACATTTAGAGAGAGATCCTAATTTACAATGAGACAAAACGTGGCAGACATTAAAAAGGTTGATCCGACGTGAATGAACTGTCTAAATTGAGGCTAAAATGAAATACAGTCAAACGTATCTGTGGTGAAAAAGACAGCAAAGTTTACCGGGTGAACTCTGCTGATGAGGTTGTTCCAGACAGTCTCAGCATTTGTCCCTTGACGTGATAAGTAGTCACGACAGCTCTGCAACAGATCCACGCACAAACAAGTGTGATAACAACACAGACACTTCACACACGATCACCAATAACGTTGGTATTAATTCTGCTCTGAAAAAACGAATGAAGTGTTGAAGACTAACAGCTACTTAAATGACTGACAGCATAATAATAGAAACGCATTATGGTAGTTTTTAGAGGGGTTCTTTGTTGACGGAATGACAGCACTTCTCCAAATCGGATCCTCTGTATTTAAATAACAAGTGATCTTCTTTCTAAAAGGATAGGTCTATTTGGGATGATGCTTCTCTCTGTTGTTGTGATATCTCCACATTGATATGCAAAATCAAATCAAGCTTTATTTATAGACAACCTTTCATACAAGGAAATGCATTTCAAAGTGCTTTCCAAAGCCAGACATTAAAGGCAGAACAGCAAAAAAAAGGCTGAATTACAAAAAAAATAAAAAAGTATAAAAGAAAAAAATCTGATTAAGAATCAAATGTATTTCTTTAAAACGGTACTTCAATTTCACTGTGACAGCCTAATAATGATTAATAAGCAGGACCTTCCTCATAAGACAGATAATCTACAGCTATGCTCTGAGGCTGTGCTTAAAATGCTAATGTCAACATGCTTACATGCTTGTTATGACAATGCTAACATGCTAATGTTTAGCAGGTAAAATTGAGAAACTGTGCAAGCTAGGGGAGCTCAAGTAAGACAGGTCAGCTGAAGAACTATTGATTAATCAATCAATCAGTCAATCAACCAAACAATCAATGAAACAAGTGATGGGACGGTTGTATCACTTTCAGTGGCCAGTGCAGAAGAGATTTGCCAAGTGAGGTGGCGTTGTGCCTTGTAAAAGAGGAAACTAAGTCACAAGCCACCACAGGAAGTATGAGCTTTCTTCAAGTGTCAGCCAAAGAGCCATGCCAATAGTTTGTCTAATGCTTGGCGTTCAGAAAAATTAAGCCAATTTAAAGTGTTGGATTAATGGAGCAATCGATGAAAAAAAAAAAAGTGAAATTAAAATAATAATACTTTTTTGGCAATGATGATGGAAGGTCTCTCAATGGGTGTCCTCTTTGCCATCTCCAGGAGCAGCCTCTTCAGTTTGCGCGGCATTGCCAGTTTTTGATTGGGTGATAAACTGAACTTGGCCGTAGCCCAGAGAATAGCAGCAACCCCGTACACACAAACCTGAGGCAATGCAGGACAGAAGAGAGGAGTGATGAATCTGACTACAACCAAAACAAACATCTAGTGAAAGTACGTTTCGAAAATAAATTAAGGCATTCAGCTGGCAGACCTTTTCCGTCACAATGCCATGTTCTTGATATTCAGGAGCAAGATAAAATTCATCTCGGGATCCTGCGGAGAACACTGAACATCAGTTTTGAAAACAAAAAAGCCTTCAGGCGCTGTTGCTTCATATACTTGCAAGTGAACAATCACGAACTTGTGAATGAGACTACAGCAACAAAAGGAAAAAAAAACCTACCTATGTTTTTTGGTTTCAAGAAAAGTACTTCTCCCTCGCAGCCCACGTGCACGGTGTCCAGGCATAAATAGGCTAATGGAAAGAAGAGAAATCAACTGCACAGAAAATAATGTGGGCAGCAACATGCGAGCCCCTGTTGCATTATCTCTTTTTTCATCTTTCCTCTGAAAACTTCCACCCACAAGCCCAACATTTGGTGCACGATGAACAAAAACAAACATATGTGTAATAAACATGCATATAAAACAAGATGTGTCCTCTTATTGACTATGTTGGGCCTTGCAGGAGCATTTAATCATCAGCAGTTTGCCACTGATTTCATGCATAAAGTGGATAAAATTACCTGGAAAGTCCATGTAGGTCTGCAGTGAGGACAGGCAGCTGTAACACAGCGCCCAAAGCTCATTGACTGTCAGCCTCCGTCCGCATCGAGTAAGCAACTCTCTGAGAGAGATCCACTGGAGAGAGAATAAAGAACAAGCCCAGTTTAAAAACGGAATAAGTAACAGACTTCTGAGCTTCAGCTGATCCCTCAGTAGGCCTAATTAAACTGAAGTAATCTCTAACTTGACTTGCTCAAACTAAATTTCCAAATGTTCCACCATTCAGCAATGATTCGTCTTGAGGAAATGTTCACTCCTCCACTTTTGCAAATTGCTTTTGGTGCATTAATGCTCAGTACCTATGTGATTACTCTGACTCTTAGAGAATGAGCACATCCCTCTAAAAATGTTTCATCAGTAAATTCAATCATACAGAGGACTCATTAAAAAAGTTATGAGCAGCTGTTATGCACATACTCACATACTGAGTATGTGAAAAAGTTTCATTGCAAGCCATAAAAAAAGCAGACCTCAGCATCATGTCTCATGGCACTAAGAAGGTGTAAAGAAACCCAAACAAAGTTAATTATTGAGTGGTAGCCTATAAGCAAGCTTTTCCTTGGCTAACATTAATTACTTAGCTACCTAGCTAGCTATAAAGCTAAGACGGTTAAAGTTAAAGTCCATTCTTGACCTTGGAATTAGTAGCAAAAATAGCTTTTTTCTAGAACTTGTAAGTGGTCACCTTGTGTTATTATGGATCTCACTTTACCCTTTCTGGCTGTGTTTTCTATGCTTGATTTAAAGTTCAATCTTAGAGTTTCGCTGGTTATGTCGGTTTTTCTTGCTGTTCTGATGAGGTGGTTTCCCCAGTAAACATGCCGACCTCTTCCGCCTCTGTCCCAGTCTCCTTTGAGAGTCACTCATCCCCCGGAGCCGTCCTCGCTGTTTGAGTTTCTCTGGGCTGGGAAGAACGGACATACGTGTCTGCATGGCAGGCTGCCACAGGCTGCCTTGTCACTAGTCCACTCTGCCTAACTAGCAGAGAAAAGCTGCAGCGGCAACAGCGAATGAGGTCGGCGTGTTTAGTGGGGAAACTACAGCTCACAATCTGCTGTATCAACTCCACTGCTGGCCACTTGTTTTACAAACCGATTGTGAAAAAACTACAGATTAATAACAGACAACCACTGAAAATACAGTAAGAAGATGGCATGTTAGCTAAAACTTGTCTCCTTTCTGATGTGATTAAACCGTAAATTACATTATGGCCAACAGACCCCCCTCTCTCAGGGGAGGACAGCCAAGAACAGGCACGCTTGAGCTCCCACCCTTCTATTGTCAAGCTGACGACCAGGACCATTAAATATCTGTCACTTTTGTTTCTTCAATGGGAAGAGGGTACCTATCAGTGGAAGTGCTTCTCTTGCCTTCTCCTATCAAAAAAAAAAAAAAATTTAGAAGGGAGGCTTTTATCATATGAAAACGATTGATGCGAGCCAATCAGAGGCTGAGTAGGGCAGGTCTTGCAAGAACGGCAGTGGGATCTATAATAACGGGATCACCTCACTATGTTACCCACTGTTTTCACAAAGCTGAAATGTTGTACTTGGGCCACATGATGACAATGCAGACAAAACTCCATGTCAACACAAGCTCCATCCAACTGCTCCCATTTCTCAACTGAGCTACCGAAAGAACCCTTATTATCGCTCTCTCTCTCTCTTTAACAGCTACTCTTATTTAAAGACAGCCATCTCTTCAGTGAACACAAGAGCATCAGACATGACCCCATGACCTAACCTCATCCTGAGATTCTTCATTTAGGCACAGCATGCTTTTGGTCATGTAATTATTAGGAATGTAGAGGCGGTGGTTCAATGAGCCCTGGTCCCAAGAAGAGTCCTGCTCCATTTCCAGCTCCTGACAGAAAGTACAGGACGATGCTGAATCCTGGGCGCAGTTACACGATTCATATTCACGGGATCCTTGAATCTTTGTTTCTCCACTGAACAATGTCTCCAGAGCGTCCTCATTTCCTTCTGACACTCGGTAGTTCACAGAAGAGTTCAAACAATCCTCAGCGCTGCTGTGTGGATAAGACTCACAGGACCTGCCCCGGTTAAGTCTTTGAAGTCTGTTACTCCACACAGACTTGCAGCTCAAATGTTCATCCGCTCCAATCTCAGTGAGGTCAGATACAGGTACGCTGATATCCCCATGACTCGGAGGGGACAGGCACGGGTTGTTGGAGTCCGGGACGGAGCAGGAGCGGTTCAGAGCTCCCCTCACCCTGGTGAGCCTCTGCTGGACTCTCCTCCTTACTGGGGAGCTGTTGTGGGACCTGCAGTCCAAGTCATCTGCCAAGATCATGCCGTCTCCGCCACCGCTGTCCATATCCTCCTCCCAGAGAGAGGAATCCCAGCCCCCGCACACCTGCAGATTTAGTTTTCAGTGTACAGTCATTCGTAAAAAGATTAAAGTTTCGCAAAATTGAAGCTGATATTAAGAAACCTTGGTTAAATTTTGGGTGGACAGTGTTTAATATCCCAAGAAGGTGAAACCTCCCATTTCAGCTAAGAATGTGTAATTAACTTTAAGTATCTAGGGATCAGGTCTGGCCCTGGAATTTAATGAAGTGGAAGCTGATGAGAAAAATTACATTAAACTATTTCTTCCTCCAGAGCAGCAGCTTCCTAAAAAAAAAGGTGTCACATACCTGCTGCCTGGACAGACCGTTTGCTTTAACAGAACTGTCAGCACACAGCTCTTTGCTATTATCATCCGAGCTCAGTCTTTTAAGCAGACATCTGGGTTTGGGATGCTGCCACCTCGCCTCCCAGGAGCCTTCTTGTCCATCTGTGGTTACACAAAGAGAGCGATTAGTACCAGAGGAAAACACAGCAGACACCAAACAGTGACATCTGTAAACAGAGATGATAAAGTGACCTTGGAAGGTGGATACGGATTCGATGGAGAGCACCCGTCGGCCAACAGAAGACAGTTTCCGGCACACAGCTGCAGAGGAGGTATGAGACAGCCTTGCTTCAGCCAGACACAGGATGTCCTGTGGGAGTATGACACCCGCATGTTTGCATGTTTGAGTACAATTCCGTCAAAGTCACTTAAAGTTTGAAATTTGTGATGTTTGATTGTACATTTGAAAAACCATGTTTCCATCAAGTTAACCTTGTCAGGCATTTCATTTCATACAGTATAACATTACATTGTGGATGCTCCCTGAATTTTTGACCTTATTGTCATTAATTGATTGACTGTTTTATGATAATCCAGTACTTGACATGTTATTTTTGTGTATTCATGCAGTCTTTAACTTATTCTGCATAATTCAAATTAATCAAGGATTGACCTGAATGTGAGCACTTTTGACGATTTTGGATATCTATTATTCAGGAAGCAGGTCTTCTCTTTGTCTCGTTTGGGGTTTGTTGATATTTGAAACAACCATTTCTTTAAATTTTCTTGTAGCACACATTCAGTTTACTACTGAGTGAAACCTGAAAAGTTCTAAATATGTGGGGCAGTGCAAATACCGTTATTAGGAAGTTCCAAATTCTGATATCAGTGTACACTGTACTGTATTGACCAATACGCATGTCTTTGGAAGTGATCCCTCAAATATTGTTATCAAACACTTGTGACAAAGATATGTAACGGAGGCAGGATATAAACAGTAGAATTCACTGGGGATTGGAACTGCATAATTATAAACTATTCCAAGCGCCATTTGATTCATTATCTCTTTACAGGAAGTATACATAAGATGATAATGATGTATCTGCGATAGGCTGGTATTGGTCGATTATATTGGTCAACCAATATATTTCTCATTTTGCGGGCATCATGTAAATGAAAGATTCTACAAATCTGTCATAAATCTATCATTATTCTCAATATTATTAAAATCATATTGTATTTTGTTGTGACAGATTGGCAGTGAAGAGGCTTGTGACTGTCTGACTCGAAACAGATTAAAGTGCACTGGCACTGTGCGTGATTTGCACTGACGCAGAGTTTCCACTTGATGCTGCTCAAGAGCACTGACTCACTAATGCAGTGCCACTAGGTTCATCTACAAGCCATAAAAAATACACTGAAATTAATGCTGCAGCCATAATTACTGTCAGCACATTTACCTCTCGTAAAACTCCCATGTGGCTCTACTTGTGACTGCACAGTGATAGTGAGGCTGTGCCTGTAGTGGGATATACGTTATGATCTTGTTGCGTAAGGACACTATCAGGGAAGACCGCACACATGTCGCTGTGAAATTACCATGATGACTCTAAAATCACAGTCATTTATTATTCTCCATGGCTTTATCTTTATATGTTTCATGCCTCTTGTTAGGTTTCTTTCAGGAATTGCAGATCTCCTGTATGGTTGCTAAATGAGTTGGAGTAGCCTGAAACTGCAATAACCACTAACGCAAGTATAACTTATTAATTGAACCTAATTTTACTTTTAAGTCCAAATTTTTGTTATCACTTAATTAAAAAAACATAACCACTATGCAAATGCATTGGAATAGATCTAATTTTACATTTAACTTAACACCTAATTACTTTATTTCAAACAGTTCACCTCTGTCACCTGAGCACCATGACAACACAATTGCTCGAGTGAGATATCTAATTATTCCACACCTGCCTCATGCAGCTTTCAATACATCATTTTAGCAGTAAAGAGCAGTCAGCAGGGATTTTGTACCTGAAGGAGCGGCCTGTCCTCGGGCTTCTCCTCCTGCATCTGCTCCAACAGCCTCTGGATTTCGTCCCCCAGCTCTGCCTCCAGCTCTGGCTCGATGACAAAGCTCAGTGCGGCAGAAAGCGTAGAGCCCAGTGAGTAAACATGGCCCTGCAGCCGGGGATGAAGGAGGAGAAAATGCAATCATCATCAGCACCCAGCTGCAGCTGTGAGTACACAGCGAGTACAGAGATCTGAATCTGTCAATGACTATGGAAAAGGCTGAAAAGCAGATGATCCTCTTACAATTTTGGGCAGTAATTGTCACGTACTGTACATATTTATGACAGAGCTTTTGTTTTGCTTCGCAGCACTGACAGTAGATATTATGGTCAGCCCTGAGGCAGAAATGGATTTGAACCAGGTACTTCTGAGTTCACATCTCAGACGTAACGATCACTTTCAGCAATTGTTGTGATCTTTACCCATACTTATGTGGTAAACGCATGTGCAAGGCGGATCCCAGTATGGGTCACCAAAATAGAAGAGTAAACACTTAGCTGAAGGCCTTAACTCCTGTTTTGCTTCTGCTATTACTGTGGCCATGTGTAATATCTCCCTTAAGATAAACACAAGAGAAGTGAAGGAGAGGACGTTAGCTGTTTGTCAAACAGTTGGTGCATCTTTGACATACAGCTAAATTAGAATGCAGAGTTTATTTTGAAATTCAGTTATGTAAGTCTACTGTCAATTTATTCATGGGACGATGCGAGCAGTGACACCGCTCAGTGGCAGTGTGGCAGCTTCACATTTTGATTATGTGGTTCAACAGAGGAGCCCGAAGGCTTTTGAATCCAGTCGTATCAGAGGCGGTATTCTATTTCACAGAAAAAAAGACTGCACCTATACCACAGTAGTGTAGGGAAGGCCCTAGAGAGGAATACAACGCTTACAAAGATTTACTCACTAATACTGAAAGACCATAAATAATTGATGAGAACATTTATTAAACCCACAGAAGTCATTGAGAATAATGTACACACATCCTACATAAAGGACCCAGGGGAAGAACTGCAGCAGGAAAGACGAGTCGTATACACAATAGAGTACAAACCTCTGTTGATTTCACGTCAGCACACAGCTTCATTAGAAGACTTAATGTTAAGTGCCCAAGAGCTACAACCGGATAATACCAGTCAATCGTCAGAGGGCGACCATTAAAGGATAATGCTGGTTTCTCCAAGTGGAGTATTTAAAAGGCTGGTTGCATATCACTTCACATGTAATGGTTGAAGGGCTTATTATATAAGAAAATAGAACACTGCTTATGTTCAAGAGTAGGTGGACACTCTAGAGGACCCAACGGTGCTGTTGATATATTATTTAGACATATGAATTACTTCATATGTCTAAATAGGCTGGATGGTATCGCCTTGAAGTAATATCACGGTATTTTTAGGCAGTATCACAATACATGATACATATCGCAATTTCGTGAAAACCCCTTAAAGGCACCTCAGATTCTTGGATTAACCATGAAATTACAACACTTTTCACTAAATACCTCATTCAGATCATACTGGCGTTAGGTTGAAAATGCTGTGTCTCCCATTGGTTAGGAGTGTAGGTAGTGCATTTCGGCTGTGACTTTGTGGACCACAGGGGTTCCAGTGGCCAATCACATAAGCCAGCTGGTCAACAGTATTGATTTTCAAGCGAATATAAACAGTTTAAACTACATTTATATATTCACTAAAATTTTTAACGAAGGTTTCCATGTTTTCTTATAAGCGCATGTTGGCATGACACATTGTGTGTCGAGATAAGACAGAAACTGTCATAAAGGCCCAAAAAAGACACATGCACAAGCATCATGCTGTCAGGAGACTGCGCCAGAGAGGGGAGAAGAAACACTCTGCAAACTTGTAGCAGATGGAGAAAGCTTCCCTAAAAGAGCTGAAGCTCCCAAGGCAGGAGCCGGAAACCAGGCGCGATTCAGGCAGAGCTAAAGAAGCATTTGCTAGATTCCTGTGACATCATGCTGTTGCTGGCTGTTGTTTCTTGACAACAACTTGCTCCTGATGATGGTTTTCAGGTAAAAAGGGAAAGCTTGAGACTGAAACAGAGCGTCTGTCCTCAGTTGAAGTAACCCTCCTATCATATAGACCTGTGAAGACCTCACTAGTATTATCTGCACTGACTTTGACAGGTTCTCTGTGATGGTGATTCCTAGGAACCTAAAACTCTTTACCTGCTCCACCTCAACTCCATGGATGTAGACAGGGGGGGTCTCTTTGCCTCTTTGTTTTTTTAAAATAAGCAGTCAGCTCCTTGGCTTTGCTGACTTGAGCAGTAGATTATTACTCTGCAAGACTGTTGATTTCCTCCTGATATGAACTCTCATCATTCTTTGTAATGCAGCTGATGGTGGTGGCGTCGTCCTAATACTTCACAATAGAGTTGTTTTCATGTCTGCGAGTGCAGTCATGGGTGTCCAGTGTGAACAGGAGGGGGCTGAGCACACAGCCCTGGGAGGCTCAGTGTTGTTGTACTCAAGCCCAGAGTTTGAAGTTTTCCAATCAGCTCCATGGAGGAGACTGTGTTGAATGCTGAGCTCAAGTCAGCAAACAGAATTCTGATGTAGCTGTTCTTATTCTCCAGGTGTGTGAAGACTAAGTGGAGGGAAGTGGAAATGGCACCCTCTGTGGATCTGTTGGTTTTGAAAGCATGCTGGTGAGGGTCCAAGCCGGCATGCCAGTAGTACCTGTGTGAAGTTGCATGAGTGAGTATGCACAAAGGAAGTGAGTCTGCCATTGCGGAACTAAAATGGGAGCAGGCATCGTTTTCTCTCCGGTCCCTGTCCTCAGGTAACGGTGGAACGACTGGAATAACCAAAGAAAATCTACACTGTGAAACCAAAAAGAACTGTGTTGATGGAAAAGGCGAAGGAGGGAGTGATAGAAACTGAGGTCAAACAGGCGTTCACTCGATGGAGGGCTCCAGTGCTGTGTGAGGACACTACGGTGTCATCCTTGCCAACGGGAATGATGGCTGGAACTATAAACACAAGATCAGAGTCGTAATAACCCATCATCCCCTGTAAGTCACAACCTTGCTGCTCTCTATTCCGCACGATCAGACAGAGGTGAGCCTGTGGGTGAATGATGGCTTGCGTGGGGGAATTTAAGGTGAGGAAAGAGATTGAACAGCACTCTCCTCTCCCTCAGCAAACATCACCAAGGTGCCCGTGACTGTGCGGTGTACTGAGAAACTCCCACGGGTGACTGTGTGCAAACCCTGACCGGATTACAATCTATGCGAAGAGTTTTCTCTCACCTCAAACGTGCTGCCAGTGCTGTCAAACTCGGGAGGCACGAAGGAGCCTTCTGGATCATCTGAAGGACGAAAACATACCAATTAACTGCAACATTAAGCACTTCTGAGGAGCACACAGTTCATCATACTGTCATCAAAAAGGGAACAAACAGCCCATTTGTCGTTTGGTGTCATCGCTCTGATGTATAGCCACGTCAGTTCTGTACTGTACTTGCTAAGCATCCACTGTAATGAGATGTAAATCAAAAGAATGCGTGTCCCGCATGCTAAACCACAACAGTCCAGTGAGCTAGCGTCTCCCTTCATTTGCATGATTCATATGTCAAGAGATAATCCCCAGCAAACAAGCCAGGCGCTATCAGCAGATCAGAAGACGGGAGCGTCCACCGAGGAGCAGCGCTGCATCTCTTCTGCTAGAATATAGGCCACCGCTCAGACCGGCTGCAAGCAGGACACACACAGACAGGCAAACATCACAACGGACACGCTCTCAGTCGGATGAAGACAAAAAAAAAAGAGGCAGAGAGGCACGTGGAGACAGAACGAGACTGAGAGGTTGCATCCAGAGTTAGAGGAGGGGAAGGAGAGAAGGAGAAGGAAGTCAGTAAAGTGGGTCATGACAGATTTGGGTTTGTCTACTGGAGCTATGATATCCCCTCCCAGGTGTAGTGAGGCCGGTCTCCACCACTCCTTTTTTCTTCATCTCTCATTTTTAGTTACCGCTCCCTCCTTTCTTCTCCTCACCTCTCGAGCTTCCTCTCTTCCTCAGGTTTTTGCATGTAATCTCCCTTTTATTCTTCTCTCCCAGTTATCTGCCTGTCCTCACCTCTTTCCACTTTTACTTTCCATTCCTCCTTCCTTTACTCTCCCTTTCTCTTTCCTCTCCGTCCTTTCATTTTTGATTGATTGCCGTCGGAGCATTTTGTATCGGCTGCAGAGCCCATCAGGGGGAGAAATCCCTCTGACTGGCTGTTGGTTAAGCGAATCAGTGCTCGAGAAGAGGAGCAGAAAAAGAACGGGGAGGCCTATTGAGGCTGTGGCTGTAATATCCAAAATGTCAGCACAGTTTGTCACCTCCACCTCTTTGCCATCCCCATTTTTAACTTTTCATTAGACGTATTTCAGATCAGCAATCAGCAGGAGTGGTGTCAGAAATCGTTTGTGTATCCCCAGTCCTTAGTCTTCCTGTTTCCCTTTTTTAATGGCTAATACAGACTACCCCCACCTGGTGGTACAGGAGGGGTATTTCCTCTCACCCAGATGCAGAACGTATACAAGCTCGCCGGCTGTTTGTTGTAACCTCTGTAGTGTGTTTTACCACAACTTTCAGACTGAGACACAGGCGGCATGAGATGAGGCAGAAATCGACCTACTCCGCGGCTACTTCTTCTATGTCGGGTTGGTGTGTCAGGGCCATTACTCATCCGTCCCCTTCTCCTTTCCTTTCCAGTTTGTCTTCTTCCTCTTCTTCTCTCCCTTTTATCCCCTCACCTCTTTCCTTTCCGTTCCTGTCACCTCTTTTCTTTCCACTTTTCTTTTCTTTCCATCATTCATTTTCCCTCCCCGTTCCTTTCCTCGTTTTTCTTTTTCCCTCCCCATGTGCTCCTCAGCTGTTTTTAATCTAGTCACATCTTTTCTTTCCTTTGCTCTCATTTTCTTTCCTCACCCCTTTTTCTTTCCTCTTTCCTCTTGTTAACTCCTATCAGCCCTTTTTCTTTTCATTCCTCTCCTCGCCTCTTTCTTTTCCCCACCCCTTTTCTCTCAAGGTACAATGAAGAAAACAATGAAATGAATGACAAAATCCCCTCTTTTGCTTTTTTTCATCTCCTCTGGTCTGAAGAGAAGAAGAGGTTGCCAGTTGAAACAGACAAGGAGAAAAGGACAGACCGGCGTAGAAAACGAGGACAAAATGTTGAAACCTTTGTAGTGAGGAAGCTCTGTAACACAGTGAAATAGCCTGTGAGCAGACGCTGTCAGTGACGCAGATGCCTCCGGGGTAATGGTGAGAGCTTGGTGAGTCATGACTGCCTACAGCATTTTAGCACAACAGGTAGTTGGAGCTGAGCAATATCACTGATTCAACACACTCCAAACGGGCTGATCAGATGTCCCACAGAGCGCAGCCTGGCCCGTTTTATATCAGATATGGAACAGCTTGCCGTGCTCAAGCTCGTGGAAAAATTAGCCTTTTTTTTTCTTTGTCATCGCTGTGTGAAAACCAATCGAGGACATTTTGTTGCTCCGGCTGGGTACTCTGGTAATGCCACGTCACCAGCAGTGTCAGACGCTACCTTCCTGTTATTACTGCGGGAATTAATTAGCCGAAATGAAGCCTATTGATGAGTGGTTGTGACAACAGCTATTCTCGCCGAGATTCATCACCGCAGCCCTCAAGGTCATTCTATTATACGGCTTTACAGAGAGGCTGTTTGTGTGCAGGCACGGCATTGGCTGCTCAAGTGTGCGTCAGCTTGAGGTTTCATCACTATCGCACAAAGACTTCAATTACTGGGAGTCAATAGGAAACCGTGCAGCGAGCAAAGCGGAGCGCGTAGTGTTATGATTAATGATACGGATGCACTTTGTTGAGCATGAACAACTAGCACAAGAGGGCTAATTCGGGCACTGGGGTTTGTTTCTCTATCCACAGGATGAATCATAGCCGAAGGACTGAACACAATCCAATAAAGCATGACAACAAATGAGGCTGAGAAGGATTTTATCTGACAGAGTAATCAAAACATCTCCGCGAAGTGTCTCTATTACTGACTCGAGATCCGTGCGGAGATAAATGGATGCAACACTTTAAACGATGCCATGTTGGCTGTGTAGCGCGCGTGTGAACGCAGGTCGACTGCTGAGAGGCCGACCGAGCTGTTACCACAACAACGCTCCCCCTGGCAACTCTGACGCCGCTGATCTAATCAATGCTTATCAATTTCTTCATCAGGACATGGAAGAGGTGCTCGCACGCATTGCACAAGCTCTGGTGGAAGTGATAAGATAGAGAATGATGAAAAAAATGTGAATACCAGAGAGAAAGGAAGGACACAAAGGGGGGGAGGGGGAGAGAGGAGAGGAGAGGAGGAGAGGTGAGGGATGATAATCCCTGATAGGATTTCATTGGCTGTCACTGTGAAGCAGGAAGATGTCATCTGTGCAAATCCGAGCGGACCTGCAGACCTCAGCAGAGCCTGACAGACCCAGGGAGACACTGATATAGTATTTTCAAGCAGAAACGTGCTAATTGAAAGTGATACGTATCACCGCTGAAGAGAAGAATGTGTTTCCTCTCTGCGTCGAACAGAGTTTGAACTGCAGTTACAGCACAACCTCAGATTTGAACTCTGCCCCCCTGATACAAAGTGTTGTTTGTGCCGAGAATAAAGAAGCCTTTTACCATGTCCTAAAAAAATGTCCAAAAAGCTGTCTTGAAAAGTTAATAAAGACTCACCGCTGAGCTGCTCCATGAAGCAAATATTCCCATGGGCGTTGAAGGCCAGAGTGTCTGGCGTTATGCACAGCGTGTGGAAGAGGTGGGAGGGTCTGATGCTCTGCAGAGCCAGAGCGCACTCTGCACACACCGCCCACACCTCGTCCTCGGTCAGACAGCTGTCCCTCAGGGAGAGGATGTCGGCCAGAGACACATTCTCCTGTGGACACATTCCAGTATGTTTTAGATTTACAATTGAATTTGGTCTTAAAAACATTTCCAAGGGTGTGCCTTCCGTTCATAAAAGATGCCGTATATCAAAATACTCCTCAAAGCAGGTTGGAAGAACCCCATTTACAGCTTAAACACCCGTAGGCTATAAATTACAATTAAACAGTACCAAAAAACACATCTTGGGAGAATGTCACTGCTGCACATTGTTAATAAAATTGATGCAACATTCACTACAGGCTTGGAGGACGCATATGTCTCCTAAACTGCAATAACCCTACATAACCAGCTGGACTATCACCTACGCCAAGTCAAGATATTATGACTAATTAGATCATTTTCACGTCAAAGTCAGGTTTTATAAGTAAATACTTCTACATCTGTTACTCCTGTGATATATGTAACACGACTAATGTTTACATTCTTGATTGATGCATGCATGGGTAAGTTGTTCACTCGAGCCGCCTTTTAAGACTGGCTCCTGTTAGCCCCATGTTTAGTCAATTTTCAGTGAACAACCCTGGAAGCTCTGGGCTAGCCATGTTCCAGAACGAAGCCAGCAAGCCCTAGTCTAAAATTGTGATTATCCCATTTTGGAATGTGCCGGTTTGTGCCAGTGTTTAATCTTTCTGCAGCCCGGGGTTATTGTCTCCCTTGGCCTGGGGGAGCCAGGTTCAAAGATTTATCCCTTGGCTTTGCGCCATGAGAAGCTTTAAATTAGTTTCATGTTTAAAAACCATTTAAACTGTTTGAATTTCTTAAAAACCCTGTAAAATGTTAAAGGACAGGCCGGATCTGCATGGGTGCTGTGGTTTACTACAGTGTGAGGCGAAATGTTAATGAGGAACTCCCTTTGTTTAACAACATAACACTATAATACAGCAATACAACAATGCAGTTGTACCTTGCATTGACACAGAATTTGGAAACTTTCAAGTCAAGTAATATAAGGTTTCGGCAACTTTGGGAAGGGCATTCAGTGTAGCAAGGACTCTGGGATCCATATTATTTATATATGTTTATCATCAATAATTGTATAACCCTGACTGACTATGTGGTGATTTCATAGGTTGTTCTATTCTACACACACTTGCATTCTGAGGTTTCATCCATTTTTCCCCCATAAAAGTTTTTTTAAGGGGAGTTTATTCCTCATCCTAGGGTGTTGTTCGCTGTGTAGATTTTAGGAGATCAATTTGTGGTTTGTGATATTGGGCTGCATACATAAATGAAATGGACCTGACTTGACTCTTTTCAGAGCATATCTTGCATTTTAAAGTGAGGCAACTGAGACCAGAGTGAGGCAGAGCGTTCACGTTTCCTCTCCCCTCCATGAGCACCTAAACGCAGCATCAAAGAAGAGTTTTCTCAGCCGTCCCTGCTCTCAGCCGCATTTCAGTCAGCTAACTCGTGTGGAACGGATTTATTAAAATGTAAATACAGAGCGTGCGAGGTGAGGTTTGGAGGTAATGCTCTGACCTCATCACTCTCTGCAGCACAGAGGGACGCTGTAGCACGATAACAAAGTTCGACCCAAACCCTGGAGAGACAAGACGCTACAGGTGGATGCTGGGGCGGAGAAGGTGGACTACATTACACAGTGACCATGCACTGCTATAGCAGCAGCAGCATTGCAGATTAAATAGATTGCCTGAATGCAAGGATACAGACAGGGAGAACGGGTGAGATACAGATAAGGCAACCAAATTGAAGGTATACAACATTTACAGAGCTGATTATTTCTATGCCTGCTGGGAGCATTTGTCGCTCTAGTTTATGTCGCTAGTTTATTTGCAGCTTGCTAAAAATACAATTGTGAAATAATGAGTCTATTTCTTACTCCAGGTTTTTTTTTCACATTAAAGAGTAAAAAAACATCTTATCGATGAAAAATAAAGACTCCATTTGCTTACTTAACTATGAATAAGCTGGGATGTTGTGTCACAGGTGGTGGTTTGTGATTGAAGCAGAGGGGGCTACCTCTGGATGAACTGTGTATCAGGTTATAAAATCATTTTACTATGTCATATCACTTTTACTGGAAAAGTGCAGCAGGATGCAAAGCTAAAGGTGCACATGAATTAACTCTAGTGAATGAACCAGCCTGCTCTACGGGCGGTCCTTTTTGAGCTCGGTGGGCTGGCAAAGCTAACTCGTAGCTGCAGTACGCAGCAGTTACGGGATGCTTTCAGGGACAACCGTAAATCACAGAGCTGAGGCAGGACATCAGCGGGGGAGCCAGAATACATTTTCTCCTGGAACATAGTCGAGTTCATAGAAATCAGCGATGCTGTTGCTGCGCGTGATGCACTGCTGTAAAACGTTACCCACTGCGATGCTACCTGCTCACTGAAGTAATACAGAGCAGAAACAAGCACCCGGGGGATGGAGCGGCTGAGACAGAGACACCATTCTGCCTATTACAGGTCATGGTAACATTACAATGATTTTGAAGCTGTGACTTCAGATATGAAAGTCATTAATGTTCCTTTGATTTCATCAAATACAGCACCTTCACACAAGCAGCACAAAGTCCCAAATTTACTTCAGCGGCAAAGGCATTTGGTACACAAAGTGCATTGTGGCCTTCACGTACCCTTTTCATGCCATGGACGGAGTGACTCACACCCGCATGAACACACTTCATCATCTGTGGTCCACTATTACTAACTGGCCCCATTTATCCTGGCAAACACAGTGATCTCAGAGATTCCACGCAGCATTGATGCAGAATGCTACGGCCTGATAATTATAGGATTTGCAAGTGAACACAAAAGCTGGCCTTAACTCAGCGAGCGGGGCTAGAAGTGGGAGGTGTGGGCTATCACAAAGCACCAACTGTCAAACACTATGTCCAGTACTTCTATTATAATCTTTTTCTTTATTCATTCCATGACATAAATGGTGCCACATAAATCTTTCATTCACTACTTATTTTACTGCCCGGATCTGTTTAATATTCAGCGACTGAATATCGCTGCATTATCTGCGACAGGCCACATAGGCTGTGCTTTACGAGAATCGCGGTTGTAGGAGAGTCGCAGCAGATTTGCGAGCAAAGCATATCGATGTGATGTGGTGGGGTACAGCACAGTAACAGGGCAGAAAAGTGCCACTTCAAACAGCAGCAGCAGCAGCAGCAGCAGAAGCTCCGGCCCCATAAATAGACGGCTTCCCTCGAGAACAGTACAGAGGGAAGCTAGAAGTCTCTCTCGCCCCCCGCAAGTTAAATATGCTGTCCTACATAAGTTTGCCTCGGAGCTCTGGGGTTCCAGTGAGGCTGCCGGTGCACTTTCCGTCTCTGCGGGCTGGGACTGAGAGGGACAGTTGGATGCACTTATGTTTGATTGAACTTCTTGTATTTTCAGTTCATATGATATTGACTGAGGCGGTCTTGGTCCATCATTTATTTCACACCAGGGTCTGACCGGCAGTTTTTACTAGACTTTACATCCAGCAATACAATTAAAACCAGTGCTGGAATCTAT
The DNA here is from genome assembly GCA_963678695.2 of Diplodus puntazzo. Classification (NCBI taxonomy): domain Eukaryota; kingdom Metazoa; phylum Chordata; class Actinopteri; order Spariformes; family Sparidae; genus Diplodus; species Diplodus puntazzo. Next base: position 16,119,914 of record OZ023168.1, read on the forward strand.
CTACATAGATGTACTAAAGTGCTATTTTGAGGTTCTTGTGTTCGGCTTCAGTATATCCATTTTACAATGCGTAATACTTCTACTCCACAACATTTTTAGAAGAAAGTATTGTACTTTTTGCTTAATATATGGTGGCTTATTGATGACAATTGATCGGCCTGTGACACCTTCACCACCTTGAGGCCTCTTGTCACATTTCAGATGTCCAATATGAGTTGTTAGCAGTTCCGCCAAGGACTGATTTCCCCAGTACACTTAACAGATGGTTTCATTAAAATAGCTCTTCAAGGCTCAAAGAGGCAAAATGTTCCAACATCTTACAAAAGAAGCAAGGTCCAAAGAAAGAAACAGTCCAAACTCCAAAAAAAGATTACGCATGTATGTCGCAGAACTCAAGTTTTTTCTTCTTTTCTACCCCAACAACCAGTTTAGGGACCTCCAGATTACAGACTACGCTACGATAACTCAAAAACTGTAAACAAAATAGTTACTGAGGTACCATCGGTTGAATTCACAATGAATTGTGGAATACTGTGAGCCTACTGACTGGGTCAAAGGCAAGTATTAAAACATGCAGGACAGTCTGGTAAGTTCAGAAAATGACATCACTTTACCTTAATGCACCTTTTAAAACCAGGAAAAGACAGCACATATGACACAGGCAAAATCTACAATAGCATGTAGTCTCATATCACAAAGATTATTATCTTGACATGTCGTCCAGTCCTTTTTTTAAAACTTTAGATTCATGTTTAAATGCAGGACTGCTGCTTCTTTCTGGATTATTGTAACTTTTACTTGAAGGAACTGAACACTGCTCATGGCAAGAAGTCACAGGGTCAGGCATGTCCACAGTCTGTGCGTCCCATAGAGAAAACATAATGTTATGAAGAGCATCAGTGTCATTGCTATCTGTTGCAGAGTTCTGACATGAACTCACAACTTCTCAGCCTTGATGCATCAGTGCAGATATTCTACTAATTCAAGGCCTCCAGAAAAAAAGCCTCCATAATGAAAAACCTCAACAGTTTTAAGAAGTAGCGTGCTTTCTGAAGAAGAAAGTGCAATTTGTGCAAACCATGTTAACATTCAACTTGTTCACGTTGACCCCTGTGTCTCACTCACCTCATCCTCCAGCAGCGGAGGCAGGTGCTCCGGCTCGTAGTCTCTGTCCTCAGCTCTGCCCGGGTATGTGACCGCTGCGTCGCTCCCACAAGTCTCCATTGCAGCAACTTTGACGCCTTCAAGTAGTGGAGCGAATTTCTGCCCAGGCAACAGCAACGTGTCCGGCCGAGTCCGATGGCATGCCCGAGCTGTCTGTGTACACCGAGCACTACCTGCTGCAGTCCGCCAGTCAGTCGGTGGTCACTGCGGGACACTCGGGTCCAGAAGCAGCGGCGGAGAACGGAGGAGCGCAGCGATGCGCTGGAGTCGACCGTCTGTAGCGTGCTGCGGGGGGAGGAGGAGGAGGAGGAGGAAGAGGAGGAGGTGGGGGTGGTTGATGCTGGCCAGTGTGCGAGGCTGTCATGACTACTGCACCTCCACAGAAACGGGCGACACACCGAAGGCGACCATGAAGCTGCAGCGCTCTGAGCCGGAGCAGCAGAGAGGAGCTGCCTGCCGCCTGCTACAGTGGGCTGCACGCCTCCGTCCACACACACACACACACACACACACACACACACACACACACACACACACACACACACACACACACACACACACACACACATGACTCATTCATCACTATCTCCTCTCGGTCTGTCGGCTGGCCTCGGATCAGGTGTTACACCATTAATATGTGCCGTCAATATCATCGTGCCACAAGTGTTGGAAAGTAACTAAGTGGCCTCTGTTGTGCAGATTTGAGGAACTCTTAAGCTTAAAGGTGCACTATGTAGTTTTGGGGGTGTTTTTAATAAAAATGCATTAAAAGATAAAGATTTTTTTTTTAAATGTCTCAACAAACTAAAAATACAGAGCTGACACAATCCCACACTGTTTTACTTTGTTTGCATCTGGCGGACCCCGCCACCAGACCTTGTTTTCCTCTGAGAACAGGTTGTTGATTCAGTTATGTAAAAAGTTTGTGTCAACACCTCATTAATATTGTAAATATAACAATTCTGAGTGTGAATTTCTTCCCCAAAACTGCATACTGCCCCTTTAAAGGAACAGTTCAACCAGAAATGAAAATCCACCCCTGTACCGATTGAAAGTCGGATTAAGTTTTACAGTCCACAAAACATTTCTGGAGCATCGCAGCAGAACAAAGTCGTAGCATTTCTTCTTAACAACGGAAGTAGATGGGGACTTGCTTTAAAATGCAAAGAAACATCCCAAAGAAAATAAATAAAATGGCTCCATCCAGCTTGTCTGCCGTAATCCAAGTCACCGGAAGCCCAGAGATCTGAAATGTATCTGAAAGTACATCATTTACACGCTGGACATGCCTTCGAGCTCGTGCACCCACTTCAAACAGGTTGCTCGCTAACACTTTTAGCTTAGTGGCTATAGTGAAGATTTCGTCTTTTAAAGGGTGTCTAAACTGTCTTTCCCAGGCCCATGCACGGCAGTTGTTTAGGAGAATGCTGGATGCTGTTTTGCTGTGCAGATCCATAAATGTGTCAAAATAGTCCTTTACAAAAAATGGTTCAAAATGGGCATCTGCAACGACTTCTACATTAATGCACCCTCAGTATGCGTAAGCCCCTCTCTAAAACAATTATTTTGGTTTGGTTTGTCCGTTCTGGGCTGATGTAGGAACATGGCGCAACCTGTGGAGGAGGACCCACTCTGGGTAGTATGCGTAATTAGTAAACGTTTGTTGAACGTCTAGATGATAACCAAACGACTGTGATCGAATTTTCCTCCTTAAAACTAAAGGCAAAATGTCAAAGTCACTTGCGGACCTAATTAACCTCTGTGTTTCCTCAGGATGACTGGTTAGAGCAGCTCTCCTGATAACGCTGCCTCTGTCTCCGGGGCAACTTGGCCAGTCGATCTACTATGTACTCAGCTCCAGTCTCTTACAGACCAACAGACTGTCTCCTGTGTATCACTTGTGGCCTGAGGATCACACAGCTAGTGAAGATAACTTAAGCCAAGGTCACGCTACAGGACTTTAGCCCTGATCTTGCCGTCGCAGATGGTTTTTTTGGAGCTCGCCGACAAAAAGCCTCAGATCAGAGGCAGATGGCAGGCGCTCCCAAGAACAATGGTCGGTATGTATGAACTGTTCAAAGACGCGATCCAGGATCTCAGGGACGCTTTGCCGGCCAGTCGTCGACGTCACCTGGATATCTAGCTGGCTAAATATCTGGCTGAGCTGCAGATGGGTAGGAAGCCAAGAACGAGCTCCAGCCAATGACAGCAGACTCTCCTTTCTCCCTCTTTCCTCTGTTGTCTTCCACAGTAGCTCTTTGAACCCGAAGCTATCATGCATTTGTATTTGTAACCGTGGCATCCTTGCTGAACCTCTATACGAGCAGGCAGTTTCACGTTTTCTTTGCAGAAGTAATCCTTGCTTTCTGTACATCCTAATTCATCCTCTCATCCGGGTTCTTCTCTTTTACTTCCTTGTTTATTCACCTGAAATCAAACTTGGACTGCTTGGGCCTCATCATGTTCATTCATTATTTATATTTTAGTATTAGTTGTGTTCGCTGAAACATGGCAGTGCAACCTGGTGGACTCTGCAGAAGAGGACCCACCACTCCCTCTGTGGATGTAAAGGGCTCATTTTAAGGCAACAACAACACGATTCTAAGTTTCAACTGATTATAAAACCTAACTATGAAATCAGTTCAGCCCCCTGAAGCCTGCACACTGGATCTTTAATTGCATGCCTGCTCTTCTCCTGCTATGACAAGTCAAAATCTCTCTAGTGAAAAAGGTCTTGACGTTAGTAGCGGGTAGTCAGAGATTTAATAAACTGCTGTCATGACACCTGCTGGTTTTATTTTGAAACGTCGCTTGAAATCTACAGTCCTTGTGGAGAACAATTTCCTGAGTTCTACAATTTCCATTTCTCCGGCTTTCGAACAAAACTGCTGACAGCAAGATCAAAATCATTTTCAAGAAAAGTATTACATCTACAGAGCTGGTCGAAAGGTGCAAAATAAAGTATCTCTTTTCCCTAGAAACATTATGATGATGTGAATTAAAAACATTTTTTCAATAACTGAATAAACGAGCTGTTCTCAGAAGAAAATAAGGTCCCAGAACACTGTTTGAAGCTAGAAAGGATATAAATCAAAGACAGTAGTATGAAACTGTGTTGTCCTTTAAGGTCAGTTTATTTATTCAGTTTATTCAGTCATGAAAACAAAGAGATGTTTATTTTATTTGTTTAGGCATAAAAATATCTTTCTCTTCTGATTAAAATGTCTCCCCCAAAACTACATAGTGCTCCTTTACATCGATCAATATCATACCTGCGTTGGTAACACACAGTTCCTGTGTTTCAATCTAGAGTGTCAGTTTGTGGAGAAAAAAAAACTAAAAAATGGTTGTACATTTGCTACAGTATGCACTCAGTATACTGCCCTAATGTTAACTCTCTAGCATTAGCCACATTAAGCTGGCACTAGTTACGTTAACGTTACCTACGGCAGCAACAACGCGAACAGCAACAGCAGCGTTGTGACGTGATTGCAGTGGAAGAGGGAGATGGAATACCACATGCTGAGAGTTATCAGTAACCCTTTTAATTTCATCCATCTCCACTGTGCTGCCTGTTGTTGCATGCACACATATCAGAGGACTTTTTTGTAATAATGGGTGAATTACTTAATTACTTAATCACTTAATCGCTACCAGTCTTTCCCACACAGTCTGTCAAACACTGACCTATTAAAATGAGCCCTGTCTCTTTTGTTTCACTCATGTTTGTCCAGGTTTTGAAAACTTTCTCACTCTTGTTCTATGCCAGACTTAGACCACCACAGCCCTCAGTAGGTGACCCACTTGGAGGCAAAGTGACTTTCAGAAAACCAGCTGGGCTATAAAGAACACAGTGCGACCACCTTGAGAACACCGGCGTTCGTATTTTTACTTCATTTTACCAGCACGTTGGAAAGAATCTAAACCCCTCTCCTGAAGGAATGCAACCCTCCCTGCTTTCATATTACTAATGCAGTCACACTCTTTGCATACTTGTTCTAGATCAATACTATTTGTACACTCTCTGATCCATCTTAATCGCCCACTCAATTTGAATATCTTCTTGTGCAGCGTGCTAGCGATGATGGAAAGCCTATCTGGGTGCCAGCTGAGCCCAGGGTGGTAGGGAATGAGATTGCTATTATGCCAGCAGTGCCCCGTGGCTGCTGAGCAGTGATAGAGAGGCCTCTCTGGTCAGGCGGAGGGGAACCACTATTAGATTTGTTGACTGCTCGACGCGCCGGCGTGTCGAGATGATAGAGGGAAATGCTTTTACTTCAGCAGCCAGGCAATTAATGTGATCATACATATTCTGGCATATCCCCTCAATGACTTATTAGTTGAGAACAAGGCAGTCTGTTTGATCCTTGTTGGCATTGTACGGTGGCCAACCGAGAGATACATTCAGAGGTATTTCATCTTCAAGAAGATTAGCTCCTAATGTGGAAATACTTCACCGCTCCTCGCCGCTGCACGGCTGAATCATTTATGGCGAGGCAGCACTTGGCGGGGAAAAGCTTGACATTGGAAATCTGAAGTCAGTTTTGTCTGTGATCATGTTTTTGACACAAGTGTGTTCTTTGTCTTCATTTCTAAGTCTAGCTGGCATTCGTTCTGATTCAGCTACATTGTTCAGACGTTTTTCTGACGTCTCCAGACAGATACACTCAAAGTAAATACATAAAATGGTTGATTAACTTTTTGGGCTAAAACACTAAAGCAGTGTTGCACTGTATGCCACTCCCCAATCCATGATGCCACAGCGGGTGTATTTTCTTCTGCAGTGTTGACAGTGATAGAGGAAGATTCAAGTTAATCACATAGAGCAGTACCCTTTAAGATCACTCTCTCCTGCCCCATTAAATCTGTTGCTGTTTTCGACACATCATACAGTCCCAAATAAAAAACACCTGGTTAATTAATTTTAGTTAAATATTATTAATTTA